>JAZHEH010002047.1:4127500-4727500 GCA_036589455.1 Ateles fusciceps
TGGAGCAGAGAAGATTCAACCTGACTTTGAATACTCAAGGGACCCTTCAACGGCAAAAGAAATACCCAGCTGCTTCACTGGGTGCACTGCTAAGGCTCTACCCTGTGGTAAGGGCTTTTTGTGAATTATCCCATTTCCCTGCCCCAGGTCATCTGCTAGTAAGCACATGAGCAAGGCTCCAAGCCCACAGCTGCCCAGATGTGCGGCTTCACCGCTAGCCTATGTTGCTTGAACTTCTTTTGTGTGGACCCAGAGAACTGAGTTAGGACCCAAAACTACAAGTTTTAACCAGTATTAATAATAGGAAGAGATTTCTAAGTCAGAGCTGTCTGAGAATGGATTGGGTAGTCTTTTACAGTAGTGCCCAGAGGCCGTCCAAAGAGGCTGCATGACTCTGGTCAGGTAAGGACACATGCAAGGTAAAATGGTAGAACCAGGGGTCAAAGCTGGTTTCTCCACCCTGAGTTCAGGTGGTCCCAGTCACAGGATGAATCCTCTGGTGTGCGGGTGCGATTGCTAGTGTGTTCTAGGTGTTTTCCCCTTGGCTCAGCTGAAACATGTTTAAGATGTGTAAAAGGAGTTTTACTCAGTAACCTCTGTGCCCCCTCTATTGTGGGAGTGTCAGAGCCCCTCCAAGGAGGTGGGTGGGGGAGGCGGTAAGAATGAAGTCCCATGCCCTTACGCGTCCGCTGTAAGAAAGGAAGTCACTTCTCTCCTACACACCCAGCACGGCACTACCGGTCGCTGTGTACCATCTTTGGCAGACTTGGAAAGGAATTCTTTCCAGTGACGAAGGTCAGATGGCCCTCCCCAGTTAGAGAAGGAGCCTGGCATTTAACTGGGTTGCATCTGGGCCACTGCAGCATGTCTGGCCCTGTCCAAGAGTGCCCACAGGGTCTGTGTTACCAGGCAGCTCCCAGGTGCCTTTTGGGAAAACAAAATGACCAGGTGTGTTAGGGCCAGCAGGCTCCCAAGGGCCACTACTTGAAGGCAGCCAGGGGACTATGGCTGCCCCTTAAACTCTCTGTGCAGAGGGGGCAAGCAGGCATCCAGACCGAATGGAATGAGGTGGGATACTCAAGGAACATGGCATGTTCTCACCCATATCCCTTCTCAGCTCAGTCTCTGGGGGACTGCAGCCAAGTCTCAGGGGGATATAGGAGTCTGTATTAAATGGAAGGAGAAAAATCACTTTTTTTTTTTGAGATGGAGTCTTGCTCTGTCACCCAGGCTGGAGTGCAGTGGTGTGATCTCAGCTCACTGCATCCTCTACCTCCCAAGTTCAAGAGATTCTCCTGCCTCAGCCTCCCAAGTAGCTGGGATTACAGATGTGCGCCACCATGCCTGGCTAATTTTGGTATTTTTAGTAGAGACAGGATTTTGTCATGTTGGCCAGGGTTGTCTCGAACTCCTGACCTCAGGTGATCCGCCTGCCTCATCCTCCCAAAGTGCTGGGAGTACAGGCATGAGCCACCGTGCCTGGCCAAAAATCACATTTTTAAAAACCCTTCCAGCAGCTGTGCTGTGCAAGCCAGGAATGCAGGGCTTTACCCCAGTCTGGGCGGGTAAACACAGCAGTGTGAAGAGCCCTCCTCCTGAGAGCCAGCCTAAGACCACCAAACTCATGGAGAAGGGGCCTGTGCAGCTGAGGTGCCCGTCCTTTCTGCACCGGAAAGGTAAGGCACAATGGCATCATGAAGGGCAAACAAAACCACCCCAAAGTTGAAAGATGGAAAAGCTGACAGAATATGGATTTCCTGCTTGACTAAGGTCAGCCCACAAATAGATGTGGCTGACATCACTTACAGGAACCCCTTCCTTTTCCTTACCTCTGTCCCTCCAAGGAGGCTGGTAGGGGAGGGAGTGAGAACGAAGCCCCATGCCCTTAGGCATCTGGTGTAAGAAAGGAAGTCACTTCTCTCCTACACATCTAGCATGGCACTACCTGTCACTGTGTACCCTCTTTGGCAGACTTGGGAAGGAATTCATTCCAGTGACAAAGGTTGGATGGTCCTCCCCAGTTGGAGAAGGGGCCTGGCATTTAACTGGGTCTCCCTAAGGCAAAAATCCTGTACACAGAAGACATTGGTGACTTCCCAGCAGGAGAAAGTGGAGGGAAACCCAGGTTTGGTGCAATACAGCCAATAATTTAGAATAAATTGACTGAAAAAATGGGGGTTGACTGAAAAAATGGAACGATTTCTCAATGCAATATGGATTTCACTTAGCACCCACAGTCCCAAACTTAGTGCTTCAGAATGCAAATTTTAGGTGGGTTTTCCTTGTTTTCCCAGTTTCTTTTTTCTTTTACTTTTCTTTCTTTTTCTTTCTTTTTTCTTCCTTTCTTTCTTCCTCTCTCTTTCTCCTCTCTCCCTTTTTCTTTCTTTCTTTTTGACACGGAGTCTTACTCTGTTGCCCAGGCTGGAGTGCAGTGGCACGATCTCGGCTCACTGCAACCCCCACCTCCCGGGTTCAAGCGATTCTCCTGCCTCAGTTTCCTGAGTAGCTGGGATTACAGGTGCGCGCCACCATGCCTGGCTAATAAATATCCCATTTCTTGATTCTCCCTTCTAAGAGATATCATCCATTACTTATAATAGCTAAGTAATATATAATTATTTAATATAAAAGTACGGAAAACTAGCTACAAATTAGCAGTTTAAGTGACAAAGGGGACAAAAATACTGCCAATGACGAAGACGAAATAACGGCTGAATGCGAGATGACAGAAAAAGAGCGGCCGCGGAGTGCGATTGGAGACCGTAAATCACGCACGTGAAATCAGAATGGGATCCCACTCGAGACAGGAGCCAGGAGCGAGCCGCCCGCCCAGCCCTGGAGCCGCTCGGGGCTGCCGCCACTGCGAGAGGGAACCTGAACGCTCTGCTCCTCCCCAGCAGCTCGTCCCTGCAGGTGCGGACGCCGCCCACCCGGCCGGCTCTGCGCCCCCTGGCGGACCGAGCATCGGCCCTGCCCGGCCCCCCCAGCGACTCGCGGCCTCTCCCCACCGCACCCCGCAGCTCCGCGGGGCCGGAGATCCCGGCGGCTGCTGAAGAGCCAGTGGAGCCTGCCTCGATCCGCGCCCCCTGAGGAGCTCCACCTGCCCGCGCGCCGGCTCAGGCGCTCCGGTAAGTGGCCGGGCAGGGGGGGCTCCAAGGGAGGCGCCCACCCGCGAAGGAGCGCTCGGCCCCGCCAAGGCGCCCCCGCGGCCCTGTCCACCAAGGACACTGACCGCCGGGTCCGAAGAGAGCAAGAAAGAACATTCATTGCGCTTGTTACAGAAAATTGTATGTAAAAACGGAGCCACTCAGCTTTACTTTCCACCCCAGCGTTGATGTAAAACATGAGTTTCTACGGAAGATGAGGGGCTTTGTCAAGTGTGTAAAAACCAATGCTACCTCTTTCTATTACGAAAAAAAATTATATATGTAAATGTATTATCATTGTTGAAAATACAATAAAAAGTAATGAAAAAAATCACATGTAACCTCATGAGAAATCAGCTTAATGTTTCCATGTATAAAAATCACATGTACACCTTCGGAGGCTGAGGTGAGTGGATCACTTGACACCAGGAGTTGCAGACAAGCCTGGCCAACGTGGTGAAACGCCGTCTCTACTCAAAATACAAAAATTAGCCGGGCTTGGTGGCGCATTCCTGTAGTACCAGCTACTCCAGCCGAGATCGCGCCACTGCACTCTAGCCTGGGTGACAGAACGAGACTCCACCTCATAAATAAATAAATAAAAATAAAAATCACATGTAACACAGAGAAATCAACTTAATGTTTCTATGTATTTTCCAAGTATTTCTGTATCTATCTATAAATCGGTAACATCCTACACAATGCTATTTTGTATGCTCCTTTTTCAAGTATTACATCATGACTATTTTCCTACCTTATTGTAATCTGCAAAAGGTTGATTTTTAGGACAGACGTGGTGGCTCACGCCTGTAATCCTAACACTTGGCGAGGCTGAGGAAGGCGGGATCACTTGAGGTCAGGAGTTAGAGACCAGCCTGGCCAACATGGAGAAACCCTGTCTCTACTAAAAATACAAACACTTAGCCAGGCGTTGTGGCAGGTGCCTGTAATTTCAGCTACTTGGGAGGCTGAGTCAGGAGAATTGCTTGAACCCAGGAGGTGGTGATTGCAGTGAGCCGAGAATGCTCTCCAGCCTGGGCGACATAGTGAGACTCCGTGTCAAAAAAAAAAAAAAAAAAGTTGATTTGATTTTTGTAAAATCTTGCTAACTACCCATCATATGGATGTGCCATACTTGTTTAACCATTTAAATCCTAGATATTTACTTGGGTTCTCATTCTTTACTATTATAAACTGCTCCATGCAGAAGCAGTTTGATGTAAATTGATTATTCCATTAAAATAGCTTCCTAGAAAGAGAATTCCGGGATCAAAGTTACAGACTCAAGGCTCCTGTGACAAATTGTTACATTGTTTTCCAGAAAGGTGGTACTAATTTCCTTCTTGCCCTCAGCGTGAGAACACTCCATCCACCCCCACCACCACCAATAAGAAGATTCTCCAGCATGAATTACATTTCTTTAAAAGTTTGTCAACTCCAGAGGGTAAAAAAGCTAATTCTCCTTGTTCTTATAATTTGCAGTTCTTTGATTAGTGGGACTGAATATGTGTTGTGTGTTTTATTTTATTGGCTTTTTGTATTTCTTCCTTTGTAGTTGGCCTTATCTTTAGCCTATTTTTTTCACTGGGGAGATGAGTTCTTCTGACTGGTTTCTAAGATTGCTTTGTATAATAGAGATATTTACTCCTTGTCATGTTTGCTGCAAGTATTTTTTCTAGCATTAACATATAAATAAGTTCATATTTTTTGAAGGACTGAAATCTAAAATTATGTGTATGATGTAATCAAATACACCAGTTTTTCCCTTCATGTTTCTTCTGAGATTGCATGCTTAACCGTTCTTTCTCCTCTCAGGATTGATTAAATACTCGCTTTGTTTTCTGGAGCTTGTTCATGGTTTCTTCTTTTACATCTACTTTTTAATCCACCTGAAATTTATTTTGGTGGCTGGTGAGAGCTAGGGTTCCAATTTAATTTTTCATCCAAGCTTCCAATTTCTCCACTAACATTTATTGAATAATCTACTGCTTCCCAGTTGGCTTGCTTTCTTGTATATTGGGTTCTTACACACTAGGGTTTATTTCAGGGTTTTCCATTAGGTTTCATTGATCTGTCATTATTGATTTTTCAGTAATGCCAGAGGGACTTAATTACTCTTAGTTTTATAATACACTTTAATATCTAGTAGAGAAAGTCCTTCAATGGTCTCTTTCCAAAAAGTTAAGCTATTCTTATTTATTAAAACATCCTCAGAATCTGTAGTTATTCTCCATTAAAATTTCTAATTTTGTGTTTTCTTTCTTTTCAATTAAATTTATATTTTAGAAGTTGGTATCTTTTGGATTTATAAATTAGGCTGTTCTGGTTTTTAAATGCATTAATTCCTGACTTTGCCTTTTTTATACACTTACTCTTCCCCTCCTGAGGTTTGTTTTGTTCTTTTTTTGGTTTTGTTTTGTTTTTTAAGATAGTGTCTCACTCTGTCGCCCAGGCTGGAGCACAGTGGCATGATCTCTGCTCACTACAACCTCCACCTCCCAGGTTCAAGCGATTCTTCTGGCTCAGCCTCCTGAGTAGCTGAGACTACAGGTGCACACCACCATGCCTGGCTAATTTTTATATTTTTAGTAGAAAACGGGGTTTCAGCATATTGGCTAGGCTGGTCTCGAACTCCTGACCTCGTGATCTGCCCACCTCAGCCTCCCAAAGTGCTGGGGTTACGGGTGTGAGCCACCACATCCAGCTTGGTTTTGTTGTTCTAATGGATTCAATTATTTTCCTTGTTCATTTTTTCTTTTTTCATTATTAAAAATAGGGTCTCACTATGTTGCCCAGGCTGAGGGCAGTGGATATCCACAGGCACAATCATAGTGCACTACTGGCTGGAACTCCTGGCTCAAGCGATCCTCCCACCTCAGCCTCCCAAGTAGCTGGGGCTGTCAGTGCACACCACCATGCCTGAAAAACTTGAAGGATATCTTTCATCTGAGCACACCTTTGGTCACATCCTGAGTTTTGATATATAGGGTCGTTATTGTTGTAATTTTCTAATAGTCTTTAATGGCAGTTTTGAATTCTCTGTTGTAATTGAGGAGATTGCTTTAAAATTCCCACCGAAAAGTTTGCTTTTAATTGGAGTTTTATAGGCTTATGGTCAGAGAATACAGCTCGAGCAATTTTTCTAATGTTTTGAAATGTGTGACCAAGAAGCTGATTGATTTTTTAAAGTGTTCCCTGGATGCTTAAAAAGAAGATACATTATTTGTTTCTAGGCTACAAAGTGTAATATTTCTCACTTAATTAAAACATTTAATAATTCAGATTCTCAATCTCTTGTATAAAATTCACGGTTTTACTGTATACAGCACTTTTATTCATATTAAATGGCTCTTTTGGACAATTTAATGATTTCTGTTTGAATTCAACTTGGTTTAAAATGCGAATTTCTATTCATTTGCCATCTGATTTGTACTTACCTAATAAATCTTTGCTCTTCATTTATTTTTGGGTCCTTCTGTTCTAGGTACTTCTTTTGTAAATTGCATGCAATTAAAATTTGCTTTTAAATCTCATCTAAGAGACATTTACTTTGAACAAGGAGGTAAACACAATTATATTGATTGTTATAAACTTTTAAGTTTGTTTTTCTCTGATCTTCTTTCACACTTAGTTTTTAAATTCTTCCTTCCTGCTTCCTTTATTTTTTCTGTCTTAGCTATGTGGGCTCTGATGTTGTGTGGGAGGTACATGTTTTCAGGGTAGGGAAAGGCTCCCAAGCTGGTGTTGGAGTCTCATGTCTGCTGGCTCTGTGGCCTGAGGCACACTGCTCAGCCTCTCTGTGTCTCAACATCCTCATATACAGAATGGAGATACAATCTCATAGAGCTATCGCATAGATTAAATGAAACAATACATGGCTGATGCTATTGTTATTCTTGTTATACTTCTAAAATTTTACCTGTGGTTCCTTCAGGTTTAAAAAACTATTTCTCTGATTGCTAAAACTGAGTAATAGGGCTTTATTGTAAAATACTCCTCTACATGAGACAATGAATCTGGCATGCTTTTACTAATCCCTTCTAGCCTTTCCCTCTCAAATTTTTAATCTGAGGATTTGCAAGCCTCTAATTATTATCGAATTATTGCTTTAATTTCATACATCTACTCTTTCCAGAATCTACTTTTTCTTTGACATTAGAATTTGGGGTTTTGCAACCATGCATAAATTTAGTCTTGAGTTCATGTTTGCCCGGTTTTAGCAACGACGACTTGTCTTTCTTTACATCATTTCATTCTTAAGATCTTAATTGTGATTCATCCTTTGGTCAACTGGCAAACGAGTTCCCCCCAAAAGTGTAAGTGGTTTACCTTCTGAGCCCAGAAAACTCCAAGAATGACTTTTATTCCTCTTTAGTTGCCTCACTCAAATGACAGGGTGGATCCAAACTGAAAACGCCATGAAAGTGTTCTACGACTCCTCGAACTTAGGGTTCCTGAGGGAGAGTCAGCTCTGGGATGCCTGTGTGCCTCTAGGATTGTTTAACCTTATGATTCAATAAATCCCAGAAAAAGAAAGTGTCAGGATAGGAAGGGGTGGCTTCCCCTGTCCCCCACATTCTAACTGGAAAACAGGAATCCTTTTTGATCTGCCTACTCCGATCTACCATCCCCACCCATAACATCCCCTTACCTAGGCCAATTCTGAAAATGTTTTCTTTGTGTGTATCTCTGATTATGCTTTTATCCAAATTATTATGGTTTCTTCCTCTGAAATAAACTCTAATTCTTAGATTTCACCTGGATCCTATAGCTTCCAATTCTCTCCTCTTCATCCTTTCTCTTATCTCTTCTGCATTCTAAGAGAACTTTTAATTTTTAAGTGTGCCTCCACATTCCACATGCAAAAAAAATGTAGTGCATGGCCGGGCGAGGTGGCTCACACCTGTAATCCAAGCACCTTGGGAGGCCAAGGCGGGCGGATCATGAGCTCAGGAGTTTGAGACTAGCCTGGCCAATATGGTGAAACCCTGTCTCTACTAAAAATACAAACATTAGCTGGGCATGGTGGCAGGCGCCTGTAATCCCAGCTACTCAGGAGGCTGAGGCAGGAGAATCGCTTGAACCCGGAAGGAGGAGGTTGCAGTGAGCCGAGATGGCGCCATTGCACAGCCTGGGCGACAGAGTGAGACTCCATCTCAAAAAAAAAATGTAGTGCCATCAATGTGGATTTCTTTTTTGCTAAAACAATTTTAGTTTTCTGGAACTCTGTGCTTATGTGAACCAGATCCATTTTCATTTCACATCTGCCCACTCTTCTCTATCACAGGGATCATATCTTCTTGCACCCTATTAGAGATGCCCAAGACTCTTCTTTCTTTTTCCTTTTTTTGCAAGAGGGTTTCACTCTGTCGCCCAGGCTGGAGTGCAGTGGCACAATCTCTGCTTACTGCAGCCTTGACCTCCCAGGTTAGGTGATTCCCCCCACCTCAGCCTCCTGAGTAACTGGGACTATAGGTGCATATCACTCCCAGCTAATTTTTTTTTTTCTTTTTTTTTTCCCAGAGATAGGTTTTCGCTATGTTGCCCAGGCTGGTCTCAAACTCCTGACCTCAGGTGATCCGCCTGCTTTGACTTCCCAAAGTGCTGCGATTACAGGCATGAGCCACTTCTAATGCTGCTTTTTGTTTCTCATAATTAAACATTTTCCAGGAATCTTCAGGATTATTTTCCTCTTCCTTAATGCTGCAGGTTTTTTTCAAAGGCCTCCAGCAGGACACCTGTTGCCTCCCCACCCCCCACCCCCACCCACCTCCCTTCCTGAGCCTTCCATCTCTCTGCCTGGCACCAGCAGGGGCTTGCCACAGGCTACTCCTTCTCTGCGGGAGGCTAACTTCTCACTTCTCCAGCTAGAGGGCAGGGTTCCTGGGTCTAGCAGGCTTCGTCCCATGTGGTAGGATACTTTCCCATCCTCTCTAACTAGTCCTCTGATATCATAAACCAGTGATTTGCAAACTTTTAAAATCATGGGCTCCTACCAGTTAAAATTTTTTTAGCATGCCCTCCTCCACTATACACTTATTTATTATAAATTACAGACCTGTATTGCTCTCTACCCATTTATTAAACACTAGCCAGGCTTTTTTTTTTAAATAAAAATAACTATGAATAGAAGTTCTGATCATTTCTTCCCATAGCCTCGTGGATCACTGTGCACATGCCCCACATCAGAGGTTACAATACAAACCGAAGCAGCCCATGAGAAACCACGGCGCCCGGCCCCAGTGTTCCCAGGCTCTGCTGGGCTCTGCTCGGTCTACTGGGTTTAGCTTGCAAGCTTCCATCAACCCCTTGCAGAATGCTTCACCCCTGAAATGACCATCTCCTCACTGTTTTCTTGGAGTGGAAGTCCCCCTTCTTGGAGTGGGTAGGAGGTTGGGGAAGGAGAAGGGAGGAGGAGGGGAACTGTGAACTGTGGTCTTGTTCCCCTGCTGCTGCTCACAGACCTGGGTGACTGAGGCAGTGACAGAGAGGGTGCAGGAAGGAAGCCTCTTTTTATCTCCTTACAATGGGAGTGGTGGCTCTCTTAATGAGAGAAAGAACGGGCCACAAATTGTTTTTCTCCCATTTTAGGAGCCAGATCTCCAGAATCAAATTTCCCATTGAATATCAGTATGCCAAAAGTTAACCAGCACCATCAAAAACCTGTTGACAGGCTGGAAGGCCTGGGACACTGAGACAGCCTGTTGCAGAATTTGGAGCCTCAGGAGGAATCAAAGGGAAGGGTCCAAAGGGTCTGAAGAGAATCCGCTCAAGAGGCCACGAAGGTCATTTACAAAGCATCGCTCTGGACAGCAAGCTCAGCCCACTTCATCAGTGTTATGGGAGGCGTTATGGCTCCTCCCAAGGAAATAAACACATGAAGGTGAGCTGGCAGGCCAATGCTCAAGGCACGCTGGGAAAGCCGGCTTCTCCAACCTGCTGCCACAGTCAGGACCCGGGCCTCAGATGGTCTCTTCCAGTAAGGCTGCTTGGCGCTTGACAGTGTATAATCAGGAGGTTCCTCCCTGAGAGGCCTGTGGGAGGTGGGCAGGCAGCCAGGAGAATCCCAGAGAATGCCGAGTGCCACAACTGTCAGGCCTCGGAACCCATGATGTAATGCCTCTCCAGGGGCCAAGGAAAACAAGCCCGCTGTTGTCACTGCCCTCCCAGCAACCAGGCGCTGCCCTCCCCATGGCATGGCTGTTCTGCGTAATTACGAACCCACTCTGTCTCCTTGGGAGGAGGAAATATGAAAACCTTTGTTGTCACATAAAAACCAACCCAAGATATGAGAACTGCCTTTTAAAATACATCTTGCTGTAGAGGGATTTCCATAGCAACTTCAGAAGTGTGTGTATACTAGAGATAAGTCCAGGCTGATGAAAGCCACCTGGAATGTGAACAGGCTCTGGGCATCAGCAGCTGTGGATTTTTCTAGAACCTGTCATGATACTGTGTGACCCTGGGCAAGTGTGACCTCTCTGATGCCTAAGGTGATAGAATCATCATCAGATCAGGCTGAGACAGATCAAGGTCATCTTGTCCCCCACTACCCTGGTCTGATGCTTCAGTTCCCCAAAGCTTCCCCTGCTTCTCGCTTCTGTCCGTCTCTGGCTGAATAAGGCCTGCCTCAAGGTCTCTGCCAATCTTATTATTTGACATTGGGAAAGACCATGATCATTTAACCTTGATTCTAAAAATATTGCTTAGTCTTTGTAAGAGAAGTGCTTTGCCTGTTTAGGAAACAATATTATTAATAGGGCAGATTCCTGGGAAAGAGTCTCTGAGATACTGGGCGTGGGAGTTTTATTGGGGCTGCTCTCAGGATCAATACCTGTGGGGTACAGGGGAAGCTCCCGGGTGCAGCGGCAACAGGGGCCTTAGGCGATCCCTCAGGGACCCTGGAGTGTCCTGCTAGAAGCAAAAGGGGCTGGGCCTTTGAACTCCCACCCTGACAGATTCCCCCTCGGAGTTTGCTGCCCCCAGGCAAGGGGCTTGACCTTAGGAGAGGGCCTCAGTCACAGACCCTGCCGAGGGAATGAGAGCCCGGTCCTGGAGGGGGCATCCAGTGACTCGACCTGACATCCACTACGTGGATGTGTTTGAACTGGATATGAAGGCAGCCCGGGAGGCTAATACAATAAGAGGGTCAAGACCATAGGCGGCAGAAGCAGGCAAAACAGCAAGACTGGGATTCACATGTCGGTCTCAGTGGCCTCGAGACTCTGAGATCGGGAAAGTTGCCAGGAGAGTCGAGGCCATGATTTCCTTGTATGTGCAGATTCAGCCTGGGCTGGTGACACACACGTGAAGTTCAGAGTCAGAAACGAATTCAGATTCTGGCTCCACGCTTACTATTAATAGCTCTGTGACCTTGCGCCAGTTACTTCCTATCAGTTTCCTCAACGCACCATGGACCTTCATGTCCAATTCAAACACATCCAGGCGGTGGATGACACGTTGCTTCACCGGGATGCCCCCTCCAGGACCCGGGCTCTCATTCCATCAGTCAAGGTACCTCTCATAGATCTGTTGTGTGGCACGCTGGGATGGCATGTGGATTTTACACAGAACTAGCACAGGGGAGCTATGACAGCATCCACCATGCTTTCATACACCTCATGTTATACCGAAGTCTTTGATCAAATGGCCTTTTCGCAAGAGAAGGGAACTTTTGGAGAATTTCTGATTTGCTCCTTGTTTCTCTGTGCCTTGGTCTCAGCTGGGGCTTGTGAGCCATGTATGCAGAGAGAGAGAGAGTGCGAGACCCAGTGGCCCACTGGGGGCCAGGCTAACCATTCTCGGCTTGGAAGCTGTGGATGGCCATGCAATATCAAATAAGGGGCATCATCTAAGTACTGTGCAAACCACGTTCTTTAAAACAAGCTTTTCCCCCCCAGGGAACATAGAGTCACCCCTTCTTATGATAGGTTCAATAAACTATGAAACTCACTTGCAGGTACTCTGTTGCCTGTTCGGCCTGTTTGCGCATCTGAAATACATGCCAGAGACCATCTGAGGACGTGAAAGACTTCAAATAGCTTAAAGGGCTATACAAATTCAATTATTATTGTTGACAGATGACGTGGCTTCCATCAATTAGAAAGGAAAACAGGAAGAGTATAGGCCAATGTATGGTCAAAGTTGGGCCATTCTAATTATAAGAAGGCAGCACAAAATTCCCAAGCGTTATCAAGGGATCTATGCCAGTATTATTCATTTTCACCATCACTGGATTGCAATACATAGCGCATATATACTACCTTGCTTGACTCTAATAATAAGTCCCGTATCCGGCTTTCACATGAGAGAACTGAGGTCCAGAGAGGTGAAGTGAGTACCACGAGGGGTTTGGGGTCGGAACCCAAGCCCACGATTTCTCCATTGCGGGAAGAGTGTCTGCTTACCGGAGAAGGTTTGTGAAGCCCCGTGCAGTGTGGTCGCACTCACAGTGGATGCTGCAATGTCAGCTGCTGAGTCATGGCGAGGTTCTGGATAGGGAAGCGCAGTGTGCCCCAGGGGCTCTGTGTTT
This sequence comes from Ateles fusciceps, assembly GCA_036589455.1. Classification (NCBI taxonomy): domain Eukaryota; kingdom Metazoa; phylum Chordata; class Mammalia; order Primates; family Atelidae; genus Ateles; species Ateles fusciceps. The sequence continues at coordinate 4,140,179 of JAZHEH010002047.1, forward strand.
GAGAACGGTCTTCCAACACTGCACTGGCTCTCAGAGCCTGAACCTGCATCCTGGAGGGCCCTCTGTTTTGCAGCAGCAGAAAGCCCTCTCAATTTGACCGTGTGTCTGCTGCCCCAAAATGCTGAAAGAAATGTCTGCAAACAGAATGTCTCAAAACAGGGAGGAGATATGGTTCAAGGCACCCATGTGGGGTGTGTTTAGACTAACTCCTCTCCAGACTTGTCTTGTTTGACCTCTGCTAGGACACAGGTGCATGGAAGGTTTGGCGATATAATTGTAAGTGTTGACGAATTAAGGGTGACTACCAGGATCTGTGTAAATTACAGGGGATGCTTTACCATATTTCCAAAATAAAAATAATCGATCTCAAGTGAACATAGCTTTATTCTATCTCAAGTGAGTCTCATTTTAAAATGAAGAATCTGCGGCCCAGAGAGGTTAAGTAACTTATCCTTGATTTCACAGCTACTTAGGGGCAGAATCAAGATTTCTAATCTAGATTTGGACCCACATGTCAAATCAGATTAAAATGATATACAGGGTTGGGGGCAGTGGCTCATGCCTGTAATCCCAGAATTTTGGGAGGCCGAGGTGGGCGGATCACTTGAGGCCAGGAGTTCGAGACCCAGCCTGGTCAACATGGTGAAACCCCACCTCTACTAAAACTACAAAAATTAGCCTGGCGTGGTGGTGCATGCCTGTAATCCTGGCTACAAGGGAGGATGAGGCGGGAGAATTGCTTGAACCCGGGAGGCGGAGGTTGTAGTGACAGTGATTGAACCACTGCACTCCAGCCTGGGCAAGACAGCGAGACTCCGTCTTAAAAATAAATAGATAAATAAATAAAATTAATATCCAGGACCCCCTTGTGAGGGAGAAGAGTCATGAAAGGCAGCTCGAGGGTGATGGGAGGAGGTGGCCTCATTCCCACCCTTGAGTCTTGATGACGGCTGCTCCAGGGAGTTGGCATTTTGTTCTAGAGCCCTGGATCTCTAGCAGGCCACATGTCCCTTCTATCCCACCAGTAGCTTCACTGAATCACTCCCAACCACCATCCTCCTAAAACGATATTTCCCAATGTTCCATCAGTACAGTGCTTCTCAAACTAAGGTGTATATGAATCACCAGGTGACCTTGTTAAATGCAAATTCCAATTCAATCATTCTAGACTAAGGCCTGAGATTCTGGGAATTCTAACAAGTTCCCAGTGATGCCAATGCTGCTGGTCTGTGAACCAAACTTTGAGTAGCAAGGTACCAAGAGCACTTTATAATAAAAAGGATTTGCGGACAAATACAATTGAGAAAGTCTGAACTAAACAAAAATAAACTGGTTTCATTACTGCAGGACTTCTCAGAGCCTTTAAAATGCTAATAAGCATTGTTAATCCCCCAAGAGTGAGAAATTGTAACGTGGTATAAGTGCATTAATGATGTAACCAAAATGCTCTGATATATTGGTTTGCAAAGAGGGAACAGAAAATCAGGAAAATTCTGTGCCCTTTTCCACCTTACCTTGGTTCCAATGCTGCAATTCCAGCTCATGCTCAACCCAACTCAGCACTCCCCTCTTTCCCACTGTCTCCTTCCAGGTGTCTGGGTATATGCCTGTCTCCTCCAGCAGACCACGTACCCCCTGGTACCCCTGCTCCTCCTCCCTTCCCTGTCCCAACATAGGCCCTGCACTCAGAAAGCCCCAGGTGGACTACCTTTCACAGACTCGGACGGTCCAGGCAGCGATGATCCACAGAGAGATACTGAACACGAGCAGCACAGTGCCAGGGCAGATGGTCATGAGTGTCTTCATGACGAAGCGGGTGTTGAAGTTGATCTTGTTGAGGGCCCCGATGCTGCGGGATGAGGCATCAGTGAAGAGCTTGCTGTGCAGCAGCATGACTCGGGCAATCAGGTACAAGCGCAGGAACATGGGGGATAGACAGGATGATGTCCACATCGGCCTCCGCCCGGGAGGGTGTGTAGGAGAAGGCCAGGCGCGCTGTCCAGAAGAACTTGTACTCGCCAGGAATGGGGTGGATGGCGCACACCAGCATCTCCAGGCTGATGTAGAGGATGCGCTCGTAGGTCATGGCTATCCGCCAGTCATCCGCGCCATTGTCAATCACGAAGAGCTGGTGGGAGCAGAGAGTCTGTTAGTGTGGCCAGGACCAGGAAGCACACAGCAGGGCCCAGGCAGGACAGATGGGGCGGGCTTCTGGGCTCAGGTCAGCCTGACCACCTCAGCATGCTCTTTAGAGGCCTCGCTGTGTGGCAAGAGCCCTGAATGGGGAGTAGGAAGACCTGGATTCAGGTCCGGCTGGGAGGCCCTGGCTGAGACACTTTGACTCTCTAGGCCTCACTTTCCTCCTCTGCAAATCGCTTCCTGAGATATAGTGATTTATAAGAAGAAATCGTATATTTGGTCTTCATCCTGCTTTAGGCACAGTTCCTAAAACCCTAGGAATTTCCAAAGTGGTAAGTGTCTTGTGTTTGCTAATAAGAAAACTAGTAAGTATCTGGGGTGGTGGGGTGGGAATCCAGGCTAGCTTCAGGATGGGCGCCAGTTGCCAGGGGAACCAGTCTGGTGATGAGAAGGTTGGAACTTTCGGCCCCACTCCACCACTTCCTGGGTGGGGAAGAGGGACCCGAACCTTGAGTTAATCACCAATGGCCAATGATGAAATCAATTATGTCTGTGTAATGTAGCTTCCATAAAATCCCAAAAAGACAGTGTTTTTGTTAACTTTTAGGTTCAGGGATGCATGTGCAGGTTTGCTATATAGGTAAACTTGTGTCACAGAGGTTTGTTGTACAGATTATTTCATCACCCAGGTACTAAGCCTAGTACCCGATAGTCACTTTTTCTGCTCCTCTCCCCTCCCACTCTCCACCCTCAGTGTCTGTTGTTCTCCTCTTTGTGTTTTGATGAGCTTCCAGACAGCTGGACACATGGAGGTCCCTGGACACCTGGAGGGTTGGGTTCCCAGAGACAGCACAGAAGCTCCACCCCTTCCCACACACCCTGCCCTCTGCTCCGCTCTCGTATGGCTGCTCATCTGAATCCTTTGCAAAGTCCTTTATAATGAAGCAGTAAATGTGTTTCCCTGAGTTCTGTGAGCTGCTCTAGAAAACCAGTCAAGCCTGAGAAGGGCATCCTGTGAACCCCTGATTTACAGCCACTTGGTGAGAGGCTCGGGTCAAACAACCTGGAGCTGGTGACTGGCATCGGAAGTGAGGCCAGTGTGGTGGGACTGAGCCCTCAGCCTGGGGCAGCCAACACTCACTCCAGGCAGACAGAGCCAGGGTGGAGTCACACTGCAGGACACGCAGCCAAGCGTCCCCTGGAGAACTGCTAGGTGTGTGGGAACCACCCCCTCCTTTTTGCTGACCACAAGTATTCTATGTTGAGCCACTTCCAAGGTCCCCCTCCAGCACACGGGTGCCAAATTGGCTGTTTCACGATGGGGGAGAAAGATCAACTCATTTGTATTAAAAACACATCCCTGAGCCCCTGCCAGACCTGAGCTGAGCCCTGGAAGGGGATGTGAAGATGAAAAAGTCATGTTTCCTGCATGAGTGAACTCACAAGGGCTGGCACAGATTCCTCCTCCCCCACTCAGAGAAGGGAGCAGCAAGTGTTTGCTGGCAGTGCTGTGCTCTTAGGCAGTGCAGTGAAGTGTTCATGGCACAGACACTGGAGCCGGACTGCCTAATCCTAATGCTACTGGCACTGTGGTCCTGGGCAAGTTACCGAACCTCCCTGTGCCTCAGTTACCTCAGCTGGGGATGATGATAATAGCTGTTGTATAGAGGTCACTGTGAGGCTGCAGTGGGTTCATATACGTGACATGCGTGGAATCCTGCCTAGCCCCCAGCACGCTATGTCACTATTAGCTATTCTTATTTTTAGCATTATTAATGGATGTGGCCTCAGTCTCTCTGTAAAATGACAGTTGGGCTCAGTGATATCTAAGCTCCCTTCCAGCCCTAACCTTTCACGAAGATGCTTCCTGCTGTCACATCGTGAGGATGCCTGTTCACACAAGAACTGACTGAGCACCTGCTGTGCGCCCAGCCTTTATCTTTGGGCAAGGCCCACTGTGGGGTCCCACCACATTTGATGACCGTGAAAGGGACTTCACATCCTTGCCCTCTGTGGCCTCAGTCTTCATCCGAGACTGAAATGAGAAGCCTCTAAGGTCTTCTCCAGTTCGGATGGTTGGATTCTTGGAGGGTGAGGCCTGAGATCCAGGCATATGTTCACTCCTGTGCGTGTGTGCACCTCACTTCTGGGAGGTAGTGGAGTATTTATCATCACACTTTGTCCTCTCTCAGATCTGGCTGTTGCCTGTCCCAGTTCATCCAAACACATGCCACTCAAGACCCCAGACTCATATGCTGCCTGCTCCACTGATAGCCACAGACAGCTGCTGCTCTCCAAAGCTGCTTATGTTTGCCTTTAAGGAGGAGAGGGCAGGGTCCTGTGGCCTAACATGAGCTCAGGAAAAAGGGCACCAGCATCAGCACCTCCTGGCAGGGAGAGCAGCTCATGTATGCATCCTGGGAAGGCCTGAGCTACAAGGCTGGAAAGAAACTAGGCTGGGTTAGGGGAAATTAATGTTGGGGCAAGAGTTGGGTGGAGGTTTATTTAACCTGGACATACAACCTCAGCACAGAAAGAGTAACAGAGAGCTGGGCGCGGTGGCTCACGCCTGTAATCCCAGCACTTCAGGAGGCCGAGGCGGGCAGATCGCCCGAGGTCAGGAGTTCAAGACCAGCCTGGCCAACATGGTGAAACCCCATCTCTACTAAAAATACAAAAATTAGCTGGGTGTCGTGGTGCATGCCTATAATACTAGCTACTCAGGAGGCTGAGGCAGGAGAATCGCTTGAAGCCAGGAGGCAAAGGTTGCAGTGAGCCAAGATCGTGTCATTGCACTCCAGCCTGGGTGACAGGAGCAAGACTGTCTTTAAAAAAAAAAAAAAAAAAAAAAAGTAACAGAGAGACTGGATCAGCATCAATTTGTGGGGGCTGAAAGCCGAGTGAAGCCTCCTTTCCTCCCTTGCACAGGGAGATCAGGGAATGAGGGGCCCTTTATTCTGTCCATCCTTGATGGGCCAAAGGAAGCTTCTGCTCTGTTTAAAAGTTAGTCACCAAGCAGCTTTCTCTCTCTACTTTGCTGCCTTCCTTAGAGTTCAGCAGGAACCGAGGACCCAGGAGAGGACCTATGGTACCAGGCCTGGTGTCGGGTGAGTGATGCTTGCCTTGCCTTTAGCATCTACCTGTGATATATTTCTGCAGCAAGGGGAACATTCCAGGCAATTCAGTGGGCCCTGAGAGCCATGGGCAGGAGAGGGAGCACTAGGAGGCAAGCCTCTCACCTGCCGAGCCTCAGTTTCTCCTTCTCCCTGCTCTGTACCCTTATAGAGCCATAATGGAGAACAGAGGAAACAATGGGTTGAAAGGGCTTCATAAACTACAAAGGATCATTTGTTCATTCATTCACTCATTCATTCATTCAATGAACATGTGTTGACGGCCCTTAGTGATGTGGAAGGGGATTCAGGGTTGCATAAAACAGCTCTGAGCAGCCCCCCACCCACCCACCCACCCATGGGGATCCTGAGGGGAAACTAGAGGGCTCTATGGGAGCAACTGGCTGAGAGGCTCACCTGGTGGTTCTAATCAGGGAGCTGTCATCTCTGAACAGGAGACAGTACTCAGCACAGCACCAGCTGGAGACTCACCCTCCTCCTTCCCCAGTGCAGCTGAGCCTGGGTTTTTCCAGACACAGGTTTCCCCAGCAATTAGAAAGACCTAATGGCTGCTCAAAGGGTTCCCTCTGCTTTTGACTCCCGCCTGACAGGCCAAGCCATGGCAACGTGACTGCCTGGCCAAACTCTTCAAATACAAAATTAAAATCATCTACTCTGTAATAAAGAATCGCATCCAGTTACTATAGTAACTGGGTTCACTATGGGCAGGAATGGAAGCAACGAGTAACAGATTCCTTTGATTGCCTCATGAGGAGCGGGACTGTAAGCTGTCAGAACCGAAAGGGAGAATGCGATGGCAGCTCTGTCCAGTGCGACAGAAGGGTGCTGGTCCCCCAGGGGGTGTCCCCAGCTGCCTCTCAGGTGCCCAGCCTCGGTTGCAGCTTGCTGGTGCAGGGAAGGTGGGGGCCACATGGGGTAGTGGAGCTGGAGGTGGGAGAGCTAGCTTGAAGTCTGCCACATCCAGCTGTTAGCCAGGTGATCTTAAGCCGTTCCATGACATCTCCAAGCTTATTTCCACATCTCCAACAGGGGAATATTAACCTTGGCCCTGCCTGCCTTGTGGGGTTAGTGTTAGGATCCAATAATACAGATAAAAAGTTGGACAGTGCATCACTAACTACTCTAAAAATATGAGGGATTATTAAGACGGCTGGCCTGGAGGACACTCATAAACAGTGTGTATAAAGAGGGGGTGTTTTGAGTAGCGGGTAGGGGAGAGTTTTCAGGTTGCAGATTAAAAGCCTCTGCTAGAGAGGGCTCACTGCAGGGTTTTATGCATCTGCAGGGTGGGACATGTCCCAGAATACCCCATTGCTGTCCTGTGTGAGGGCACTCTATGTTTTCTTCCTTCTGACCCCTGGAATCCCTCGCTCCCTCCGGATTCAGAGCAGGTAGCAGATACCCTACCCTGCTGTTTCCTCACTCTGCATTTCATTCCTAACAAAGCACAATCCCAATTATTATTGATTTGCATTTGTGAGGTTTCTGCTGTCTCCCCTTAAACGTGGTTCTCAACCTACTCACATCGCACATTGGAATGACTTGGAGAACTTGTTCAAAAATACCCACGCCCAGGCCCACCCCAGACCAAGTCAATCAGAATCTCTGGGGGTGGAGCCCTGACAATGGGGTTTTTCTTAAGACTTCCCAGGTGAGTCTAAAATGTAACCAGGGTTGGGCATGCCCCCACCCCCCCACCCCGAGTCACAGTCGGAGCTCCAAAGAGACAAGGGCTGTGTCTTCCCTGTTCCCTGTGGCATCTCCAGAGCCTAGCCCAGGTCTTAGCACTTAGTAGGTGTTCAATAAATCTTTGTTTAGTGAATTAATAACTCCCACTTACTGTGTGCCCCTAGACTAATCTTCCCTGTCTTGGGCTCAGCTTCCTCCTCTGAGGGCTGAGGGGAAAGAACTAGACAATCCCAAGGCACCTCCTGCTCTAAACAGCCATAATTCTGTGGTTCTACACAGACCCTCTTGTTGGCGTCTCCCACCTCATCTGTGTTCTCAGTGCACCTGAGCTCTCCAGGAACAGGAACCATGCCTGGCTCATCTCACTCCCCCTCCCAAGCCTGAGACGTTCCCTGGCACAGAGTGGGCAGCCAGTAGAATTTCGGTGAATAAAGGGGTGGGTAGGCGGATGACTGTGTCATATGAAGAAAGGGACAGATTGCCCGTGGCCCTTGTTAACCACCCAGAATGGAAATTCCTGTTGAAAATCCATTCCTAAGCCTGTGACTCACAAGGGACCTGACAATTCATCTCACACCATGGGAAGGGACACCCTCTTATTCCCAAAGGGTGGTTCATCCTGGAATAAACTGTCCCAGGTGACCTCCACGCCTTAGAAAGTTCTAGAGCAAGTCTGGATGCAGGATCTTGAGTAGCACTGGACCAGAGGGGCTGGGGGAGAGTGCAAGTGGCTCTCTTGGGCCTATCTTCAGAGGCCTATCACAGAGGCCTATCTTCCCCTCGGCTTAGTCTCCGGCATCCAGCCCTGATTCTAGACCAGCTTGACTGTTGACCTCTGATGGATTCTGGAAAAGTACTGAGCTGATGTGGACAGAGTGTGGCATGGGGCAGGGAGCACCGTGGCCCGAGAGTGGTCTGTTCTGGGCTGTTCCAGACCAGAAGAAGCCACAGAGGCCCAGGGCTGACGAACGAGTCTCTTCTTGACCAGGCATGCATTTGCTCCTTGCACGCGGGCTTCCCCTGAATGGGAAAGGAAAGCCACGTTCCCCGAGTCACTGAATCTTTCTGCCTCCTAAGCCTCAAAAAGTGATTTCACTCATCGAGGGTGTGACTGGCCTGAAGAGGCAATGTGTCTGTACCACGGTCTCTGCTCTCCCGAAAGCTCCACTCTTTCCTCATATAGTTGCCCTGTCCACAAGTGGCTCCAAGCTGAATCCCGCTAACACTGAACTGGTGGTTCTGAGAGCTTGTAGGATTTTTGGCCTGTTAGTATAATTCTGAGAGCTCTGGGAGGGAGACTTTATGCAACAGTGATTCCAAACTTTCCCTTAAGGAGCTTGTAATTAGAGAAAAAGGAGAACTAACTCAGCTCAGTTCAATACAATAATTAGTAAGAATCAACGAGGTTAGGCCACTGTGGGTATATAAATATGAATCAAACACATGTCCCCTGAATCAGTTAATAACCTCAAGTAGCCCTAGCAGAAGAGATGCATGATTCTGATGCTATTTGAAAGCTTCTTGGGCCAGGTAGGGCTTCAGCAGTGCCCGGAAGGCATGCATCAGATATACAGGAGGAGGAGGCAGCTTGCAGAAATGGTCACAAAGTCCTCCTATCCCATTCACTTACTTTTGTACATGTGACTTTGTCTTTCCTCCAAGCAAGAAGTATAACCTATTTCTCTCTCTCTCTCCTTTTTTTTTTTTTTTTGAGACAGAGTTTTGCTCTTGTCACCCAGGCTGGTGTGCAATGGCGTGATCTGCCTCCCAGGTTCAAGTGATTCCCCTGCCTCAGCCTCCCAAGTAGGTGGAATAACAGGCACTCACAACCACACTTGGCTAATTTTTGTACTTTTAGTAGAGATGGGGTTTCACCATGTTGGCCAGGCTGGTCTCGAACTCCTGACCTCCAGTGATCCGCCCACCTTGGCCTATCAATGGGCTGGGATTACAGGTGTGAGCTACTATGCTCGGCCAGTACAGCCTATTTCTCAGTCCCTTCAGTCTGAACTTAGCCATGTACCTTGCTTTGACCAGTGGAAGATCAGAAAGTGTGATACAACAGACGTTTGAAAAATATCAGTGCCGTGAGGCTCACTGTAGACACGTGGCCTCACTATTCTTTTCACCCCAGCCTACAGCCAGCACCAGCTGCCAGGCATCAGAAGCCATCCTAGACCAGCTACGTGGCAGAAGCTCACCCCAGGTGAGACCAGCAAAAGAACTACCAAGCTGAGCCCAGCCCAAATTACTGACCCACAGAAACGGGACCTAAATTGTTACTATTTCAAGCCATTATATTTTGAGGTGCTTTGTTATGCAACAAAACTAATATATAACAAAACAAATTCTTGTATTTGGCACATATTAGAAAAGCCAGGCCATGTGCCTACTGTGCCCAACGTTTTCCTTTTAGATTCTTATGCCTCAGCCCCTAGAAGGAACCCTCACCCGTCCCCATGTTTCCACTCCACTCAGTTACATCTGCCGGCCAGTCTTTCTCAGGCAACTGGGTGACTGGATGGGGAGATCAGAGTCAAGGGCCATTCCAGCTTCCCTCATCCCCACTGCCTCCACAGACACATCATTTCAGATATCAAAGAATAACTCAGAGCATTAAAAAAGTTATTTTGCAAGCAGTTTAGTTGTTTTGCATACAAAATGTTTTCTTAGATGTGAGGATGTCGGCAGGTAGAATGAATCGGGGAACAAAGGCAAAACAGAATGAATGGGGGGGCGCTGGAGAGAAACAGCAGGGAGTCTGGGAACAGTGGGCCTGGTTGGCAAATGCTGAGGGTAAACGGGTTCGCTGGCAGCTAACAAAGAGGTCAGCATGGGCATTCCATGCTTGGACGGCCAATGACGGGTAGGGCAGAAAGCACTTTCAGTTATTCAGGGATTCTCCAGAAGCCGTTGGCTTTTAGCTGTGGCATGTGGGTAGCTCACGGGCTCTCCCCCTTGTCACCTGCACCTCAGGGAGTCCAGATCGGAGCTTTCCCTGGTTAGAGTGTCTCACCAAGCAAAGATGTCATCGCCAGCTCACCACAAGGCCAGTGCTGAAGGCCATCTGGCCACCTCAGGATGGGGCCATTCAGCTGCAATCTCTGCAGGGCCTGGGACAGGCTGTCTTGACAGGGAGACCACGACACCACCCACTGCCTCCAGTGGGCACAGGGCAGAGGCCGAGCTTCAGGCTCGCGAGGCCTCCCCCACACTTCCTGCAGAGGGGCAGGCACGCAGGGAAGCTTGCCTTTTCTTTTTTTAAGGATAAGTTTAGAGTCAATTCATTGAATTCACTCATTGTAAGGCCGGTTGCCTCGCGGGGGAGCTCGGACACGCCCATCCCCTCCCGGCGCCTGGAAATTACGTCACCACTCCGCACTCGACACCCACCTCTGCACTCAACACTAAACTCTGCACCCGCACCTAGCCCGCCGTTGGAAAACCCGCCAAAATTTAAAAGAAGCCCCGCCAAAATCTGCCCAATAGCATTTCGCTCTGTCCAGGTCCCACGCCCCCTGGGCGCCCGCTCACCGGAAATCCCGCCTACCTACCAGTAGCAGCTTGCGCCATCCACGTCCTGTTTCTCCATAACCAATCAAACGCCTTCACTCCCTATAAAACCCCACGCCCAAGCGGCGTCAAGCGCGACTTCTGTGGCCCCCCTTTCCCGGATCATAGAACCTCGCCGGGGAGCTTAATAAATTGGCATTTAATTTTCCTAGGCTGGTCTCGGTTTCCTCATTTTTTTTTTTTCTTCTTATCCTGTTTGATTTTATTGTTGTGTATGCGCATATTGAAATTTGAAAGTGAAATTCAGAAGATACTGCTTGACACCTGAAAGGCAGAGTACTTCATAATTTCTGTCTCACAATAGAGTGAGGTTTCCTCATTTTAAACTCGGCAATAACCCTTACACTCATTTCTCCCCCATTCTATTTTGAAAGCCTTGAGACCTTTTTGATTTTTTTATTTAAGAAAAATATGTCATTAAAACGTTCTCAGCTATCAGGGAGGAGAGCAAATTCCTGCTTAAACACTTGACCAACTTGAAAAACTTTCATTCTTGCACAACTATGACTTTCTCTAAATTAAAGGAGAGAACATGGAAAAAAGCCCTTTTGTGTATTGTTCCCTCTCTGTGGTGAAAAAAACTTCAGGGAAAATTTCCATCTTTTAAAAAAATACAGAAACAAAGCGAAAGGAAAAAATTACAGATTTGCTTAGGATATATTATTTATATATATATATTTTATATTTTGTGTATATATATATGTACATATATAAATTTAAACACCCTGGAGCGTATATTCTGCATATACACCATTACTAGGGGGGGTTACCATGGAAGCAACATCAAAAGTCCTATAGTACCTAATTAGGTTTCCCTGAGGACAGGAGCTGATTGCCAGTGAAGAAATGAACTTCTGGGTTTACAGCAATGGTTCATAAAATTTCCAGTCAGCAAATGCGCCATGGAACTAGAGGAAGAAAGGGAGGAAGGTCGGGGGTGGGAAGCAAAGATAGGAAAAAGGTGGCTCTAGGCTGGGTGCAGTGGCTCACGCCTGTAATCCCAACACCTTGGGAGGCTAAGGCGGATGGATCACCTGAGGTCAGGAGTTTGAGGCCAGCCTGGCTAATGTGGTGAAACCCTGTCTCTACTAAAAATGCAAACATTAGCTGGGTGTGGTGGCGGGCACCTGTAATCCCAGCTACTTGGGAGGCTGAGGTAGGAGAATTGCTTGAACCCAGGAGATGAAGGTTGCATGAGCCGAGATCAAGCCACTGCACCCCAGGCTGGGTGACAGAGCAAGACTCCGTCTCAAAAGAAGAAGAAAAAGATAAAACGTGGCTCTAAAAGAGGCCAGCCATTGAATGAGCCTTCTCTGGGAAGTCTCTGATTCTACCATCAACAAGACGCTTAGGGCGTTGGGGTCCACGCTAGCCGGCTCTGTGTCATCTGAGACCATCCCACTCCCTGGGCCATGTGTGATGCCCCACAGCGGCTCTTTGATCCGGCCAGGACAGGCTTTTCCCGAGTGCGTCCGCAGAGCTCGCCCTTGGTCTCTTGCAGTGTGTAATGACCACCCATGCAGATTATGGAGGCTGAAGTTTGTTTGGGACTAACAGAGAGCAGTAGTGATCATAAATCCTTTCCCCTATCCTCAGTTCTCAGAGAAAGGAAGCCAGGTTCTGGCAGTTGAGGAAGCCATTATGTTTCACTCAGATAGCAGGAATTTCTTGATCCCTGAGCATGGCACCGCTGGGAACAGAGCATCCCACCTCTGGCCATCTGTGTGGGGCAAGTCTCTGGACCTCAGATTCCTCAGTGTCATGTGAAGAGTTGGATCCAATTTGTGGTTTTCCATTTTCTCCAAGCAATTTCTTTTAATAAGATTTTTCATGTATGCCCAACATGGGAAACAGACAAATTCAGAGCTGTTGTAGTTGAAAGGGCAGAGAAGAACATTCAAAGATCAACTCACTCACCTCTTCCTCCAGCCTAGATCTCAGTAGTGGACCCCATGCTCTCCATAGAACCCTTTGATTGGAAATCCCTTGGATGGACCAGCTGGTCTCTAGTTGGAATGAGACACAAGGTGTGGTGCTGGAAATCAAGGTGTTTGGGGTTCAATATGTGCTGGATGCAGAGGCCCTGAGCTTTGCCCTAATCAGTTTATTCACTCATTCATTCATTAAGTATGAGTTGAGCCCCTATTAAATGACAATCCTTGGTAAGCTCTAGGGATACGGCAGGACAAGTAGGCAAGGCTCCTGTCCCCACAGAGCTTACATTCCAGGGGAGGAAAGCAGATTTTAAACAGGTAAACCATTTAATTTTAGAGAGTGATGCCTGCCAGGAAGAGAATAAGACAGGGCAAAGGAAATGAGAGAAGTCACAGAGAGCCAGGACAGGGCTCTCTACGGAGGGGGACCTCTGAGTCCAAAGCGAGCCTTGCAAAGGTATGCGTTACAGAGGGGACAGCATGTGCAAAAACCCCAAGGCAGGATGGAGCTTAGAGAGTTGGAGAGATAAAGAAAGAAGACCAACGTGAGAAAGATGAGGGATGATACCAGAGGAGGCCAAGACGGTAGTAGGAGCCAGATCACTGGGACCTTGGAGATCACAGAAGGAGTTCCATTAAGGGACAGGGAGACCGCAGACCACCTCCCACCAGGACCACATGCACTATGGCACCACCTTCTGAAGAAAGACAGCCCACAGGTTAAATATGTACCTGTGGTGGTCAGCTTGGGCCTCCAAAACAAAATGTCACGGAGTGGGTAACTTAAAGAACAGAAATGATTTTCCACAGTTCTGGAGGCTGGAAGTCTGGGAGCAGGATGCCAGCACAGTCAGGTTCCGGGCAGGGCTCTCTTCCCGGCCTGCAGGTGGCCGCCATCTCACCGTGTCCTCACACAGCAGAGAGAGGGAGAGAGGTCTCACTTTCTCTTCTCCTGAACCACAGTCCTATAGGATTAGGCCCCACCCTTATGACCTTATTTAAGCTTAATTACCTCCTACAGACCCTATCTCCGAGGCAGTTACGTTGGAGGTTAGGGCCTCAACAAATGCGTCCTGGGGGAGACACGATTCAGTTCATAGCTATTACCTTCTGTGTCGAAATTACCCAAAAGCCAGACTGTGGGCCAAGCCAGGTGATTTTGCGTATACCATTTCACTGCAATCTCATAATGTTCCTGTAAGGAAGTAATACCCCCATTTAGCAGATGAAGCAACCCAAACCAAGAGAGGTTTAATCAATTGCCCAGGGCCTGCAGCATTTTACATGGTCCAAGGCCCATGCCCTTTCATCTGCCAGCCTGCTAAGCAGCCCTTCTATTTGGGGACTGGCCAGTTTGCGCTTTATGCCGTCTCCTTCTAAAGAAAACTCAAGCCCACACTTTCAATGCTCATCCTCAGAAGAATTTTTACTGACCAGAGAATCAATATATGATTAAAATAAACTGGGTTCCATCCCTGGTGTCTACACTGCCTGAAAAACCCACATTGTTACCGGCAATCTAGACTGGACTCTGTTTGCAGAACTAAGACCACGGCTTTCATTTCCAGAGACAGAGTATCCATCTATCATCTTTCCCTTCCTCCTCTTCCCACTAGTGAACAGGCCTCTATGGAGAGGCCCTAGCAAGGAAGAGACCTTCTTCGTTTAGGGGCCCACTTACACACCCCACCGTGTTTGTGAATGAAGAAGATTCCTCTGGACAGAGTTGGGGTGGGGTCAGAAGAGAGCAGTGCAGGGCTTAATGTATGTGCTCCTGAAATGAACAGGAGCACTGGAGGTGGGGGTTGTGAACTGTGGGACTGGAAGGAGAGGGGAGGGGGCTAAGCAGCACCTTGGGCCAGTCCCATGAGACGGGGACGCCGGAGCCCACTGAGGACTGACTGCTGCTGATCACCCATGAGACAGGGACAGGGCTGAGACTGTAAGTTCAGGAGCCTGTGGCGTTCAGCACGGTCTTATTTGCTGTACCACCACCACCTCACCGCTTCCCCTTGCTCCAGATCCACGGAAACAGCGGCTAACCAAGAGGCCTTGGTCACGGGTCCCTCGAGGAGCAATGGGGACAGGAAAGGTACCTACAGGGGTCACTATGGGGAGGATGGAGGTGGAGAATTCAGCAGCAGGAGTTTGGCATCAGAGGAGCTGTCAAGAGAGAAATGGAAGTTCCCAAGCCCCCAGAGCCCAGTAGAAAGACACCCGGTCCTCTCCTGCGTGAGGCGGGAGTTTGTGCCCGATGCAGTTTGAAGCAGGCAGGCCCAGTGACCCCAGCCAATGCTTGGGCAGCAGTGGCCACACCTTGGACTCATTATGTGCCCCACCCCAGCCATCTTTTCCATTGCTGCCAGAGTGAATGTTCTAAAATACAAACCAAATCATGTCACCTCCCCTTCTAGAACCTTCCAGTGGCACCCCAGAATGTTCAGATCAAGTCCAACCTCCTAGCTGCACTTGGCCAAAAGGGCCTTTTCCCACCTGGCACCAGCTGGTCCCGCCATCCCCCATCACCTGCCACACCTGGTGTCTCATTCTAGCCAAACCAAGTTACCAGTACCATCTTCTATACAACCACTCCCTCTTCCAACTTCTTCACCGGAGACCTCCAGATCAAGCATCCCTCCCTTCCACAGGTCTAAGCTGCCCCTTCCCACTCCCAGGTGGGGCTGGGTGCCCTCCTCTAGTATTCCCCAGTCCCTGTGCCCCCTGCTTGTCACAGAGCCAATCCCCAAATGGCAGCTGGGGAAAGATGGCCAGACGGTTGGGGGAGCGCTATGCCGTTTCAGGGAAGCCAGGGGAGCAGGGTGGCGGTCTCCATCAATAACCGTAACAGCAGGGCCATGGACTGCAGCCTCACTGTGCACCAGGGCCTGTGCTGTGTGCATTACAGGCACCGTCTCATTTAGTCCTTAACAGGGTTCTGAGATAGGTATTCTTATTTCTATTTTATAGACAGGGAAACTAAGGCTCGAAGAGATTAAGTAATTTACTAAAGATCATACAGTTAATAAGAGGCAGACCTAGGCTCTAAAGCCAGGGCAGGCAGCTTCCAAATCCACTCTCCTGACTGCTGTGTGTGCTGCCCCAGGCTGCACTAAGAGGGCTTGCTGGGCTGACCCCTGATATTTGCCTATCCCAGGCCAGGCCAGGCCAGTAGGTGTTTCTGGTTCTCTGTGTGGCTTGGCAGACCCAGGAATCAAAGGTTTCTGCGCATCTGCTAAGTCTAGGGTAAGAGGAATCGCTTTCTCAACAGGAAGTTTCTGATAAGTTCCTTTCCTTTTGACACATGAAAGGATTCTGCGGAATGTCGTGGGGGGTAGGGGAGGAACACCATCATCACTAGGCTGCTGGGCCCTGATCGGTTCCAAGTCACCTGTTTACCACTCAGGGAGAAATTCTCTAACCCTGGCTTAGGAAATATTTTTAACAACTAAAAATAAAGAGGTTTTTGGATCTTTGAACAGCGTGGGTTGCTGAAGAGCTGAGGTCAGGACCAGGTGTCAGTGGTGGGCAGGGAGTGTTTGTTTTTCCCCAACTGACTGAAAGGCCCTTCAACTCCTTCTCAAGGGCCAGCTGCACCGTCGCCCCTTCACGGGGAGGTTTTCCTGATCTCCCAGTGGCAGGGGCAGCACTTCAAACAGCAACAATCCATTTGGTGTTTCCAACTTGCTGGCTGGACCCTAAGCACATTTTTCTTTTTCTCCTTTTTTCCTTTTTTTTTTTGAGACAGAGTCTTACTCTGTCCCCCAGGCTAGAGTGCAGTGGCACAATCATAGCTCACTGCAACCTCTGCCTCCCGGGTTCAAGCAGTTCTCCTGCCTTAGCCTACCAGGTATCTAGATTACAGGTGTGATCTACCACACCCAGCTACTTTTTGTGTTTTTAGTAGAGGCGGAGTTTTGCAATGTTGGCCAGGCTGGTCTCAAACTCATAGTCCCATGTGATCAGCCCGCCTCGGCCTCTCAAAGTGCTGGGATTACAGGCATGAGCCACTACGCCTGGCCCTCTAAGCACTTTTCTTTACATTAACTCTTCTGAGTCTCACAATAGCCTCATAAGAAGAGTGAACTTCACCCAGACCTCATAGCAACTAGGTGGTGGAGATGGGATTTGAACCAAGAGGCCACACTCTCGTCTATTAAGTTTCCATTCTGGCCGAAACCTCCCTCTTTGTCTCCCACCTGAGCCGCGTTCCTGTCCACCTGCTTGTTAGCACCCTCACTAAAGCAGGGGTCCCTGAGGACAGACGTCTCCTTGGTCACTGTCCGCCACAGTGCCAGACACAGCACCCAGGAAATACAGGCTACCCAAACCAATACATAAATGGCTTAAGGCGTTAAAACTATATCAGTGTGACTGTAAATAAACATTTTAAATTGTTCACAATTTTTATAAGTCTCCCAAGGCAAAAGAGTCTTTTGCAACATATGCACAAGATAGAGAAAGAAATCAAAGAATATTTTTAAAAGAACTGCTTATTATAATTAAAAAAAATCCCTGGAAACAACCTGAATATACATCAATAGGGAAACAGCTGAATACATTATGGTACTCGTACTGCGGAACATTATGTAGCTGGCTTTTAAAATGCAGTGGAACTACATGTATTGACTTAGAAAATGTTCATGGTATATTGCTAAGTAAAAAGAGAAACTTCCAGCATAGTGGGTATAATGTGATTCCTCTTTTTTTAAAAAAGCAAACACCAACACATAAAAACAAAAATGCCCATATATGTGTATGCATGTTGATACATTTTATATAAGCACACACAAAAGGTGCGTTAATCACCTCTGGCTAAATACCAGATTGTTAGCACTGGTACCACTGGGGATGCAGGGAGATGGGGATCAGGGAACCTATTGATTTTTTTTTTTCCTTTTGATAATTAGAACACACCTCTGTGTTAAAACAAGCCTACATTGCTTTTGTAATTTAAAAAACCCAATAAAGTATTTTTTAAAAGAACCGTCCCGGAGAAAGCCACTCGTTGTGCCTAATGGTGATGTTTTAAGCACGGCCATTCTTGGAGGAGAAATAATCACCCAAGTCTTTTCCTGCCCTGTAATTTTCTGTGTAGAGCTTCAAATCCCCCGGGAGCCCCCAGGATTTGATGAATACAGCCCTGCTAGAAGTGTTCAGAGCTGAGCTTCTCTCACAAGGCTCCCCCTCCAAGGCCAGCCTCGTTACCAGTTCCACAGCCCCTCTAACTAAACCACCTTTTGAAAAATACCGTTCCAGGGCACGAAGATTAAACAAAGGCACTTATTTCAAGGCCATCTCTCCAAGTGCATTCCCATCGTAGGCACTGAAAGCTGCGCTAGTCAGTGGCCTGCCCTGCTCCCCCACCGAGGGCAGAGGCCTGGGCTCCCTGTGGGAAGGGGTGGTCCTCCCCATGGTTGGGAACAGAAACCTGCTCCACTGTGCCCTCCATTCGGGAGGGAGGGGCCGGGGCCAGGGCACAGCCGCAGGCACCATCGCCATGGCAACTGCTGCTGGTGAGAGCTCGCCTTGGACCTGGCCTCAGCATGCCAGGTACAGTGCCAAGCCCCATGGGGTACAGTGGAGATCAGGACGCAAGTTCCTGACGCGCCAGGATCTTAGAACCACGGTCTCCTAGAGATGCACAGAAGCAAACGAAGATACGCCCGTGGAAGTGCCCATTTGGTGACTGGGGGCACTATTTGCAATTCAGGGTCTGTGCTGCTGCGTGGTCAATGCCCACGGGTACTGCCCTGGATCCAGACACCTGGGGCTCTGGGTCTGGGTCCCCCCACACTAGCATGCCCTGTCTGACCCCTCCTCAAGCCACACCCCACCCCCCTGGAGCCAGAAGCCCACCAGGCCAAGAGGCCTTGTCGGCCTTCACCTTCTAAACCCTTGTTTGGATATCCAGACCCCCAGAGTCTCCTGTCCACCCAGGGCCTACTTCCAGGGCACACACCGCCACTTTCTCCATCTATCCTCCCACAGGCAGACGGTGGCTGCTGGTAGGTACATCCCTAAGTGTGAGAAGTGGCCAAAGGACAGCTGGAGGAAGGGACGGGATGAAGCTTAGACCTGAAGGCTGTGGCATCCACAGTACCCTCAGGGTACCGGACTGGGTTGGGAGGGAGGCAAGAGAGGGCGCATGCTAGGGTCTGGGGCCTCGGGGTCTAGGTGCCTCCACTGGAGGCTGGCCCAGGCCCTGAAGGTAACAGGGATGGATGGGCCTGTCGGTAACCCTTTCTGACTCTGTGGGATATGAATGACAGGAGCAGCAGCTACATTTTCTAGCTAGTTCTGAGGTCAGGCAAACAGGCCCCTAACACTGCCTCTCAGAGGGGCTGTTCCACCTTCACACACCTTCCATGGCAGCCCCAGGTGTCCAGGTTTGCCCTGAAGTGTGTTCCCACTTTGTATGTTGGAAGCACCATACAAATCGGGAGAGTGGCCAAATGTTTGAAAAATGCTTCTCAGAGAGTCACCAGGCTCATTAGCATAGTAAAGCTTCTAAAACTTCTCAAGAAAACTGGTCAGCTTTGAAATGCAGTTTCTCAGACTTATTTGATCTTGACTCTTGTTTTGAAGTAGCAGCTATTAATATTCCAAGGAACACTGGGAAATGCAGGGTGTGAGGCATTTAGTGAAACAGACAACGGAGGTTCCTTCCTTCAAGCATCCATGCTTCATTTTAACGAAGACTACCACAGTCTTCCTGAGAGGCACCAGATACGCCCCTGCCTTCCTGAACTGACTTCACAGAGCACACCCCACGCTGCCAAACCCATCAGCGTCCACTCGCGTCACCCCACAGCGTCCTGTGAGCCCACCACCTTCGTGTGCCTCTAGCTATTTTATTTAACAAATACTTATACAGCGCTAACTAGGTTCCAGGTGCTATTCTCAGTGACTCGCCAATATTGGCTTTTTTACTCATAGCAGCCCTTTTGTGGTGGGCCTTATTATTGAAAGACGAGGAAACTGAGGCATGAAGAGATGAAGTGGCTTGCCCAAGGTTACACAGCTGGTATAAGTGGTTTACTCAGATCAAACCCAGGCAGTCTGGCCCCAGGTCCGTGTGTATTAATTTCCATTGCTGCCGTAACACATTACTTAAAACAACACAGATTTACTACACTACAGCTCCAGAGGCCAGATGTGTGGAATCAGTTTCATTAGACTCATGTGGAGGTTGTCCGCAGGGCTGCTCCTTCGGGAGGATCTGGCAGGGGGAACCCATTTCCTTGCTTTTCCAGCCTCCAGAGGGGGCCTGCCTTCCCTGCCTCGAAGCCTTTTCTCCCCTCACTCCAGCCTCCTGCTTCACCATCACATGTCCTGCTTCCTCTTTGGTAGTCAAATCTCCCTCTGCCTCCCTTTTCACAAGGACACTTGTGATTACATTTAGATCCCACCTGGATAACCCAGGACAATCTCCTCCATCTCAAGATCCTTCATTTTACCACATCCTGCAAAGTCCCTTTTGCCACGACACACAGGGATTAGGAGCGGGATATTTTGGAAGGGTGGCAGTAGGGGGACATTATGGTTCGGCCTACCACATGATGCTTTTAACCATTGTGCTAAATCTAGTTTAATCTTCCTGACAATCCTAGGAAGATGTCATTACTTCTATTTTACAGATTTGAAGACTAGGGCTCCAAGATGTCAGCTGAACTGCCAAGTGTCACCCAGGTAGTAAAGGGCACAGCTGGGACGAGAACCAAGATGTGAATGACTTGCTCTTTCTCACCTGCCCTGCCACCAGACAGGCGGCACTCGGGCACAGGCGGGGCCTCGGGCGCTTCTGAAGGAGGTGCTGCTTTTGTTACTCTCTAGGCTGAGCCCTCCTGGCATCCCAACCCCACTGAAAACCATGCAAGCTATGAATTTGCTTTCCCTAGAACAAGATGCGTTACAGGAACACACCACGTATTGCAGCTAGTTTCTGGGAGTTCATGGGCCCCAGGTTAAGAACGCTTGCTTTTTTTTTGACAGACAGAGTCTCAGTCTGTCTCCGAGGCTGAAGAAGTGCAGTGGTGCAATTTCGGCTCACTGCAACCTCCGTGTCCCAGGTTCAAGCAATTCTCCTGCCTCAGCTTCCCAAGTGGCTAGGACTACAGGCATGCACCACCACGCCCAGCGAATTTTTTGTATTTTTTAGAAGAGAAATGAGGTTTCACTCTATGTTGGCCAGGCTGGTCTTGAACTCCTGACCTCAGGTAATCCATCCGCCTCAGCCTCCCAAAGTGTTGGGATTACAGGTGTGAACCACCGTGCCCGGCCAAGAATACTGGCTTTTGAAAGCAGGGTCTCAGGGATATTTCCCGTGTTCATTGCAGCATTACAGATACTCCTTAACATATGATCGGTCACGTCCTGATAAATCCATCATAAACTGAAAACATTGTAAGTAGAAAACGTATTTAATACACCTAACCTACTGAACGTCACAGCTTAACCTAGCCTGCGTTGCTCAGAACACTTACATTAGCCTACTATTTGAGCAAAACCATCTAACACAAAGCCTATTTTATAATAAAGCACTGACTATTTCATGTGATTTACTGAACGCAGTAAACTGTAGAGTACAGTGTCAGTTGCTGACCCTCGTGATCACGGGCTGACTGGGACTCTCCGCCACTGCCCAACATCACAAGAGTATCATGATGCATACCGCTAGCCCAGGGAAGGATCAAAATTCAAAGTGCAGTTCCTGCTGAATGTGTATTGCTTTCATGATATCATAAAGTCGACAAATCTTAAGACAAACTGTCATTAAATCTGGAACTACCTCTGTCTCTAGGATTCAGTACTATCTGTGGTTTTAGGCATCCACCAAGTGTCTTGGAACATATCCCCCATGTATATACTGTATAGAATTTCAAGTTTGCAGGACGACAAGAGTTCTGGAGATTATTTGCACAACAATGTGAGTGAACTTAACATCACTGAACTACACACTTAAAAATGGTTAGGACAAGGCTGGGTGCAGTGGCTCATGCCTGTAATCCCAGAACTTCGGGAAGCTGAGGCGGGGGGATCACCTGAGGTCAGGAGTTCAAGACCAGCCTGGCCAACATGGTGAAACCCCGTCTCTACAAAAAATACAAAAATTAGCCAGGTATGGTGGTGTGTGCCTGTAATCCCAGCTACTATGGAGCCTGAGGAGAAGAATCACTTGAACCCAGGAGGTGGAGGTTGCAGTAAGTCAAGATCATGCCACTGCAATCCAGCCTGGGCGACAGAGCGAGACTCCATCTCAAAAAAAAAAAAAAAAAATGCTAGGATGGTAAATTTTACATTATGTGTATCATACTCCCCCACCTTGTTTTTTTTTTCTTCAAAAAGACGCTCTTGCAGGGCAGGGACCACATCTGGTACATTCTTGTGGCTGGTGCTGCAAGAGGAGCTCAACAGATGTCTGCCTGTGACTGCGCAGCGGGTGGGACGGGTGATCTGCTGCCTCCCACTGGCTGCGGCTAACATTTCTAGAAGCCCCACACACCAGAGAGTGAGCAACCAGCCCAGCCTGGCTAAAACCAAAAACAATAAAAGCCTCGAGAACTGAGAATGGGGGAGGAGGAAGACAGCACAAAAATAAAACCAGTCACTGTTGTGGTCAAGAAGAGGTGGCTTTCACCCATTCCTCAAAGGAACCTCGAAGGGGAACAAAAGGCACTGATGTTAATTCTAGAAATAGCTTGAAGCCCCGTCCAACTTGAGAGTGACTCCGTGCCTCTCCCACGGATTAAAGTACCTGGGCTTTTTGACAGTTGTGCTCCTCTGTTGCCAAATGAATGGGTTATAATCCATTTGAGGATCTTTTAAACTTCACTGCTGTTTGCATGAATTTGGAAGGAAAAACCAACCCTCCTCTGAGAGCTGACTCACGTTCCTTTGGGCATGGTACCAGGCCCTCAGAAATCACCTCATCTGCCAACCCATCTATAATACCCTGCATTATAAAAGCACCCTTCTGCTTCCACTGGCTAGGAAGGTAGTAAAGGAAACCATATAATTGCAAGAAAAGCCAAGTCAGAGTAGCAGGTGACATCTGTTTCATGACCAATAAGGGCCAAAGCCATAGAGAGTTCAGAACTGAGAGTGGGTGGAAGCATAAATCCTGTTCCCACTGTGGTAAAAATGGGTGGCACTCACTGTGGGAACCTTGGAAGGGAACAGAGCGCCACCATGCTGCTTTGCAGAGGGTCAGGTGGTCACGCAGCACCCTGGGGTGGTTTATACCCTCTGGGTGCCCCTCTCTCTGCCATGTTCCGACAACCATGCCAGATCCTCTTCCCTCTAACTGGGATCGTATTAACGAGCCTTTCCACCCGTGACAGAAGGAGATGGGCTCTTCGTGGAGCCCACTCTGTAAATACAGAGTAACAACAGGAACCAGAATGTTCCACTGGAAACAGGTGGGGGCCTGTCCTCCCCCATACAGACTATAGAAGATGTTTACAGGGCTTTCTGCAGCCATCCTCACCAAGTATAATCCCACAACAGTAATAGCGAGCTGATGGGTTTATTCAGGTAATATCCAGGAGACATATTTCTCTTTAAAAGGAAAGGGAATTTGCAGGTTTTGTTATGGCCATCCCTTATTCCAGTTTAACTGGTCCCTAAGAGGTTCTAACTACAGCAAGAGGGATTTTGTCTAGGGAGATTTATCAAACCTTGAAGAAGGGAAGAGAGGGAAAGGGGAGAGAATTTGAGGGGAAGATCCCCCCTACAACCGCCTTGGGAAAATGGTTCCAAAATGAAATCTGGACCTGTTCATGTGGGAGAGAATGCCCACCCAGAGGCAGGGGAATGGCTGATATGGGCTCCAAAGCCCTTTTCACGCTCTTTCAACTGAACGGCCTTCCCTTGCCTGTGATGCAGACGGAAGTTTGATTTTTTTTCTTTTTTCCTATCCCCGAAGGTGTTGGCAAAACAGGAAGAAAGTTTCTCTACACCCACGCTCTCCTTCAGCCAGGTCTCGGACAACTTCTAGTGTGTATTTTCCCACCCTTTTCATTTCCTAGCCAGAAAAAGGGGAGTTCCTTTGGCTGTGGTCCTCAGTTCTGTGCCAGGAGCAGGAAGCCCCAAACCCCAAACCACTGCACTCAGGAACATTCTCACCACAAATACCTGGAAGCCAGTCTTCCCACTCCAAATGCAGACAGACAGGTCAATCCAGAAAGAACGGGCTATTGAAAAGCTGTAATAAATCATGTGCCAAGTGAGGTATCAGACATGCAAACCAAGGAACACAAAGTCAGAGAGTTGTAAGTGAAATAGCGAGCTGAAGAGCTAGCGGTGGCCTGGTTCTCTCTGCCCACGGCCAAGGCCCAGAGCCAGCTTGGGGTACCACCCCTCCTCTCGGCCAGGAAGGTACCCAAATGTCTGTTCGTTGGTAAGAGGCTGACCATGAAAAGTTTACACGTGGATTTTCATCCCTGTACCTTAAAGCAAATGGGGTGATGGGGAGGGATGTGGGGGGCATGGGAGGGTGGCAGACCCCAGTGCAGCCTAGAGACAAAGCCATCAGGCTTGGGAACTACAGACCTCATTTAAAAGTTATAAACCACCTAAAAGGATTACCACTTATGACAGTGATTAATGTAAACTGCAAATTATCAATAAATCATTCATCATACTTTCAATTTTTAAAAACCCCAACAAATCAATATTAAATCTTATAACTTATTCACAATGCTGGGGACTGTTACCCAACTGCTGGGGGTTGGGAAGGGAGAAATAGAACACAAAAAGCCTGCAGTGAAACACTTCTAAGAATGGCTGGAGTCGTTAACTTAGCTTGACTTGACCTAGTTAACTTAGTTGACTAAGACGGACTTAGTCAAGGAATACTAAAGACCTGCAGTTGGAAACCCGACCTGCCCCGGATCTCCAAAGTCAGTGTGGAGGCGGATTCACTCCAGGGTTGGCACATACTCCAGTGGGAGAGCCTCCGTCACTCCACCACACTGGATCCTTTCACCCGTGCATGCCTGCCTTCCTCATCGGTGCGTCCAGCCCCTGAATGCACACAGCACTGTCCTGGGGTTGGTGGTTCTGCCTGCTGGTTTCCTGTTGTGCTCAGAATTTACACAGAGCCTCTTCTCAGGACCAGCAAGGCTGTGGCGCTCATCTCATTCTTGACAAACAGCCTTTGCGAATGCTGTTCCCTCTGCCTAGAATGTTCTTCCCTTTACTCTATTTCAAGTTAATGCCTATTCATCCTCTGCTGGATCTGTCTAAGCTCCTTGTAGTACTTACCACAGTTGTAATTTTACAGTCACGTGTGCAGTTATCTGACTGATGTCTGGCCTGTTCTGAGGCTATAAGCTGCTTGAGGACAGAGACCATGTCTGTTTCTACATCCGTGTTTTCCCCAGAGCTTGCCCTTGATTGTAGATGCTTAATAAACATTTGATGAGTGAAAAAATGAGGCACACCTCAAAAGGAGCTCAAGGTCCTGGTGGGAGAGACTCTCTTTGGCCCTCCATGTAAATGACTCCATCAGCCCTCTGCTGCAAGATCAGTCTTGCTAGTAAACAACTGAGTCCTCTGATGGGATCAGGGACCCTCTGAGAGGAGAAAAACCTTGGATTATAGAGGGTGGACTATTGTTATGTTCCTTATGATCTTTGACTATTGCCTTTCTGGTCTCCCTTTGAATTAGTAGATTATTCAGCTGTCTTGAGGCCCACAAGGAACAGGCATTTTGGTCCATGGTTGATCCATGGACCAAAGGTGGACCTCTGTGGAGGGCTCATCCACAGAGGTGCAGGAGCAGCAGTATGCCTGAGGGTAGGCATTGGGCATGGAGGTGGCACTGGAGGGAGGAAACACTTTGAGCCCATCTAGAAAGAATGCTGGGATTGATTGGTTATGTCTGCTATGGGCACAGCATGGTAAGCCAGTGGCCAACCTGTCACACATTGACCAGGCCTATCTCTGCACTGGTAGTGTTGAGTCCCCCGCCTACTGATCACAATGTGGTGAGCCTTCTCTAAAGGTTCCAGGACCTCCAATTCATGTCTGAAAGTTCAGTGGAAGCTGCACATCATTCACTACTATGCCACATGCTCCCTGAGCCCTTTTGCTGTCAGATGCTGTACAAGGCACAGGGACTCACAGAGGCATGGTCCTGGACCACACTCAAATAACTCAGAAAATGAGCAGTCATGTAAACAGGAATGTATGGCGTATAAGAGGTGCAGCAAGAGACGTCTGCATGCATGGGGCTCCGTGGGGACACAGAAAGTCGGGGTGGTGGGATTAGGGAGGACAGCTCAAGCTTAAGAGATGAGAACAGCACTTGGAAGGAGGGGCGGTACATGCAGGGGCCATAGACATGGACTTGTGGGGCCCAGGGGACTCCAGGGTGACTGACAGTGTTCCAGGAGGAGGTGGCACAGATGTGGCCACAGAGCAGGGCAAGGCCAATTCTGGAGGGCTCTATCTGCTCCCCCTGGGGAGTCTAGACTGTAATCTAAAGATAAGGAAGAGTAGCCAAAGGTTTTCAGACAAGGACAAGGTCCAGTGTGTGTGTCTGCTGGATCCGTCAGCCGCTATGACGATGGGGTGAGGTGGTGCAGAAAGGGTGAGGAGGCGGAGTACAAGTTAGAGGCTTCCCTAATAGTCCACATAAGACCTGGTGTAGGGGCATGAGCGGAGGTGGCAAATGGTACAACCAAAAGGTAATTTATGCCCATTGGAAAATACCTTAGAAGAGATACACTCAGCAGCGACTGAGAAAGAGCTCATACATTCTTGTTGCCAGGTCAACATTTCTCCAAGAGTCCGGCCTCCCAGAACCCTTTACCTGGGCTACGCTCCAGACCTGAATTCTTGCCCCTGCCCTGGTCTCCATAGCTCTTTATTATTAGTCTGTCTGCTTTGAATTATAATCCACAGAATATCGTCTCCCCCCTTTCTGGGAACACGTTGAGGGCAGGGCTGGGGCATTCCATGTCTCTGTATTTCCCATTGGTGCCAAACATACACACATATGCACAGACATGCTTTCATGCATGCAGAGATGTCTAGATATCATTTCTTAGTGGATAAAAAAATGTAAGTGCAGAGACTGCCCAAGTTACAATTCATCTGGCTGCGCAAGTTCACGGTGGACTAGTCACAAATTTGTGGTTTGGGAGGCAAGCCATGATTCAAGAACCGATTGTGTCCATAAAGCAGCAGGTTCAGAAGTGCCTGAGGCTGGGGCCCCTGCATCTGTCAGCATGCCAGCTCGCTGGTCAACGTGCACAGCGACGCTCGCCAAGGTGTGCAAGGCACTCCAGCAGCACTGGTCAATAATGGGGCAGGAAATGAGGCAGCGCCCAGAGGACAAGACACATCTTTTGATTGTGTGGCTTTCTTTCATGATGAATGAAAGGGTTTTCCAAATGAAGATAGTAGGATGGAAACAAATGCCAAACCAGAAATGAAAAATGCCTTTGGGATCTGGGACTCAAGTGTATCAAACCCCGGTGTGCTTGTGGAAACAGAGGTGCTCTGCTTGGCTTCATAAGGAGCCTGTGACAACTAACGGCCTGAAAAGCTAGCCCCGGCTGGGCGCGGTGGCTCATGCCTGTAATCCCAGCACTTTGAGAGATCGAGGCTGTTGGATCACAAGGTCAGCAGTTCAAAACCAGCCTGGCCAAGATGGTGAAACCCCGTCTCTACTAAAAACACAAAAATTAGCCAGGCACGGTGGCAGGCACCCATAATCCCAGCTACTTGGGAGGCTGAGGCAGGAGAATCGCTTGAACCCGGAGTGGGGCAGAGGTTGCAGTGAGCCAAGATTACATCACTGCACTCCAGTCTGGGTAACAGAGTGAGACTCCATCTCAAAAAAAAAAAAAAAAAAAAAAGCTAGCCCCATGACTGTCATCTCACTCCCAATGAGGACAGTCCCCGAAGGAGAGGAGAAGGAAAGACCATCTAGATTATCCACTCTGTCCCTTCCCCTAGAACAGAAAGGAGAGACAGCAGTGAGGCAGGGCTCACAGGCCTGGCCTTGGGGTCCCTTAATGCTCATACTAATGGTTACCATATTACCTGACATTCAGGAGTGGGTTGTCCTAATTCCTAGAGACAATCAAGGATAACGGAAAGAACCTGGACTTTGGAGTCAGGCAGAGTAGGGTTCAAATTCTGACTCCTCCATCAACTGGCTGTGTGATCTTGGGCAAGTTAATTAACCTCTCTGAGCCTCACTTTCCTATGTACTGTAGTACATAGGGGAAGGAACTATTGATAGAAATAAATCTCACAATACCAAAATCACTTTCGGAGGTTGCCCTTGAAACCACAACCCTAACTCATTTCTTCCTCCATGACTCCCCCATCACTACCGCATTCCGTTCTTGGTCCAAGTCTGAATTTACACGGACTTATTTGATGGATTTCTTGTGATTGCCTGTCCCCGTGCCTTCTGACTAGCCGGGAAGCTCTATGAGGGCAGGGGTCATATCTGTCCTGTTCATTATTGTGTCCCCAGTGCCAGGAACAGAAACTTCCAATTTTCAGTAAATGAATTGAATGAGAAACACAAACCTTGGCGTATGGCAGATGCTGGAGGAATGCTGATCAGTATGACCCTAGAGGCCTACAAGGATCAGAGGCATGGACGCAGGGGTGTGGCTCTGCCTGAGCAAGTCTCTGTAATTTGCTGTGTGGACTTGTGTTTTCTCTCCCTAGGCCTCAGTTTCCTCATCTGTTCAATCAGGAAGATGGTCTGAAGATGATCACTGAGGTCCTCTCCAACATTCTCTGGATCTGTCTTGGATCCTCCACATGGGCTCTGGACTGAACAGGAGAACCGGAAATCCAGCTCCATCACTGGAGCCTCTGTGTGTAACTTTCAGCTCCATAACTGCCAAACTAAATCATCCCGAGAGGCCAGGGTACAATTCCTGGGAGAGGGGGAGATATTGCAAATTGCCAGCAGCAACTGGTAGCCCCACTTCGCCACTCCCCCTCACCCTCATGGCCCAGTGTTGAGCACTCTCTTGGACTCACCAAGACGCATCTGATCTGTTAGCCTCAGACCTGGTTTGAACAAATAGAAAGAAAGGACGGACAGAAAATAGGTGGGCATTGACCTGTACCAGGCCCTGTGCCAGGTGCTCTGACACACACCACTTGCGTGGTCCTCCCCATAGCTCAGGAGCATCACTATCTCCATTCACAGATGAGGAGAAGGTACATTAGTTATACCCATGAAGGTAGCAAATAGCGAGGCAGGACATTCACCAAGCCTTCTGACTCGAAGTCTCCCACACTAAACTCCACCAAACTAGGGGAGTTGATACCCTAGGCCTGTTATTCTGACTATTAGCCAGGCTATTCCCAAGTGTAATTTATGGTAATACACTACTAATTTAGGAGCAGCATCTATGGGAGACATTGTTTAAACTAATGGAATAATAAGAGCAATGAAAAGAGCTGACATTTTCTAAGGCCAAGGGGGACCACAGTGCCAAACACAGAACAAGCACTCTCTGGTTTTGTCCCCCACAAAAACTCCATGAGTAGGCACTGACACTGCGCCCACTTTGCAGATGAGAAGCCTGAGGCTTAGACAGTGTGTGAGGTCACACAACTGGGAAGTGGTGGAACCAAAATTCAAATCCTAGACTCCAATTCCAGGCCTTCCCTCCTACCACCTCGCTATACTGTGGGCAGACTGGTGAGACCATTGTGATGATCTAACACTCAATTACACAACACTGACACTTACTGCATTTTTTTTGAGACAGAGTCCGCTCTGTCACCCAAGCTAGAGTGCAGTGGCACAATCTTGGCTCACTGCACCCTCTGCCTCTGTGCCACCACCCCCCGGCTAATTTTTGTATTTTTATTAGAGATGGGGTTTCACCATGTTGGCCAGGCTGGTCTCAAACTCCTGACCCCAAGTGATCTCCCTGCCTCAGCCTCTCAAAGTGCTGGGATTACAGGCATGAGCCACTGTACCTCGCCTACAGCATACTTTAAATAATGATTTATACTAACCACAGTGCTTATCGTATGATCAAACTGAAAGGAAAAGAGGTCAGTGGTCTCCAGTCTCAGCCAATCTTAATGCCAAATGGATTGGGTCACACTGTGGGATGACCCAAGGGCCCCCAAGTGCCCAAGGGCTCAAGGTCACTGTCACTCATTGGGTGAAGGCACAGCAGTGCCAGGCACCTCCATGCTCTGGCCAGGGCACCTCTAGAGACCATCCCTGTGAAATGTCCGAAGAGCGTAGCCAGAGTCTCCGGAAAATGAGGTCAGGCTGACCTGCTTTTGGAGACCAGAGACTTTCAACCCATAGAGGGAAGCCGACAGGGTTGTGCCTCCTCCCCTGCATAGGGTCATGTAGGAACTTCCTGGAAATGGCCTAAAGAGTGCAGCTGAAAGGGCTCAGCTCCTACTGAGAGCGAGGAGAGCCTCCACTGCCTCCCTCCCAAATCTGCAAGTGCCCTGGGGTGGGGGAGACCTGTGCCCCTGCAGCTGACGGCCAGCTGATCGTGGTCTGGAGCTTCCTGGTCAGCACGGTGGCCTCGTCCCACTAGAGATCCGGCAGCAGAGCACGGGACCCGGGAAAGGTCACTGAGATTAGTTCTGCAGCTGAAAGTGAAACCGACTTTGTGCCGGGGTAACTGCAGCTTTGTATCCCATGTTGGGAGGCAGCCACCCCACCTTTTAACTCCCTGCAGGGTCCTGGCAGGTCCCTTGACCTGGCAGCACCTCAGCTGCCTCACCTGTAAACAGAGGCCGCATCCATCCACTCACAGGCAGGCGAAGGGTGCGATGCATGCATGGGAAACAGCCTCACGGGAACTGTAGAGTCCTGAACAAATGTAAGGGAGTTTGATTTTCCTATTTTGGTCCCAAAGCCATCGTTGTCATTGTGCTGTTTTGATGATTCATTGGCTGTGTTCTTACAGAATGGGACATATAAGCAGCTCACTTGGAAATGAAGGGAAGGGCTTGTCCCAGATCACAGCCACAGTCTGGAATCATGAAAGCTGCCTGCCCCTGCTGGAGAAGCTGTAAGTTCCTTCCTTCACCCATCCATTCTATTGCAGATGGATTTCCATTGCTTTCTCACCAGGGCCAGGCTCCCGTGCTGATATTGGTACATGGCAGTGGCCCCCTAGCCTTGCTCTGTCCTCACAGAGCTGTTGCTCTACCATAGGACACAGCTAAGGAGTCCAGCATTGGCTCAGGGGATCTTCCTGGACCAAACCCTCACCCAGCAGATGAGTGCTCAGGGACAGTGATTGTTAAGCAATCCTAGTACAGAGCTCCGAGCTGACCTTGTTATAACCTGGTGAGGATGCTAGACCCACAGGGAAAGCAGACCCCACCGCACCCTGAGCAGAACAACACTGGCACCTCCTACCCAGACAGCAGTTCTGATGCCAGCCAGCCTGAGAAAGGGGCTTCCTGGGGGCCTGTTAAGCAGGAGTTTCCTCCCTAGACTCCAGACTTCACCGGGAGATGCCTGTCAGGGGAAACAGGGTAAAACTCTATCCACCACCTGGTGTGGTGACTCACGCCTGTAATCCCAGCACTTTGGGAGGCCAAGGCAGGTAGATTGCTTGAGCTCACGAGTTCAAGACCAGGCTGGGCAACATAGCAAAACCCCATCTCTACAAAAAATACAAAGATTAGCCGGTCATGATTGTGCGTGCTTGTAGTCCCAGCTACTCAGGAAGCTGAAGTGGGAAGACGGCTTGAGCCTGGGAGGCGGACATTGCAGTGAGCCAACATGGTGCCACTGCCCTCCAGCAAGACCTTATCCTCTCCCAAAGAGGAAAGAAAAAGACTCTGTACACCAAGCTGGCCAGTGGACTCCAGACTCCGGCCCCCTTTCTTTAGGATTCTGTGGGGGGATGAGGAAAGGAGATGGGGGAGAGCCTCAGCCCCAGCACAGGAAGCCCTTCCGTTTTACCTGGAAAGCCCTGCTTCTTTTCTCACTGTCCCTGGCTAAAGAGAACCATTTATCCAGGCAAAGTGGAAGAAGGCCGTTTGCATTCTGAAATGAAGTGTCAGCGTGCAATGACAGTTTTAAGGTCCCAAGATACCCCCGGAGTCATTTTTTATTCTTTTCTATCCACAATCATTAGGGGAAAATCTCTCTGCTGCTTCTGTAAAACCCATTCACTAGAGGGAAATAGATCAATGAGAAAGCCAGAGCCCAGAGAGCCGGTGCTGGCGGCTCTGAAGCGGGAACATCTATTCTTCCCCCAAGAGCCCACGCCACGAGGACAAAGGATGCCTGCTCCCACCCCCTGAAAGAAGAGCTAGCCAAAAAAGTTCTTTAACTAGGTGTCTATTTCTTATCCTTTATTCAGTAAGAACAAAATCTCTTTTCTGAGAGTGACATATCTTACACTTCAAACAAGTGCGAGTTTTGCCACTTATTTTTAAGTGCACTTGCCTGCCAAAGTGATAGCAGGAATCCAGGGGGGAGGAAGAGGCAAGATGGTGGAGGCACAGCTGTTTCCATAGCTGGCATCTCTAGCCAACAGCTGCAGGACCTGGAACAGCCTGAAGAGTGACACCCCCAGAGGATGCACAACTCCAGGGTGAAAGACTCGGCCTCCAGGGCTCTGTTTGCTGATGTCGGCACCATATCGGGGCGCACCAGGAACGCTCTCAGCAGCCTGATGGGAGGCGTGGGCAGGCAGCAGCAGAAGAGGAGGGGGCCGACCCCCAAAAACAAGGGAATGGGAACCTGGGCGTCATTCACTTGTTTCTTGGTTGGACAATTATTGGTACCTACCACATGCGGGGCACTGGCAGTAGGGGCGAGATGAAATAATAATACAATAGAAACAATAGTAGCTACCATATTGAATTCCTACCCGGTACCAGTGCTGTCTGAGCATCGTGTAATGAGCACAGCAACCCACCTAGGAAGGTACTAATATTAGATGAAGAAACTGAGGCAGAGAGGTTTAAGCAACTAGTACAATAGCTAAGAAAAGGCAGAGCTGGGATTTAGACATGGCTCTATCTGACTCTTGGCTAAGAGAAAGACAAATGGCTGATGTAGACTTACTGAGCGTCTCAGGAAGAGCAAAAAGCACCAAACCTGCCTAGAGCAGCACAAGCCTCTGCCCCGCATCCAGGAGCTCACCCAGAGCCAGGAAAGAGGAGAGTTGGATAAACAGAGGGAGCAGGGATGGGTAAGATCTATTCTCACCCGAAGTGTTCAGTGACTACAGAGCAGCTGGCTGGGGGGCAGGGCCCAGGGAAGTATGGAGCCCAGCCCTGCTGTAGAGACTCGACATCCAAGCTCAGGGGCTCAGCATGATCCAGAAATCACCAAACGGTAACAAATCACCAGTGGCGAGCGGAGAATGACCTATGCCGTCATGGTTTAGGAAGACCAACAGCTACAGACTAATATGGATAACCTGAGAATACGAGGCAAAATACAGTATCTATGCTATTACAGAAAAAAAGATCCATTCATTGAAACCCTCCAGCGGGGGCTAGGCATGAGACTCAACCCCAGGGACCTGAGTGTCCCCATGCAGCTCCACCTGGTAACATGGGCGCACACAGAGCTGCATCCGAGAGGCGGACCCATACAGGCCCAGGAGCTCTGGCCTCGGTTCTCCTCCAGTTATCACTGTGAGCTTCCTGGCCATATTCTCCAGCTGTGCCAGCCTTTCTACTTAGTTGTTCTGCCTGGTTGGAGGGGAAAGGCTGTCTGTCTTTGTGAGGGCCCTTTTCACACTGGGCATGGCACCTTCCCACTCTGTCCTCTCTCGTAGCTCACCAAGGCCGTGGCAAGTGCCTTTTGTTGGGGATGGAGCAACTCACCATGGAGTCACCTGGGCTGCAGCTGTATGTACTGGGCTTTGGGCTGTGGCCAGGCTTTGTGAGGCAGCTCAGAAATCCCCCCCAGGCCCTGGCCACCAATGAGCCTGAGGGCTCTCCTTCCCTGCCCAGAGTCCTAGAGACTCTGGTGGCCTGGAAACAAGAACAGACATTTCTGACCACCAGCAGGGCCCGGGGATGGGTTAGCAAGGCTTTCACGCAAGCACCAGGCTACTGCAAGCAGTTTACCACAAGCCACACCGGCTGCAGATGAGAAAGGTCAGCAGTACGGAGCAGGTTGCTCCAACAGAGGCAGTGACACCCTCTGAGCTGCAGGTCAGCACTGACACCTGTCATTTGGGGAATGATGTGGTGTCATTATTAGCTCAGTATGCCCTTTATAAACAAACCATTCATCAACATCTGTCTGCCTTGAGACAGCTGTTTTTCTTCAAAACATGGAAACCCACAAGCCCATCAAATATTTGCTCCACTGTCATCCCCAGGCAGACATGAGTTTGCATCCTTCATGTGGCATATTTTTACAGTTAGAAACCAAGGAGCGTTGAGTCCTGTTTTTAAGGATACTCAACCAAGAGGGAATGGGAAATATGCCAGGACATGATGCGGCCCAGGGCAGTGCACAGCTGTTCCCACAGCTGGCAGAGATTCCCACAGCTACCCGCCACACCGGGCAGCAAGCTGATAATCTGAGTGAGAGATGTGTGACCATTTGGCTGGAGGGGATGGCAAGGACGCATCTGCTCAGGCAGCAGCCATTCTCTCTACAGAGCCTCATATACCCAGGACTCACCCCCTCCTTTTCCACTCATCCATGGCCACCTTACCACACAAACACTCCCAGAGCGGCATTTTCCATCCCTGCTTGTGTGGGCTTGTAAGACCTGCTCTCCCCATGCAACTCTGCATTTTCCTGGGACGTCCCTTTTGATGGCTGCCATTGCTCCCTTGTTGGCATGACACATCCTCCCTTACCACCCTCTGTGGTGGACTACAGCCGCTCTCCAGGGTGCACCTTGAAGGAGCGTAGGGCTCGGACGTTGAGGAGACTATGGCTGTTTTCTGGGGAGAAAGCCACCCTCTTCCTCTCCCTGTCAGGAGCATTTGCAGCAGGAACTGGGATGCCACTCACACTTTCAGATTAAGGCGTTCACTCACAAACACTAACGCAATTGACTCCAATTCACAACTCACAGAATGAGTCTAAGGGGCTTGACGGGGTGTTACAGCCCACAGCTTCGCAAGTGCAGATGGCAGGGCAAAACGCACTAAGATTTTTTTATTGGTGCTTAGAATTCATGATATGCCTTCATGACCCTGGTCCCTTGAATCCCCACATCATGATGTCCCCGTCTTATTATTCCACGGCAACTTGGTTCAAAGTCAACACCGTATTATATTAATAATTAGTTGTTCACCTGTTTGACTCCTTCCCTTCTCTCTCCCAAGACCATAAACTATCTGAAGGCAGAGAACACATCTTATTCTTTCCCCCTCCTGGCACTGGGTAGGGAATCAGTGTCTGCTGAAATTAACTGAGTCCCACAGGTCTCGGTTAAGACAACAGTAGTAGCAATAGGAGTAGTAACATTAGCAAATCCGTAGTTCTAATTCCATTCACATATATTAAAGCATTAGTTCTCACACCAACCCCAGGTAAGGGCTATTCTGATCCCTATTTCATAGATGAGGAAACTGAGGCACAGAAAGCTAGAATCGCTTGCCCCAAGCTCAGTCAGGAACTGGCAGGGTTGGGATTTGCACCCACGCAGTCTGGCTTCAGAGTCAGACCTCCAACCTTCTGCACACACTGTCTCGAGCCAAACTAACACAGACACCTAAAACACAGCGCATTACGTTTCCTAGGAGAGACCCTGTGTAGAAATAGAGCATGTACAAAGAGGAAATTAATACAATTCTGTTCTGCAGACAGCCATGCAAGAGGGGCATGAGAGACGCCGGAGGAGAATATGCCCTGTTTCTTATGGGAGGGTCCTCTCTATACATCTGATGCTGCTTGGCATACAGCCAGGGTTCAAGAGAGGTGGTGAAGGAGAAACAGGGGGACCTGGGTGTTCAGGGAAAAGGCCCAAAGCGAAGTTCCAGTGGTGTGAGGGATGTGTTCTGGGCATGGTCTAATCAGACTATGCACAATTGTCAGGTAGGGGGAATGGCTGTGGCCATGGGTTATTTCAGAGCAATGATTCTCACATTCTGCTGTACTTTTTTTTTTTCTTTGAGACAAAGTCTCGCTCTGTCACCAGGCGCCAGGCTGGAGTGCAGTGGCGAGATCTTGGCTCACTGCAACCTCCGCCTCCCAGGTTCAAGCAATTCTCCTTCCTCGGCCTCCCAGAGTAGCTGGGACTACAGATGCGCGCCACCACGCCCAGCTAATTTTTATATTTTAGGAGAGACAGGGTTTCACTACGTTGGCCAGGATGGTCTCGATCTCTTGACCTAGTGATCCACCCACTTCGGCCTCCCAAAGTGCTGGGATTACAGGCGTGAGCCACTGCACCCGGCATCTGCTGTAGTTTCAAATCACCTGGGGAGCTTGGAAAAATCCCCCTATATTCAGTGTCTCCCCCTGAGCAATTAAATGAGAATCCCCAGGGGGTGGGACTCGGGCACCGGTATTATTTTAAAGCTCCCAGGGGAATTATTTTAAAGCTCCTAGGGCAATTACAAACCACTTTTTTTGCAAACCAAGTTTGAGAACCACTGGTTCAGAGTCTACGCAGTATTATTCACCAGTCTCTTCTCTGCATCATGAACTAAGATGGTGGTGGGAATTCCCATGGGTGGGCTCTTCTGATCTCCACTTCTCCCACTGTGGTCAGCTGTTTGGGGCCATTCTGTGGGGATGTGTTTTTCTCTGGGTTTCTAGGGGCCCTTTAGGGTAGTAGTAGACTTCAGATCGTGCAGCTCCAGTTCAAATTCCAACTTTGCCACTTACCTGCTGCATGACCTTGGGTATGGGATCGATATCCTAGCCTCAGTTTCCTCATCTACAAATAGAGGATTGTGGCGGGCAGAATAATGGCGCCCCAAAATGTCAGTGTCCAAATCACCAGAACCTGTGACTATGTTATGTGGCACGCAGGGATTAAGTAGGCAGATAGAATTAAGGCCGCTAATCAGTTAACTTTAAAATAGGGAGATTATCCTGGATTATCTAAATGGGCACAACATAATGACGGGGGATCCTTAAATATGGGAAAGAGGGGCAGGAGAGTCAGTGCCAGAGTGAGGTGATGTGAGAAAGACCAGCCATCGAAGGCTTTGAAGATGGAAAGGCTGGGAGCTTCTGGAAGCTGGAAAAGGCAAAGACATAGACTGTCCCCTGAAGCCTCTGGGAAGAAGTGTGGCCGAGCTCACACCTTGATTTTAGCCTAGTGAGACCCATTTTGAACTTCTGACTCCCCCGGAACTGTAAGATAGGAAATGTGTGTCATGTTAAGCCAGTAAATTTGTGGTGATTCATTACAGCAGCCATATAAAACTAATACAGAATAGATGGAGGACAGTGTGAAGATTAAATGAGAAAATTGTGTAACACATAGCACAACTCTTAATGCTTTGTCATTATTGGCTGGTATTACTACTTTCGCCATCCCATGAGGGAGCTCCACCTCCCGAGGTCCATGCGCCTGCAGTGGGGCTGCCCGCCCCTCTGTCCACTTGCCCCAGATCCACTCGCCTGGGCTCCTGAGATGGCTGAGCGGTCCAGCCCATGTGTCAGCAATAAGCCTGATTTCTTGACCTGGGCCCCAGCTGGTAGGGACTGATCGGTCTGTGCTGGACAGGGCAAGAGGCTCCCTAGAGCCCCGTGATGCCCGTGAACAAGGCGCGAACCGGTGTTTCTACTTCCTGACTCTATTCACGAAAAACAACAGGAAATGGGGCCGTTGGGAGCTGTGGGTGGGAGTGGAGGGCTGGGAAGGGAGGCCCCCAGGGAGTGTTCCCGGTCACCAGCTGAGAAGGGACATGGAAATGGTCAGCAAGGACTTTGCAGACCTCATCTCAACGTGTTGGGTACCCCACCTGCTGCCAAAAGCAGGCAAGGACTGTGCCACTGTGCACCAGCAAAGGGCTGGCTTTGCCGTGGTGAACACCTTCGCAAGGAGAGTCCAAAATTCAAGTCACCGAAGTCTCTTGTTTGTGCCAGGCAGGCCCTGGTGGGCCCTTTACCCAGCTCACAGCATCAGTGTGTGGCCAGCGCTACAATCTGTTTATACAGAAGAGGAAACAGACTCAGGGAAATTCAGTGATTTGCCTGAGGTCACCCATTACATGGCAGCGGAGCTGAGATTAGAACTCTTGATTCTAAATCTAGAATCTTCCATGTCATATCATATTTCATTTTCTTCTCATAAAGGCCTAATTAATATTTCATTCATTATTGATTCAATCCTGAGAGCATGAGAACACAGCTAGTACAGACTATTAATCTGCATTTCCTCCTTGAGATGTGCCAGCCATAAAAAATGTAGCAGCTTCAAAAACTCCAAACTAGAAGGGGGCCTGAAGGAAATTCGGTGCCGGATGAATAAATCTTCTGTCAGCTCAGGGTTGTTGTAATTGCAGTTCTGCATAATGTTTGTAAACCTCGGGTTTCCTGTGGTCCCTGAAATCGACCAGGCAGGTGAGGAAGAGGCAGCCACTCCCCCCCGGGGGGGTGCCCAAGGACTCCCACCAAATTAGAATGTGGTCCCAGCCCCGGGAACCAAATTTATACTGAAAGGACATTTGGATCGGAGTGTTCTCTGCTACAAGAGATCCTGTCCTTCATTGTCCTCCTCTTTCTCTTCCTCCAGAGCCAGGCAGTATTGGCTGTAAAACTGAGCCCTGTCAATTCAGCTTGAAAAACACACATGCACATGCAATCAACCCACAGTGACAGACACCACATGTTTTAGATGTGAAAGATGGGAAAGACTGAGGCAAGCAGGAAAGGAGATGCCGAGGACACACAGAGAAGGTGGGACAAGGTGGTTTTGGTGAGGCTGAGCTCGGGGTCAAAGAGGAACTGAGAAGAGGAAAAAGTATACCCTCGTGGCTGCGGACAAGCCCTAGCCCCTTAACCCAACAGCAGCTGGGGCGAGTCAGTCCCTGTACAGTGCCAGCCGCTCCTTCCCAAGCCACGCGGCTCCTCCTACCTGTCCCCGCTCTTCAACCTTTTGAGCCCACTTAAAACTCAGAAGCCCCCCACAAAGCCGGCTTTGGGTGATGTCACTGCTACTGCGGGTGACAGCCAGGCCCTGGGTACAGAAGCCCGCTCTGGGATGGTGGCAGTTCCCAGCCACCCCCGCCAAACCTGCAAGGTTGAATTCTGCAGGCAGAGGAAGGATGTAAACTCCCTGCCTGGGGGAGAAGCTAAGTCCCCGAGGCTGCTGGAGAAGAGTGTATTTTTAGGCGTAGGTTTGATTTGTGAACAATAAAGGAAGAGCAAAATTGTAAAATCCTAAGGTTCTTGTGAAGTCTGATCAGTGTCGCTCCTGCTAAACATCCAAAAAGATCCGACAGAGCAAGACAAACTCGGGCTGCCCCGAGAGCCCTGGCTCCTGGTGGGGGTGGCGTTGAGTCAGTGAGATCAGAACCTCAGCATTCTGGGCTGGGGGGCTGTTTTCTATTCCTCTGTCTCTTAAACAAGAGTGTACCAGGTGGTGCTCATCTTTAATCCTAACCATCTCCCAAGGAGGGAGATTCATCCACCAGTCCTCTAGCCCAACCCTGCACTTTAAGGTCAGAGCAGATCCCAGTGATTGAGGGGGGTTCAACCTGTACCATAATCTATACCAGCCCCCCGTCCCCATTCTCACCCCTCAGTCTTTGATACAGACTATTGACGTTCTCTCCATCTTACATAAAATGCTTTGCCAGGGCTACTTGAAGACAAATTCCCTGGGTTCCCTCTCCCGCCATCAGATCGCCATCCCCAAACCCCTTCTCATAGATAGAATGGGGCTGCTACCATTTTAGACCCGGATGCCTCATCTCTCTAGCTGCTGCTCACCAGGATCTGGCTCCAGCCCCTCTTTCTAGTCTCACTTTTTTTCAGCCTTCCCTTTATGGCCAGCTGCATGTCTCTCATTCCCCAGAGCACTGAGCTTCTGCACTCTTCACAGCTGCTGGAGCTGGCCCCGTGCCCCTAAAGGAGCCTTGCCCCACCTGCACCTGCTAGAACTGTGCCCAGCCCCCATGGCTGTCTCAAATGCCCTGCATGGCAGCGTCCTCATTCCCGCCTAGGTGGAACTGCGCACTGTGCCCTCTGCACCCTCGTCCGCAGCACAGCGCTCAGCTCCAGCAGCCAAGGCGTTTGAGTGTTTGTGTGCTTATCTCTCCATTAGATCACAAGCCTGTTTAGGGCAGGGACCTTGCTGTCCCCACGGTGCCTGGCTCAGAACAGCCCTTCAATAGCTCTGCGCTCAATGAATTAATCACCTTTGTCCAATCCTCAGGGGAGGGAGAGAATAGTTGCTATTTCTAACAGCAGCAGGAAGACAAATATCGCCCTGCCCACTCCCCCCGCCTCCCATTCCATGCACACACCCACTGGTGGCAATTTCTCTTTGCTCTCAAATCGATATGGTTTCTAGCACATTCTAGCAAGAAGTACCACCAAGAGCTGAGAGGGGCCTTGGAGAGCGCTTAGCTCCCTCCCCAGATGCACAAGTGAGGCATCTGAGGGCAGTGAGGGGCAGGGTCTGTTGGCGACCACACAGCAGGCAGGTATTGGGGGGCATACCTGACTCCCTGCCCGTGCTCCCACGTGGCTCTGAGTTCAGAGGCGGTGGCTGCTCTGCGTGCAGTGGATGGCTCCACCATGTCTGGTTACTGATCTCTGGTTGGTGGCTGTGCCCGATGTAGTCACAGGTCAGCGGCCATTGCCAAGCCCAGCTGCTGTGGCTTAGCAGTGTCTCAGAGCGTCCAGCCATGGTGGCCATGCATCAGCACTCTCCTGTGACACAGACCAACTCACCGGGTGACCAGGCGTGCCACTTCACCCCTTCATTCCACCGACTCAACACTCAGCACCAGCAGCCACCCTTTCATTTCACAGACCCTTAGTAACACGAGACCAGGTCCAGTCCGTGTAGTTCACAGCTCTGTCCCACACCAAGCACCGTGCCCATCACAGAGCATGGTTCAATAAACACGTGTCCTATGAATGCATAGCAGGCTTATTTGAGGGATGGGGTGGGAGGTCACATAAAGCCACAACCTCACGGGAGGCCACCAAACTTCTAAAACCAAAAACATTTGCAAATTCTTGAATTTTCTTCTTTACTTGTCCTGTCTTTAGCCCAACCAAAGAACGTTTACTTCCCAGATTCCATTTCTGGTTCGACATTTGTATCAGTGGTTTAAATGAAGCTCTCATACTCGGGCTCATCAAATGTGGGAGGACAAAAAGCTGGGAGGGCCCCAAATACACGCTGCTGAGTGAGATGCTGAGAGGCCTGGACAGGCTAGAAGGAAGGGCAGAAACAGCCCCAGGGAAACGTAACAGAAGCAAATGAAAGGTGCAGCTCTCATCCAAAAAGCCAACTGTATTAGCAAGGATGGGAGATCGAGCAGGCAGAGGGTGGGGGACTAATGGCTCGGCAGCCCTGAGAAGACAGACGGGTTTTAGTAAATATTCCATTCAATGTGAACTAACAGGCTACCATGAAAGCCAAAAGTTACTGGCCATCTTTGGCTGCGGTAACAGAAGGAGAAAGCAGGTCTGTGCCCTCCGTACCGACCTGATCCCAGTGGTATGTGAGGGTCAGTGACACCAGACCCCTGGGCTGCTGTGAACCAAGCAGATCCTGTTCAGAGTAGCAAGATCAGGGTGGAAACAGGATTACTGACATGATTATGTGGGGAAGTGGGGGCGTTTAATCTAGGGAAGTCCTGGGTCCAGCTCAGGGGAGTGTGGGTGGGAGGCTGCTGGCACCTTACCATAGGAACGGGCAGAAGGAGGGGGAAATACGAGCAGGGAAACAGGAGGCTGCTGAAGCCTGACCCACCCAGGCCACTGGCAGCCCAAGGCACAGTGTCTAAGGGAAAGACCAGACTCAGCACAGGCAGACAATGGCTTGGGGGCAGAGGCAGGTCTGATCCTGAGGGCCTGGGAACTGTCAGGGACACTGTGGCTCCAGGCAAGCAGAAGTAGGAGCCAGCCAAAGAGGCAAGAAAGAACAAGACCCGGTATGGGGCTCAGCCAGGCTTCAAGGAACACCCTAGCCTGGTCAGGATGAGAAGGGAAAGGAGGGAAGCTGGAGCAGGTCCCAGCGCTGATGGCTGGCGTGTTACCCTGAGATGGCTGCCCTCTACCTCTCCAAGGGGGCTGCACCTCATCCTTGACGCAAGCGTGGGACCCAAGGGGAGGACAGTAGGGAAACCAGGAGAAGGAAGGGATTTTAACAGGCACAGGAGCCACCACAGGGCACAGCCGAGGTGGGGGTGTGGCTGGGATGAGGGCCTCCAGAGCTGTTGCAAGGTTGGACCAACACGGGGTTGCCTGTTCAGCCCTAGGCTTCCTAATGTTCGTGCTTGTTGGAGGGAAGTCCCTGTGACTCAGCCCACCTTCTAGGCTGTTCTAGCCACTGTAGGAACTAGGGGTAGAAGAGGTAGCTTGAGGACGGGCCTCTCCCCCTAGCCAGGGCAACCTGGCTAGCTTTGGAGACGATCAACTC
Source organism: Ateles fusciceps (assembly GCA_036589455.1). NCBI lineage: Eukaryota > Metazoa > Chordata > Mammalia > Primates > Atelidae > Ateles > Ateles fusciceps. The sequence goes on from JAZHEH010002047.1 coordinate 4,182,173, forward strand.
AAACAGTTGACCTCAAAACCCTCTGCCCTCACCAATCACATGACTGTGGACACCTCTCTTACCTTCTCTGCCTCAGTTGCCTTATCTAGAAAGGGGAGATAATAACAGAGCCTAACTCATGGGACTGTCACCAGGAATCACTGAGATGATAAAGACACAGTCCCCAGCACATGAGACATCCACAGATGGAGGCGCCACTGTTACCACCTGTTGGATCACCACCACTTCCCCCAATCTAAACTCAGGGTCAGAACCCCAGCCCGTGATGTTAGGACGATGGGACGGGGTAAAGGTAAGTCTCGGTGCTGACAAAGTGGGGGATGCTTGTGGAGATGATGTGGAAAGAGAGCTCACTGCAGGCCTCGATGGGGGCACATGAAGCCATGGAGAAAACGACAAAGCCAGTTCTGGAGATGGATGGTGGTGAAAATTATACAAAAATAGGGATAGTCTTAATGTCACTCAACCATATACTTAAAAATGGCTACAATGCTAAGTTTTAGGTTGTGTACATTTTACCACAAGTTTTAAAAAGTGGTTTAAATGAATAAGTCTCAACTTGGACCCAAATCTATGGACCGCAAGCCCAGGGCCTCTCCCATCATCACGCTAGCAGGACAGGTTTGTATGGCATGAGGTCTCTGGAGGCAACAAAACTTTGCTCAACTGAATTGCATTGAAGTCTTTAATTCAAAGATAAATCAGAGGCAGTTCATCTGTTTTCCTCATTCAGTTATTGGGTTTTGGAGAATTTGAACAGTGGTGATTTTGCCTTTTTTTTTTTTTTTTTTTGTGAGATGGAATCTCACTCTGTTGCTCAGGCTGGAGTGCAGTGGTGCAATCTTGGCTCACTGTAACCTCCAACTCCCTGGTTCAAGCAATTCTCCTGCCTCAGCCTCCTGAGTAGCTGGGATTACAGGTGCGTGCCACCACACCTGGCTAATTTTTTATTTTTAGTAGAGATGGGGTTTCACCATGTTGGCCACGCTGGTCTCAAACTCCTGACCTCAGGTGATCTGCTCGCCTCAGCCTCCCAAAGTGCTGGGATTACAGGTGTGAGCCACCATGCCTGGCCTATTATTGTTTTCTATGCCAAGTTTGAGGCTGTGTTTAGGGCACAGCCAGCTCTGTGAGTGGGCCGAGGCAAGGCATTAAGAGAAGAGACAGAAGTTGCTTGGACAGTCCCACAAAGGGCCTCCTGAACACAAAACATGTCAGTCATTGTTACCAAAAACCGTTCACAGCCACTCTCCCAACATTTTCCTTTCCTTGTCACCAAGTGTCCACATGGAATTCTGGCTACAATTGGAGTTCTCAGATCATCCAGCCTAATCTGCCTACTTTACAACAATACAACTGAGGTTGAGCTAGAAGAAGTAGCTTGTCCAGCTCACCAGTGATCAGCATCCCAGACAAACTGGCCCGGCCTCTCCTCCATCAAGAACAGGCAGAGGGTTGCAGGGTGGAAGCCTCTCGGGCAGAGCAGGTGTTTGGTTGTTCTTTCTGGGAACATTTTCATTCCTTCAGCTGCCCATGCTGGGACTGTGATTTTTTTGTATCCTAATTACACTGGAAGCTTCCTGAGAAGCGTGTCCACAGCCCCCTCACTTCACATGGCCTAGGGCGAGGACAAGTGTGTGGTTTCCAAGGTAACACTTCGCTGGGTGGATTCAGCCTCCCCAGCCGCCTCCTCTTCCCGGGAGGCTTCATCTTGAGCCCGCAGGGGAGGAGGCGTGGGAGGCCAGGCGAGGTACCATCTTCCCATTCACAAACACAGACTCCTCCCCTTTCCCCTCTGTCCCCTGCCAGGGCTCAAGGGCAGAGGACCCCTCCCCCCGCTCCCCCCCCCACATCCTGAACTCTGGGAGCTAAGGAAGCTCCTGGAGGACTTGGCAAGAGACATTTGCCTGGAAGTCAACAGAATCCCAGCTGACGGGAGGTCAAGCCTTAACATGCCCGGGGCAAGGTTTTTCACACCTGTTAACGCACACAGGACACAGCACCGCCCAGTGAGAGCATGATCCAGGATGACATTCCCCAGACACTAAACAGAAAGTCAACACGGGCAGCCGAGAAACGAGCCTTGCTGCCACTGTGAGCACACCCACCCCATCGGAGACACCAGCCAGGGCCAGGGAGAGCAGCAGGGGCTCTCACACCTAAGGGACAGGGGAGCAGGGGCAGGAAAGCCCCCCTCTGAGACAGAAAGAGTTAAGCCCAAGTGTTTAAATATTTAGCAAATAAAACCAAAATGTCACACCGAGACTGCCAGGGCTGGTGTAGTAACCATGGTAATCCGTGTGAAAAGGTGCTGGGATCCGGGTGGGCCTCCCAGAGGGTGGCAGGGAGGGCCACGGTGGGCAAGGCCGGCTCACTGGGCAACCTGCTGGGACCCCGCAGCCCCTTAGGATGCAGAAAGCACAGGCCAGATGCCAGGACTGTGGGCTTCAGGTCAGGCTCTCAGCCGGTTAGATGTTCCACTTTCTCCTTAGAATGAGGACAGAGTAAATCTGCCATGCCTACCCCAGCTTTGCTGTTCATTCATTCATTCATTCAACCTACACTCACGAGCACCTACTATGTGCTAGGCACTCTCACGGCTACAGGAATCCAACGGTGAATCCAATACAGTCCCCACTGCCATGCAGCCCACAGTCAGGGAAGGGAGATGTAGGCAAGAAACAGTATTCAGAGGCCAGGTGCTGTGGCTCACGCCTGTAATCCCAACACTTTGGGAGGCCGAGGTGGGTCGATCACCTGAGGTCTGAAAGTTCGAGACCAGCTTAACCAACATGGAGAAACCCCATCTCTACGAAAAATACAAATATTAGCCAGGCATGGTGGTGCATGCCTGTAATCCTAGCTACTTGGGAGGCTGAAGCAGGAGAATCACTTGAACCCGGGAGGCGGAGGTTGCAGTGAGCTGAGATCATACCACTACATTTCAGCCTGGGCAACAAGAGCGAAACTCTGTCTCAAAAAAAAAAAAAAGAAAAAAGAAATAGTATTCACAACCAACATAAGACACACAGGGACAAGTAAGAGCCAGTGCTAGGTACACTCCTAGAAGTCGGCACCTTGGGGTCAGGGAAGGGGGCTGATGGCTGGAAAGAGTTCCTAGAAGAGGAAATATCTATGCTAAAACCTAAAAGGCAAGGAGGTGAAGGCAGCCAGGCCAAAGTCTAATAGATGTAAAAACACTCTAAAAACTACCAAGTGCTTGGCTGGGTGCCATGGCTCACACCTGTAATCCCAGCGCTTTGGGAGGCTGAGGTGGGCAGATCATAAAGTCAAGAGATCGAGACCAGCCTGGCCAACATGGTGAAATGCCATCTATACTAAAAATACAAAAATTAGCTGGGCATGGGGCGCATGCCTGTAGTCTCTCAGCTATTCAGGAGGCTGAGGCGGGAGAATCGCTTGAACCTGGGAGGCAGAGGTTGCAGTGAGCCCAGATCACACCACTGCACTCCAGCCTGGCAACAAAGCAAGTCTCCATCTCAAAAAGAAAAGAAAAAACACCGAAGTGTTAGATAAGATGTGGCCACACCGTTTGTCTCTGAGGCACTTGCTAATGTGTCAGCCTCTGAATTTTTTGCCTTCAAAGTGTCGTCTGACAAGGATTTATTCCATGGTGTTCTGACTCTCTGGACCCGGTTGGTGGTGTAGCTCTTCTCTTTTTTAGTAGAGACGGGGTTTTACCATGTTGGCCAGGCTGGTCTCGAACTCCTGACCTCAGGTGTTCTGAGGCCCAGAGCAGAGCAGAGCTCCAGTGAACCCCCATCGCCGGCACTGTTCCCTGGAACACACTCCCCATTTTCAATTTCTCATGTGCTGTGATCGATCAGGGTACACTCGTGAACGTGGGATGGAAGTGGACGTAACCTGACAGAGGAGGCCCCCATATGGAATTTCCTTGTCCAGGTCTTCTCCCCTTCAGTACAAGTGGCCTGAGCTCCCTCCTCCCATCTGCTCATCACATCTGCATTAAGGAGCTGACATCCTCAGAGCTAGCCAGGCTGAGAAGTCTGTCTGGGGGAATCTCAAGATCTCAGAGGTTAAATGAAGGTATTTCTAATCTGTTAACCAACCAGCCAGAGACACCCTTAGGAAACCTCTACCAGGTGTCTGAAGAAGTATGGGGACTCTAGCCCCCACCTGGGAGGTTTGGACAGCCCCCACCTCCCCCTCAGAGGACAGGCACAGCTTTGTTCTCTTTTCCCCCTCTCCTGAAACGCTCCAGGCCAGCTCTAGCCCAAGAATATGAGGTCTCTGCTCCTGGTGACAAGGCACAGCATCATCTCTCTGTGAAACCTGCCCAGCCTCTCTGGGAGGAATGCATCACTCCCTCCTCTGTGGCCACTTGGTGTTTCACAGACACCTCATCTTATGGCATTTATGACCCCGGGTCACAGTGGATCAAGGTCTGGGACAAACCAATTTCCAGAGGCAGGAATTAGGCCTGTTTTATTTCTGGATTCTCAGTGCCCAGCACAAAGTAGTCTTACCATAAATGATTGTTGAATAAATAAAAGAATGAGTGGACTCACCATTTTTGTAGACTGTATTAGGATTGGCAAATTTAGAGAGGTCAGTACATGCTCTGCTATTACACCCTGTTTCTCAGTGCACCTACTATGTGCTAGGCACTCTCATGGCTTTCAGGGTCCAACAGTTAATCCTGCATTACACACACCCCGCCCCTGTAACAGCACATTACATGCACCCAGGAGGACACTCCCATCCACAAAGCAATCATGCCGCAGCGAGTGAGGCCTCCTATAATTTATGTCCTGTAATTTCAAGTAATTTCCCTGTCTGCTCAGAACTCTATTGGTATTTAATGAAAGTATCCACTTTTATATACCTAATAAATTAAAAGCCGCCCTTTTTTGGTCCCTCATGTTTCACATTCATGAAGTTGAAGGCCCATAGTTTGTCACTATCGTTATGTTTCTGTTGAGTTTGAAGAAGACTGGAAACATCTGAGACCAACACTAGACCCTGAGGGGATTGGTATCCCCAGACAAGAGTGGATCCTCACCCCATTGACCTGATTGATGCCTCTTACTTTGAATATAGCTAAGAACCACACATTGAAATTAATGATCTCTGTAGCTCCCATCCCCGGACTGGGATGATATGAACTCTGCCACTGCTGTATGTCCCATCCTTGGCTCACAGTAGTCTCTCCAGTTTAATTCAGTGAACATTCACTGACTACCTGCTCTGTGCCTGGCATTGGTCTGGATGTAGGGACCGCATCTCCCATCCCTGCAACTTTATTAAGGATGCCAGGCTCTGTTCTATGCCTCTGGACGTGAATGTGTCTGCACCCCACCCCTTATTCCATGCCCGGGGCCCTGAGCCAGGCACTTCCTCCCTGTGGCACTCTATCCCTCTCCTCCCTTCTTCACTCTTGACTCAGCTCTGGGCATCGCCATCCCTCACCTGGCCCATGATGACATACTCCCCACTGTCCTCCTGCCTCTGAAATTGGCCCCCTCCTACATTTGCATGCTGCAGATGAAGAGTGGTGTCTAAAATGTAAATCTGATCATCTCTGTCCCCAGCTTGAAACCTCATGGTTTCTGCTACTGCCTACAGGACATTCCAAAACCCTTCAGCAAGACAAGCAAGTCCTTACTGGTCCTGCCCACCCTCCATAGTGAATTCACCCCCTACCCAGGACCCTGTCCTTGAGGCCTTCCAGGCGCACCCTGCAGTTCCCCATCTCAGAGCCTTTGTTTACTTTGAGACCTCTGCCTGGGGTATCCTTTCCACCCTGTCAGGCTGACAGCTGCATTCTCACTTAAGCTAAGGAGTTCTGCATATATTAGCTAACTGAATCTGTACAATAACCCTTTCTGGTAGGTACTGGTTCCAGGTGGGAATGCAAACCTACCCTCGAAGGCTGAGGAAGCTGAGAGGCTGAAGAAAGAGGCTGACATATCCAGTTTCTCAGAAAGAAACATAGGTACTTATGAACAAAAGCCACAGTCTCCCTCGGCAGCAAGACAAGATGGTGGACCCTGCACATGACCCCTAGACCCAGGGATTAGATACCATAGGGAACGGGTATTTGTGCTTCAGAAGCAATTTGCCTAAGGGCAGGACTTACAGTAAACCGTAGATGAAGGGAGGAATCTTAGAGGCTTTCCCAGAACTGGGTTAATCACAAGTCAATATAGAGGATCAGCATCCAAGATGGAGTTACTGTGGCCTCCACAGCGCCATTATTAGTCCTATTTTACAGAAAGGAATAGACTAAGAAGGATTAAGTAACTTGCTAAAGGCCACTCTACACACTAGAACACGACAAAGAGCATGATTTGAACCCAAACTGGGCTGCTCTAAAGTCCATGTTCTCAGTCACCTGTTAGCCTGCGTTCCAGGATGGCACTGAGAAAGGAGACCCTTAATCCCTTTCAGCCTTCTACACTGCATCTCAAAAGGGGAAGTTAGAAGTCAGCCAGAGGAGGGACCGGTTGGCACCGCCGGCCAGGTTAAGGATAAGATCCCTACTGCTAACCATAGTCCCATCTATAGATCACAGATATGGTATGGAGGAATCTTTCTGGAAGGCATTGTTTCTACTTAAACATGATCAAACCTCCACCTAAGTTACATATGTAAGGGTTATTGCTGAGTTTAAAATGAGGAAACTGAGACTAGTATAAGAAAACGAAAAACTAATTTATTTAGCTACTGGGCGAGGTTCTATGGTTTGGGGGAGGCTAGAGAAGTTGTGCTTAACTTTTTAGAGAAAGAGGTTTTATAGGGGAGTGAAGGCGTTTAATAGGGAACTGAGGAGACAAAGCATAAGGCACTTGATTGGATATTGGAACACAGGACGTGGATGAGGCAGACTACTATTAGTGGGCAGGCGGGATTTTTGGTGAGTGGGCAGCCTTGGGGAAAAATGACTTTGATGGGGCAAAGTGTTTATTGGGCAAGGGAGTGTTATTAGGCAAGAAAGTGTTATTGGGCAGGAAAGTGTTATTGGGCAAGGTTTGTTGGGGTTTTTTGAAAATTTTTGGGCAGGGGTTTTTAGTGGCAGGCTAGGTGTTGGGTGTGGAGTTTGCTTTAGGGGTGGGTGTTGGGAGGCTATGTGGAGGAGTTAAATGTTGATCATGGAGTGGCGACGTAATTCCTAGACGCTGGGGAGGAATGGACGTGTCCGAGCTTTTGGCAAGGCAACCGGCCTTACAACATACCCCACGCCTACTTCACAGATCAAGACCCTTTCACATGTAATTTCTAGAGTTTTAAGCCCAGGACTCTTGTAATTCTAGAGTTGTAAGCCTTTAAAAGGGCAAGGATTTTCTTGGTTGGGAAGCTCGGCTGTTAGACATCTAAGCCACCGCAGTTCCTGGCAGAATAAATCACCGCTGCCTTCCCAGCTCGGTGTTCGAGAGGTTTGTTCTGTGGCCTTTCCTGCTTCAGCACCAGGGATGTTAATTAAGAGCCACAGATTCACTCAAAGTTAGTGACCCTTGGGAGAAGCAATGGTGGCTTCCAAGTTTCTCGTCTAGAGAACTGGGCTCCTGTCCTGGGCCTGCACTGAGAAGAGGCTCATTAAATACATGCTGGACCAATGACTGTGCTCAGTGGGCCATCAAGGACGAGGGAGGAGAGGATCCTGAGGGCATGAGGAGTTCAGTGTTTTGTGTGTGGAGCCCGGGACTGCTGGTGACATCTAAAACACGAGCCCGGGGGAAGGGGATGGCACGGTCTGAGAGCTGTTGGTGAGAGCTGAACCACAGAAGCAAACGGACTCTCCAAGGGAGAGCACAGTTTGCAGTCAGAGTTTTGGTAAATAAACAAAATGCATTGATTCCTGTGTTTTCATTTCTCTCCCAGACACACGGGCCCGAGAAGAGATGCCAGTGTCTCTGAAAGCTCCCCCGCTCCAAAATGCTGACAGAGGAGGAGACTGAGGAGAGACGGGGTGGGGTGCCGTCTTCAAACAATGGAGGCTACCACGTGGTAGACACAAGCGCCTTCTTTTCCCTGTTCCTGAAGCAGAACCAGGCCTGGGGCGAGTCCCAGGGAGGCTGCCTCCTCTGGGCAGAAGGGGCAAGCTTCCTAAAGACATTGGTAGGGCAGCCTCTCCCAAGGGGGCCGGCGGCTCTGTCATGGCAGCACACGCAGAGGCCCCAGGGTTCCTGCACTAGGTGAGCACTAAGGTTCAGACGTGTCCCCTCCAAAATTCAGGTGTTGCCAATGTGGTAGTGCTAAGAGATGGGGCCTTTCAGAGGTGATGAGACCATGAGGGCTCCTCCCTTGTGAATGGGATTAAGGCCCTTTTCAAAGAGGCCCGTGCAGTGTTCAGTCCCTTGGCCTCCTGCCTTCCCCACCTGAGGACGCAATGATGCAGCACCATCTTGGAAGCAGAGAGCAGCCCTCACCAGACAGCTAAAGCTGCCGGCACCCTAATCTTGGACTTCCCAGCCTCCAGAACTGTGAGAAATGAATGTATGCTCCTTATAAATTACCCAGTTTGGTTGAGAGTTACTCAACAATGTTTCAGAATTCCTCCTGAAAAACTCAAGCCATCTAAATGAACAAATATGAATACTGTTCTAGAAGTTTCTCCCCCAGTGCTGGGCAGGGCCTGGGGCCTGGGTGTGAGCTTCTGGGGCAAGGCTGGGGAAGACAGGGACATGGTCATCTGGTCCCTGGTAGATCTTAACCAGGTGACCAGCAACCTCTGTGGATGAGGAAAGGTGTGAGCAGATTCCTAACAAAGATCCTGATATCACCCCAAGGGGAGATGCGGCAGCCACCCGCTGCCCTGCCTGCTTCGCAACAGATGAGCGGCAGCTGGCCCTTCCCTGCGGAAGGTGCTTGCTAAGCACCACCCTCAGCATAGTTTCATCAGTCACACTTGGGGTAACTCCTTCCTCCACTCACAGGAAGCAGGTCCCAAAGCTAGCTGAGCAGCCAGACTTAAACCAGAGAATTACAAGATTGGGGGGCTAAGTAACACGTGAGGAAACTGAGACCACAAAACCAACACCACAAAGCTAAGACCATAAAGGCCCAAGACCATAAAGTCATGCTATGACCAGCTTTGGGAAATAGTTACCTTGAACTCAGCATGCTTTCCATTCAAAGAACATGCTACACACACCTGCTCTTTGTGACACTATAGGTCTCTGGAAATGCAAAGATTAATGCAAAGATAACTGTCCCTAAGGGGTGGAAGAAAGATACCAAACAGAAAACTACAATATGGCCCAGTGAGGTATATGTAAGGGCACTCTGTAGGAACAAACCCCTCCCTCCCGCTGACTCTCTGGGCCCGAACTGTTCCCATTTCCCTCTGGCAAGAGAAGGTCCAGCTGGGTGCAGAAAGAGCTTTACTGAAAAAGTAAGAGGCACAGAGGAAGTCAGCGCTGGTGACTTTCCTCAAGTGATGGAGGCTGCAGGGAGGATAAGGCCTGGGTGGCGGGAGCTCAGGGTGCAGGCAGGGCTGGGCCAGAGCAGGAGGAAGGCCAGCCACCTGCCAGTACAAGGCAGTCGTGACAGTGACCACCTGGCGGACCCAGCTGGTAAGTGACAAGGCCCAGCTAGAAGCAGTGGAGCAAAGGTCGCAGGAAAGTGACCGAAGTTTCCCTTCCGTGAAAGCCGACTCTGCACTCTACACTGTTCCCAACCCCTGCAAGAATTCAGCAAAGTGGGTGATGTGCCCATACTTCAGATGGGGAAACTGAGACCAGAGTCAGGATTCAACACAACTGATTTCACTTTGTTTCTCCAAACTGTCAGGCCAAATTGAATGACCCCCAATAGCATCATCTACTGCCCATGATGAGGACTGAAATGGAGATCGGCCATGAGCTGGACCTGGGATGAAGGGTGCCCAGCCAGGTTCTGGGCTGTCAGCAACATGGCCCTGCCACCGGGCCAGAGCTGAGTCAAGCTGCAGCTGGACCAGAGCAAGTCAGGAGCTAGGGCTGAAGGTCCTGGACTGGGAACAAGGACTTCAGGAGCATCAGAGGGAGGGACACCTGGCTCCACCCACCCCAATGCCTGGAGCAGAAAGAGGAAGTAGGATTAGCACCACCGTAGTGTGGGGTTGAGGCTGAGAATAGCTCCTCTTCTACCCTTTTCTCAAGCCTGGCTCAAAACTGAGTTTTATGATTTTGCCTTTTTTCCTTGGTGTGTGTGACACCTCCCCACACGGTCAGGGTGACACATAGTAATACAGACTTTGTACAGATGAGGACATGGACGCTTTGGGACTGCCTGGGTCCCACGGCTGGCTTTGGGTGGGGTGGAACCGGGCCCGGAGCTAGACTGTCAGCTCCTGTCCTGTCTTGGTTCTGCGGCCCTATTCCTTCCTGCTGTACTCCTGGCTCCTTTCTGGGGCCAGCTGGACAATGGTTTGAGTTAAAGTCCACCACTTTGTTTAATTCAGACTCCATGAAGGAAGCCGCCTGGTGGCATATGGAACTCTCAACCCTCAGGGCACAGCCCCTGTCCAAGCCCCTGCAACCCTGTAGAGGCTGAAGAGTCCCATCAGCCAGGTCAGTGTCCTGGTCATTGACAGAATGGAGTCCTGCCAAGGTGGCCTGGAACCGAGGCTTCTGTGTCCCAGCCAGCCTCAGTGGCCCCAGAACCTCGGACAAAAAGCCAAGGCTCTCTCTAGGAGGAGGAGGCACTCCCACCTGCATCCGCCCAGCTGCTTCACCCTGAAAATACCAAGTAACAAAAGGGACAGGATTTGAACAGTGTCGTTAAATAGCGCTTCACAAAGCACTCTCCCATGCACTCCTCATCCCATCCTCATGACAGCTCAGCAGAGCTGGAATAAAGGCCCCATGTTCTAGATGAGAAGATTGAGACCCAGGAAGGCCACGGGACTGGCCAAAGACACACTGAGAAAAAAGGTCATGGCCGAGACGTGACCCCAGTTTTTCTGACTCTGAGCTCTGGTCTTCATCAATCTCTCGCCTGCTGCCCAGATGTGAATCTATCTGTGCTCCTCCAGCCAAAGGACCGGGATGGTTTCCAGATTCACATGCACATGAGGAAAAACATCTGGACAGTTTAGAACTGCACAGGTCCATAGCAGTGTTGGCCAGCCTGACAGGCCAGGGGCTGGGGGAGGCTCATTGTCACCAGAAGATGCCTCAGATGTGTTCCCTCCTGTCTGACCCTCCTGATCCGGGTTGAACCATCCTCCCTATGTCGGCCAAACTGGAAATGCACCCTGGAGGCCCAGCCGCTGTTCCTCTGTGTACCAAGTCAGTCTGGGCAGCAAGAAACAGAGGCCTCCTCAGCCCCAGCAGACTCTTATTCTGTCTAGAAAATGACACCCCCAGTTAGGCACAGCGGTGAAGCCCACGCCATTCACAGAAGCAGACTCCTTGGTGGAGTTTGGTGCGGCGATGGTCGGGGTACACGAGGCAGGTCTGCCTCACTGAGGGGGATTGACTCAGCAGCCCAAGCTCAGAAAGGATCCAACAAGCGACAGAACAGGCAGACAACACATCAGGGACCCTCCCGGACCAGTGGTGCTCAGCGAGGGTCCTGAACAGGGCAGCCTCGCTCAGCATGAAGCCCTATGTTTGCCTCTGGGATCCCCACTTTGAAGACAACTTCACAGTTATTCTGAAGCCACACGGCAGCCTCGCAGTTTCCTCTCCCATTTGGGTCCAAACCAGAAGAGAAGAGCCACAGTCTTGGGCACCGTCTTGGAAAATCACCCAAGTAGCTGCTTTGGGAGTGGATTTTGGGGGTGGGGATGGGCTCGGCTCAGAGCAAAGCCAAAGGACCAGCTGCTGTATGAAGGGGTGAGGTAGGGGCACCTACCTGGACTTCACGTGTGTGGTAGGCGATGATCAAGCCCAAAAGGATGATGGTGGACAGACTGATAAGGCATTTCAGGGCCAACGAAAACATGGAGTCCTGCAGGAACAACGGAGAGAGAGAATTAGGGAGTGCGGGGAAGGAGCGGCTCGCTTTACTCTGCGGTTGTGTAGAGGAGGAGTGGGGGGACGCAGGAGGGACAGTTACCAGCCCCTCCTAGGAACAAGTGTAGCACCAAGTCAGCCTGAACCGCACAGAAGCCCTGGGCTGTGCCTGGGCCGGCTACCTCTCAGCGGCTGCCCCCCTCTGAGCCTTGTTTTCTCGGGCTAAGTCGTATTTGCATTCCCGGGATGAACACTGCTTGGACATGATGTATTATGTTTGTTATACATGGCTAGATGCAGTTTGCTGATGTGTTATTTAAAATTAGTGCTTCCGTGCTCGTAAGTCATGTGAACATCATTCTTTTTTGTGCCGCTATTACATGGTTTGGGCATCAATATTATGCCAGCTTGGGTCTCTGTTTTCACTTAACAACCCAAATCAGAGGGTTTTGGAGGCAGAATTCTTTAGGAATGAATTCAAATGTCCCGGCAGCTGCTTTCATCTCCTGGCTTAGGCCGAGGGCAGGGGAGGAAGGCAGCGGCGGCAGAGGAGCTACTGGGAGAGAGACAGGGGACAGCACAGGACCAGAGACGGGTCCTGGCAGGAGAAGGACCCTGGGGGTCCCTCCTGCTAGGGATTGGGCGGGGGAGGTGAGCCCTGTGGCCTCCACTGCAGCCTCCAGTCCCAGGGCAGCTTAGAGAGCCTATGGGGCATGGTTAAAAACATGACCTCTGGGGCCAGACTGCTGGGTCCCAGCCCAGCCACAGCCACTTAGGGCTACATGACCTTAGAATGCCCACTCCACCTCTCTGCACACATGTGCCTCCTGTGTCAGATGGGGATAAGATCCGCACCTATTTCACAGGGCTGTTGTGAAAATAAAGGAGTTAGTGTATGTAAAGTGCCAAGAACAGTGCCTGGCCAAGTAAGTGTTAACTACCCTTATCATTTACTTTGCATCCTCTACAAATCAGGGCCTCTGGGCATTTGGAAGCTGGAAGGAGAGATAGCTCCCAGTTCCAAAGGAAGGCAGGAACACAGCCCTGAGCAAAAGCAGCAGATGAGATCCCGGCTGCATTTCCAAGCAGTGACCGTGTGTGTGGCAGCCCTACGCTCAGTTCTGAGTGGTGCATGCCACAAAGAAACAGCCCCTGTCCTTAGGGAAGCTGGCCATCAGAATGATGCCCGATTTCTAGAAGGCACCTTACAGTTTACAACGTGGTTTCATGTATTTGTTCTCATCCATCCTCACAACAGCTTTTTACCTTATAGACATGACAGGCTGAGGCCCAGAGGGGTGGGTGGCTTGTGCCAGAATTCAAAGCCAAAGCCTCTGACTCGCAGAACAGAGCACTGCCCACAAGCCCTCAGGCACACTCTCCAATGGGAAACAGAATAGCAATACAGGAAGCGTCCATTTAAATAGACCTACGTGACATCTTAAGACAACAAGGAAAGGTAGAATATGATCAATTACCAGTGTGAAACCTACAGTAGAGCTCAGGGAGCTTAAGGGAGGGAGGCCACTGTGGATGAGTCAGAGACCGCTTTCAGAGGTGGATCTGCGGGGCAGCTGAGATCTGTGGAGTGAGGCGGCATGTCCAATATGGCAACCACAGGAATGAGAGGAGGGCTTGGGACTCAAACCCAGGACTTCCAGGTACCCAGGTCCATGCTCTCGGCCACCCTCTGTGGGCTGAGACAGAATGAAAGTGCTCTCCCTGGTGTCTGTAATCTCTCCATTCACTTCATTGGTACAGTTCTTGAGGCCCACTGGACATACAAAGGAAAACTAAGAAAGTAACTCATCTATTCTCTCACAACAATTTCAACCACTTCTCATTTGCTGAGCGCTTGCTAGATATCCAACAGTCTGCTAGGTTTTGTAGGATATGGCGAGAGGACCCCTGCCCACCGGAAGCTTCTGATCTGGCTTATTCACTAACTCTGACCTTGTACATTGTATGGGGTCATCCAACTATGGAAAAAGGTCTTTATTATTTGCTATGCGTAAGATGATCTACACATAAGTCAGTCTTCTTTTAGCCTCTTCATGTTCCACAGTTCCATGGAGAGCAGCCTGCAATCATTTACCCAGCACACATGTATGGGGGTCTAAGCGGGGCTGGTGCTGTGCTGGTCTAGTCTAATGTTAACGCAGAGAAGGACAGAACGCAGTGCTGGCCCTCAAGAAGGTTCTGATCCTCACAAGCACTGCCTGGCGCCTGAAACACTACCCCACCACAAGACCTAGAAGGGGCTGAAAGAGCCAATGGTGAGTTCAGGAACACTCAGACTGTATTAGGGTGAGAAAAACCTCCCTACACGAATCAACTGGGGACAGCTCACAATGTTTTCCAGCCAGAAATGACCATAACTTTCTTCTCAAAGGGGTCTGAAAGCATCTGGGAGCATCGTACCTTCCTGGGAAGGATTTGGGATCAGCTGCACATTTCAGCCTCTATTTATTACTTCTGGCAGAAATGAATTGAAATCAGAATCCAAGTCTATTTCCATTATTTTAAAGGAAGCAGCGAAGGGAAAGGGGCCAGATGCTGTCTCTCTCTTTGAGCCTCTTCCTTTTGTCCTGAAGCTCAAGACCTTTACATGAATAGGCAACTCCCACCTGCTGCTTCGTTTTAGCCAGTACAACTTCCCTGGCCAGCTCCAGCCCCGTGGGATGACCAAACCGTGTGCTGGATCAACAGGGACTCTGGATATTTTACAGATTTCTTTGCATTCTTCATTGCGTGTCAATTAAAGAAATTAACCAACCACTTTTAATAGCCGGAAAGCATGTCAAGGAAGTCTGGCTGAATTAGAAATGTTTTCTATTTGGTAAAATGTTGAATTAGCATCTTCTCTTTGCTGCCTGAACATCAATGAAGCTTGAAATTGATATGGTGCCTTGGGGGACGGCAGTGACACAGGGCTGCTGTACACCACAGGATGGGGTCCCGCCACACCTGTTGCCCCCACTCACTCCCTTCTGAGGGCCATAAGGGGCTCGTGGAACAGAGGAATCCAGTGGTCAACTGCTCAACCCTCTGCCCCATGACTCAGAACTTTTCAACACCATAGTGACAATCCTTAACACACAGGAATACTTAGGAATTATATACCATTTGATGAGAATCTTTTTTTTAAAGTCACTTATTCCTAAATGCCCACAAATTTTCAAGTGGCTAAGTAGATTTGAGATCAGGCAGTGCTGAAACATTATGCAGCCACTGAAAAAACACTTCTGCAGAGAATATCTGAAGACATGGAGAATAGTTGATAGAATATTAAGTGAAAAACTCAAACCCCAACAATATGTAGTATATTTCCAATTACTTAAATTTTTAAAGTTTTTTTAGTGTAGAAAAAAAGACTGAAAATATGTCAAATATCCTGAGATACTAGGGTGCTTGGCCTTTTTCTTTCTTTTGTCCTCAAAATTTCTACTGAGAAAAAAAATACATACACACACACACATATATATATATGTATTTTTTTTTTCTTTTTTGAGATGGAGTTTTGCTCTTGTTGCCCAGGCTGGAGTGCAATGGCATAACCTTGGCTCATTGCAATCTCCACCTCCTGGGTTCAAGCCATTCTCCTGCCTCACCCTCCCGAGTAGCTGGGACTACAGGTACCCACCACGGTGCCCAGCTTATATTTGTATTTTTAGTAGAGATGGGGTTTCACCATGTTCGCCAGACAGGTCTCAAACTCCTGACCTCAGGTGATCCACCTACCTTAGCCTCCCAAAGTGCTGGGATTATAGGTGTGAGCTACCACACCTGGCCAAGAATATACTCTTTTTATCATTGAAAAAGTTGTTTTGCTTTTTTTTTTTTTAATCTGAGCCCTGAACTGCTAGAAAGAGGCATCCGTGTAGATGGGGTGATTCATCTTTGTGATTTGGCAAGCCCCTGCCTCGAGTGGCTGTAGGAACACCCAAGCCCAGCCCAGCCCTTTGATGTAGATAAAGGACATGAGACCCCAGTCTTCTGGACCATTTCATTTCTTCAATGCCCAGTTCCTGTGACATACTACAAAATGTCATGGCACTCAACTCAGAGTAGGAGATCATACGCTCCGGCCAAGTGGGGACAGGGGCTTGTGTAACCCTGGGGCGGGGAGAGGGTGTCACACCCTCCACAGACAACTCAGTTGTGGCATTTGATTCACAGGCTACCAGAATCCATGGACTAATATGTTCACACCGTATTACCTCCAAAACCCACTGGATGCCCTAAGTACAATAGGTGTTTTATAAGTGCTTCTCACAACCACTTCATAATAGTGCTTTTATTTTTACCTAACATTTACCGAGTACCAATTAAGTACAGATCTCAGAATGGGTCTTCCATACACTTTACATCAAATCTGCACGGCTTAGAGTCATAATGATTCCGTTTTTTCCAAGGTCACACAACTAGCCCAGACTTCAGCTGCACACCAGATTTTTCTATATACTATGCCTCCCCCCACCTTTAAAATGACCTAGGCTCCTGAGTGACTTAGTGAGCTCCTGTCACCCTAGCACAGTCTGGCTCCACCTGTCAGGGGTGCTGCAGAGAAGATTCCTGGCAGGGTATAGGGTTGAATAGAATTCCTGAGAGCTGCTTCCATCCACATGGTCCCTGTTCCGCTCCAGGCCGCCAGCCAGCCCTTCACAGATTTTGTGATTTCTCACTGATGACAATAATCTGTAATAAAGCACGTCTATAGGGGCCTACCACGCAAGGATGGCATTGTCAACCCACTCTGACAGCGGAGAAACTGAAGCTCTCAGGAGTTAGGTAACTCGTCCGAGGGCCTGGCTCACCGTGGCAAAGCCAGGACCTGCAGCAGCCAGCTCTCTCTGCCTCCAGGTTCTATGCCCTGCTTGTGCCCCCGCATCCCACCTGCCCTGCAGACCATGCCTTCCTGGCCCTCCAATACCTGCTGTGAGGCTTCTTAGAGCTGCTCCAGCCTTTCCTACCCTGAGGCTGTGTAGAGGGTGATGGGGTGTGTTCCCCAGCTTCTGAGCCAGCCATATAAATTGCTCTCCTGGCCTGCCTTGTAACTTCCAAAAACAGGCCAGAACTGTAATGATTACAGTAGATCTTCTCAGAGACTTTCAAGTTCTAAATGCATTTTATTGCTTGGAACATTGCAAAAAAGAGAAAGCTATGCTTCCAGACAGAGTCCTGGAGGGACACTGAACCAAACTGAAATATTAGCCTAACTAAGGATGTGCGGGCTCCTTCCCCAGCCAAGCTGATACCCACAAAGAGCATATGTGTACGGCTGTGTGCATGTGTTTATGCACACATGTGGTCCATTCATGATTTCTGTCACTCGCTGAAACCCCCAAGGGGAAAAGGTGATAGCATCTGAAGTGCAGATTTACCGAATTAAGGTCTGATGTGCCTGTCTGACAACACTACGTTTTGTGCATTCAATTTGGGAAATAATTGATTTAAAATCTTTTCTCTCTAATAAGGTCAACTTTTCCTTCAATTTCATGGAGAGCTCCAAAATTGATTGATATTCAGCATTGGCTTATGACTGTGGTTCTGTAATGGTTGTCCTAATTAGATACTCTTGCTAATTAATGCTATGCAAATTAAACCAGCACCTCTTCTGCTGGCAGGGGAAGACCACATCCCTGGTCACCGTCCTCCAGGGAAACCTGAGGCTCCTTTCCTTCCACGTCAGCACCAAGCCCTGGCCTTCTTCCTTCCTCAATCTCATGCTGCCCAGCTCTTGGGATCTTTCATTCTTATCCATCATCCTCAGCTCCTCTCTTAGCACAGCCTCCTTCTTCCAGGTGGAGCATCCTAATTCAATTGCAAGGCCAGGCATGGTGGCTCACTCCTGTAATTCCAGCACTTTGGGAGGCTGAGGCAGGTGGATCACTTGATGCCAGGAGTTCAAGACCAGCCTGGTCATCACAATGAAACCCCATCTCTACTGAAAATACAAAAATTAGGCAGGCATGGTGGCGCATGCCTGTAGTCCCAGTTACTCAGGTAGCTGAGGCAGGAGAATGGCTTGAACCCAGGAGGCAGAGGTTGCCATGAGCCGAGATCGCGCCACTGCACTCCAGCCTGGGCAACAGAGCAAGACTCTGTCTCAAAAAAAAATAATTGCAGCTAGGGGCCCTCCCAGCAACCTCAGAGCGGCTTTCCAGCCTGGCTCCTACCAGAAGTCAGCTAACACAATCCTGTTTCCATCACTAATGAATGAAGTGACAGAATGAAGTCACTCAGACCCTCTGCCTTCCAGGACTGTCCAACCTGACAGCAGGGAGGCCGGACTCTGGGGACTCCAGAGGGCAGCTGGACCTCTGACCATCCTGAGAAGGGAGAAGGGCCAAGACCCTGTCACTTGCTAGCCAAGAGAGCTCTGGAAGAGAGGCCCAGGGTGTGGATTGGAGGGCGCAGGGGTCTCAGCCTCCTCCATGGCGAACGTCTGGCCTGGACAAGTTGCTTCACTCTCCTAAGCCTCAGTCCCCAGTAAAATGAGACTCCTGGACAGAACCATCTCTGAAGTTCAGTTAAGCCTGATGTCCAAGGCGCCAGACACACACACCATGACAAACAGGTCACAGGGACATGCCCAACACTCATCCCTTTTTTTTGTTTTGTTTTTTTTCCTTAGGAGTTTTCTTTTCCCAGGCATTTCTGTAGATGATGAAATGCTGGGTGTGAAACGGTCAGCCACAAAACCCACTCACACCATCTTCTCCTCAAACACAAGGCAAGCTTCCTATTTTTAGTCATGGGGGCTAAGAAAGACGTCCATTGTCTCTTTCTAAATAACATAGATTTGAAACCAAAAGGCCAGAGTTCCAGCCATGTCTTTGCTGCTAACTAGCTGTGTGACATTGGATTGGTCTGTTAACCTCTCTGAGCCTCTGGTTTCTCCTCTGTAAACCGTAACTACACTTATTTACTCACAGCTGTTAGGTGATGAGATTAGATCATGCATATGAAAAATCTCATTCTGTTTCACACAAAGGGAAGTATGCATTCCCTTGTAGCCAAATACCTCTTCTCTCCCATACAGATGTCAGTGCAGGTAAAGGCAGCTGGTCCTCAGTCTGGGGCTGCTCACCCCCAATATCAGCATTTTATGGCTGCAACAATTTATAAAGACATCCCCCAAGGCATTTCAGAAAGACACTTTTGCAATCGCATAGCCATTCATTCACTCGTGCATTCATACAATATATATTTACTGAGCACTTACCATGCCCAGGGACTGTGCTGGACACTTGCCAAATGCCAGGTATTCCCCACCCGCTCCAACCCCAACCCGCTGAGCCTGAATCCGGTCCAAGAGCTCCCAGGAGCTCAGCCCAAGGGCTGGCCTCTGCACCACCATCGCCCTGTCACCTTGACATCCCATCCTCTCCCTCTTAGACACTCTCCCTGGCCTCTCAGTCCTGCCCACAGTGCAAGGTCAAGAAGAGACAGGCCAAGGGTCAGGTCACGGGGCCCTGGAGAACATGTCAGGCTGGGACAGCCAGGAATGGGCAGGAAGCCTGGGCTGAGAAAGCAGCCCTACAGGTGGCTCCTTTGCACTCAAGTGACCAGCAATCTCTATGGCAAAGCTCAAGCCTGGATGCTAAAGGCCAAGCTCCAGGAACCTTTCCTGCCTGCCTGAGCCCACTGTGTGAATGAGGACGTCTTGACCACAGGTCCCAGGGCCTGGAGATGGGGCTAAACCTCACTGCCACCTCTTCTCCAGCCCAGTCATCTTCTTCCATGAAGCCTTTGTTCTGGGCCCACTCCGCAACCCCACAGCCAGAGGATGGTTGAGGTGGATCTGCAGTGGCCAGAAAGCTGAGACAGGACCATCCACACTCAACTCAGTCCCAGGAGCCAGCCAGGCATCATGAGCCAGCTGACCCGAGTCAGGAAGGGGGAGTCTGACCTAGACCCGAGAGCAGGTGGCTCCTCCGAGCCCTGTCCTCAATCCTCCTGCGTCCTCCTCAGCCCCCATCCCTGAACTGGGTCTGTATACCCATCATCCGAGCTGGGGAGCCATTATCTGCTTTGATACTACACAGGGTAACCTCAGCACCGGGAACTCTGCTAGCCTGCCCTGGGCCCCATACCTTTCCTGAGGCTAGCCATGCCTGGTGGCCCCCTTCAGCACTGCCCTGCTGGGGTGACCAGAGCACCTATCACCATCTTGACCCTCTTTCCCATTGATGTTGTTTCTCACCCTCACCAGAATGTCAGCCCCAGAGGGGATTTTTACATCGCATTTGTTCACCCCTACATCCCCGTGCCTAGAACACTGCCTGGCATAGAGTAGGCCAATATGTATTAGTTGAACATTGAATATTTGAATGAAGGGAGCAGCATTTTTGAGATCTGTCTAAAGAGAGGTGATGAAAAGAACAGCTAACATTTATCACTCACTTACCACCCGCCAGGCACTGCGCTCACTTCGTTAGGTCCTCAGAACAACCCGTGGCCCCATTCTAGAGCTGAGGGATCTGAGGTCTGGAGAGGATCGAGTTCCCACCATCCCTGGGTGAGGAAGAGGTGGTGGCTAGATTCGAATCTGTGTCTCGCCCCCCGATCCAGAGGGGAACCTCATGAAGATGGAATGGCGACTGTCGGGACATCGCCCTTGCAGGCCCTGCCCTCACCACTCCCACCTGCTCCCTGAAGAGCCCCCGACTTGTGTGGCTTGAGTGGTGTGGCAGACGGTGAGCACACTGAGGTCAGGGCTCGAGGTCTGCACCATCTCTGCAGACTGGGCCTGGGGGAGAAGAGGCAGAAAACACTTGTGGAGTGAAGGATGCCAGTGGTCTCGACACAAAACTCATAAAGTCAAGTCGCCCTGGGGCGTTTCCCCGGATCTCTACGTTGTCACTCCCAGAAGGAGATGGAACCTGATGTCTGAGGGACATCATGCAGTTAATAACAAGGGCATTCGGATCGGAGCAGAGGGTGGCCTGGTAATGTTTAGTGAAGCCAGCATGACGACCAGGACACCAATTAAGAGAAAATGATCCTCCCCGGGCCCTGGCTCTCCCGCTGTGCAGTGCCCCAAGGAAGGAAGAAAAAGGTCATTTAGGAGACCACGCTCCCAAAATATCAAGTCAGATGGGTCACCCCTTCAGGCCACAAACATAATTCCAATTAAGGAGATGGTTTCCTTTATAAGGTCTGGGCAGAGGGGAACTGGCATATCATGAATTCTCTACTGCATGCTTGCTTGTAATTTATTTTCCTGCCCCCACTTACAATATTGGCGAAGATTCCACGCAATTCAAAGTTTTTATTACATGCTTGCCATGTGCCAGGCACTGTGCTGAGTGCAGGAGGTGGAAACACGCATGATGATGCCTTTTTAAAGGCAATTTGGTCCTTGCTGCTCCTAAAGTAGCCAAAAGCCGGCCCCTCTAGGATTCTTACAGACACAAAGCAAGTACCTAACAAATGTTTGTTGGGTAAATGAATATGCAATGGTAAATACAGACTTAAACCTTTGAGCTCCATGCAGAGGCGGAATGGAAGCAGAAGGGTTTGTAACTGCCCACCCCTACAGGGAGTATGGAGGTGGGCTGGAAACCCATCAGGCACCAATAGCTCAGGTCCTTGGAAAACTGAGGGGCTTGGCACCACCCCAGAACAATTAAATCAGAATCTCTGCAAGTGAGGTCTCGGCACTAACTTTCAAAAAAGATCTCAGTGATTCTAATGTGAGGTCCAGAAATGAGAATTGTTGCTCTGGGGCAATAAGAAGAAGCCAAGAGGCTGGGGTTGCCATCACAGCCCCTAGACACTGTGAAACAGTCATCACATAAGCAATGGAGCCTCGAAGCCGTCTAGTTCAGTGGTCCATGAGTCTCCTCTCTCAGATTTCTGGCACATGGTCATCCAGTCTCTGCTTGATTATCTCCAGGGACTGGAAACTCACTTCCCCTTAATGTAGCCTCTTAATGAGAGACTATTTTGCATGGCTGTTTTTCAAAGATCTGCCTGCAGTGCTTGGTCCCAATAAAGCAAATGCCTCTGTGAAGTCCTGCTCTCACTTTGGCTTCATGGTATCTATGTCAATGTCCTTCACAAGTGATCCTCTCCCTGGGACACACACTCATTAAAGTCCAGAACACCAGGAGATCAGCTAGTTCCCCAGTCCTCATTCTCCATGAGGACACTGAGGCTCCCTTCCCCCCATTATACAGATCCTGTGTTGGAGAAAACTTTAGAACACAGGTGTTGGGGCTCCCGGTCTATGTTCATAGAGGCAGGCAGCCCCACCCACCCTGCTTTTCCTACTAATGGAAATATAACAACCAGCCCCTGAGCTCATCTGTTCTCCAAGATCCTGTATCCCTATCCTGGAAATCACCTCCAAGCCTGTCACCTAGTCACTATGTCCTTCTCTGATAAAAATGGGCTCCTGATTAGCTTTTAGCTTCCTCTGCTTGTGGGATGTGAGTGCTGTTGGCCAGTTAGCAATTACATTACTCCTGTGGTGTCAAGAAGTCCCTACAGCCTCCTCTGGCTTTGATAAATGCATACCTGCCACTATGCATCAGGGTTCTGAAGGTCCTGACACTGTACCTTTATCTCAGGAGAACTGTATAGCATACTGAAGGTCTCCAGTCCCAGCCTCCAAATCCAGCCCGGCATCCAGGCGGTACAGAGTTACAGTGAAACACTTAACCTTTATTCACCCTCCCAGCGCCTCCCAGAATGCTGCTCAATTTGCTGTCACCATGAGGGGGCTCACCTGGCAAATATTTACTGCTCCACCTGCCAAGGCCCTGGCGCCCATATTTCATCCCGATTGCAGGAACCCCCATTTCCTTAAATGTTCGAGAATATTTGAAACAAATAAATGTGCTTTCTGGATGGCTTGCTTTAAAGTAGTTTTGTTTTCTCTTAGTAAAACCTATCTGGCTCCCAAACGAATAAAACAGCAGGAAATCACTTTGCTCTGCAGGAAGCTGTGGGCTCCCTGCTAGACTAGGTTGCTGACTAGAACCCAACCAGCCCAGCGGGGCTTGTCCCAGGCCTGGGCTTCCCCTCTCCCCATCCTGCCCCAGCCATCCACCGACGAGACGCACAGCAGAGTCCCAGATGCGCTGTAGGAGCTGTGGTCAACCAATTACGAGGAACTGGCTACATTCACCGGAAATAATGTTGACTGGCATCACCTGATAGCCACAGACACGTATGTGGGTTTGAAAGACACAAAGCAAGGCCTACAGACGACTCCCCACCCCGGGTCTCTCCGCCTTATCACCCCTCCAATTGCCGTCCTCCCTCCAGTCCTGGCCTCTGTCTGCACCAGAGGCTGCTGCAACACTAGGGCGCACCTGAACCTCCCCCGCCTTGTCAGAGAAGTCCAAAACCACCACTCCCAACCTGAGGCTCAGAGGCAAATCCATTTCCATCCCCACGCTGGGCAGAATCATCCCCCAACCCTGGCAATGTTTGGGCCAAATGACAATTTTTAAGACACCCAGAAATCACATATGGTGAGAAAAACAACAGCCTGCAGGCTCCACAGACATCTCTGGAGGCTGTTCTGGAGTTTCCCAGATAAAGAACAGCCTCGTCCGTGTTTCCCAGCCATGCTTCCAGGCTTCCCGGAGTTGCCAGCGCTCTGAGGGCAGCATCGCCCTCCTTCCACTTCCACACCCACGGTCTTGCCAACAAACGTGAGACGGTGAGTCCTCCACCCAACGCTCGCCTTAGCTGGAAGAGGCCTTCCAAGCCATCAAGTCTGACTCCCCCATTCTACAGGCAAGCAAATTAAGGCCCAGAGAGGGGCTCTGGCTTACCCAAGGCCACACACTGGTAACAGATAGGGCTGATAAGGCCCTAAGCCTTCCAAGGTCAGGGCTGGTGTTCCGCGGCATCCTCATTCTGCCCATCCACCAGCTTGAACACTGCCTGAAAGAGACAGGCCCTGTCTTAGTCCTCCCTTCACCCGTCTGCAGCTACTCAATTCAGGTTTGGGGGAGTGAATGTTTCCTCCATGCCTCATTCAAGGACAAATCAAGAGAAATAATAATTACCTACTCCAGGTTCTCTATCTTCTCTTGGCTTAACAATACAAAAGCTTAAACATAAATAAAGGGAAATGGTCTGGAAAAATCACCAGTTGGCACGGAACTATTGGCATTTCAGTGCTGCATAAGAGGTAGAAATGCTGTTTTTCAGAAACAGCACAGCCGTGAGTTTTCTAACCATTTGGCACAGGCTTTTCAATTGTTTGGATGTGATGGACAATGTTGATAGAAGTGGTGGGGACCAAACACAGGCTATTAATAGACTGAACATGGTACTTTTATAATTCTCTCTCTCTCTCACTAGCTATCTGGCACCGAACCGTTGCCAACCTGCCTACCTTTTACCTTGAGGTGCCATGAATTCCAGCAATGGGGCACCACACAAGCCCCACTGCCTGCCGGTGCCCAAGCAAGCCCATCAGAGAGCCGAGAGGGAGGCCGGAAGCCACACACCAACATGGGCCACCATGATGAGGCTGGAAGGTTTAGGTGCGGCCCTAGTGTTGCGGCAGCCTCTGGTGCAGACAGAGACAGGGGCTAGAGGGAGGAAAGGGGGAAGACCAATTAGAGGGGTGACAAGGCTGAGAGACCCAGGGTGGGGAATCACCTGTAGGCCTTGCTTTGTGTCTTTAAAACCCTCATACTGGCCGGGCATGGTGGCTCATGCCTGTAATCCCAGCACTTTAGGAAGCCGAGGCAGGTGGATCACCAGGTCCAGAGTTCAAGACCAGCCGGGCCAAGATGGTGAAACCCTGTCTCTAATGAAATACAAAAATTAGCCAGGTATGGTGACACGCGCCTGTAATCCCAGCTACTCGGGAGGCTAAGGCAGAGAATTGCTTAAAAACCCGGGAGGCAGAGGTTGCAGTGAGCTGAGATCACACCAGTGTACTCCAGCCTGGGCGACAGAGTGAGACTCCATCTCAAAAGAAACATAAAAATAAAAAATAAATAAAACCCACATACTTCTCTGTGGCTATGTACAGGCCTACACAGGGCTTCAAGGAAATTGCAAGATGCAAGGACTCCTTGGGTGCTGGCCTGCCCTGCACGGGGCATGCAGTAGAGTCTACTGAGCAGTCCAGCCATGGTCTAGGGGGCTCAGGGAATCTCCAGTTCCTCCATGTGTTTATTTCCTCCATTTCTTTCTCCAAGAACGTGAGGCAGCCCCATCTCAGGGCAGGAGCTCATTCTACTAACTGGTTCAAGTTGGAGCCATTTCAAGGCAGAAGGATCTCCGTGGTTCCCCTATAAGGTGCTGCATCTAGGAACTCTCCACGATTCAAACTCTACAAGGACCAACTGAGTACCTGTTATATAACAGGCTCTGAGTCTACCCATCCAACTTTATATAAGATCTCACTTAATCCTCACAGAAAGGAATTGTCCCCATTTGACAAATGCGAAGACTGAGGCATGGCGTGATTATACAATTTGCCAAGATCACAGAGCCGCAAGTGGAAGAGCCAGGCTTGAAACACACGGCTTCTGATTCCAAGCCCAGGCTCGGCGAGGACTGAGGCACATCCCCGCTGAGACCTATGCCCTGAGCTCTTCACGGAGGGGGTGCTTGTTCCTGCCCCACTGAGCCCAGATTCGCTACTCAGCTGCATCTGTTTCCACCTCCACAGAGCTCCGGGTCTGGGCCAGCTGTCCTCCACCTGCATGGGGTCAGCCACCGAGGAAGCCAGGCCAAAGACTACAGCTGGACCATTTGACACTCTCACCATCTTTATCATTCATTCAGTGAGACTGAAAATCCTCTCTTCCTTCCAGGGTTGTGGCGAGGAAGGGCAGATAACGAATGTGAAAATACTCTCCCAGTCGAGGGTCTCCTATGGGCTTAAACAGCCTATGCATAGGGTGGCGATACATTCGGGTTTACCCAGGAGAGTCCAGTGTGTGCCTGTTATCTGGCAAATTATTATGAATGGTGATCATTAATAATCTGGAAAGTGTCCCAGTTTAGACAAGGAATCATATGATCATCCTATACAGGTAGCATTTGCTGCCACAGGGTCTGAGAGAATTGGGGCTCCCTCCCCGCCCTCTGTCCCCATGCCTCCCAGCTTCCACACCTACTCTGTGTAGCAGGAGGGGGTGGGGTGCAGGGTGTCCATTAGCAGACACTTTGCCAGGCTCATGGGCAGGCATCATTCTGCTAGATCAAAGCAATTATTAGTAGACACTATTTTTAGCAAGGTGGTGTCACAGTGCCTGGATTAATTGCAATTAATTATATGTCACTCCTTTAAGGTTTATTTCATCAATTATGGACAATCACGGCCATGTGCCTAGCTTGCTTTAACCCTTGGTGACTTGAATTTCTCGGCAGAGGAGGCTGTAATATCAGAACATTTTTGCTACTGAGTCACTGTCCTGGATGTCAGTTTAGGGCTTTCCTATTTACAAAGCATTTTCTTGCACAGTTTCCTATTTCACGTTGGGAGGTAGAAAGAGGCACTCCCAACCCACAGATGGAAAAACCAAGGCTCGGAGGATTTAAGCAATTACCCAAGATCACACAGTTAGGAAACCCCACTCTTCCAACATTGGGTTGCCAAAACCTTTCCAAGTCATCTGTATGGACTGATGAGTATGACCTGCATGAGAGCTCTTTCAAATGTGACCCTCTGGCATCAGTGTCAGACAGCCCCATGGCCAGGCAAGGGGACAGCATCTGAGGGCATCTGGGGTCAGGTTTGCCCAGGAGTGGCAAAGACACCCAGTGAATATCTGCCAGGCAAAGCAGCCGTTACCTTGAGTGTTTCAAGTGGCCCTACTGTCAAAAAGAAAAAAAATTAAGAGACTCCAATAAGAGCGTGTCTGCACCAGAAAAATATGCAAACAAGGACACCCAGCACCTTCCTTGAGTGTTGAGCAGCCGGAAGAGCAGCCAGAAGGCACCTTGTACAAGCGAGGAGACAGCAGGACTCCCACAGTCGCCCCAGGTCCCTCTCGATGTTGTGATAGGAGAAGCTGGAGGAGCACCCCACAGATACTCAACCGCCCTTCATTAGGGCTCCTGTCCCCACCTACCTGGCCCTGCACCGGTTATAGAATGTATCTCTGAGCTCCCCTAGTCCAAAGCCCCAAGCAGGAAATGCCCTGTCTGACCCCGCTTGCCAGGGCAGAGCTGAGTGGGGGATGCTGGCCTCCCCCTCCTGTGGGTCCTTGCTGACTGAAGTTGGGGAGACTCAGCTGGGAACTGGGGCGCTGTCTGGAGTGTTTCTCTCACGGGAAAGTTTGCTGTGTCTTTTCTTCCATCCCTCTTCTTACCTCCACCCTCATCTCACTCTCCACACCCACAATTCTTCCCTCTTGCACTATTTCTGTTTTCCGGGACCAGGCTTTCAGCTAGAGGCTGGGTCTGAACAAAACTTGAAACTTGGCTGGCTAAGAGCCGCCGCCCCTGGACCCCCTCTGAGTGGCCCCTTCAGGCTCCAGGCTGCTTCGCAGCACAGTCTGGGGTCCCTTCTGTCTCTCTGCTCCATCACCGCACACAGGACTTGGCACATAGTAGGCAATCAATAAACACCTGATGAGTCAAACGAATGGATGCTATCCCGTGGCCTATTCCCAAGTAGAGGAGATCACGAAAAATCACTTCCCTGCAGCCCCATCATCCAAGTGGGGAATGACACTGCCAATTAGGGGGAGAACTCTGTCACCTTTCGTTCCTTGTTCCACTGACCAAACAGATGCTTATTCATTTAGAACGCATTGTTTAAGCCTTTTGAGACGAAGTCTTGCTCTGTCACCAGGCTGGAGTGCAATGGCGCGATCTCGGCTCACTGTAACCTCTGCTTCCCAGGTTCAAGCGATTCCCCTGACTCAGCCTCCTGAGTAGCTGGGACTACAGGTGCACGCCACCACGGCTGGCTAATTTTTTTTTTTTTTTTTTTTTTTTTTTTTGGCATTTTAGTAGAGACGGGTTTTCACCATGTTGGCCAGGATGGTCTCAATCTCCTGGCCTTGTGATCTGCCTGCCTCAGCTTCCAGAAGTGCTGGGATTACAGGCATGAGCCACTGCACCTGGCTTGTTTAAGCCTTCAAATGTAACAGCTGTGATCAAAGACTTAGGAAAACAGCCAACTCAGCCAACCCCTCCTCCCGGTTCCTCACAGTGGGAGGAGCTCTGGGCCCAGGAGCACAGAAGCTGGGAAGGCGGCAGAGCAAACGGTGCTTATGGGGGGGAAACCTGGCTTTCCACCCACAGCTGTTTCAAGGAGTCTTGCAGAAGTGGCTCCGGGGGTCCCTAGTCAGGAAGAGCCAGTCTAGGGCTCCCAGCCATCCACTGCCGATGACGACACACTGAGCTGTCAAAGCTTGGGTCAGAGCAAAGGAAAAAGCTCGCACCGGCCAAATACACAGACATCTCTCCTAACAGATGTCATGGGCTACCAGGTGGCAACCTCGAAGCAGCTGCCTCCTGTCACGTGGGGGCCAGGCGGATGGGGGCTTTGACCTAAGGGGGTGAACTGTCTCACTGAAGAGGCACAGCTGGGCCCAGGGCTGTGTGTTATGGGGAGCCAGGTGTGCTGAGGTCGGAGGGGGAGGAAGGCGCTCCTGTAGGGCTGGAAGAGGAGAGGCCAGGCAGGCCGTGAGCCGCAAGGGGCAGGAGTGCACACGCTTCCTGGAGGACTTCACCCCTCTCCCTCCAGCTGCCACCAGCTGCTGACCATGGTGGGACAGCCAGGTGACAGAGTTCAGGCGGCCAGAGGTGTGTGGACAAGTACAGAACAGAGGGTGTGGGGGCCAAACAGGAAGGTGGCCATGGGCATGGAGAACGTCAGGGCTGAGACGGACCTTAGAGGCTTCACATCTTACCGCCAGGACGCAGAGGCCTCCCCTTGGCCGAAGTCACCCAGCTGCTAGGTCCAGATCTAGAATCTAGAGCTAGAGTCTAGCTCCCTCCCCCACTCTGGGGGTCCTTCTGCTGTACAATGTAGATTCCATAGCAAGTAATTTAAGACACAAATCGTACTGTCCTGCTCCTTAAATCCCTTCTGCGCTCCCCACAGCCTCTGGGATAAAGGCAGACCCCTAAGCAAGGCGCAATCTGCCCCCTGCCTGCCTCTCCAGCCCCGTATCTCATACTCACACCATAAATTCCAGCCACACCAAGTTGTTCACACTCCTTCAAACGCACTAAGTTTTCGCTTCCCTCAACCTTTGCACGTGCTTGTTGGGCCAGGAACGACATCCCTGCCAGCTGGAGGTGCTCAGGGGATGTGCCACCTGAGAGCGAGAACTGAGCAGGGGTCTGAACCCAGTGACCCTCACTGGGGAGCACTCTCTGTGCCTAGGCCAGCCCTTCATCAGGCGGGTGTGGATCATCCACGCTTCATAGGCGGGTGTGGATCATCCACGCTTCATCAGGGGGGTGTGGATCATCCACTCTTCATCAGGTGGGGTGTGGATCATCCACGCTTCATCAGGCGGGTGTGGATCATCCACTCTTCACCAGGGGGGGTGTGGATCATCCACTCTTCACCAGGCAGGTGTGGATCATCCACACTTCACCAGGCGGGTGTGGATCATCCACTCTTCACCAGGCAGGTGTGGATTATCCACTCTTCATCAGGCAGGTGTGGATCATCCACTCTTCATCAGGCAGGTGTGGATTATCCATTCTGTGGCTTGCCTGTCATGTCTTTTCCAAACCCAGGTCACGTTATCCCCCGCTCTCTCCCCGCCCCGCCCTCCAGAGCTGCCTCCGCCTCTGCGCTTCCTCCACCCTGTCCCTTCGGGCCTCTTCTGGAGACAATTCGAAGCCCATTGAGCATCTGCTTACCAGGCTGTGAGCTCCTTGAGTGTGGAAACCAAGTCTTTGTCATCTGTTTCTCCCCCCACCCCCAGCACCTCACATAGTGCCTGGAATGTGAGAAAAACCCCATTAATGTTTGTGGAATTAATTATCAAATTAAGGAGTGAATTAAGCCCGGGCAGCTTTGACAGCACCTTGTTCCGCCTGAAGCTGCTTTACCTACAGAAGGGCCAGTGCCACTCAGGACATCTCTAACCTCCCATGTGCCTTCTCTCCCTCCCTCCCTCCCCATGTTGGAGGGCTGTTGGGTCACTCCATGGTAAAAACAGCTCCATGGGAGATACAGGGGGACCCACATAACACCTCAGGTCGCTCTACAGTGACAGCAAAGCAGCCGAGCTGGTGACTGAGTTCCCCATCCATGAAACGAGTGCATAACCACGTGCCCACCACTGAGTGACCCGCAGTCCACAGCCCTGAGGGAGCAAGGCGTAGTGGTGCCCCCTTCACCCCCATCGCCGCTCCAAGGCTCTGGGTACCCACACCAGAAGGGGGGACAGATCCCATAGCCCAAAGGAGCACTGAGCCTCCAGGAGACCCTTTGGGGGCTCTCAGTAATGTGGTTTTAGAGACCATCTGTCTTCCAAATTCTGTTTCCCCTGCACAAAATACAAACAAGCTATGACACCTGGTTTACATCGCCTGAGCACCACCAGCTGGTAGGGAGGAAAGGGCACCACGCAGTGGGACAGCAGCAGGGATGAACATGACCTGGGTTTGGAAAAGACACCACAGACAATCCACAAAGTGGATAATCCACACCTGCCTGACGAAGAGCTGGCACAGGCACAGAGAGTGCACCATAAGGAGGGTGGCTGGGCTCAGACCCCCCTCAGCTCTCACTTGACAAGGCTGAGGACTCAGCCGCTCACCTGGGGCAGACTCAGCCACAGAGCATCTGAGTCTTTCCAAAGTAGTTCTCAGCCACCCCCAAGAGCCTTTCTGGGGGCCCCAGCCACTGGCGGAAGTGTTTTCAATGATGGAGTGAGCACAGAGACAGACAAACGGGACAAGGTGCTGGGAGCCACATACCAGAGCTGCTTCTCAGAGCTGCAAATGGCTCTCTGAGGACACCCCAGCTACTAGCTCCTTCCCAGGGGCAGGGGCTAGGTCACAGAGCTGGGGGGGCACACAGGGAGTCGGGAATTTCTAAGACTCAGCCTGGGCACCTAGCAGGAAAGGCACTGGAAATTGTACTTAACTCCATTTGGTTTGTCTGTTTGTCTCCTGCAATTTATCTAGTATTTCCTAAAAGGTCACCGGGTGGTGATTTCAATATTGTAAAATTTGTAGAGTGGCTCTAAAAGAAATGTACAAATTTCACAGGTTTACACTGGCTTAAAAGCAATATATTTTATTAAAAGTGTCTATTCTAAGTGCACTTTGGATAGGATTTGGAGACTGATTGGTTGGAGATCCGAAAGGCCTTGTGCTATTAAAAGATCCACTGTGTTTTTGGGGTGGTAAAAAGAAACAGAAAGCGAAGACATTTGCAAAGGTATGGTTGGTGGATGGAGGGAAAAGTGGCGTATGAGATCACAGAACTGTCTGTTGGCTTACAGTCCCCGGAGCAGGGGAGCTGGGAAAGAAAGACGCAGATGACAAGGAGAGCCAGGCTTCCTGCGAAGACTTCCACGTCCCAAAATCTCACAGGCCCCGGCTCACTTTCCTCTCACTGCTCCTCATTAGCTAAAACCAATCCTTGTCATTCAAAGGAAAATAAACAGGGAGAATTGCCTGCGGAGACAGAGTCCCCATCACGGGACAAACAGCTCCTCCACGCAGGCACCTTTTCCCTCAGCCCCCGTCAGAATTCTCAATTCCTTTCCAAACGGCAGAGCCATTTCCTTCCTGTCAGCCAGTGATGCACAGCTTCCTGTCAGGACAGCTGAGGAAGAGAGGGAAACGTGTCTTCCCTCACAGCCTCTGCTCAGGTTTGCAGGGCCTCAGATGGTACCAAGGAGCACAGTCGAGCGCTTCAAAGCAACAGCCCCTCCCATGCCTCTGCCCCCACCAACACCCTCCCCAGATCCCTCCAAGTCCGGCCTCCGAATCCAGACTGAGTGTGAGCACCACACCCTAGCATCTGAGGCCTCTGTCTCCCAGAAGCTTTTGTGGTAACCAGCATTTCCATCCCCCAAGCCGCCAGGTGGAGATCAGGGGGGAGGCCTGGCCCTGCGAGGTCAAGCCCGGCGGGGGGAGGGGTCCAGCACCCCCCTCAGCCTAATCAGGACCCCAGGCCCTGTAAGAAAGACTGAGGCCTGCCCTAGGACTGCAGAGAGGGTGAGGACAAGGGAGGGGATTTTTCTGGGTAAAGACAGGCAGCCAACAGCCCCCCTCAGGGTCAGCACTCAAGGCAAACCCACTATGGTATAAAAATGAAAACCTCAGCTGGGCACAGTGGCTCACGCCTGTAATCCCATTTCTTTGGGAGGCCAAGGCGGGAGGATCACCTGAGGTCAGGAGTTTGAGACCAGCCTGACCAACATGGAGAAACCCCGTCTCTACTAAAAATACAAAATTAGCTGGGCATGGTGGCTCATGCCTATAATCCCAGCTACTCGGGAGGCTGAGGCAGGAGAATGGCTTGAACCCGGGAGGCTGAGGTTGCCGTGAGCCAAGATTGTGTCACTGCACTCCAGCCTGGGCAACAAAAGCAAAACTCCGTTTCCAAAAAAAAAAAAAAAAAAAAGGAAACCTCCGTCCCACAGGCCCCACATTAAATGCAGTGAGAGGCAGGGAGACAGACACTGAAATATCACCTCATTTAGTGAGAGCTCTCCATCCGCCTGTGGTCTTCCTTTCACTCCCAACAAACCCTGGGACGGTGGTTCCCAAACTTTGCTGCACTTTTGTATCACCCAGGGAGCTTTTTAAAATCCCTATACCAAGCTTGCACCTCAGAGCAGTGACATCAAGTCAGAAGCTGGGAGCCAGGCATGAACATTTTTTAAAGATCCCCAAGGAATTCCAAAATGTAGCCAAGTCTGGGGACCCCTGAATAGTGCAAGGCACTATTCACACCTGTTTTATTAATAAGGAGATTGAAGCCAGGTGCAGTGGCTCACTTTGGGAGGCCAAGGCAGGGAGATCACAAGGTCAGAAGTTCAAGATCAGCCTGGCCAACATGGTGAAACCCATCTCTACTAAAAACTACAAAAATTAGCCGGGTGCAGTGGCAGGTGCCTGTAATCCCAGCTACTCGGGAGGCTGAGGCAGGAGAATCGCTTGAACCTGGGCGGCAGAGGTTGTAGTGAGCCAACACTGTACCACTACACTCCAGCCTGGGCAACAGAGTGAGACTCCGTCTCAAAAATAAAATAAATAAATAAGGAGATTGAAACTCAGAGGGGTTAAGTCGCTTGCCTAAAGCCACAGAGCTTCTAAGCAATAGAGTTAGGCTTCTGGTTCACACCTGTTATTCCATCATGGAGACCCCCCTCCAAACTTTCTGCAGAAAGTTGTTCAGCTCTATCTACCAGGTACTGTCTCCCTACTAAACCCCCAGCCCCGAAAGAGAGCACCTCCAGGCACCTTTGCTTGCTAGCAGGAGCAAGGATGAGATGAGAGCGGCAGGGCTTGGGCAGGGTGGAGGAGAGCGGGTGAGTGCGCATGGAGGGCCTGGCAGGAGGTCACGGGATCGGCAGGTTCTGCCCCTTCCTCATCCGACAACGCCATTTAAGTTCTCTCTAGAGCAAAGCCTTGGCCTGGTCTAAGAGGATGGCCAGGTGTGAGGGAAACGCAAGTGAGAGCGTAGCCACGTGGGTGAGCGAGGGCACAGCAGAGGTGGTGAGGATGGCACACAGAGCCTGGAGAGAGCAGAGCCCAGGCTGAAGGGTGAGGGAGACCCCCGGGAGTGCTCCAGACCAGAAGCCTGGGAGTTGTTCCACTTCTTACTGGCTGTGTGACCTGCAGCAAATCACTTCCAGTCTCTGGGGCTCAGATCCCCCTCTCTGCACTGCAATGGGGTGGGACAACATGATCCAGAGGGTCCTCCTGCCCTGGCCTCCACCGTGCCCATGGCGGCCTCCACCGTGCCCATGGCAGCCCCCTTCTTGGGGGTGAGCAGGTGCAGGTGTGGGAACAGCTGTGGCCTCATCCCAGGCAGGTAGGGTTCACACACAGTTCAGGTGCCCACAGAGCCCCGGCTCTCAGAGCTGTCTGGCCAAGACAGGGAGGCCAGTGCACTTGCTGAACAGACGAGCAGAGGCGAAGGGCCCCGGGGCAGCGCCCCACACTTGACCTTCCTACATGTCCCAGCCATGACCTCCTGAGCTCCACATCACCTGGTCACACCCTAAGAGTGGGGCAGAAGGGGGCTCTAGGCATCGGGGATTTAAAGGCCCTACCCCTCGCCCCGGCCCACTGA
This sequence comes from Ateles fusciceps, assembly GCA_036589455.1. Taxonomy (NCBI): domain Eukaryota; kingdom Metazoa; phylum Chordata; class Mammalia; order Primates; family Atelidae; genus Ateles; species Ateles fusciceps. The sequence goes on from JAZHEH010002047.1 coordinate 4,216,322, forward strand.
CCTGCAGCCTCCCTGGCCACTTCCCTAAGTGCCAGACAGAATCTGGTTTCCCCTCCTGGGGCTCATTCAGGAACCCCCTCCTCTGTGAGCTTTCCCCAACCCTCCCTGACATAATCAAATGCTTGGTGCTACTTCTGTGCCTGGCTCCAACCTCTTCCCTTGCATATATTACATGACACTGTGCCCACCATCTGTTTACACTGCTGTTACTTGCAGGCCCTCAAGGGAAGAGTCCAGTTTGACTCAACAGAGGCAGCAAAGCATCATCGTCTGGGGAAGGGGCTTTGGAGTCCAAAGACCTCACTTAGAGCCCCCCTTTGCCACTTCCTGGCCATGTTGACCAAGCCTCAACTTATCTATAAAATGAAGCAGTAAGAATAGTGACCTTACAAAGTTGTCATATGTATTACATGAGATGACACATGTAAATAAGTGGCTTAGCGCAGGACCTGACACTTATAACAGGAGCCCGATAAATGGAGAGCTGAGTGCCTTTATGTATCTGCGACACCTAGGGCCTCGCACAAGCCCCAGCCCATAGGCCCGGGTGCTGAAGAAGTATGTTGAAATAAGCCAAACCCCAGCCTCTTTGAAGCTTTGACAGTCGATATGGTCCCTGCCCCTCCTATCCCCCAACCAGGCTGGCTCCTTGCATCCATCCACCCTGCAGAACAGCTCCCCCTCCCCAGAACAAGAAGCTGCCCCATTCAGGTTCTAGACAAAAAAGCCAGCTGCCTGGCTCTCTCCACAGCTGTTCCCAGGACCCTTCAGCCTGGGCCCCCACATGCCCAGGCTTCCAGGCAACACCCACCGAGCTCAAGCCTCAAGTACCCTCAGGCCCAACCTCAGTCCTCGTCAAATGTTGTTTTTTTGTTTTTCTAAATAGAGATGGGATCTTGCTATGTTGCCCAGGCTGGTCTCAAACTCCTGGCCTCAAGCAGTTCTCCCACCTTGGCCTCCCAAAGTGCAGGAATTACAGGTGTGAGCCACTGTGCCCGGCCCCTCATCAAATCTAAAGTCCCAAGATCAGCAAGTGCGAAGGGAGGCTGGGAGGGGAAATGCAGGAGGCCCCTTACAGCAGAGGCTGAAACCTTTCAAAGCAACGGTGAGAAACGCCCAGAGAGAAACCAGGCGGGGCAGGTGGGAAGTTCTCTCTGGGAGACATCTTCTCACCTTTGCTTCCTATAGAACCCGAGAAAAAGACACTTGGCAATAGTTACAATTCCAGACAGCACTTAACAAAGTCCATTGCCTCAGCAAGACAGACGTTTGGAGAAATAATGACCCAGGGGACTCTCAGGGAAGGCTGTCTGTACATAGAGGGGCGGCTGTGAGATTTAATGAAGCCAGTTCCACACGAGAGGCCAGCACAGGGCGCCGTGCCCCTGCCTCGGTGACTGCCCCACAAGTGGGAGGGGCGGTTGCACAGCCAGGACACCGAGGGCAGACACTGGACCCGCAGGGGAAGGCAAAGAACGCACCCTTGGGACCAGCGGGGGCTTGCAGAAGGGGACTCCTCCCGAGGGAGCAAATGAATGTCCCCCATTACACACAGATCTAGGCAGACGCCCTCACCCTCACTCCTTCCCCTCCCCAACCCTCCTCCAGCCCCTCCATTATGCAAATCAAGTGACTACACAAATTTGCATAATTCATGCATTATTAGTATGTGTTCTTGTCAGGCTTTTAGACTTTATAAAGCAAATTTTGCTACCTTTAATGGAGAGTAAGAGACAAGGTTCTAAAGAGAGATTTTCTGTCCTTCTTTCATTAGACACAAAAACAGTCTCTAAACCTTAAGCCAGGAAGAGAGTCAGTGACAGAAATGAAGTGACTTACAGCTGGAAACGTGACCAAACACCTGGCTGACGCTCAGGCCAAGAGTGTATCAAAGGCCTGGGTGCCGGGCACTGCGCCAGTCACACGTCCTGTCAACCATGCCTCTCAGGCACTCAGACCATGGAGTGGTCCTCGGTGGGGGCAAACCTTATTACTGGGAAGTCACTCCAGGCTCCTGGGAGACTCAGTAACAACAAAACCCCCACCCCGCATTTGTATCGCTTTTTTATATTTTACAAAGGGTGCCCACAATACGCCCATCAGGTTGAAAAGGCAACATTTCTACCCTCGTTTTAGAAATAAGGAAACTGGGCAGTCCGTTGCAGGGGCTCACGCCTGTAATCCCAGCACTTTGGGAGGCGGAGGTGGGTAGATCACATGAGGTCAGGAGTTCAAGACCAGCCTGACCAACATAGTGAAACCTCACCTCTACTAAAAACACAAAAATTAGCTGGGTGTGGTGGTGGGTGCCTGTAGTCCCAGTTACTTGGGAGGCTGAAATGGGAGGATGGCTTGAGCCCAGGAGGTAGAGGCTGCAGTGAACTGAAATTGTGCCACTGCAGTCCAGCCTGGGTGACAAGAGCCAGACCCTGTCTCAAAAAAAAAAAAAAAGAGAGAGAGAAAACTGGGGCCACTCGCCTAAGATCAACCTAGGCTCTCTGTATGTTTTCCACTACCCGAGGGCTGGCAAACCCCTTGCCACACTTCCATCTCTCCTGCCCGGGATACATCTCAGGAATCAATCAGAGCACTCTTCCCACTGAGCTCAGCACCTCAGAACCCTTCTCAACACAGCCCTCCTGGCAGCTGGTACCAATTATTTCAACTTGACACCCAGATAAAACCTATTTGCTGTTCCTGCGCTGTATCCTGCCAACTCCGCAGCATCCAGCCAACACTGTGACGGTGCCACCGGTTTCTGGGAAGTGCCTGTGGGCTAAGCTTAGCCTGGCTGCTCAGCCCCAGGAGCCCCAGGCAGCCACCATCAGCCGGCTCACTGGCTCCAAATGGAACCAGACGCACCCGCATGTGGGAGCAGATCAGGAAGAGTGACTCCTACACCCCCAGGCCCAAGAGAAGGCCCTGCTCTTCTCACTGCAGGGCCCACCACACAGGACCACTGAGGCCACCTTGACTAATGCACACCTGCTTCAGATGCAGCAGGGGCCAAAGGTGTCTGCTTCTGCAAGGGACCCCAGCATTGCTGTCCGACTCAGGGTCGTGCAAGGGGTTCAGTCAGGGAAGGGGCCAAATGACCAGACCACCCCCCAAAACACACACACGCACTTCCCTAGGGCTGTGCCCAGCTAGTCCCCAGGACACACCTCCTTCCCGTGCACACACACAGCGCCTCCTCCTCTAGACAGATCTTTCTGCATGGGCCCTTTCACAACCCTGCAAGGAAACTTGTTTTATAAATAATAGTAGGAAAAGCCTCAACCTGCTCATTTTGATCTGCACACACATGCTTGTTGTCCAGGCTAGAGAAATGTGAATCCTCCCTCCCCAACCCCCTATCAGCCCCCAAGCCTAGAGGGCAGCCCTGGTTCTTTCCTTCCCTTGTCAGGAGGCCAGTCAGTTCCCTTTGGAAGATGGCAAGCAGCCTGCTGGTCCCAAAGAGCAGGGTGGCACAGCACCCACGCCAGCCAATACCAGCTGGTAGCAGCCGCCCTGGCTGGGGGGCTTTCCTTCTGGAACCCATCAGCGCTGGCTTCCTGCCAGTCCCAAGGGAGAAGGAGTACACCCTCTTCCTGACCACGTCCAAAGGCCTAGAGGATGCCTCTCCCGGCCCGAGCCCACAGCGGTCACCACCACTCTCTTGCCTCACCCACACTTCACCGTGTGGCACCCTCCCCCTCCAGTCTCCTGAGCCCCAAATCCACGCTGCCACTGCAATCATCAATGAGCTTATTCTCCAGATCATCTCTGGCTGCTTCTGCCAGCCCTTGATGAATTCCTTCCTGATATTTACAGCCACCGAGGCTCCTTTCTGGAGGACGATTCGGCAGCAGCGTACCAAAGGGGAGCCAGGAGCATCTGCCCCTAGAGGAGGAGTATTTTATCACTGACCTTGTTTAGAAGTGCCAGTACATGGTGATCACAAAAAGCAGACCAACTTTTTGTTGGTTTTATTTCTTTTTCTACATTTTCTACAGACAAGGTACCCCTCATTGTCTGCACCTACAGCTCATCGCTCCCCCGCCCCTTGGTACCCCACTGCCATTAGGTGTCTGCAACCAGTTTCCATGGGGCTGGGTCAGATTTCAGGAGACGAAAGAGCAAAGGAACACACAAAACTGAGCAGAGAGGGTGCTGGCTCCAGAAGCGCCCCTTCTCTCTGTACCCCACAGTTGGGGTAATCAAGGCATTTGGGGACTGCCCTCTAGGGACTTACTGTACTTACTAGAGGAGGAATGAAGGTTTATTCAGCATTCTGCAGGCCCTGATGCTGTGTATCAATCTAGACCCATCACTATGCTGTGAGGTAGGCATTAGAGTGGCCCTCAAGGCCAACCTCCCATCGCCACCAGCCACACATGAATGTGAACAACGCAGGCACCAGACTCAGAATCTTCCTGTTAGCGGCAGAGCCAGCAGTAGAGCCAGGTCCACTTGACTGCTCACGCCCCTCCCCAAGCCCTGGGCCCCTCCGCAGGTCTGCTTCCTAAATCCTCTGCCCCCTGTCCTGCCTGCCCTCACTTGTTCACCAAGCATCTGCCAGGGGCTCTGTGTGCCAGGCACATGCTGATGCTTTCACATCTCTCATCTCCTGGAACCCTCCTCACTACCCCCACTGCCCACGGGAAGGCTGCGTGTCTGTCCAGGCCACACCAACAGGGAAGGGACAGAGCCAGCATGAACATCAGGTCACTGGTCCCAGATCCAGGGCTCTTTCCTCTCTGGAGCCTGAGCTGGACCGGCACCCAGCTGGATCTCTGGGCAGAGGCCAGCCCAGCCTATGGGAAATGCCATCATTGAGGGAGGCACCGAGGACCAGGGGGGAGTTACCAATGACACAAGCAAGGCCAGCAGCTGGACTGGCCATACTGACCCATGACCCCGCTCTCCTGATGCCACACTGGGCCTGCAGGGAGGCTGGTGTTTTGAAAAGTTGACTCTGAGATAGATATTACAGAAAGGGTCATTTATGTGAACCACATGATTAGAAGACCTTAGATTTCTTCTGAATATCCTAGGATTTTCTCCAGCCCCTCAAATCCAACACACCCAAGATAGAATTCACCATTCCAACTGCTTCCCAGGTCTTCGAGTCCTTTAAAGACAATGAGGTCTTGCCTCTCCCCACCCACCAAGTCAAGTCCATCATCGTATCTTGCCAATTAAAAACAGCGGCCATTTATTGAGCTAAGAGTCTGACACCTGCGTGATTACACCTGTGCAGGACTCACAGCCACCCCGTGGGCTGAGTATCACGATGCTCACTTTACAAACACAGACAGCGGAGTTCAGGGAGACCAGGCAACTCGCCAGCTGCACAGCCAGTCACTCCCCCAGCTCCGACACGAACCCGAGCATAGCCGGCTCCAGCACGCTGCTGCTGTCCTCCATATCTACTCCTCCCAAAGCTCTGAAAACGAGCAGGAAGAGGGTGTATTCCACCTCCTCTGGGCCTGGCCAGAAGCCAACGCTGATGGGTTCCAGAAGGAGAGCCCCCCCCCAGCAGCCAGAGTGGCTGGTGCCGGCTGGTGTGGGCACCATGCCACCCTGTTCTCTGGGACCAGCAGGCTGCCTGATGCTTGCTGCTTGCCATTCTCCAAGAAAAGGCTGGGCTTTGAGCAGAGCAGTGTGGTGAGGAGGCCACGGCAGTCACTGCGATCCTCACACACAACCCAGATATCCAGGGTGGAAAAATGTGAAGCCCGACATGCTGTCTGCCTCCCCAAATCTCCCCCGCCCATATCTTCCCTTCCCACTGCCCCCAGCCTGGTTCAAGCCTTCATTCCTCCTTCTCTAGAACTATTGCAATAACACCGTTTCCAGCTTCCCTTTCTATATAACCCATATCCGTGCTGTGGCTGGAGCACGCCATGGCCCTGCTCACATACCTCCTGCTGTTCCCTGTGTCTTTAGACAGAAGGAGAAATTCATCAGCCTAGTTAGTAGAGCCCCAACTACTCCACGAGCTTCACAGCCGGGGGGCTCCATGTCCCCCTCCAGTCTTCTCTTCCCAGCACTTCTAGGAAAACCTACCTCCCTGGCCCTCCCTAAGAACACCTGGCACTCTCCAACGTGGAGCCTCTGCTCAGAACATGCATTCCCTTTTGCCTCATGAAGCCCTACCTTCCTTCAAAACCTAGCTCAACCCCCACTTCTTCTAATAAGCCTCCAGACATTAATATTCGCAGCAGGCCCTTAACGCCACGCGGCGCCTCTCGATCGCTCTTGCACAGTCTGCCTAGCCTCAGAGGTATGGCAGCCTGGACACCCCCCTCAACCTCACCCATCTCTGTGTCCCCCCAACATCCCCGGGGCCAGTGCCTGCCACAGAATGGGCATCCGTGAAAGTTTGCCAAGTAGAATGTCCTCTGAGCTTCAATATATGGGTACAAGCCTTTCCCCAACAGCAAGCCCCATCTTTCCCCAGGGCTAGTCCTGAGTTCGCAATAAATGTCTGCTTCCTGAGGTGGCCACTGGGGAATCCTGGCCCACTCACCTCAAGAGGATTCAAGCGATGCCTGGGCTGGCGCACTTAGCTGTTTCTCCCCCCTGCCAGGAAATCTGCCACTCAACCAGCTCTGTCTCCCACTCACACAGCACAGAAATAATAGCCCTGCATTTTCCTGCAAATCCCATCTTCCCCAAATGGAGACTCGCTCCACCTGTTCAAGGAAATAGCAAGAAGCAAGATGGAGCAGGCCTGGGAGGGCAGCCATGTGGCCTCGCAAGGGCCGACGGGGGGTTCCTGGGCAATGCCCCCAAGACCATCATTCAGTGCCGGACTAGAAAGCGGATTGGGCTGCTACCTCCCTGTGCCGGCACATCACAGCTGACTAAGCATGTTTCCCATCCGGGCTCCCACTCGGTCCACACCACAGTCCCATCACAGTGTAGACACCACTGCCCCACTCAAGACAAGGTTTCCAAGGATGAAAAGGCATGGAGGGTAGAAACTAAGGGAAGCCTCCACTGAGGCATGAGGAGTCAGGACTTGAACTCAGGGCTGCTGACTCTTGGACCAGGGGCCTCGATGACAGAGGCGGCCCCTTGGGAAAGGGTGAGGGAAGGAGAGGGCCTGGAAGGGCACGCTGCAATTAGAAAAGCAGTCTCCATTTTCACATTCATCCTCGTAACAAGCCAGTGAGGATGAGTCATCGAAAGCAGGGTTTCTCAGCCTCAGTACCACTGACGTTGTGGGCTGGGTAATTCTTTGTTGTAGGGGGCATCCCTGGCCTCTCCACATTAAAGGACTGTAATATCCCTCTCCTGCCTGTGACAACCAAAAATGTCTCCAGGCATGGCTGTATGTCCCCTGAGGAGCAAAACTGCCCCACTTGAGAAGCCCTGATCTAAAGGCACAGTTGGATCCCAGGTCTCGTGAAAGGGAGGGAAGCCCCCACTGTTCTCCCTTCCTCCCATTCTGGCAGGCGCTTCTTTCTCCCCTACTCACGCTGCTGCTACTCACCACCAGGCATCCGCACCTTATACCAGTCCTGAAGTTCCCTCTGCTCCGTCTCCCTCCACTCTCGGGGCAGAGCCAGGTGGCCCCACGGGCATTCCTTACGTTGGGCACGTGTCAAGTCACTGGGCTAAGCTCCTTCATTAAATTCCCTTCCCAAAACTCCTGCAAGGCAGGCACCATCACCCCCATGAAACAGATGAACTCAAAGATTAAATCACTGAAGTCATGCGCCCAGCAAAGGACAGGGTCCAGCTTTGAAACTAAGTCAGAAGGCCGATGTCCAGCAGGCCTGCCTGCCCAAGTGAGGTGGCCTTGGTCTCCAGGTCCCAAAACTCTCACTCTCCAAGCCCAGGTGCCAGCATTACACACTGGTTGGGCTAGGAGAGGACCTCCAAAGCCACACCTGCTGCCTTTCCCCCACTCTCCACCCAGTCTTGAAAGGAACAGGAGCAGTGGCTTCCCTGTGTGATCGCCTGAGAGCCCGGGGCCCTCTGCAGGCTTCCGACACTTAGCGACATGGTTGGCGCACGTGAGGCTGGTGATTCCCAGCATCTAGTGCTTACCTTCCCCAGCTGCGAGACCTTGAGGAGGTTATTCCACCTCTCCAAGCTCATTAATCCCTTCCCTCAACATCCCTGTGGAGTTGAAAGTGCTAGAAAATTAGGAATGCATCTCTTTAGCGTTTTGTACCATTTCAGTAAGTTTCCATAAAATCAGGCTTCCAGGCCATGCTGGGGGGAGCTTCTGAGCATTGATGATGTGTTTTATTCATCAGCCCAGAGCAGGGAGATTTGACCTTGAAATGTGGACTGACTCAGAAAGACCCTAGCAACTTTCAGTGGCCATCAGGGAGTCAACACGAGAGGCACAGATAACTCAGTTGAATTTTTTTAAATGTTGCCAGCCATGCCTTGAACAGACCTCTGGAAGATGAGAGGAGCCATCTGTTCTGGGTCAGGGGCCCACGCAGAAGCCTTCCACGGCCTCAAGCACCATCCTGTGACCTCTTCCAACCTCTGGGGCTTGTGCTACCCGCATTGTATCGAAATTGATACACCTCGAACCTAACAAGTCCAACCACAAACTCCCTGACTTCCCCAAAAAACTGCTTCTCCCACAGTCTTCCCCATTCAATTAACAGAAACTCCATCCTTCCAGTTGCTTGGGCCAAAAGTCTCAGCCTCGTCCTTGACTTCCCCTTTCTCTCACCACTGCCTGCCCTGCACACCACGACCTTTCATCCAATTTATCAGGAATGCCTTCCGTTTAAATATCCCAAGGGCCCAGCCCCTTTACCAACTCACTGCTCCCACACAGGTCCAAACCATCACCAGCCTCACCTAAGCCATTCCCACAGCCTCTCAACAGGGCTCCTGGCACTGGCTTGCCCCCTCCCTGTCTGTTCCAAACACTGCAGTCAGAGTGGTCCTATTAAAATGTAAGTCAGAGCTGTCACTTCTCTACTCCAAGCCCTCCCCTAGCTCTCAACTCACCCGGGTAAAGGGGGTAAAAGGCCACACTCCTCAGGACGGTCTGCAAAGCCCTGCAGAGCCAGACCCGCCTCCCCTGTGACCTCACAACCCCTCCCCCACCCCCACCCACATGCTCCCCTCCACTCACTGAGTCAGCCTCACAGGCATCCTCTCTGCTCCCAGACCTGCACTGTCCAATGTGAGGGACGCGGCTCACCTGTGTCCACTGAGCCCCTGCAACATGACCAGTGCTACTGGACTCTAAGTCCGTTTTACTTAAAATTCAATATAAAAACAGACACTCTCACTCTGTTGCCCAGGCTGGAGTGCAGTAGCACACTCTTGGCTCACCACAGCCCCAATAGCAAGCTATCCCCCATCAGCCTCCCAGGTAGGTAGAACCACAGGCATATGCCACACACCTGGCTAATTTTTTTTTTTTTTTTTTTTTTTGTAGAGATAGAGTCTCACTATGTTACATTGCCCAGGTTGGACTCGAACTCCTGGCCTTAAGCAATCCACCTGCCTCAACCTCCCAAGGTGCTGGGATTACAGATGTCAGCCACCACGCCCAGCAAGTCTGTTCTTTTCATTGTAAATTTTATAAACTAAATACAGATCAAGTATCTCCAATGAAAACTTAATGTCTGACTGAGATATGCCGTAAATGTCAGAGACACACCAGATGTCAAAGACTTAGTACGAAAAATAGAGCATAAAAGATCTCAGTGAACTTTTACATTGCTTCCACGTTCAAGTAATAACATTCTGGCTTTGTTGGGTTAAATTAAAAATATTATTAACATGTATAATTCTACTTTTCTCTTTTCACTACTTTTAATGTCGCTACTCAGAAATTTCGAATGGCAGTGGCAGCTCCTACTCTGAGTCCACTGGGTAGTGCTGTCTACACCACACCAGGCATGATCCCGACCCAGGGCCTTCACCTTGCTATTTCTCTTCCCCCAGTGGCTGGCCCCCTCTCCAACTTCAGATGTTCCAGCAGACATCACCTTCTTGGCGAGGCCTTCCCTGAGCACTTGTTTAATTTATTTATTTATGTGTTTATTTTTAGAGACAGGGTCTCTGCGCTCAGGCTGGAGCACAGTGGCCTAATCATAGCTCACTGTATCTTCGCACTCCTGGGCTTAAGCTATCCTCCCACCTCAGCCACCGGAGTAGCTGGGACTGCAGGTGCACACCAATATACTCAGCTATTTTGTTTTGTTTTGTTTTTTGTAGAGATAAGGGTCTTGCCATGTTGTCCTGGCTGGTCTCAAACTCCTAGCTTCAAACAAGCCTCTTGCCTTGGCTTCCTCCCAAAGTACTGGGATTACAGGCGTGAGATACCATACCTGACTCGAGCGCTTATTTGTTTTGTTTGTGGTTTTTTTGTGTGTGTGTTTTTTTAAGACAGGGTCTCACTCTATTCCCTAGGCTGGAGTGCAGTGGCATGATCACAGCTTACTACAGCCTTGACCTCCTGGGCTCAAGCGATCCTCCCACCTCAGCCTCTCAAGTAGCTGGGACCACAGGCATGCACCACCATGCCCAATTAATTTTTTGTTTTGTTTAGGCGGGATCTCACTATATGGCCAGGCTGGTCTCTAACTCCTGAGCTCAAGTGATCCTCCTGCCTCAGCCTCCCAAAGTACTAAAATTACAGACATGACCCACTGTACCTGGCTCTGAACACTTATTTAAAATGACCACTCTTGGCCAGGTGTGGTGGCTCATGCCTGTAATCCCAACACTTTGGGAGGGTGAGGCGGGTGGATCACTTGAGGTCAGGAGTTCGAGACCAGCCTGGCCAAGATGGTGAAACCCCGTCTCTACTAAAAATACAAAAATTAGCCGGCCATGGTGGCATGTGCCTGTAATCTCAGCTACTCAGGAGGCTGAGGCAGGAGAATCATTTGAATCTGGGAGGGAGGCGGAAGTTTCAGTGAACCGAGATCGCACCGCTGCACTCCAGCCTGGGCAACCAAGTAAGTGAAATTCCATCTCAAAAAAAAAAAATTTAAGGAATAAATAAAATAAAATAAAATGACCACTCTTCTCTCAGAACCCCACACTCAAATCCAGAGTGGTCCTAACAATTGTGATTGTTACTGATGATGAGGATGATGGCAGGAAAGGAGACATCTTTCTCCTGTTATCTAACTCTGGTTGTAAAATTAATCGGGGCCTTAACAGATTGGGATCTAGGACCTGTTGATGGAGTGAGATGTATCTGGGAGGGAAGAAGTTCTTCATAACACTCAGCATAGCACTTATCACCATCGAATATAATATATAATTAGCTTACATAGTTTACTATCAGGTTTATCTCCTAAAATGTCAGTTCCTGAGAGCAAAGCTTTTTCTCTTTTGTGAGTTTTTTCTACTACAATCATGCGTCCATAGTGATATTTCAGTCAAGGTCCTGTACAATTATAATGGAGCTGGAAAATCCTATCACCTCGTGACATCTTGATGATCCTGAACCTGTGTCAACCCAGGCTCATGTGTATTTGTGTCTAATTTTTTAACGACAAAAAAAATTCTGGGCCAGGTATGATAGCTCATGCCTGTAATCCCAGCTTTTTGGGAAGCCGAGGCAGGCAGATCACCTGAGGTCAGGAGTTCGAGACCAGCCTGACCAACATGGAGAAACCCCATCTCTACTAAAAATACAAAATTAGCCGGGCATGGGGGTGCACACCTATAATCCCAGCTACTCAGGAGGCTGAGGCAGGAGAATGGCTTGAACCCTGGAGGTGGAGGTTGCAGTGAGCCAAGAGTGTGCCATTGCACTCCGGCCTGGGCAACAACAGCAAAACTCCATCTAAAAAAAAAAAAAATTGTAAGTAAAAATGCATCCTTTTAAATAAACGTCTAAAACAGAAAAAGCTTATAGAGCAAGAATATAAAGAAAATATTTTTGTACAGTTGTATAATGTGTTTGTGTTATTACAAAAGAGTATAAAAAACTTATAAAGTAAAAAATTTAGCCAGGCACGGCAACTCATACCTGTAATCCCAGCACTTTGGGAGGCCAAGGCAGGTGGATCACTTGAAGTCAGGAGTTTGAGACAAGCCCGGCCAACATGGAGAAACCTTATCTCTACTAAAAATACAAAAATTAGCCAGGTGTGATGGCGCATTCCTGTAATCCCAGCCACTCGGGAGCCTGAGGTGAGGCAGGAGAATGGTTTGCACCTCGGAAGCTGAAGTTGCAGTGAGCCAAGATCATGCCACTGCACTCCAGCCTGGGCTACAGAGTGAGACTCTGCCTCAAAAAAAAATAATTATTGTTATAGTAAGGTAAGGTTAACTTGTTACTGAAAAAAGAATATTTTTAATAAATGTAGTTAGCAGCCTGGCATGGTGGTTTATGCCTGTAATCCCAGCACTTTGGGAGACCAGGGCGGGTGGATCACAATGTCAGGAGTTCAAGACCAGCCTGGCCAAGATGGTGAAACCCTGTCTCTACTAAAAATACAAAAATTAGCTGGGTGTGGTGACGGGCGCCTGTAATCCCAGCTTCTTGAGAGGCTGAGACAGAGAATTGCTCCACCGGGAGGTGGAGGTTGCAGTGAGCTGAGATTGCACTACTGCACTCCAGACTGGGTGACTGCGCGAGATTCTGTCTCAAAAAAATAAATATACAAAAAATAAATAAAATAAAATAAATGTCGTTAGCCTAAGTGAACAGTGCTTCTGAAGCCGACAGGAGTGCACAGTCATGTCCTAGACCCCCCCTCATTCACCCTCCACTCACTTGCTGACCCACCCACAGCCACTCCAGTCCTGCAGGCTCCATTCATGGCAGGCACCATATACAGGGGTAGCATTTTGTATCTGTTGCACAGTATTTCTACTGCACCTTTTCTGTGTTTAGATACAGACTTGCCATTGTGTTACGATTGCCTACAGATCAGTACAGCAACAGGCTGTACAGGTTTGTGGCCTGGGAGCAGCAGGCTACCCCATCCAGCCTCGGGGTGCGGTGGACCATGCCACCTAGCCTGTGTAAGCGCACTGCATGATGCCTGCACGACGATGAAATCACCTAATGACGCATTTCTGAGACCGTGTCCCCGTCATCAAGCAACGCATGACTGTATATCCGTGGTGCCTAGAACAATATGCTGGCACATAGCAGGCTTCAATAACTTTGTCAATGAATAAAATTATTTCTCCGCCTGGGCTCGCCACTTAGCTGGAAGTTTCTAAGTGCCTAGCACATGCCCAGCACATGGTAGATGATTGACAGATGCCTGCCGAATATCAGGCTGATCTGTTAGCAGGGTCATTGGGGAAACAGAGGCAGCTTAGCTGAGTCATCCCACAGAAAGCAAAAGCAAGCGCCAAGGATCCTGAGTCAGACTTGGCGCCCCTCCCCGCTGCACCCATGCTCCTCTCCCTGCCCTGAAGAAAGCTCCCCTCAGCCCAGCAGCCTCAGGGACCTCGGGGAAAAGTACATTTCTTTTCCTTTCCACAGACTTTTATTCTCCCAGTGAGAAGACAAATCTGTTTCCCCCTTCACCAGAAGGCCTCAAGCCACAGCTACTTACATTATAGTAATTAAATCCCTGCTGCTAGGAGGGTTCAGGAGACAAGCAGGCCCCGTGCCAAGGGCTGGCCTGCAGGGGAGGAGGCGGCAGGGAGGGAGGCTGGCCAGAAGGGCCTGTCTCTAGCCGACTCCTGAGAGTGAGAAAATCCCCTTAGCCGCAACATCTTCATAGGGTTTCGCTTGCGGGTCAGGAAGATAAACCCGCCGCCCCTCACCCTGCCAACAGGCACCCTCGATGAGGACCCTCCAGGTGGAATATCACAGCTCTCTTCCAGTTCTCTCCATAATTCCATCTGGTGCTCAGGACCTTCCCGCAGACGGCCAGTGCAGGAAACATCCCTCCTCAGGCTCCTCTCACTCTCCAGATGACAAAACAGAGGCCCAGAAACCAGAGCTCCCCACACCTAGCCCAGGACGCTTCTCCTCACCCACAACTCAGCTGGCCTTCACAGAGCGCTCCTCGTGCGCCAGAAGCCACGTGCCGTGCCTTACAAACAGCAATATCTCGTTTAACTCATGACCGCCCCAGCGGCCAGGTTAGGATTAACCCACAGGGAAACTGCGAATCAAAGCACCGAGACAGCTTCCCAAAGCCACACAGGCTACGGTACGTGACACAGCCAGTGCTGTGCCCCAGATCTGCCCAGCGCTGAGCCTGTTCTAACGCCAGGCTAGATGGCCCGTATATTTGAAGCAAAGGATGGCCTGGGAGACAGATACGAGGGGAGGATGGAAGAAGCGAGGGTGAGATGGACCTTTAGTGAACAGGGGGAAGGGGAGCAGACAGAGGCATGGGACACCAAGTCCCAGGCTTGTGGGTCAAACCCAGGCCACATGTCTGTGGCTTTGTCTCCCACAAAGCTCACATCAGACCTGTTGTTACTTGTTCACTGCCTGCTTCCCCCATCAGCCTGTGAGCCACATGTCTATTTGGTGCTGAACCCCCAGAGCCAGCCAGAACACGCTGGGGGGTGCCTGGTCTCATTTATTCCTCTAACACCCATCCTCATGAGAGGGAGAAAACAGTCATCCCCATTCACAGACATGGAGACTGAGGTCCAGAGAGGTCAGTTTTCTCAACAAGGTTGCACAGCCAGGAAGCCACAGAGCTATGGTGAGAACACCAGGACACATGCTCTTGAGGGCTCCGCTGGCCCCTGCAGGGCCCACGGGAGCCTTTCCTCAGCCCCAAAGCCCACACAGCACCTGAGCTTCAGCAAACCCCTGTATTTGAACTGACAGCATCCCCTCCCCCTCCTCCCTCTACCTCTCCCCCCACTCCATGAGCACAAAGCATTCCCTGGGGCTCTGGGGGAGGCTGGCAGGGCAGTGAGGGTGGCACAGTAAGGAGTGGGGGTGGGTGGGAGTGGAGAGCTCAGCGGGGGCAGGAACAGCTTTTTGGCTTGAAAGAGCCCAGCCTAGGGTGTGAGAGACAAAGCGTGTCTGCCACACAGCGCACAAGCAAATCCGCGCTCCACCACCTCCCAGCTGTGAGACCCTGGGCGAGTCCCCTAACCTCTCTGAGCCTTGAGTCTGCCATCTGTAAAATGGGGGGGAATTGTATCTACCTCACAGGGTTGTTGTGAGGGCCTAATGAGGTGAGGTGTGTAAACACACGGAGTAGGCCCTTAATAAATCTTTATTCTCTTCTTCTCTGCTGCCTGTCACCTCTTCACTCCTGAATACAACCCGGTGTTGCATTGGAGTCATTATGAGAGCAGTGCATTCCCCCAGCTGCTGTGGACACAAGCATTATATATGACCCTGTCTACCTGCGAGGAAACCCTCATGACTCCGCTCCATCCTAGACTTGCTCTCGGCTTGCATCAATCTGATTCCCCACTTGAGGGATCTTTCCATCGCCGGCACACAGTGTGCACCCTGTCTGGTGTCTTCTGCCAAAACGCCCTCCCACCGGGCTCAGCACCATCACTCTCCCAGAGCAGGGGAAAGCATCTTGGCAGAGCTTAACACCAGGTCCAACCCAGAGCAGGAGGGGCTGGGAAACATGGGCCCAGCTGGGAGGGACCTTGCAGGATCCCAAGGCCGCTGAGCTCTCAGAAGAAACAACCAAGGTAGAACCCACCATTGCCCAGCACAGACAAGAGGCCCCTGGGTACCAGCTCTGCCCCACATTGACTTCTCCACCTCTCCACCCACAACAGGAATTAAAATCCCACCTCCCGGATAAGAGGCCGCTGCGCAAGGCCACACGGCTACATAGCCAGGATTTGAATCCAGGCCTGCAAGGAAAGCCTGTGCTCTCCTAGGAATAGTTGGTGGAGAACAACACATCTGGCTGGGGAGAGACCCCCCTGGAGTCTGTAAGGCGCAGACTGCCTGCACTCCTGCCACCTGCAGCAGGGCTTGCCACACAGTGGGTGTTCAGGATATGTTTCGGGAAGAGGGGATGGGAGAAAGAAAAAGAGAAGGAGTAAAACCAGGAATTCCTGGATTCCCGTTATACCTCTGCCACTAACAATGCTGTGTAGCCTTAGACAAGTCATGTAACTTTTTTTTTTTTTTTTTTGAGACAAGCTCTCACTATGTTGCCCAGGCTGGTCTCGAGCTCTTGGGTTCAAGTAATCCTCCCGCCTTGGCCTCCCAAAGTGCTGGATTACAGGCATAAGCGACCGCATAACTACTGTGGGCCTCAGGGTCCTATAAGGAGGAGGGTGGTCCTTTCCCTGCCTTCCTCACAGGGATGGGAGGCATATGTAGGGATCCTGCCCACCCTGGCTAGCGCACCTGGCTGCCCATGGAGCTTGAACATCCAGGGCAGGTATGGTGCCCCCTTGAGGAGGTCTCCCCCGCATCCTCCACCAATGCCAACCAGCTCCGAGTCTCTCCAAAGACCGAGGCGCAACCCTGAGCAACACGCCTACCCCAAGCCTTCACCTTGGGAGAAGGTAACATCGCCTATGCCAGCGACTCCGGGCATTCCCATGTGCAGGAGCTTTTTGGAGAGCCAACATCTTACCCACTGGAAGCCAGAAAAGAAAGAAAATAACTAAACTCCAATTTGTTAAAATCATAAATCTCAAAAGGGGTTTTGCTCTGCAAAAATCCCTGCTAGTGGAAGCCTGCGAGGAGGCAGGCAGGTGCCAACTCAGGCAAAGAAGCTAGGAGGAGCCCCCATTTGCTGACAGCCCAGGAGCGTCCACTGCCGGGCTGGCCACCTGCCCAACCACTGGCAAGTGTTATCCTCCCCAGGCTAGTGGATGTCAGTCTCCCCCACATCCATTACAAACCGGGACACTGAGGCTCAGAGAGTTGGAGGCACAGAGCTTAAGGAAAACCAACAGTGGCAGATAGGCCAGAATGAGCAAGGCAGCTCTCCCTGCCTCCCTGCAGGGACCCCTCTGTTCAAAGCCACCGACTGGTCAACAAGGTCCAGTGGCTCAGGCCAGGCCGCAGGTCATCTGCTTCCTCCTGCGTATCTACTGGGTAACCCTGGGCAGGGCAGCCAACTTTATGGCACCTTTATGGGTCTCTTCATCTATAACCTGAAGCTAAACACCAAACAACCGTCCTTGTAGATGCCACCTGGCAGGCCTGGTACCAGCAAGCTCTAAGGAGTAGATGCCAGCTCAGCTCCTGCAAGGAACGCCCTTGAAGCTGACTTTCCTGTTCATTTGACACTGAGCATCACTCCTGTCCTTTAAGAAAAATGCCCAACAAGCTGACTCAAAAATAACAGATGCCAATTTGCATATTATTTCACACATCATTTGCATGCTGCTCATTTAGTATCATCAAGGCTCTGCTCAGAATACAACTCTGGTTACCTTGCAACCAGGCCTTGTGAAAAATACATGGCTTTCACATAGGGCAAGCCCTGAGCATGTCCCTCCCTTGCCCAGCTGCTCTTGCTGCCCCCTGGCACCTGGCTGGGAATGTCACCCACTGCTGCAACCCTGGCGCTCCAAGCAGGGTGAAGGGGCAGAGAAAACCTTTGGAATTCTAGAAAACACCCTGACTCAAGTCTCGAAGGGAGAATCGTGTTCTCTTGACAAAGCACCAGGCAAGCTGTGGCAATACTTTTCTTCCCTGCCTCTGTCCCAGGCCAGCTTCACAGTTCGGCTCTCCCCATGGCCCCGCTCTCTCAGCCTTTTTCTGCCTGGTCATCCTGCGTCCCCCTGACCTTCCTCCAGGCCTCTCAGCCTCTGGCCTGGCCCCATGGGTTTATTTTTGTTCTCTCTCCACCTGTCTGATTTGCATGTCCACACCCAGTTAGCTCTGCCCAGGCCACAAATTGCTGACTGAGTGTAGAATAACGGGGCCCCATGGGTAAGAAGGCTCCAGAAGTCCAGCCCAGGCCACCATGTAGCCCCGCCCTCCAGGGAACAGCCCACGTCCTTCTCACTCACACAGACTCACCCAACAAGATCTATCCGGAAACATGACTGGGGAGCTCATCACAGGGGGAGCGGGGAGGCCATCTGACCTCATGAGAAAGGGCGTGTTCTATATGTGCTCTCCAGGCAGGGACACCAGCTCATCTATAGCCATCTGCAGACAGTGGAGGGGGTGACATGGGCACACATGCCCCTCCAGCCTTGATGCTCCAGGTGGCATCTTCTAACCACCACTCTAATAAAAGCAACAGTTGGTACCTGCTGAGACCCAGTGGCTTGCTGGCTCTGTGCTGGGTGCTGAGTTACAGCCAGGAGTTGTAATTCCCTCTTAACAGCTGAGGAAACAGGCTTTGGGTTCGGTAAGTTTCCAGGGGACCCATCACTAGTGTGCACAGCCAGGAAGCCACAGAGCACTAGTGTGCCACCCAAGTCTTTTTTTTTTTTTGTATTGTTTTGTTTTGAAATGGAGCCTTGCAATCTTGGCTCACTGCAACCTCCGCCTCCCGGGTTCAAGCGATTCTCCAGCCTCAGCCTCCCGAGTAGCTGAGATTACAGGATTGCGCCACCATGTCTAGCTAATTTTTGTATTTTCAGTAGAGATGGGTTTTTGCCATATTGACCAGGCTGATTTTGAACTCCTGACCTCAGGTGATCTGCCCAACTCAGCCTCCCAAAGTGCTGGGATTATAGGCGTGAGCCACCGCGCCCAGCCTCAAGTCCTTAACTACCAAGCCTGGCCACCTCTGAGAAAGAAGGATATCAGGTCTTCAGGGGGAGTGTGCAGTAAGAACTCTGTGGCCCTGGCGTTTACCCATGCTACTAAATATTTCATCCATCACTGTGCCCTTGCCCTGGCCATGTGTTCGCTGCCTGGCCAAAACCTTTCTGGATGAGACAGTCTCCTCTTCCTTCCTACATGCCCCTGTGTGCAACGCACAGCAGCAATTTGAAGCTGCCCTCATGCCTGCTCCGTTCCCCACACACTCTGCCCCTCTCCCCGGGCTTCTCACACTGAGAATTGAACTCCTGCCCGGGCCCCTCCCATCCTGGCTTGTCTGGTCCTTCAGGGACCCCTCTTACCACCTCCTACAGGGAATCTACCTAAAGTCCCCAGTCTGAGTCACTGTCTCCTTCCTCAGTCCTCCCAATCACCAACACCATAAACCCCCATCCAGCCACAATGGATGCCATCTGGGTGGTGCCTGCACCTGGAGAACAGGACGCTCAGGACTGTGGCTGCTTATCTTTGTGATGAAACATGATCTGGAATCGGATTGTGAAGCCTCGGCACAGGGAGGGAGTTCAGCTCCTGTTTTTAGGCCAGAGAACGGAGGCCCAGAGAAGAGAAGGAACTTGACAAAGATCACACAACAAGCTGGAGGCAAAAGGCAGAGGCACCTCCTGAGGGGCTCAAAGCAGACACGGGCCTTTCCCAGCATTCACTGCCCACGACAGAGCTCAGCAGAGGCCTGGCACAGACAGGGACGCAGGAAAACGGGACTCAAGAATGAAGAAACTTGTAGAACCAGGAATGGAAAAGCCCTTAGAGGTCCCTCCCCCCAAACCCCCAGCAGACATTTGTGGTGGGGTTTGGAACAGGGAGACCAGAAGTGCACTGAGACCTGAGCTCTCATTCTAGAACCATCTCTCCTGAGACGCCTGGAGTGAGTCACTCAACCCTGGGACCCCCTGTGCAGCCCGGTTTTCTCATCTGTGAAACAGTTGGTGTAATGAGCCCTGGGCCAGCCACCGTGGGGGTCATGAGGGACCCAGGCATGAAAAAATCTTGTAAGACGTAAGATGCTGAGCTCATGTGACTGTCCCTGATAAGAAGCCACACAGTCAGTGCTGGAGGAGCAAGGCAGAGGGGGAGGGGGACAGAGCTGTGTAGGGACATGTCCAGTCAGGTCTGGGGGTCCTGCCGGCCCTCCAGGGGTGGAGGGTGGGGCTGCTGGGGGCCGTGGCAGGGCTTTGTAGGATGGGCTTTCATTTTCCCTGTCATCCCCACACCTACCGCCTCACAGCCTGCCCAGTATCACCCCGATGGCAGTAGCACCAGACCCCCAGAGAGGAGGCATCAAGAACTCACCTCGGGCAGTCCACAATCTGGCCCTGCACCCAGGCTACCATGGGGACCCACACTGGCCCTGGCCACCGCTCCAGTGGGTCTTCTCTGGGACCCACGCCGGCATCTCCTGCCCTCCCTCAAGCCCTTCCTGCCCTGCTCTTGGTAAAGTTTCCTCCTGTCCCAACATTTTGCTTCACGGGTCTCAGGGCCATAAACTCAATTTGTTTTCTAAGGCTACGGGCAATCTCACCAGCAGCAGCAGGCACGGGGAAAGGGCATGAACTTGGGAGTTAAACGGGCCTGGGTTCTTATCTCAGCGCCACCACCGCTAGCAGTGTCAGCGTGGCCCGGTGACTTCATCCACACAGGGGGTGACCAGCAAGTCCTGCTCATTATACTCCGGGTATAACATAAAGCCAGCCCTGCGCTCAGCAAACGGTCCTTGCCTTCCCCCCTCTCCTGTCACTCAGCAACATCCCAGCCTGCCCAGCCAAGTGCTGGGTGACCAGAAAGTAGCGTGGTCCCTGCCCCCAGACGCTCCTCCCCCTCCTTTCCCTCAGATCCCAGCTGCGTTCCTGGGGGTGGAATGACAGGATCGGGGGGAGGGGGCACTTACTATTTTGCCTCCTCCGGACTTTCCTCACGCGAAGAAAAGGCACTAGAATGTTCCTACCACAGCTCTTAGAGAACAGCACAGTCTAGAATTCCCTACCCTCATTATTTAAAGAGGAATAGGTGGCTTGCTTTCTTGCTCTTCCTTTGGGGTTTTGAAAGAAAGAGAAGAAAAAGAGCTACCAATGGACGTGCTGGCCTGCTTGTCACTGAGCTGAGTAAAGTGGTATTTCATCAAATATACAGCCGCCCCTCACAACCCCCGCGCACACTCATTTTCTCCCCTAAATGTGCTTCACAAATAACTGCAACAGAACCGAAGCGCTCTATTCTGATTTGCCATTTCCATCCGGGCCTCAGATTCTCTACAGAGGTTACTCGAATTTCTTTTCATTTTGATTTTCTTTACCTTCTATCTTTTAAAGCAGATCTTTTGACCATGGCCTTATAAATCCCTCTTCCTGAAAGCGCAATAAGAGGAATACAAGGCCATCCGATGGCTTTCTAATGAGGCTCTGCCAGAGATAAATGCCCCAGCCAGGATGCCACTGCCCGAGCGCCCGGGTGACACCGCCTGTGGGGGAAGGGAAGTCCGACGTGTGATGAGTCTTTCCCCCAGGACTGTTATAAATAGTGTGCTGACACGCAAGGGAGAAGCATATATAAAAAGTTAGCCGTCCCCTGTGGGTTACAAATGCTTGACTCATTTACAGACTGTCCACAAAGATTATAAATAAAGTCACCATCACCCCACGGCAGGCGGGGATGAAGGCCATTTTCACACTGTCAGAACTGTGCTTGCCCTCTGTGAGCCGACACACTCAGTGTGACCTGTGAAGACACAACGCGCGCCTAGGGCCCTTGGCAGCTGGCTCACAGGCTCTCAGCCAGTCTCCTGGGTCCACGGGAAGGGCTGGAAAGGGTCTATCCTATTCCTGCTTTTCTGCCATGTGTGAAACACAGACACCAGTGCCCAGAGGCTTCTTCTCAAAAATACCAGGACACTATCCCAAAACGGCACCTGGTCAAACAGAAGATGCGGAGCCACTCGGCCGGTCAAGCCTGGGCTGCTGCTCTGCCCTTCTGCAGACAAGGCTTCTGTGACCAGAGAGGGCAGAAGATCAGAACTGGGGCCAGTGATACTACTCAATCATTTGGGCCGGAGGCTGGGGGTGGACTCACGGACCTCTTTGAGGTCTGCAAAGAGACAGACAAGTTGGCCTTATGAGGTCAAGAGATCGAGACCATCCAGGCCAACATGGTAAAACCTACCTCTACTAAAAAAACAAAAATTAGCTGGGCATGGTGGCACATGCCTATAGTCCCAGCTACTTGGGAGGCTGAGGCAGAAGAATCACTTCAACCTGGGAGGCGGAGGTTGAAATCTCAGTGAACTGAGATTTCGCCACTGTGCTCAGCCTGGTGACAGAGCAAGACTCTGTCTCAAAAAAAAAAAAGAAAAGATGAACGGCCAGGCACCAGGCTTCCCCTGGGCATGCAAAGAAGCCTGTGCCACCAGGGTGGCCTGCCATGAAGTTGTCTGAAGAAAGAGTAACTAGAAGTGAGAAAAAAGCCACTGTGGGAGCAGGCAGGGCAGCCGGGTAAGCGCCATCACACCAACTCCTCTCTGTGCCACCTGGGTTACCCCAGCAACGAGGCCAGGCAGGGCAGCAGAGAGGAACAGAGGGGCAGGAAGTCAGTGGGGCAGGCGAGATGGGGGCATGGCTGGAGGGGTGGGCAGAGGGCTGGTTCTGCCTGGGAGGACAGATGCAGACCAGTTTCGAGGCCAGGCTGGGGAAGTGGCTTGAGGTTGTACAGACTGGTGGGGAAAGAAGAGCCAGGCGGCTGCTCCAGCATTCTCCAGCCTCCCCGAGACCACCCCACAGCCCAGCGCCTGAGCCCTGTGAGGAACGAGGCCCACGGGTGCCTTGCCCCCCACACAGAGGTTACCAGCTCAGCCACCAACACTATGGCAGGGTCAGGGTGGTGAAGTCACAGCCTGGGGAAGGGGGAGGGCAGCCAGACCTTTTGCCTCCCTCATTCTTTCTGAACCCAGGGAAGATAGCATAGAGGTAATTTAATGCAATGGAGCGGGTGTGCCCCAAACCAGCGCTAAAAGAAAATAAAGAACACCAAGAAGGACTCCCCAGGTCCTTGCTGCTCTACCTGAGTGACACGGATAGGTAGAGACAGTGTGACTAAGACTCTCAACAGAATCTCTAGACCAGGACTCGTCACTGTGTCTAAGCCTTCAGAAAGTAAACCTGCCTATTTAAAAAAAAAAAAAAAAAGATTCCTCATTTGGTTTAGGGTCACCAGGTACCTTTTGGAGCCTATTGAGGCTATCTCAGGCATCTCTGCCATTTGGTCTCGTGTCCCAGGCATAATGATGAGAAGCTCTCCTCTTATCTGAGCTCACCCCGGAACCAAGCCCCACATCCCTGCTCCAGGCTGATGGCTCCTAGCAGAGCTTCCTCTCAACACCAGCACCTACAGGCCTGTGAGGCAGGAGCTGGATGTTCTGTCCCGGCTGTTCAACCCCCTCACACTGGCTCCCATTTGCATTCACTGAACATGCTCGGGGCACATGCCACACTCCTTTTCAAGACACCCAGGCCTGCGTGATGAGTTCCTTCCCCAGCAACAGGCACCCGCCAAAACACCAGCAAGGCCACAACCCCACAGGAAAAAAGCAGAGAACTTCAGAAAGCAGCAGCTCAGGCACAAGGTTAGTCAATCTTCAATCACTTGGGAAAAAAAAAGGTTGTCCCCTCCCAGAGAGCCTCTGAGTGGGAGCTGCTACTGGCAGGGCAGAATTACCTCATCTGCCTGGTGCCCCTGAGGTGGCCTCGTCCATCTGCCTGCCTCCAGACTGGTCAGCACGGCCAACTAGGCACACAAAGCTCTCCAGCAAACAAGAGTGTCACCTATCCCTCCCCAGGGTCCACTGAATGTCCCTGAGCTCTCCTGGGCTGTGACACTTCATCTAACCCAGGCCACGGAGGAGTAGAGTCCACTTCCTCCATGAAACTGAGACACAGATGTTCACCTCCCCCCAAGACAGACCATGTTCAAAGGTGGTTCTCGTCAGCCCTAGCTCCTTCTCAGAACTTCTTCCCTCCCAGATGCAACTTCTCACTCCTTTGACAGGTCCTAAATCCCAATCTGTTAAGGCCCCAACTGATTTTACAGCCAGAGTTAGATAACAGGGAGAAAGACGTCTCCTTTCCTGCCGTCACTGTCATCATCAATAACAATCACAATAGATCCCATCTGTTGAGCAGGCAGATACGTGCCTTAGGCTTCTCTAATTTAATTCTCCCCACTCGACAGCTGCGGAAACCAGGCTCGATAAACCTCCATGACTTGTCCAAGATCACACAAATAGTAGTGGCAGAGCTGGGATTCCAACTCTGGCCCAGTTCCTTGAAACAATCCTATTTGCCTCCAGGAGAGAGGGGTATCTACCTTGGCCCTGCTGTGTCTATGGGGCCTGGTACCTAGGAGACACCCAGAAAATACCTGTTCCATAAATGACTCAAAACATGGATGGACAATGCAGGGGTGGTGAGTGGGTGAGCAGGGTAAGTGAGCTCTGCTCATTACAGCACCAGCCCCCAGGTACACAGGAAGTGGCCGCTGAGGCAAGCAGGACCTCTCAACTGCTGTCCCCCTCGGTGCACGCCTCTGCTCCTGTGAGGGTCTGTGATTTAGAAATGGGGAGAGCCACGTACCTCAGGTGGCCCCACCCTTCATTCACCTAAAATCTGCCTTCCCATCTCTGGAAAAGCCCCTTTCCCTGAGTTCTCCCTCAGGAGTGCACCTGCCCCAGGCAGGGGAAGAGGCCCCGACCCTGCACAGTAATGACCCTCCCATCACACTAAGACAAATGTGTGTAGATCCCACACTGGGATCTGTGCATCTGTGCACAGCCACTGCCTCTGGGAAGAGCCGTTTCCTTAACTCTGACCATGGTGTCACCGAAAGAGAAGGTGCCGGGGTTGCCCTTCCCCCACACCCCCCTTGCATTTGGGCCTTCATCAGTTTCCCCCAGTGAGGGCCCCTGGTCTCCAGGGGAGGACTGGAGAGAGCCAGGGCTGTGACCAGGGCAGCTGCCAGCCCTGGCAAGACTGTCAGCCCCATCTCCTGGAGTGCCCAGCAGGAGAGGCGGTTCTGAGAAGGCAGCGAGCAGAAGGACCCGCAGACGCAGAGGCTCATTACAGGGAATGACTAAGTGAGCTGCGATTCCAGGGGGAAACCCCGCTCGCTTCTGCTCACTGAGACACTCATCCTTGAGCTATTTTGACGAAGGCAGCTCCCAGGTGCCACCCTCAGCCGGGGCAGCCCCCTGAGAGCAGCTGGGTCCCTGGAGGACCCTCTGCCTGGAAGTCTTGGTCCTGGCTATTCAGGTGGCCTGACAGGTCCGCCCCACCCTTTTCCAGGGCGGGAGACTCTGCCCATCCCCGGTTAAAGCGAAATGCTGGGAATGGGGGAAATCCGATGAGCACCTCCTAGGTTTTTGCGGCTGGATTTCAATAAGGAATGTGACAGTCTCGCAGCAGCTGTGCCCTGCCTGAAACAAGCTCTATTTGAAACCTCCAACAGCTGAACCCCCTCCCAGCTACCCGTTGGCCAGCCCGCCCAGCCACCCCCTGCCCCAAATGACAAATAAATAGAAAAATCCAAGCAACAAGCAGGCACATGCATACGTACACACATACACACACACACACACACACACCCCAACAAATTGGGGGGTGGGGGTGTGATGGAGCCACTTGTCCACCGATTCCCAGGTCTCCAAGCCTTCCAGCCCACAGCAGGAGGGCTCCCAGGCAAGCAGAGCATCCGCAGAAACCCACCTTCCTCCATCTCCATTCCCTCTGGGAGGGAAGCCCCCTCCTCCGTCTTGGAGCTGGACTGAGAGGCTGGAGCAGTGGGGCCAGCTCCCCCCTAAAGCCCGTGCCTGCTGTTCTCCATCCGGGCGCGCACTCACACACACACACTCATCTTTATTTATCCCAAGGAGAAGGAGTTGAGGTGGGAGGGGGAGAACTGGGGCTGAGCTGGGGCGCGGGCTCGGGGGGACCGCCCGGGAAGCCCTGTCATCCCATCCCAAGGAGAGGTGCTCCCCCCAGCTGATGCCAAGGCGGCGCCCAGCTGCTCTGCCCGGGGAACACCTGTAGCCATTTTTATCAGGAGATGTTTATGAAGCAGCAGCAGGTTTATCGAGTCCTCTCTCCTGAGGGAAAGGACCACTCATTTCCTCCAGCTATATTTTTACCCTATGCCCTCAGGAGACCCAGGTCATGGATGGTTTTCTATTTTGCCCGAGTCTCTCTGAGAAGAGGAGGGAAATAGAAACTTGGGAAGAGAGGGAGAAGACGGGGAGAGAAGGGACTTGGGCAATGGCATGGAATCCCCACCCCCCACCTAGACATTTATTTCTTTTTTATCCTCAGGAAAATGGAGTGGAGCAGGGAGGGGGAGGAAAGGAGGGGAAGTCGCAGGAACTGGCAAACACATCAAGGCGGAGTGTAATTAATTGGTGCGTTAAGCTGCTGGGTTATGCTTTAGTACGAGTGAGCCGGGAGGAAAAACGATTTCTCAGAAGGGATTCTTTAATCCTCCCGAACAGAGAGTCTGCAAATTAGACACAGTGTGTGGGGATGTCCCCTACCCCCCAAAGGAAGCGAGGAATGAATTCTCCCGGGATCAAGAAGGAAAACCACCGGGAAGTTAGAGTGTTCAATATAACTGAGCAAGCGCCTCTCACCACCACCACCACCACCACCACCTCTCTCTCCCAGTCTCCTTCCCAATCTCTCTCTCAATCTCTTTCTCAATGTCTCTCTCTCAATCTCTCTCTCAATGTCTCTCTCTCAATCTCTCTCTTGCTACCTACATATTCCTTTTGTTCAAGGTATAAAGAGAAACCACAGCCCCTACCTTTGAGTACAAACCCCAAGAGAGCTCGGTCTCTATCACCATAACAACAATTCCAAACATCCCAAAAATCAGAGCATAGTCACTCAGTCGCTTTCTCTTTCAAACAGGGCCCTCCTGTGTCCCAGCTTATAGCCAATGTTTTGGTTTTTCCGCTTGTTGGCTTTGGGGGAAGGTGGTGCTGCTGGCGGTGGTGCCGGCATGCTGGTGGTTGTGGGTGGCATTAGGGTGATGGAGCAGGGTCTGGTGGGCATGGTTGTCCTCCCGGGAGGAGATGACGATCTCCGGGGGGTTGCTGGGGCTGAAAAGCTGGAGGGGTTGGCCCTCAGTCTCGGCCTCGATGAGGTTCCTCCGGGAGGCGCTGAGGCGGCTGAGGGGCTTCATGACCCCACCGCTATACTTGCAGGAGCTCATGGCGATCTCCGTGAAAGGGTTGCTGTCCCGCCGGTGCACCAGGGGGCTGGCCTGCCGGTGCCGGCTGCCTCCGCCAGGCCCACTTGTAGCTGTGGAACTTGGAGAGTGGCCAAGCAAGTGGTCATTGAGATTGAGCTGGCTGCCTTGCCTGGAGGAAGGGTGGAGGATGGCGGTGGAGTTGGACGAAGGGGGGGCCCTGAAAGCGGTGGGAGAGGAGTGCAGCAGGCCAGGGTGGACGGGCTGGCTCTGGAGTTGGGCGAGCTGAGACAGGGGATGCGGTGGCTGCTGCTGCTGCTGCTGCTGAAGCTGCGGAGGCTGAGGCTGCAGCGAGGGTCCCGGGGGCTGCTGGGGGCTGCTGGTGGCGCTGGCGGTGGTGGCGGCGGCTGCTGCTGCTGTTGCTGCTGCTGCTCATCCCCAGAGGATGGACAGGGGCACTTGGGGTCTTCATCCAGGTCCCCCACCCCCGAGTCATGGAAGTGCCCAGAAGTGTCCATCTTGGGGCCTGGCTGTATTCCCTGCAGCACAAGCCCCCACCCCAAAGCCACCCTCGCTCCAAAGATGTCCTCAAAGAAAGCCAGGCATCCAATCTCCCCCACCAGTGTCTTGGATCCAGTCCTCTCTCTTTGGCTTGCTTCGGTTCTCTGGGGCTGCCTGGAGTCCAGACGCTGCCAATCAAGAATGCATTGTATTGGGCAGGGAGGGAGAGCAGGAGGGGAGCTTGGAGAAAGAAGAGGGGGTGAAAGAACTCTCTCAGGAGGTGGTCCTCTAGGAGCGTGTGAGGCCAGGCTCAGCTTCACTCCTCGCTGGCTCAATAGCTTCGCTCGCCTCCTCCTGCCACTGTTACATTGTAAGCCAAGCCCACTTATTAGCAGCTGGTCTCATTGGCTTGGCTTAACTCTCCAACCTCCTCCTAGCTCCGCCCCCCGCATAGGCTCCTCCCCGGAGGAGGGGCCTGGCGTCCTCGGCTCCGGCCCCAGTGGCGGCGCAGCGAGAGCTGGGAACTGTAGTTTTTGCTCCCCCGCCCCGGAGCTGAGCCGCTGCCCTCTTTCCTCTGACAGGTATGGCCACAACCCGCAAGTACACGGCGGACAAGGGATGTTCGCTCACGCGAGGCGATGGAGAGGAGGGAAGAGGGCCTCCTAAGGAGGGGGAGGTGTGTACCCTGATGAGGGGGAAGGCAGACGGAGGGGAAGGCAAACATTTATTAACCCCAGGGTTTACCATAGGTTGTTTCACACATATTATCCGGATACATTCTCCAAACACCCAAGGAGGTGGGCAGTATGGTCTCATTTACAAAGTCTGATGCTTAGAGATGTTGAGTAACAACGTCAAGGTCACAGAAGCAGGGGGGAATCCGCCTCCTGACACCGGGTGGATAAACTCACCTACCATTGACAGAGTGCCTACGCCGTGTGTTTAGGCGCCCTATTTCCAACCCTCACATCAGCCCCACGAAAATGATGTCAACTTTCTCCTTTACAGATGAAAATAGAAGAAGAAGGAGAAGGAGGAGGAGGAGGAGGAGGAGGAGGAGGAGGAGGAGAGGGAGGAGGAGGGAGAGGGAGGAGGAGAAGAAGAAGGGGAGGAAAGAGGAGAAAGGAGAATTAGGGGAAAAAGAAGGAGGAAGAAGGAGGAAGAAGGAGGAGGAAAAGGAGAAGGAGGGAGGAAGAAGGAGGTGGAGGAGGAGAGAAAAGGAAAGGGGAAAAAACACTCAAACATAGATACGTAACTTGTCAGATGTCACCCCGTTTGTAATTAAAGATGTTGGGATTTGAACTTAAGTCAATCTGACCCCACAGATCCTACACTGTCTCCCAGAACACATTTCCGCTATGATATTGAGTACAAAGTGGTTGTTCAATAAATATTGTTCAAATGTTGGATGGGGGAAAGCCAAAGAGAAGCTGTTGAGGAAGAACTGGCCTCCCCAAAGCACAGATGTGTGAAGCGGACCATGGCTCCAGCCCCTTCCGTAATAGCTGGGTGTGGAGTCACAGGGGGATCTGGCAGGAAAGACTCAAAACTCCCCCACAGTCATTACCTGCCTGATTTGCCCCATGGGGCTCTGGGAGTCAGAGCTAGGAACAGCTGTTGGCTTCCCAGATTCAAAATCATCATCATCAAGTATTTATTAACCCCCCACTGTGTACAGAGGAGGTTCTAAGGGTATGGGACCAGAGCTGAATTTATTTTCATTTCTAACTGCAGCAGCCTTAGGCATCAGAAAGGAAGTCACCATGATGGAATCTCCCCAGCACACCTGGGGTTTTAAAAGGGAGGCCTCCTCTTCTCTGGTTCTCGATTCCCCATCACACTTTGGCCTCTGTCCAGCTCCCTCCCTAGATGGGAAGAGGAAAGGGTAGGAGATCCATGCACACATACACAGACACACAACCAGAAAACATGTTAAGCAGGTGGACACACATGCACATGTGTACATAGTTGTGTGCACACACTAGCCCATGCATGTGCACATGCACACATATGCACACAGGAAGCTTCTAAAGCAGCTCTCCTGACTGGTAAGGAGCAAGTGGCCAGGTCAAGGAGGGACACAGCTCCCCCTAAATGAGCCAAAATTACCCTCACCCCCTCCAATCCCCCATCAACTCTGATGATTGAGAGCTAAATATTACTTGTAATTCAAGCCACAACCCCAAACACCTGACAATTGCTCTTGTACAATAATCTTGATTCCGGCCAGGCATGGTGGCTCAGGCTTATAATCCCAGCACTTCAGGAGCCCGAGCCAGGAGGACTGATTGAACCCAGGAGTTCAAGACCAGCCTGGACAACATACCAAGACCCAGTCTCTACAAAAAAAATTTAAAATTAGCTGGACATAGTGGCAAGTGCCTGTAGTCCAGCTACCCAGGAGGCTGATGGAGGAGGACTCCTTGAGCCCAAGAGTTTGAGGCTGCAGTGAGCTGTGATAGCACCGCTGCACTTCAGCCCGGGGTGGCAGTGTGTGATCCTATCTCTAAAAAAATTAAAGTGTAAAATAACAATCTTGATTCTTGTTATTATCAATGACATAGTCATTCCCCCTACCCCCTGCTCCACACACACACACACACACACACACACACTACAGGTCACAGCAGCAGGCCTCAGGTGCAAGCCTGGGATCTCGTGTGTTTTCCCATGACCAGGTCTTCTAGCACCCACCCCCAACCCCTTCAGGCTCTCCTGCCTTCCCTTCTGTATTCTTGATGTCCCTCCCTCTCCTCCATTCCCAAATAGAGCCACCTGCTTGGTTCAAGGCTCCAGATCACATACTAAGGTTTAATGATCTTCTAATAAATTATCATGAATATGTTGTTAGTAGCAAAAAATGTGTTGTTCATGTTGGTTTTCTAGTGCTGGATACAGCTTCTGGGCTGTGAAAAATCTATTTTGGAGAGGAGGCTCCAGGCCTGGGTATTCCTGTGCTCACTCCACCCCCAGCTGCCTCAGCTAACCTTTCTGGCCAGCCTCTTGCCTCCAGTTCTCCTGGCTGTGCCAGTGGGATCCAAATGGGGCCTGTTAGAGCACGTCCTGCCATCATGGATGAGGATGAGAGATAGCTTGGGTGGAGCCCTAGCTATGCCAGCACCAAAGATCAGTGGTTATCTGGAAATGGACTGGAACTTGACAGCTGATGCCACTGAGCCAGCTCATGCTCCTTGTTACAGCTATCCTGTCATG
Organism: Ateles fusciceps; assembly: GCA_036589455.1. Taxonomy (NCBI): domain Eukaryota; kingdom Metazoa; phylum Chordata; class Mammalia; order Primates; family Atelidae; genus Ateles; species Ateles fusciceps. The sequence goes on from JAZHEH010002047.1 coordinate 4,246,920, forward strand.
AACAGGAGAAGAACAATGTCATGTTTATAGCTTGGGCTCAAGTGTCAGACTGCCCAGGCTGGAGCCCTTCTCTGCCACAGGACAGCTGTGTGACCACAGGCAAGATGACCTTCTGATCATCCATATACATCTCTTCGTGACTCCACAGTAATGTCACATTAGCAGCTTGAAATCAGCCATGCTAGGAGTATTTACACCACAGAAATCGGCTAACACTGTAAATTAGAACTTACGTTTTCCTGGAAGCCGCTTGTTAAACCTTTCCTGGCTGTTCAACATGTATCAGCACACTTCAGTTTCCTTAGTTCCAGTGAGAGCACTGGCCAAGTACTCTGTAACTGCGAAGCACCGCCAGGTTAGTGAATCAGCTGGGAGCGCTCAACCACAGGGCCTGATCATGTCAGGTTTTCCACGCTGCCCTCCAGATGCACTGCACTCAGGCATCTTCTGCTGTTGCTGCATGTCCAGAGCCCCACTGTTGAAAAGTCAGTCCCCAGTGCTTCCCCTGGCCCCCAGCCACAACCGTGTCTTCACAGCAGCCTGTGAGTGGAGGCCATCACTCATTTTATACATGAGAAAACTGAGACATTAGATAGATTGTAAAACTTGCCCAGAGTTACTAATTAATAACTAGTCATAAAGCTGGAATCAAACCCAGGCCCATCCAACCTCAAAGCTCAAACATTTGTCATATGTCCTGAAACCCAGATGCAAAAGATTCAGTCTTACTGATGTTTATTAAACATTACCATGTGACTCACATAGCCAACCCTCAGGAACTTATAGTCTCACTGTAGAAACAAGTTATACTCACATGGGGTGACAAAAACAGCAACGAAGATCCCAAAGTGTGATCGAGACAGTAGAGTTCACTGAAGGCAGAGGGTTGTCAAGGGTGGCTTCATGGAGGTGGTGAAACGTAAGCCACAGCTTAAAGAATGGGGAGCAACTCCTTATACTGCCCTAAGATGAGAGGCTGACAAATTAGGCCTCTTCAGTCTGCAAAGGAGGGTGTGGAGGAGCTTCTTACCTCACAGAGTACAGGGAGAGTGGACAAGGAAGGTAGGGGTGGCCTTGGCCATGCCAGCTCCACATCAAGCGTGCTGTTGCTCAGTTCCTGCCCTCCTTTCCCGGCTCATTCCTCACCACCTTCCTCCTTAAGCCCCAGCATCACCAACCTACCGTAGCTCTCCCATAAGTCATGCTATTTCCTATCTCCATTCCCTCGCTCACTCTGTTCCCCTCTGCCTGGCATGCCCTTCCCCTAGATTTCCATCTAACACATTTCTCTTTGCCTTTCAAGACATGACTCAAATGTCTTCTTTCTGAAATGCTTCCCCTGAACTCCCTAAACGCAAATCAGGAGCTGCTTCTGTATTTTCAGTGCCATGTGCTAACAGGGCCTCTATGGAGCAACACAGCTATTATCTCCTTATGCATCCTTTGCCCCTAGACCGTGACCTCCTTGAGGGCAGGGATGATATCCTCTTCACTGCGATACTGCAGCTCTTCCAAAGACCCACTTACAACAGATGCTTAGTAAAGATTAATCGAACTCACTAAACTTGAAATCTGGGTGAGGTCATTTGAAGGCAAGTAAGAGAAAGCCACAGTACTTTTCACAACAAATCATAAACACGATTTCCTCATCAGTAAAATTAGTGAGATAGAAAAGATAATTTCTAAGATCATTCAGCTTTAAAACTCAATCATCTATTGTCTGTAGAACTTGTATCCCCAAAAGGTAGGATAGGGTCATAAAGATCAACCACCCCCCTCCTCAGACTCTGAATGGTTGGACAGCTTTAGGCTGAACAGCTCATTAGCCCATGTGGGTTCAGTCATTACTGTGTTCTTATCTGGGAGCTTCATTACTGGACTAATTAATGCTGTAATAATAAAAACAAACCCTGTGTTTGCAGACCACTTTATAGTTTTCCAACTGCTTTTACGTAAAATACTTCATTTGCAACTCTTGGCAGCCCTGGAAGTCTGGCTGGGGAGGTTCTATTGTTCCCACTTTCACCCCATGAACTGGCGTTAGAAAGATTTCAGTAGTTTGCTCAAGGTCACCAGTTAGGCATGGATTTGAACCTGGGTCTGTCTGCTCTTTCCCATCCATTCTGCCTGGAATGCCCTTCCAGCCCACCTCTTGCTCTGTGTCCTGTCCTACGAGAATTTAGGGAGTAGCACAAGTGCCACCCCTGCCCAGAACTTTCCCCGACCTCCCTTCCTCTGCGCCCTAAGTTTGACGTTGTCTCCCTCTTCCGAATTCCCTCTGCACTTTACTGTACCTCTCTGGGAACACTGTTCACCTCTTGCCTTGAACTGGTGGTGTCTCTATCCATGTCCTCTCTCCCCCAATTTGATTTTATGTTTTATTTTATTTATTTTATTTTTTTGAGACAGAGTCTCCCTCTGTCGCCCAGGCTGGCGTGCAGTGGCTCAATCTCTATCTCGGCTCACTCCAACCTCCACCTCCCAGGTTTAAGTGATTCTCATGCCTCAGCCTCTCAAGCAGCTGGGATTACAGGAGCCCACCATCACACCCGGCTAATTTCCCTGATTTTAATTGACACCATAAGCTCCTTGATGACAGAAGCTTATGGTATAAGTTGCAAAACACACACACACACAAAACACTGTTTCATGATGCACCCAAATTGTGTGTTGAATATATAAGTAAGAGGGTGAGTGAGTTTCACGTGAGTGAGAATTTAGGGCACTTTAACCCAGGACACATGACTTGCCTCCTACTTGCCCTGCTTGCCTCCAGGAATGCCAACTGGTACACGTAGGCCTCCTGTCCACACTTCTTTCCTCTGAGTCCCTGGTTGTCCCGACCCTGGGTGAGGCCTCTTATAACGAATGCGCACCTAACCCCCACAAGCCATGATCCGAGGAGTGAGGTAGGAGCACAGCACCTTACCTGTCCCCAGGCCATGCACCAACAACTCTCAGCCACCTACGGGTGCCGAGGAGCCTTCAGCTTCATGCAGGCTCCTCCCCATACTCTGCTTTGCTAAAGAAAAATTGAAGCTCTAAGCCAGGTGCCGTGGCTCACACCTATAATCCCTAAACTTTAGGAGGCTCAGGCAGGTAGATCACCTGAGGTCAGGAGTTCAAGACCAGCCTGGCCAACATGGTGAAACCCCATCTCTATTAAAAATACAAAATATTAGCTGGGCGTATTGGCGGGCGCCTGTAATCTCAGGGAGGCTGAGGTGGGAGAATCGCTGAGAACCCAGGAGGCGAAGGTTGCAGTGAGCCAAGATCGCACCATTGCATTCCAGCCTGGGCAACAAGAGTGAAACTCCATCTCAAAAAAAAAAAAAAAAGAAAAGAAAAGGAAAAGCTGAAGGCTTGTCTGAATGTCAAGGTAAAGGAGACATATGGCCCAATTCCCTAAACCTGGAGCATTTACTGAGGGCCAACTCTGGGCATTCGTGGTTCCAACACACCAGGGGGGTAAGGTTAGTATCCCCATTCTACAGATGAAGAAACCGAGTCAAGTTTCAGAGACAGTAACTAACCTGCTCTTGTTCACAGAGGAGGGGAGAGTCCAAGCCATGAGCCACACAGGTCTACGCGCTCTGCAAGGTCACACCTTCCCCACTCAGACTCTGCTATGGAACTTCATCCCCTTCCAGAGAAAGTATGCCTCCTGCCTGCCACTCCTGCCTGGGTCCTCCATGAAACCTCCCCTAACAACAGGAGTGGGGAAAGGTCTCAAAAGAGCGACTCCATGGAGACCTATCTGGACAAAGGTTGACGATTCTACTTCTAAAACTCCGCAGAGGCCAGGCTGGTCCTAACCTGCAGAGAAGACAGTGGAGCCGCCAGGCCAGGCGCCGTAGCGGCCTTAGGCGGGGGAATTGGCCCATCTGGTTCCAGGCTGCCATTTCCTGCCAGGGACCCTGACGAGCAAGGTGCGCCCCCTCCGAGCCTGCGAACCTGGGATTGTTCATGCCTCCTGCACAGTTTTCTTGTGAAAACCAAAATACATTTTTAAACGCGTCTCCTGATCCCTTCTCTGAGGCTTTGGTGTGGGAACTTCTTGTTCTAACCAGATGAGTCAGTCCGGATGGGAACGTTTATTTATTTCAGGGAGTCAAAGGTCGAATGGAAGGTGCTGATGCCGTGTCTGGGAAGAAGGCATGGGAAATGGGCACAGGGTGCCAACATTCTGTCACCAAGATACCTGCTGGGCTCACGGGGAGCCAGTGGAGACACACGCTTTGCACATGGTGGAGTGCTGCCCATGTGGACTGGCTGGTGTCTGCAGGACCCCTGCCTGCAGGACCCCTGCCTGGCAAGGGCTCAGCATCAGAGCCTCAGCCCTGGAGTCTGGGTAGGTCCAGCATGTCTGCATGGGGCCGACTGGGCAGAAAGAGCCATCATGTGCCATCCTGGGTGGGTGTGTCCTACCCAGCCCCACACCATGGAGTAGGTGACGACACCCATCCCCCACTGGAGACTTGGCTCCACAGGGCAGCACTTGTGTCTATTTGATTCACTTCTGTAACACCAGGGCCTGTCATAGAGCATGTTCTCAATTCAGATTTGCTGGCTAAATCAGCTTCCTGGCTGCAGCCTCGAACAGCTCACAGAAAATAAAACTCCAACAGTTTCCCAAACCCAGAACAGGCACCTGAGCAGCCCAAGGGAGGGCCCAGACCGCGGCAGCCATGGCCTCCTGGCAGGGAAGAAGGCGGCCAGTGTCCCCTGGGCCTGGATGGATGTCTCTCCCACGGGGAGGACAGTGAAGGAACAGCAGAGCCAGCTGGCAGTTGAGGCAGCAGCCCCCTGAGCCAGCTCCTCCCTGGACCCCAGGCGGCCAGTGGCAGCCCCCCGCCGTGCCACCTTGGGTCTGAGATTGTGGTCCCAGCTGGTCAGTGCTCACCCACGGGGGTGGGGGGGCAGAGCAACCTGTGGCGGGTTTGTGAGGAGTGTGGCGGCCTCTGCTGGTGGTGCATGCACATAGCTTCGCACTCCAGGCACCTCGGGAGGCGGGAGGTAGCCCCCAAGCAGAACCTGAACTCCAGCCTCAGCTTTCTGCTTCCTTCCATGGAGGCCCAGGGACTGGATCTGGTGCCAGAATCAACTTCTGTGAATATTTTGCAAAAGTCACTCTTATTTCCCAGGTTTCCTTAGGTTTTTCATCATCGGGGGAAGAAAACATCTGTTGTCTGTCCTCGGTGAGGGCACCATAAAACCTTTGAATGAGAGGGCTAGACAGGAGGCCAGAGGCGCCTCCGGGCCCACCCTATTAGCAAGAGCAGAAGCCCTCTGGAGATGGGAGGGGACTTGCCTGCACTCACACGTGAGTCAAAGCACATAGCCGGGACTCGAGCACGGCCTCCACGATGGTCCCCTTCAACCAGCCCATCATCTCTGGGTTGCTATGAAGCATCCACCAGCACAGCTCCACTCCAGATCGCCGCTGCCAAACAAGGGACGAAGGCCCCTCTCCCCTCAGCCCAGCCACGAGGCACAGTCAGGAGCTGCAGCCTGGGGTGCCCAGCCCTCTGACATGAATCCTGCAGAATGCCAGGCCCCTCGCCTGCCTCCCGCCCTTGTTTTGCCTCCTTCGCTTCTGGGAAAGGTGGCAGCCGGAGGGTTGCTATGGACACTGCAGCTGGGCGCTCCCTCCGCAGGCATAATCCGAAGATGTCCTCCCTGCTGGAGTCCAAGTCTCTAATTGATGGTGCCTCACAGGAAGTACTGGGCAGCGATGAGCTGAGGAGGAAAGGAGAGAGTGACAAGATGGAAATCACCTGAAATTGGAAGCAACAAGCTCGACCTATGTAGGTAGATTGACAAAACCAATGTCGATTTAGCCAGAATTAGAAGAGCAATAGTGTCTTAACAGGCTCCCCATCTAATCGGACACTTAGTCACTGTGGCCAGTGTCTCTCGGGTGGGATGCTGAGTGGAAAAGGAGGGAGAGGAGAGGCGTCACAGCTGTGTACATGGGCAGTGACTGCAGGACAGACCCTGACAGCCATTTTGCTCTAATTTGAGAAACACAGGTCCAGGACTTTTCTGAGCCGGACTCCTGGCCATTCTGCTACCCTGAAGCAGAAGCAACCCGGCTCCCCACTCCCACACAGGTCCCCTTGCTTTTCCCCCACTAGGAAGTCAGATCATTATCACCACTGCCAGTCCCACCATGAAAACAGAGCACGCTCCTTACCAGGGTCCTACCTGTGGCTAGAGAGCCATCCCTGTAATGCTGTCCCTATGGTGAGACCAGGGCACGCCACCTCCATGAGCAGCCTCTCCAGGGGATCAGGACATTGTCACTGCTGTTCTTGTCCCCCACCATGAGACCAGAACTTTTCCTTCAGCGTTGGGCTCTCCACCTTGAAATCAGAGTATTTCTGATTTCACCTCTATTCACGCCACCGGCCTACACATCAGACCAAGTCACCAAGGCCACAAGACTTTACGCAGCCACGGACATAGGTCCAATGTGGAGCATGCCACCCAGAGACCACAGGTTGTGGGCAGGGCAGAGTCAGTCTCACCTCCAGAGCCCGCAGGGCCACATAAACCTTTATAGAGAGGGCACAGAGGAGGGCACACTGAGCCCTGCAAGTCACCCGACGCGTCTGTGGCAGCTGGGGTGGCCTTCTGGAGGCTGTGCTTGTCTCACACAGACCCTAATGCCTGGTGACATCAGGACATGGCCATGAGGAGGATAAAGTTAGATTTGCTCTGCCCTGACCACCATCGGAGAAATCCTCCTGCCACGTGCATCAACCCTGAAGGAAGCATGAATGAATGAAGGAAGCCCACCTCCAGCCCAGAGACCCTTGGGATAGATACAGACACACACACAGGTATATATAGACACACATACATACACATGCATATATATACATACACACACATGTGTGTATATCCATGTGGATACATTTAGACATATATTTTTATATATTTATACATAGAGAGAGGGGGAGAGATGGAAGGCGGGATGGAAGGCTTCTCTAAATCCCTCAGTCTACCACTATCTCTCTCAGTGAGGCAGTTCCTATCGTCCCCATTTTACAAAGAAAAACTGACCCAGAGAGGCCTAGGGACTTGCCCATGATTAAATCGCCGAGCTTCAGACTCAGGGCCCAGCACCCTCATCTTGGCTCTCTTCCCATCTGGCGTTTGAAAGTCACGCCTCAGAATGGGAATGGATGAGGCTGCACATCTCAGAGAGAATGTATGCCAAATAGAAGCCATTATTCTAACCGGGGGAGCTTTTCCTACAATTTAAGAAACGTTGCCTCCTCTGATTGTTTCCGAAATTGTGTTCCCAGGACCGATTTTATGACAAATTGCTGCCCTGGCAATCCCTGCAGCCCATCACAGGAGCTCCTGGGTGGCCTGGTAAGCGCTAATCCTCTTTTCTTAGTACAATATCTTCTCCTCCTGCAAACCCAGTGATTAAGCCTCCTGGTAGTCTCAGGAACTGGCACATGTGAGGCTCAGAGAGTAAGAAAGGCCAGTGGCTTCCTACTTACCTCTTGCTACTTCCATTAAAGAAGCTTCTGAGCCCACCAGGAGGGCTAGAAAGGAAAAGGAAAAGGGGTGGGAGCCTGCCCTCGCAGCCCCTAACGTCTTACTACAGCGGCTCCTGGCAGCTCGAGCTCTGACTGTGATCAGCGGGGCACACACTTCTACACCTCCTGACTAGGGCCAAGAAAGCTGTCGACTCCCCCTTGCCCAGCGGAGAAGTTTTGGGTCATCGAGTGTCCTCAGACCCAAGGATCTCAGCTGATCAAACTTCTGCTGTGGAGAGAAAGGACAAGATAGCAAGAGATCCTGAGAGACCTGAACCCTGGGTCTGAGACTGTAGGAAATTAATTTGTGTGGGATTGGTACCAAGGCAGAAATTGTCCAGAAGAATAGATTGCCAGAGACAAGCAGGCAGCCAGTATCTCCTACTTCAGGTTAGACAAGTTCTAACTGGAAAGCTCTGCTCTCCGTGCGAAGTGAAGATGTGAAGGGGTTGGCGTGGTGCCGGGCAGGTGCCGGCTGAAGGCTCATTTCCTTCTCTTCTCACTTCACTGACCGAGAAGAGGGCTTGGATCAGGACTCTAAAAGCTCTAAATCCAAAGAGTACAATTAACGTGAGTCCAGCCATCCTCAGGAGAGGGGAGAGGGGGAGGCACCTAGTTTCCAGGAATGTGCGGCATGTAGGAAGGAGCTCTGGGCTCACATGAAGTTAGATGTGCCCTGGCTGGCCTGGGCAGCGCCCGTCTGAGGACAGGAGCCCAACATCTCTGGCGCTCACTGTCTCCTGCAGGATCCTGCACCCTCTTGTCTTTCACCTCCTGAAGAGCTTGGAGAGGTTAAAGTCAAACCAACCCAAGGGACAGACAGCACCCACTCCAAGGCCAAGCCCAGTGGTGTAGCTTCCAGGCCGTTCTTGGCTGGGGAGGTGGTGTTCAGCCCCCTGGCTTCTCCTGTCGCCCCAGACTCGGCGGTTTGGAAGTGGGTAAGCAGCTTTGCCAAGTGATCCACCAGAAGAGAGAGAAGAAACGTGCACGCATGTGGCATTTTGTCAGCTGCACCAGCAAAGCGGTGATGGGGGAGGCGGTGGAAGGCAGTGACTCAAAGCAGGTTCAGGGATTATCTGCCGTTTTCAATTATCCACATCCCTCATCACCATGGAGAATTGAGAATCGGGTGTATTTGCCTCCTCCTCAACACGGGTGCTGGCATTAGAGATGTGATTTGTACTCGGAGCAACTGTGGGTAAAGGACTCAGAATGGTTTCTGTGTAAAATTTCACCAGCAATGAAATGTAATTAAAGAGCTCTCTGTACCTGGCACCTTTTGGTCCCTTCAGAAATAACTGGAAGAGGCCAGGTGCGGTGGCTCATGACTGTAATCCCAGCACTTTGGGAGGCCGAGGTGGCTGGATCACCTGAGGTCAGGAGTTCAAGACCAGCCTGGCCAACATGGTGAAACCCCACCTCTACTAAAAATACAAAAATTAGCCAGGCATGGTGGTGCATGCCTATAATCCCAGCTACTCAGGGGTCTCAGACAGGAGAATTGCTTGAACCGGGGAGGCAGAAGTTGCAGTGAGCTGAGATCACACCACTGCACTCCAGCCTGGGTGACAGAGCGAGACTCTGTCTCAAAAATAATAATAACTGGAAGAGAAGCATACCTGAGGAGAAGAGAATTGATGATGACTGAGCGTCTGTGAGGTACTTGATACTCATGTTGAGCCAAGCAGACTTCAGCTCCGAGAGGTTGACTTGCCTGTGGTTTGTCATAGCGTGGAGCGACAAGGAGCTCCAATGCAGGGCCTTCGATCCCAAGGCTCGTCCCCACCGTACCCTGCTATCAGTGAACTCAGACCTCTGTTAGAAGACATGGGGACCCATCTTGGACCTCCCTGTCTGTATCTGCTAAGATGCTTTCAATTGCCAGTCAAAAAAAACAAAAAACCCAAGAGGGTTTAAAAATAAGGAAATTTGTTATGTCACACATTAAGAACTCAAGAGTTAAAACAGTCCCCGGGGTCCTTAATTTGCAACACAGGTCACTATGAGCATTGGCGCTTCCTTTCTGCTCTGCTATCCTCAGCATGTTGATCGCAAGGCAGCCACAGCACCCTGAGGCGTCCCACTGCCAACCTTCAAATCCAGCAGCCATGAAGGGAAGCCCCTGCTGTGGATCTCTTTAATAATGGGAACACTTGTCCCAGAAGTCCCTAAACTCTCCTTTGCATCTCACTGGTCAAAGAATGGGTTAGGCCGGGCGTGGTGGCTCATGCCTATAATCTCAGCCCTTTGGGAGACCAAGGAGGGCTGAATGCCTGAGGTCAGGAGTTCGAGATCAGCCTGGCCAACATGGTGAAGCCCTGTCTCTACTAAAAGTACAAAAATTAGCCAGGCGTGGTGGTGGGCGCCTATAATCCCAGCTACTTGGGAAACTGAAGCAGGAGAATTGCTTGAACCAGGAGGCGGAGGTTGCAGCGAGCTGAGATTACGCCACCGCACTCCAGCCTGGGCAATAGAGTGAGGCTCAGACTCAAAAAAAAAAAAAAAATGAGTTAAATGCTCAGACCTATACCAATCACCAAGAAAAGGGGAGAGGAGTACCATCTTGGCTAGATTGGGGCCTGACTTCCTCTGAAGCAGATGCTGACCAGAGGAGTGTGGACACACGAGGGGTTCAAGGCAGAAGTGGGGGGTGCTGTTGGCTCCTGGACAGAAGGCGATGCATGGCCCCATCCGCCAGTCCAGCCAGAGGTCTGAATGCACCTGCTTGTAGGGGTTCTTGTCCCGGGGGCAGCTCCCAGTGTGGACTCTGAGGGCATGTGCCAGCTCAGTGTCCTTGCGGCTTAGATAAGAAGGGGTGAGGCACCAGCTCATACCAAAATGGGAACCTGCTGGCCTTCTCTTGAGCTTATCTAGAGGACACACACGACTGACTTCATTGGAAAAATTAGGGGGAAAAAAATCTTATTAAAGATTTGTTTTATCACATACCAGGGAAGCAAAGCCTTTCATGAAACCTAATGGGCAATGCGGGTGATCTGAACAGCTACACGGTGCTGAGGTCTTTAATTTCCTGTCGGAAACCTGATGATTATCTGTCTGGAAATGCTTCAGCTCAAGTAGGGATATGTGCGAGCCAGAATAAAAGAGCCCTTTATATTTTCACACTTTAAATCCAGACCCTGTGAAAAGAGATCCTTGTCAGGGAGGCCAATCAAGTTCAGAGAGTCCGACCGACTTTGCCCTCCACAAATGTCATCAAAGGTAAGTTAGAGCTCCGTTCAATGGGGAAAACCAAGGGGATGACCCCAAGGTCAGCAAGAGACACAAGAAAGAGAAAGACAGAAAGAGAAAGGCAGGCAAAGCAAGAGAGAGACAGAGATGCTCCAAGAGACAGAAAGAGACAAAGAGCGAGACCGAGAGACTAGAGAAAAGAAAAACGGACGAGAAGGAAAGAGGCAGGCAGATGTGGCACAGGAGGAGAAAGACAGGGGAGACAGAGAAACTGAGAAAAGGGGAGAAGAAAGAAAAGCTACAGAATTTGACATAGAAGAGATGGCTAATAATCACCTTTGCAAGATTTCTTAACAACACTGATACTTACCAGTTGGAATTTCCAGTCGGGAGTCCCCTTCTGAAAGCTGTCCTTGCTTTCTGTGTGATAGAGATCCAGGGGTCACACATGTTTTTCTAGCCCAGCAGGATCCAGATGTTTCCAGTTCCTGAACTTGGGTCAAGATCCAGGGTTGAGGGGGCCGTTATTCAAAGAGGCCTTGAACGCACTTGGTGTTTAGTTAAACACGGAGTAAGAAAACAGCCAGGACACAAACGAGTTATTCTCATTTTGTGAGTTCAGACCTTTGAACTCAACGCCTCATTCTGGTCTCCTGGCTAGAATGAGGATAACAGTCTGTAAACAAGCCACATATTCTGTCTTCTCTCATAGCACCTGTAGGCATCTCTAAAAATAAAACCCGAAGTAGCCTAGGCTCTGTTTCCCTCTATTTGTTGCCTAGAGAACTCATTCACCGCTCAAGGCCTTGTTCAAATGATCTTCCTTTAGGAGGCCTTCGCTGATCCCCAACTTCCTCAAACAGGGTTAGCTGTGCTGTATTCCCCTAACATTCTGTCGGGACATCTGCTGAGGCCCTTCTCACATCACACGGTGATTCTGTGTTTATGTTCTCCAGCATCTGGGACAACCCCGGGAACAAAGAAGGAACTCCGCAAACACTTGTTGAATGAATGATTGAGCGAATAAATAAGTCTGCCTCCCTGACAGGATTGTGAGCTGCTCAGCTGGTATGGAATTCAGTTGAATCCCAGCACTTCAGAGCAAACGCGCACTTAGTGTCTACCTAGTTCAGCTGTCAGTGATCAGTATACACTGTCAGTGATCAGTATACTTTTATGGTTCATTACAAGTTCATTACAAATGCGAACGACTGAATCCAGTGCTCACCAAGCTCTTCTTACATCCCTAGAGATGCTTTTTTCTTCTTTTTTTTTTTTTTTTGAGACAGAGTCTTGTTCTGTCGCTCAGGCTGGAGTGCAGTGGCACAATCTCGGTTCACTGCAACCTCTGCCTCCCAGGTTCAAGCGATTCTCCCATCTCAGCCTCCCAAGTAGCTGGGATTACAGGTGCCTACCACCACACCTGGCTAACATCCTGGAAATACTTTTCTGACCTATGCCAATGTGTAAACGAAGAAGGGTTTTAATGTATTTACATTTCTGAATTTTCACAGTAAATACCTGCTGATTATTAAAAGTTTGGGGAAAAAATAGAAAACAATAAAGCAGCAGAAAGGTCATATGTAATTCCTCTACCAAAGTAGGCATTATTAAGATTGGGCCTATTTCAGTCTTTTGCTATGCATTGTCTTCCTAATACAATTGAGATTACAATGTATGTATATAGGTTTTAGAGCAGTTGTGCTGTAATTAGTGTGTACCTGATATTTTATGTTCTTGTTTCATTGAAGACAGTCTCATAGAGACAGTAAATCCCATCTCATTAACACATCAACATAACCTCACATTTTTATTAGATAACGTCACGCTCCCCCAACACGTCTAGAGTTTGCTTAGCCGTTCACTCTCCTTAGACAGTTGGGTGGTTTTCAGTTTGTTTCTGGCCAGTTTAAGCATCAGTGCTCTGAACCTCCAGGAAGCAGGTACATGTGGTTAGGATAAAACTCCCAATGACATCGTCATTTGCAGACACTGGAAGTGCTGCAGCTCAGCCGGCTTAGACGAAGTGAGGATAATATGCGCCCGATCTTGCTAGCTGACTCCAGAGGTGGCTGTAGTGACAGTGGCACCCTTGTATCTGGATGTGCATAAAGCACGTGAGCTCAAGGAGGCTGGGACAGGCCTGTCTTGTTGCCCTTGGATTCCCTGAGCCCAGCACAGGGCCTGGCATGTGACAAGTGAAGGAACAAATGGTGCGTGCTTGGATGGCCAGATGCACTGTTTTGCTCAGACACCTCTGCAGTGTGACTAGGGCCTTGACCTTCTGTACGTTGTACTCTCTGGCTGCAAAACGGAACCCCGGGCCTCTGGGGAAATCTGGGAATGTTCTGTGTTAGTGATGGGAAAGTGTTCCGAGTCTTCGGGCTAAAAGCACCGCCCTGCAGCCAGAGCGTGCTCCCAGCTGAGCAGTAGACGTTAGCGAATGGTGATGAGATGCTGAGGACGGTGCTCCCGCAACTCCCAGCGGCCCTCTCTCCCGCACTCCCGCATACCCACTCGCTGCCCACAGGTGCCTCTCTCTGCTCTCATCTGAAGTCACCTTCAGAGCAGTCTATTTGGGCAGATAACCCACCAAGTTAGACACAACGTAACAGGCACTTCCCTTTGTCATCTGAGGAGCAGCACTACAGGCTGGCCAACAAGACAGAGCAACAAGCCCCAGAGTGGCTTTCCCATCATTTATTCCACAAACACTGCTTGGGCCCCTGCTGTGCCCAGCCGGTGAATTAGAGATGAATAATATGTGTGTCCATCTTTGAGGAGTTCACCATTATGTGCCAAATAGATTCAGCTGCACCTCCAAAATCATTTCCTGGTCCAGTGTCTCCTCACCCGCAGGCAGACCCCCCAGCATCCCCCAGAAGATGGGAGCCATCCTTGGCACCAGCCTCTCCCCCATTCCTGTGGACCCAGCCTTGTAAGCAGCTCTCAGCATCGCCTTCCTTCTCTCTCCACCTCCCTGGTCAGACTTAGTACCCAACACCTTTCTAACTGGTGCCACTCTCACCCTTCCAGCCCTCAAATCCCATCCTCCGCCTGGCAGCAGCAAAGTTTTCTGAAAATTGCATCTGTTGCCCAGGCTGGAGTGTAGTGGTACCATCACAGGGAAAAAAAAAAAAGAAAGAAAATTGCAAATCTGGCTAGGTGCGGTGGCTTACGCCTCCAATGCCAGCACTTTGGGAGGCCAAGGTGGGTGGGTCATTTGAGGTCAAGAGGTCAAGACCAGCCTGGTCAACATGGTGAAACCTCGCCTCTTCTGAAAATACAAAAAATAAGCCGGACGTGGTGGCAGGCACCTGTAATCCCAGCTACTCCGGAGGCTGAGGCAGGAGAATCGCTTTAACCCAGGAGGCGGAGGTTGCAGTGAGCCGAGATAGTGCCATTGCACTCTAGCCTGGGCAACAAGAGTGAAACTATGTCTCAAAAAAAAAAAAACCATAATGGCTTCCCAGAGTTCTCAGGATAAAATCCAAAGTCCTCCTTATGTCGCTCCTTTGTGTGGCTCCATGGCCCCGCAGGGCTGACCCCACTCCTCCAACCCTGCACGCCCCCCACGTCATCCTTCCCTACTCCCAGCTGCTTCTGCACGCCAGCCACACCAGTTCCCTCCACTCTCTCAAAGAGCCACGTCTGCCACCGCTCAGGGCCTCCCATGTGATGTTCCTCCCAGAGACTGTTCCTCTGCCTGGAAAACCACCAACCCCTACTCCCACCATCTTCTTCAACTGTCCACCAACTCCTCCTCATCCCTAGAGTCCCCACGTAAGCATCACTTCCTCAGGAAAGCCGCTCTGACTCCTCCACTAGAGCAGGCCCCTTACTCCAAGAGAGTGGGTTTAGTGTCAGAGCCTCCACCCTGACTCCTACTAACACCTGGCTCCACAACTAGGAGGCATGGCAGTGGTGGCCACATGGGATCAACCCGGGAAAGCAGCTGGGGATGGGGGAGCTTCCCAGGGGCAGTAATGCTACCGCTGAGTCCTGAAGGATGAGGACTCATGAGTCAACGATGGGGAGAAGTAAGGAGATTCGCACTCAGGCAGGGGAAAAAAACTATAGGGAATGACTTTGGAGAAATTGGAAATAATCCCTTATGGCTTGAGTTCACCTGAGTGTGAGAGCATGATAAGAGATATGGCTAAAGAATTAAATAGGAGCCAGACTGGAAGGGTCTCACAACCAAGAAAAGTAGTCTGATAAGGAAATAGAGAGCATCGAAGGATTTAAACACTAGAGTGACCTTCTAAAAAGTACACTCCGGCCACAGAGTGGAGAAAGGACAGCATAGGACAGAGACAAGGACATCAATTTGGAGGCAGCTGCAGTGACCCAGGGAGATGACAGGGCTTGAATTAAGGCAATGAGAAGAGAAATGGAGGAAATTAGGGAGGTATTTGAAAACAAGAGGGAGGGGGCTTGTGACAAAATGGATATGGGGTTAAGAGAGGAAATGGGTAGTTCCCAAATTCCTGCCTTGACAGCTCAATGGAATTACATTCTCCAAGATAAGGAATGCAGGGGGAAGAAATAATCGGGGCCAGATAAGGATATGACACTTATTAGGCAAGTTGGGATTCAGGTGACTGTAGGACAAACCAAGTACACGTGTCAAGTAGGCCTGGAGCTTCAGGAGAGAGGTTGGCAGGGGTACAATTCAGTTCAGAAAAGGTTTATTCAGGCCGGGCGCAGTGGCTCATGCCTATAATCGCAGCACTTAGGGAGGCTGAGGTGGACGGATCATGAGGTCAGGAGTTCGAGACCAGCCTGACCAACATGGTGAAACTCCATCTCTACTAAAAATACAAAATTAGCTGGGCATGGTGCCACATGCCTATAATCCCCACTACTCGGGAGGCTGAGGCAGGAGAATCGCTTGAACCTGGGAGGCAGAGGTTGCGGTGAGCCGAGATCACGCCATTGCACTCCAGCCTGGGCAACAAGAGCAAAACTCCGTCTCAAAAAAAAAAAAAAAAAAAAATGGCCCCTGGCCACAAGGAGTTCACAAGTGACATTAGTGAAAGCCGAGTAAGCGGAGTTGATGGAAGAGTGGCAGAAACTCGATTGTCATGGGATAGGGACAAATGGAAGTTAAGAAAGTAAAGCTATTGAATGTCATTATGATACTGTAAAAACAGGTCGGGCACAGTGGCTCATGACTGTAATCCCAGCACTTTGGGAGGCCAAGATGGGAGGATTGCCTGAACCCAGGAGTTCAAGACCAGCCTGGACAACATGGCAAGACCCCATCTCTAAAAAAGAAAAAATATAAAAACAAAAAACAATCATGAAGTTTTAAAAGCCAGTAGAGTTAATAGTGTATTCATGATTCTCTTCTTATAACTCAGTTGCCAAAAAGGAAAGACTTACACGTGGAGACGTCAGAGAAAAATTCAGAGGATGGATTAGTTATCTACGGCTCCACAATGAACTACACCAGAACTTAATAGATTAAACCACAAACATACATTCATTTATTTATTTATTTAGACAGGTTCTTGCTCTGTCACCCAGACCAGAGTACAGTGGTGCAATCATGGCTCACTGCAGCCTTGACCTCCAGGGCTCAAGCAATCCTCCAATCTCAGCCACCCGCACCCCCTAGTAGCTGGGACTACAGGTGTGCATCAGCATGTTCAGCTAATTTTTGTATTTTTTGTAGAGATGGGGTTTCACCATGTTGCCCAGGCTGGTCTCGAACTCCTAGGCTCAAGCGATCTGCCCACCTTGGCCTCCCGAAGTGCTGTGATTAACAAACATGTATTGTTACCTCAAAGCTTTTTTGGGTCAGGAATTAGGGTGCAGCATAGTTGGGTGGTTCTGACTCATAGTCTCTCATGGAGTTGAAGTGAAAATGTCAGCTGGGTTCATTTTTTTAGTCTTTTTTCTCTCTGTTTCATGTTGGGTATTTCTATTTATATGTTTTCAAGTCTACCGGTATGTTCTTCCACAATGTCTGTCTGCTGTTAAACCCATCCAATGTACTTTTCTCAGAGTATCAGTGAGCTTCAGATAGCCTAACATATGTGTAATTGGGAGTCCCAGGAAATAAAGAAGGCTGGGTGGGAGAGGGGGAACAGAAAAAGCATTTGAAGAAATAATGATCAAAATTATTCAAAATTTTATGAGGCTATAAGCTCACAGAACCAAGAATCTCAATAAACGCTAAGCACAAGAAACATAAAACTATACTAAGGCACAAAACGATGGCTCAAAGCCAGTGATAAAGAGAAAAAATTTAAAAGCAACCAGAGCCATTACACACAGAGAAGTAAAGATAAGCATGACAAAGAAACTTCCCGTCATAAATAATGCAAACCAGAAAATAATGGAACAGTATCTATAAATACTGAAAGAAAAAATACTCCAACTTTGAATTATCTTTTGACTATATCTTAGATATGTATTATGTCTCTGAAAGTATCTTTTGAGACTGAAGGTAAAATAAGGCTTTTTCAGCCATGCAAAAGCTAAAATAATTTATCACCAAAGGACCTGAAATACAACAAATGTTAAAGGAGATCCTTGAAGCGAAAGGAAAATGATAACAAATATATAAATCTACACAAAGGAATGACAGTCATCAACACTGGCAACTATGTAGATAAGAAAAGGATAAATTAAATGGATTAATTTAAAATATTCAACTAATTCAAAATAGAGGAAAAAAGAATAGAGGGGATAAACCAAAAAGTCAAGACCACAGAAGCCTTAAGCGACACAATCAGCCAAGTTGACCTAACTGACGCTTACAAAACCCTCCACCTAACAATAGTAGAATACACATTATTTACAAGTGCACATGGAGCATGTTTACCAAAATTGGCCATATTCAGGGCCATAAAGCAAGTCTCAAGAAATGCTAAAGGTTTCAGGTCATACAAAGTATGTTCTTTGAACATAATGGAATTAAATTAGAAACCAGTAACTGAAAGGTCTTTACAAAATCCTCAAATATTTAGGAACAAAGTGACACACTTGCAAATAACCCATGGTTCAAAGAAGAAATCAAAGGGGAAAACAGGAAGTATGCTGAGTTGAATGAAAAATAAAACATAACAAATTTGAGAGAAGCCACAATAGCAGTGCTTAGGAGGAATGTATAGCACCACATGCCTATATTAGAAAAGAAGAAACATCTCAAGTAAATGACTTCAGCTTGTACCGTAAGAAATTAGGAGGAGAGCAAATTAAACCTTAAATAAACTAAAGAAAGCAAATAATAAAGATCGTCATGGAAATCCATGCGATATACAACAGAAAAACAGAAAAAATCTGTGAGCCAAAAGCTGCATCTTTGAAAAGATCAATAACATCAATAAATCTCTAACCGGGCTTATCAGGAAAAAAGAAGTCAAAAATTAATATCAGGAATGAGAGAGGTAATATCCCTACCAATTCTTAGATATTAAAAGGATTATAAGAAAATATTGTAAACAACTCTATGCCAATAAATTTGACAACTTATATCAAATGAACAAATTCCTTGAAAGATACAAACTACCAAAGTCCACACAAGAAGAAACAAATAACATGAATAGTCTTACATATGTTTTTAAAAAATTAAATTTGTTGCTGAAAAGTTTCTCATAAAGAAAGCACCGGCCTCAGATGGTTTCACTGGTCACGTCTACCAAGGATTTAATGAAGAAATAATAGTTTTATACAAACCATTCCAGAAAATTGAAGAGGAGCAAATGTTCCCAAATCATTCTATGAGACCAGCATCACCCTCAACCTGATAAAAAGTGTCTATTAAAAAAATAGACAGCATACTAAGTGATTTCCCCCAAAGACTGGGAACAAGGCATGTCCTCTCTCACCACCTATTCAACATTATACTGGAGGTTCTAGCTAGTGCAATAGGATAAGAAAAAGAAATAAAAGACATCCAAATTGAAAAAGAAGAAATAAAATCTCTTTATTCAGAGATGACATAATCATCTATGTAGAAAATCTGATAGAATCTCCAAAAAAGCTACTAGGACTGATATATGAGCACAGCATGATTACAGGATACAAGATTAATGTAAAAAAACCACTGTATTTCTATTAACAATAAATAATCCAGAATTGAAACAAACAATGCTATGTATTATACAATAGCATCAAATTTTTGAAAAAGGGGCCAGGCATGGTGGCTCACACCCATAATCCCAGCACTTTGGGAGACCAAGGTGGGTGGCCAGGAGTTCAAGACCAGCCTAGCCAACAGGATGTTGAGACCAGGAGTTCAAGACTAACCTAGTCAACAAGATGAAACCCCTTCTCTACTAAAAATACAAATATTAGCCAGGTGTGGTGCTGCATGCCTGTAATCCCAGCACTTTGGGAGGCTGAGGCAGGTGGATTGCCTGAGCTCAGGAGTTTGAGACCAGCCTGGGCAACATGGCAAAACCCTGTCTCTACTAAAAATACAAAACAAAAAAATTACCTTGGTGTGGTAGCACATGCCTGTAGTCCCAGCTACTCAGGAGGCTGAGGCAGGAGAATCACTTGAACCAGGGAGGTGGAGGTTGCAGTGATCCAAGATCATACCACTGCACTCCAGCCTGGGCAAAGAGCAAGACTCTGTCTCAAATTAAAAAGAAAAAAAAAAAAAAGAAAGAAAGAAATAGGGATAAACCTAATAAAAGACCTAATGTTAGACCTGTACACTGAAAACTACAAAACACTGCTGAGATAAATTAAATTTAAACAAACAGAGCAGTATATACCATGTTAATGGGCTAGACACCCAATATTCTTAAGTTGCCATTTCTCCCCCAAATTTATAGCTTCAGTGCAATCCCAATCAAAATCACACCAGGCTTTTTCTGTAGAGTTAAAAGATGATTCTAAAGTTTATGTAGGCAGGCCATGGTGGCTCATGCCTGTACTCCCAGCACTCTGGGAGTCCAAGGTAGGCAGATCACTTGAGGCCAGGAGTTCAAGATCAGCCTGGCCAACATGATGAAACTCCATCTCTATTGAAAATACAAAAATTAGCTGGGGGTGGTAGTGCACCTGTAGTCTCAGCTACTCAGGAGGCTGAGGCAGGAGAATTGCTTGAACTTGGGAGGCAGACGTTGCAGTGAGCCGAGATCATGCCACTGCACTCCAGCCTGGGCGACAGAGCAAGACTTTGTCTCAAAAAATAAATAAAGTTTACGTGGAAATGCAAATGACCTAAAAAAAAGGCAAAATAATTTTGAAAAAGAAAGAAGATTTACAGTACCTGATTTCAAGACATGATCAAGCTACAATAATTAAGAGTGTGGTATTGGCATCAAAAAGAGAAAAATATTAGTAGAACAAAAAAGAGTCCAGAAATAGACCCATATGTGTTGGCAACTGATTTTCAACAAAGGTGCAAAGGCAATTCAGTGGAGAAAGGACAGCCTCTTCAACAAATGATGTCAAAACAATTGAATATACATATGCAAAAATGTAACTTTGATCCATACCTCACACCATATACAGAAATTAACTCAAAATGGATCAATGACTTAAAAGTAAAACTTAAATCTATAAAACTTCTAGAAAAGAACATAAGAGAAAATCTTTGTGACTTTGTGTTAGGCAAAGATATCTTAGATATGATACTAAAATCACAGTCTATAAAAGAAAACATAATACATTGGACCTCAACAAAATTAAGAATTGGAGTGCTAAACATAAGTATCTATGAGCTTAGTATACCAAGTACCGAATATAGAGGGCAATTGCTGGTTGCACAACCAGCAACAATTGCCCTTTTCTCTGTAAAATATTTTCCTTTAGGAGCCACCCACATGTACTTTATAGCAGCCACATGTTTGAATGAGATCTATTCCATCCCAGATCCAAGGTGTCCCCCGCCTGGCATAATTTCATCTTTTCTACCACTCACTGATTAATTCAGGAAGAGGAGATAATGCTGACCTAACTCAGTTGGTATATGGATTCTCCTGGCCAGTTCAGATCTAAACCTGGTAAGTCTTAGGGCCTTTGGTCTATGGCTGGGAAAGAAGGCATTGTTTCCTTCTACCTATAAATAAGCACACAAATTAGTCTCCATTGCTGGTGACAGTCATCTCACCTCCATAGGAGAGGCTAGCAGAGGACAAAGCCAACACATCAGTGGAGGGTGGTGTTTAGAGAACTAATAAGAAACAGAACCAGCATCCTGATCAAACCATGCCTGAAGCTAACATTACCTCTGAAATGTAGTTATGTAAGATAATAAATTGTCTTTAATTGTTTAAAACCATTTAAATTGATTTTTCTCTATCCTTGCAACCAAAAGCTTCCTTACTGATATAGAAGCACAAAAGAGGGCCAATTAATTTTGTCTGGTGATGTTGGAGAAGTCTTCCCAGAAGGGAAATCACTTGAGCTTTGACTTATAGGACAAGTAAGAGTTTCCAGGAAACAAGAGAAGTAAAAATGATTAGGCTGCATCTATCAGGCAACTGAGTGGCCCTCCATGATACTCAGGTGACCTTGAGGGTAGCCTGGCTTCCCTCCAGCACTATTGCTGAGATGCCATCACTCTGGTCCTCCCTCCCCTGTGGATCCGCAGGTTCTCATCTCCAGTTCTCCAGGCAGGAGCTTATTGCTAGTGAGGAGAGATATTAAAGCTGACTCTGTCTGCTCAGGAAATGGAAAGAACCCAGGAGAATTAGCTGGACAAAACCTATTAAGCAGCAAAGAACATACCCAGCTCTCGAGTCATCTTTGGAATTTTAAATCACACAAGTTGCCTTCTGAGTGGCTTTCCCAGCCTAGTGCTCTCCTCTTCAACAGGGCCTTGGAGACCAGTGGGGTTTGGAATTTAACCAGCCTGAGCAGCACCTCATTGGTCTCCCTGTGTGCCTTCCTCTAACTTGGCCACCAGACTTTAACAACCAAATCCACCATCATGAAACTCCTAAATAAGTACAACAAGCCCTCTTTCCTTTTGTAAGCAATCCTTTCCCTCTTGAGCTGAGATCAAATCCGGCCTTTGCTGTAGATTATTAGCTTCACATTAATGGGAGTCCTTTCTCTTATGCAGCGTTTTTCTACGCATTATTTCATGGGATACCACAGCAGCCCCAAGAACCAGGCAGGGGGAGACCAGTCCCAGGGAGCAATAGGACCCGAAGCCTCCAAGAGATTAAATGGCTTGCTAAAGGTCACAAGGCTAACACCTAAGAGTTGAACACACCTTTGGGGCCCATTTCTGGACCCCCACGCTGGCTCCGTTCTTATATAAAAATTCTAAGAAAAAAAATCTTTGTTGTGTCCAACCAGGCTGCCATGTGAACAGGAGCAAACCTCACCAGAAGCACAAAGTATTCGTCCTTCTGGAAACCTAAGAACCCACCAGGGACCACAAGAGAACTCAGCCACCAAAGGGAGGCTTTGGGCAAGTCACTTAGCAAGTGAGTCTCCAATCTCTGCGCGCGAAATGGCAATTAGCAGCCTCGCCGGCAGTTGAAAGAATAAAACAAGTTCCCCGGGTTCCTCTGACAGGCTGGCATTCACCCTTTGTCTAGCCCGAGGCTGGGTGGGGGAAAACAGCCCCCAGTACTGCTGGGGCAGTGCTGGAGCTGGCGTGGGAGCTGAGGGGTCCAGCCGACCCCACGCTCCACTGGGACAATGGAAAAGCCACTCATAGAAAGGGTGAAGGGAAGGGCAACTTCCTACCTGCTTCATGGGAACCAGAGCAGAACCTCCCTGGGGCCGAAACCTGCACACCAAGCTCACAGTTTCCATCCTCCTCGCACGGCGACAGCAGCCACGCTTCCTTTCCCACACTGCACCCCCGCCTGCAACCACCTCCCCTACCGCCCAGCCTCACCCAGAACAATAGAACCAGGAGGCCTCCTAAAATTAGTCAGTCGGCCTCCAACCCTGCCCAGGCAGGCAGGCTAGGTCTCCTGCCAGCGCCCAGGGTTAAGATGGGGCCTCCTGAGCCGGGCTGCCCGGGGTTGTGGGGGGACCTCCTGAGCCGGGCTGCCCGGGGTTGCTGTGGGACCTCCTGAGCCGGGCTGCCCGGGGTTGCTGTGGACCTCCTGAGCCGGGCTGCCTGGGGTTGCTGAGGGACCTCCTGAGCTGGGCTGCCCAGGGTTGTGGGGGACCTCCTGAGTCGGGCTGCCCGGGGTTATCAGGGGACCTCCTGAGCTGGGCTGCCCCGGGGTTGTGGGGGACCTCCTGATTCGGGCTGCCCGGGGTTGTGGGGGGACCTCCTGAGTCGGGCTTCCCGGGGTTGTCGGGGGACCTCCCCTAGCTGCACTCGGGGGGCTCTGCATGCCCTCTCTCTTTGCCAGCCTCCTCCTTTTCATCCCTCTGGCTCAGATTCCACCTAGTAAACCCCAATGAAGAAATGAATGCACACAGGTACGGGGGTGGGAAAGCTGGCCCAGGAAGCACAGAAGGCTTCCCTCTGAGGAAGGAGCTGAGGATATTTATAAGTCAATCTAAAATGAGCACCCAAGGCTGGGCGCAACAGCTCCTGCCTGTAATCCCAGTTCCTCAAGAGGCTGAGGCAGGAGGATCACTTGAGCTCAGGAGCTCGAGGCCAGCCTGGGCAACATAGCAAGACTGTCTCAAAGAATAAAATAAAATGAGTACCCAGTAATCCTACCACACTTCCATGGAATGAATATCTCCCCAGTCTCCAACGGGGTGAGCCCATTCCTTCTCCTCAGTCCTCAGGCAGCCTGCATCCTCCTCCCCACCACTCCCACACCACCATGCCCACGACCTTGCATTATAGCTCCTTGGGGAAAACCTGATGCTACCTGGCAGGAATCCCCTCACCTCTGCATACCACCAAACTTACAGCCCACCTGTATCAAGACCCCTCTCTCTTACATATATATTTAGAATAGTTAAAAAAAAAAAAAGATCACTCTGTCTGCTTCTCCTCTGTGAGGAGAGACAGTGTCTGCAGCCCTGCACCCATCCCTGTGATGGATCCCCCTCTCAAGGACACGCTTCTGCCCATTTTCTCTCTCCTGTACATGAATTTCTCCTTTTCTACCAAATTCACCCAGCAGTGTGTATAATATAGTGCCCTAGTATCTCTTATTTTAAAATCCTCTCTCTTGTGAACTGAACCTGGAATCTTTTTTTTAATCTTCCCTCAGTCTTATCTCCCCACCCTCTACTCCCCCACTGTTTTCCTCCTCATCCACAGCAAACTTCTTTTTTTTTTTTTTTTTTGAGACGGCGTCTCACTCTGTCACCAAGTCTGGAGTGCAATGGCATGATCTCTGCTCACTGCAACCTCCACCTCCCATGTTCAAGTGATTCTTCTGCCTCAGCCTCCCAAGTATCAGGGTTTACAGGTGCACGCCACGATGCGTGGCTAATTTTTGCATTTTTGTAGACACAGGATTTCACCATGTTGGCCAGGCTGGTCTTGAACTCTTGACCTCAGGTGATCTTCCTGCCTCGGCCTCTTAAAGTGCCGGGATTACAAACATGAGCCACCACAACCAACCCACAGCAAAACTTCTGTAGAAGGCCGGATGTGGGGCTCACACCTGCAATCCCAGCACTTTGGGAGGCTGAGGCAGGAAAATCACTTGAGCCCAGGAGTTTGAGACCAGCCTGGCCAACATAATGAGACTCCATCTCTGCAAAATATTTATAAATTAGCCAGGTGTGGCGGCACACCCCTGTAATCCCAGCTACTGAGGAGGCTGAGGTGGGAGGATCGATTGAACCCAGGAGGTGAAGGCTGCAGGAAGCCGTGATTGCACCACTGCACTCCAGCCCGGGTGACAGAGCAAGACCCTGTCTCAAAAAAAAAAAAAAAAAAAAAAAAACAAGAATAAAATAAATATCCAACTGCCTACATGACATCTCCATGGAAATGTTTAATAAGCATCTCGAATTTACTCTTGGACAGAACAGGATTAGCCCTCCCTTAGTCTTCCCGTTCTCAGTAAATAACACCACCATCTACCTAGTTACTCCATCCAAATTCTGTTCACTTCTCTCTCTCTGTACTGCCTTCTCTGTGCCCAGGCCACCACGGTCTCTCTACAGGGTCTCCCTGCTGACTCTCTTGCCCAGTTACCATCTGTGTTCCACACCCAGTGAGAGTGATCTTCTGAAAACATAACTCAGATCAGGCCACATCCAAAATTCGAATGGTCATGGCCAGGTGTGGTGGCTCATGCCTGTAATCCCAGCACTTTTGGAGGCAGAGGCAAGAAGATCGCTTGAGGCCAGGAGTTTAAGACCAGCCTGGGCAACATAGTGAGACTCCCCCTCATCTCTACTAAAAATACAAAAAAAAATTAGCCAGGCATGTTGGTCCATGCCTGTAATCCCAGACTGAGACAGGAGAATCACTTGAACCAGAAGACGGAGGTTGCAGTGAGCCGAGATGGCACCACTGTACTCTCCAGCCTGGGCAACAGTGCAAAACTCTGTCTAAAAACAAAAAATAAAAAACAAAAACAGAAGGAGAGAACTAGGCATAGAGGGACCTTTTAGGAGGCTGGGAGGATATGCCAAGGGAGGCGAGAAGACATACTGCCAAGATTGGTAAAAATGAGAAAAATCAGTAATATCCAGCGCTGGAAAGGGCAGGGAAACAGTTCATTCTCATGAACTGTTAATGATAATATACACTGTACAATGTTTTCAGAGGAAAATTTAGTAGTATCTATTTAAAATAGTCAATGTTTATATTTTCTGACCCAACATTTCCATTTCTGGGAGTTTATCCTACAGAAAAACTCCCACAAATGCAGAAAGGACATGTATACAGAAACACTCGTTGCAGCATTGTTTATAATGGTGGAAACTTGGAAACAACCCAAATATCCACACAGGGGGCTGGTTACATAAACCACCACACAGCCACACTATAGACTAAATATCACTATTTGAAAGAATGACACACGCCTCTACGTATTTTCATGGGAAGATGTCTAATATATTTTGATGGGGGGGGGGAACACAAGTTGCAGGAAGAACAGTATACACAGCTCTATTTTTGTTTTAAAACAGAGATAATATGTTAGAATATGTATAAAAATTTCAGAAGGGAATGCACTAAACTGTTGATGACAGCTATTTCTCGGGGAGTCAGCATGGGGAGGCCTCTGCTTTCTACATTTTGTATTTTTGCAATGTTTTGGATTTGTGTATCTGTGCATTACTTCTGTGACCAGAAAACAAAGAGCAAATGAGAGGTAATGAACCACGTGAGGTCAAACTAGGATGGTGGAAAGAAGGGGCAGATTCGAGAGTTATTGATGACACAGGCAAAATGTCTACCATGAAATTAACACACAAAATGTGTATCATGAAATTTAAGGCTGAGTGACTGGAAAGGTGATGGCCCTATAACCAGTATGTTAGCCCAGAATAGTCACATTTCAATTAAGTCCCCAGATTATAATTGGGCATCTCTCACAAGTGACAGCCACCATTCTTGTTCTACCCTTTTCTGGCCACTCAGCCCAGTGTGACAAAAGCCCTTCCCTTCATTCCCCACAGTGTAGCACAGAATGGGTTGCCAATACCACCCTTAAACTTAAGCAAAAGGACCCTTCCCTGAACCCACACACACGCATACACAAAAATATTGTTAATGAACACAGATGATTTGGCAATTCCACTCCTAGGTATATGCCCAAAAGAACGGAAAATACGGCCAGCACGATGGCTCATGCCTGTAATCTACCACTTTGGGAGGCAGAGGCAGGAAGATCATTTGAGGTCAGGAGTTCAAGACCAGACTGGCCAACATGGTAAAATCCCATCTCTACTTAAAATACAAAAATTAAAAAAAAAAAAAATCAGCCAGGCTTGGTGGTGCATGCCTGTAATCCCAGCTAGTCAGGAGGCTGAGAGAGAAGAATCGCTTGAACCCAGGCAGCAGAGGTTGCAGAAAGCCGAGATCATATCACTGCACCCCAGCCTAGGCAACACAGTGAGACTCTGTCTCAAAAAAAAAAAAAAAAAAAAAAAAAGAACTGAAATATATGTCCACACAAAAACTTGTACGTGAATATTCATAGTAGCCAGAACCCTAATGGCCATCGCTGATGAATGGATACACAAAATGTGGTGTATCCACACAGTGGAATCTCCTTCAGCCATGAAGTACTGACACCTGCTACAACATGGAGGAGCCTTGAAAATACTGTGCTAAGTGAAAGACGTAAGTCACTAAAGGACACATACTCTACTATTTCATTTCTTTTTTTTTTTTTTGAGATGGACTCTCACTTTGTCACCCAGGCTGGAGTTCTGCGGCACAATCTCTGCTCACTGCAGCCTCTGCCTCCCAGGTTCAAACGACTCTCCTGCCTCAGCTTCCTGAGTAGCTGGGACTATAGGTGGGTGCCCAGCTACTCAGGAGGGGTACACTACACCCAGCTAATTTTTGTATTTTTTAAAGTAGAGACAGAGTTTCACCATATTGGCCAGGCTGGTCTTGAACTTCTGACCTCGTGATGCACCCATCTCAACCTCCCAAAGCGCTGGGATTACAGGCATGAGCCACCACGCCCGGCCTCTACCATTTCATTTCTATTAAGCATCCAGAATAGGCAAATATATAGAGACAGAACATAGATTAGTGGTTGCCAGGGGGGAGGGGAGAATGGGAAGTGACTGCTAATGGGTATGGAGTTTCTCTTGTGATGATGAAAATGTTCTGGAATTGGTGGTGATGGGTGCACAATTCTGAATGTACTAGAAACCACTGAACTCTTCACTTTAAATGGGTGAATTGTATGGTATGTGAAAATGTTATAATAAATCAAACACACCTGCCTGGGCGCAGTGGCTCACACCTGTAACCCCAGCACTTTAGGAGGCCAGGGTGGGAGGATCATTTGAGCTGGAGAGGTTGAGGCTGAAGAGAGCTGTGATCATGCCACTCCACTCCAGCCTGGGTGACAGTGAATGAGACCTTGTCAACACACACACACACACACACACACACACACACACACACACACACGTGCAGGTACCTGGTTCTGTCAAGAGCTGAACTCAGTGCTGGCACAGGCACCACATAATCCTAACATCCTCTTCTGTGACTAACATTTCTCCACATCTCTTGCCTTGTCTTGAAAACTAAGGCAACGAAATCCGAACTCTAAAGCACAACCAGCATCGCTGATGAATCCTGCTTTAGAGTACAGGGAAGATTTCAGGGAGAATTGCTTTGGTAAAAGAAAGGACAAATTAATTAATTTGTCAAACCCTTTTATATAAGCACAACACGTCCTCTACCAGAAGAGCTGAGTGTCCATTTTCCTCCTTCCCTTCCTGCTTCAATCATGACTATGGAACTATTCATCCACTACCAGGGCATGCTTAACTGTTGTGCATGGTAGTTGAGAAATACTTTCAATATCAAATACTTTGTATTGTGGAGTCAGGCATGCTGGTACTTGCCTGTAATCTCAGCTACTTGGGAGGCTGAGATGGGAGGATTATTTGAGGCCAGAAATTGGAGACCAGCCTGGGCAACATAGTGAGACCCTGTATGAAATTTAAAAATAATAATAAAGACTATGGTGCTTAGCACAATATCTAAAAATAAATTCTTATTACTCTTAAATTCTAAAAATGCTTTTTTTTAAAAATTTTTTTGAGAGGGAGTCTAGCTCTTGTTGCCCAGGTTGGAGTGCAATGGCTCAATCTCGGCTCACCGCAACCTCCGTCTCTTGGGTTCAAGCAATTCTCCTGCCTCAGCCTCCGGAGTAGCTGGGATTACAGGCGCCCACCACCACGTCCAGCTAATTTTCTATATTTTTAGTAGAGACAGGGTTTCACTATCCTGGTCGGGCTGGTCTCGAACTCCTGACCTCAGGTGATCCACCCACCTTGGCCTCCCAAAGTGCTGTGATTACAAATGTCAGCCACCACACCTGACCTAAAAATTCTTCCTACTCTTAAATTAGTAAATAGGTAGGCCTAGATGTAACTGCATAAAACCCAATTAATGATTCCCTACATTGGCTGCCAGGTAAATACTAGGTATTGAATACTAGAATTGGAAGTAGTTTTATTTTTGTAAAAACATGTAATAAAACTTAAATTTTTGTAAAATAAAATTTAAAATGATCATTTTTATTCAAAAAATGTGTGTTCCATTTTTTATATTCCTTTATTTAAACCAATATTTTGCCTTTTATTTTAATAGATAAGCTGATGCCTTTGGCCGTTCAGATTGCTATAACAAATTACCTTGGATTGGGTATTTTTTCTTTTTTTTTTGGTGCCGTGACTCAGATAGACTGGGTAATTTATAAACAACAGAAATGTGTTGCTCACAGCTCTATGGCTGGGAAGTCCAAGACCGAGGCACTGGCAGATTCAGTGTCTGATGAGGGCCTATTCCTCACAGCAGGTGCCTTCTTTATGTCCTCACGTGGCAGAAAAGGGAACAAGCTCCCTCAGGCCCCTTTTTTCCTCTCTCTTTTTAATCTTTTTGTTAATTTTTCATTTTTCTGGGTATATAGTAGGTGTACATATATGTGGGTTACATGAGCTGTAACAGCTGAGTGATACAGGCATGCCATACACAATAGCCACATCAGGGTAAACAGGGTATCCATCACCTCAAGCTCTTATCCTTTGCGTTACAAACAATCCAATTATATTGTTTTAGGTTTTTTGTTGTTAGGGGTTTTTTGTGTGTGTTTTTTGAGACAGGGTCACCCAGGCTGGAGTGCAGTGGAGCAATCTCAGCTCACTGCAGCCTCAAACTCCCGGGCTCAAGCGATCTTCCCACCTCTCAGGCCCTGAGTAGCTAGGACTACAGAAATGCACCACCATGTCCTGCTAATTTTTGTGGGTTTTTGTAGAAAAAGGAGTTTGCCATGTTGTCCAGGTTTTGTTATTTTTAAATGTACAATTAATTTTTTTTTTTTTAGATGGAGTCTCACTCTGTTGCCCAGGCTGGAGTGCAGTGGCGCAATCTCAGCTCACTGCAACCTCTGCCTCCCAAGTTCAAGTGATTCTCCTGCCTCAACCTCCTGAGTAGCTAGGATTACAGGCATGAGCCACCACGCCCAGCTAATTTTTGTATTTTTAGTAGAGACGAGGTTTCACCATGTTAGCCAGGCTTGTCTCGAACTCCTGACTTCAGGTGATTCACCTGCCTCGGTCTCCGAAAGTGCTGGGATTGCAGGTGTGAGCCACCACGCCCAGCCATATTTTATTTACTTAACAGTTTGTTAGTTTTATTTGTAACTTTTTTTTTTTTTTTGAGACAGGGTCTCACTATGCTGTTCAGGCTGGACACCTGGGCTCAAGCAATCCTCCTACCTCAGCCTCCCTAGAAGCTGGGCTTATTTATTTATGATTTTATTATGTGAGCCTGGCTTATTTATAATTTTTGAATGTTTAGACATCTAGTATGTAGGCCTCTTGCTCCAGCCCCACAAATGTGAGGGCAGGTCCACCAGCCACACCTCAGACTTACGGCTCTGAGAAGGTCACAGAAGGAAAGCACAAGGCTGAGGGTAAACAGCCCCAGCTACATAGAGATGGGGCTACTCCCAGGGCCCCAGGCCCACCCACGATGAGCTCCCAGCCAGCCCACAGAGAAAGTAAAGAGGTTCCCCAGTAGCCAGGGAGAACCCGCCTTCCCCACTCAAGAATATCCTTTTCCCAGGATTATGGATCCTTCCAGAGAAACCCCAGCCCTACCAAAAGAGGGTGCTCTTGCTCTATGGCCCAAGTACAGCAGACCACAATATTCATTCATCTTTCATTCAACCGGCAGGCATTGGCCAGGCGCTGTGTGAGCTTGACACTGGAGAAGCGCGGTGCTTGCCCTCAGGCCGCCTACAGTCCAGTGGGAGACAGACGACATGAGCACAAACAGACCACCTGTGGCCCATCCCATCCAGGCCCAATTGCCCTGGGTCCAGACAGCTCTGGCTTCAGTCTGTCCTCCAGGACAAGGTGTGAGCACACCCATGGATCCTGCCAGCAGTTCTCGTCACCTCAGCTCTGGATACTCCACAAACCACTGGCCTACAAGAACACTCAATCAATCCCACAAGACAAACAGCAGTCTGCAGCTCAGCGTCCTCTAAATTCCTACAGATTCAAGACATCGTTTCCTTCCCCCGACTCCCCAAAAGTGAGGACAGGCCGGGAGGGGTGGCTCATGCCTGCAATCTCAGCACTTTGGGAGGCCAAGGCAGACAGATCACTTGAGGACAGGAGTTCGAGACCAGCCTGGCCAACATGAGGAAACCCCATCTCTAAAAATGCAAAAATAATTAGCCAGGCATGGTGGTGCATGCCTGTGATCGCAACTACTCAGGAGGGTGAGGCAGGAGAATCGACTTGAACCCAGGAGGCGGAGGTTGCCATGAGCCAAGATGGCGCCACTGCACTCCACCCTGGGCAAACTCTGTCTAAAAAAAAAAAAGTGAGAACGGCTCAGAGGCAGAGCTCTGGCTCAGTTATGCACAAGAGCTGATGTTGCCAAACAGAATAATTGGATCGAAGGTAGTGCACTCAGGTATCTTGGGACTGCGTTCTGCCCAAGCCCTGGGGAAGTACTTACTTCATATGTGTGTAATGAAAGGGCTCCTCTGGGGAATTTTTCTAAAATGAAGAGACTCCCTATTCCTAAAGGGAATTGATCTCACCACTTCTACATATAAAAAATTCCTTGCAACTTTTCAGTAGCAGTTTTTCCCTTTTCAGTTTACCAGGTTTTCAAAAATCTGAAGGTTGGGTCTCAGCCAGGCACCCTGTTCCAGTCTGAGTGATGGAAGGCAGCCCACTGGGGAAGAAGCATGCTTCAAAAGCCAACAGGAAGCCGCTCAGAATACAGCTCATGGGATGCCCACGTAAAGACAGGAAAACTCCAGAGTCATCCATATCAAGGTGATATCACCAAGGGAGGAGGCAAAGGAGAGAACACAAGGCGGGGCCTGAGGAGCACCTGTATTTCTAAGACAAGAAGAAAAGAGGAGTCAGAAAAGGCAGGAGAACCAAAAGAGAGTTCAAGAGAGAGGGAGTGGAGTGAGTGACTAGGCTGACTGATGCAGACTGGTCATGAGGGAGAACTGGAGACAGCTGTTGGTGGTGGGTGACCTTCAAGAAGCAGTTTCAGGCCAGGTGTGGTGGCTCAGGCCAGTAATCCCAGCACTCTGGGAGGCTGAGGCGGGCAGATCATGAGGTCAAGAGATTGAGACCATCCTGGCCAACACAGTGAAACCCCGTCTCTACTAAATACAAAAAAAAAAAAAATTAGCTGGGCATGGTGGCGCCCGCCTGTAGTACCATCTCCTGCCAAGGCAGGAGAATCACTTGAACCCAGGAGGCGAAGGTTGCAGTGAGCCGAGATCTCACCACTGCACTCCAGCCTGGTGACAGAGAGAGACTCCATCTCAAAAAAAAAAAAAAAAAAAGCAGTAGAGACAGGAGCAGAGGTCAGATTGCGAAGTGTTCAGGAGTAAAGAGGACAAAATAACAGATGGTACTGGAGGGGTCAGCAGAAGGAAAGCTGTTTCAGGACAGGGGAGGATGGAGAAACTGGAAAACCCGAGACTGGAGCTAATGAATGCAGCAGAGTCATAGATGGGGTGGGCACTAGTGGGCAGCTAAGCATGGAAAGACCCGGCAGGCCCTTACCATGAGGCAGGAGGGAGGGGCAGGAGGAGGAAAATGGGGTTGAGGGCGTGAGGCAGGGACACGGGCTGGGGCTCAGCCACTCTGGCTTTCATCACCCGCTCAGCTTCCTGATGCCTGGAAAAGAGACATCAATGTGGCCACGCCGCCACGATGTGTCTGAGACCTGAGCTAAGGGACCCATGTGCCCCAGAGCCCAGGCTCGTTCACGGTCCTAACTATGGCCTCCTGACCAGTCGTGGATTCACTCTCTCATTCACTCAATATTTATGCCCACCTGCCACATGAGACGTGCAAGGAGTTGCCTCAATAAGAGGGACCAGAGAGCTCAGAGGGTTGCAGGGAGGAAAGTCACACAGACTTTCCCCGGGGGTGCTGAGGCCAGACAGAGTGTGCTGTAGAATTCCAGAGCAAGGACACCTCACCTTGGGGAAGGAGTAGCAGAGCCAGAGAAGGAAGTGACATGGAACCAAAGCAAGGGGAAGAGTTGGCCAGGAGAGCAGAAGCGGCAAGAGCGTTCCAGGAGAGAACACAGTACACACAAAGGCATAAAGTGAGCAAAGGTGAGAGTGAGCCTGGCGAGCCCCAGGAACTGGGAGCAAAACGTTCAGAATGAACTCAGAGGCTGAGGCGGGAGGACCCCTGAGCCTAGCAGTTTGAGACCAGCCTGGGCAACATAGCAAGACCCTGACCTCCCCCTCAAATAACAAGTTCAGAATGGAGAACACAGCACCAAAATGGTCATCCAAGAGGTAAGGCCGAAGCCATAGGAGAAGGGCCTGCCCAGGCTATTCAGCAAAAAATACCAAATAACATGAAATAAGGATCTAATTATGGGCAGATGGCCATAGCACTACATCCTAAGACCAAAACAACTGTGTACATTGTGTACTGAATAAAATCCATAACCCTTGCCAGGAGTCAGGGCAGGGGGTGGCTGCAGTGGCTAAATCAGTGACCAACAGAAACATGGACTCCTGGAAGCAAAGGTGGGTCCCAGGAAGTCACAGCATCAAGATATAGAGCTGACCATCCAGCCAGCCAGCACTAGGTGAAGTCAAGCCCCTCCCTGAGATGTCAGCAGAGGAAACGCAGGCTCAGGTGAGTCACATTACCCCGAGAAAGAGAGTGGGAGAATGAGAGCATACATGAG
The DNA here is from genome assembly GCA_036589455.1 of Ateles fusciceps. Classification (NCBI taxonomy): domain Eukaryota; kingdom Metazoa; phylum Chordata; class Mammalia; order Primates; family Atelidae; genus Ateles; species Ateles fusciceps. The sequence goes on from JAZHEH010002047.1 coordinate 4,280,427, forward strand.
GTGGTGCTGCTGCGAGCCCCAAGCTCGCTTCATCTCCCGTCACACCTGGGTGGCTCCCAGGGGGCAGCAACTGTGAAGGGAAGGGTCACCATGCTCTGGCTGGCTTGCAGGAGTCAGCTCATCTAATTCCATAGACTCTGCAAGTCACTGTCACAGCACTGCGCCCCTCCCTCCTCTTGGAGGTATTAACATCCATGTTATCACACTGTTGTATTTTCTTGTCTGTTTCCCTTACTGATCTGTGAGCTCACCAAAGGCAAGGGCTGGGTTTTGTTCAACCTTGTATGTCCTGATTCATGTATAATGAGCGACAGATACTCCTTGGTTGAATGAAGGGATGGATGGATGGATGGATGGATGGGCTCCAAGCTCCATACTAGGTTTGGCTTAATGAAAGTTGACTGTAATTGACAACACCAATTTTTGAGCTGGTCAAGTTCAATCCCACCAGATGTCATGAAAATGGAGCCCATGAAGAATGACTGACAGAAGCAAACCGGGTGCGACCAAGGCTTAAATTGCACCTCACTCGTGCTTACATGGCCTATACATCCTGAGTGTGGACCTTCCAGATTCACCTCTGCTGTCAAAAAAAAAAAAAAAAACTGCCTGTGGCCATGGTGGGAAGGGGTTCGAGTCCTGAGGTGTGCCGAGGATCCACTCACTCAGGGCCCCAGGGCCATCAAAAGGCGCATTGCGCATGTGCGGGGCAGGTTTTGGTTGGCCACATTCCCCTGTTCGAGGTAGGCTCAGACCATTCATCATTGATCCCATTTGTAGGGCCCACACCCAGAGCAGGTGGGAGAAGCTTCTGGGAGGGCCCCGGGAACCCTGGAGACCTGCCTATGGGGCATATTGCAAGTCTGGGCCAGCCAGACATGCTGAGAGGAGACAAAAGAGCAGGGGTGGAGGTGGGATAGCCCCAGGCACGCCAGCCCGCACCCCACATGACAGAGACATGGCATCAGCATTTTGCCCTTTGTTCACACCTTCATGTCTATTTCCATGTTTCCCCTTTATTTCTTAGTGAGAATTTGTTTTCCAAAACTGCCAGCTTTATCTCACATATACCAAAGAGTAAGGGGGAGCAGACACCAGGGGAATAGAAGTTCAATCCCAGGCGCAGCTCCACTGTCTTGGGCTGTGTGATTTGAGGTCAGGGGAAAAGGAAAAAGTCAGAGTCCCTGGGTTCCTGCTCAGGGCAAATGCTGTACTGCCTAAACAAACCTTCACAAAGCAGCATTATCCCCTTTGTACAGGCAGGAATCAAGGCTCAGAAGGTAACCGAATGTGCTCAAGAACCCACAGGTAGAGAGTGACAGGTGGGATTCCAATTTGACTACAAAGTGTGCTGGGCAAAGTCATTTTATCTTTCTGTGTCCTCATTTCTTAGTTTTAAAATGGAAACAGTAATAGGGCTATTGAAAGGATCAAATGAAATAATACATGGGAAAACACATGGCAAACCATGAAACACACCACCATGTTATCTTCCCTTGATCCAGTGCTTCCCCACTGACCCTCCCCAGGCAAGGCTCTTAGCCCCCCTCTCTCTAGTGTTCTCATCAAGAGGTGCTGAGAGTTAACTTTGCCAAATGAATCCAAGTCCTTGGCCCCTGCCCTTCCTGGCACACTTGGCCAATACTCAACAGGATTTATAGCGTGGTTCCTGGAACATCCCAGATCTGCTAGAACACCACCCAACCCAAGCCAGCCGTCCTGAGGACAGCCAGCCACTGCAGCAGAAGAGCTGAGGAGCCAACGCTACCACTGGCTCAGCTCTGATGTGCCTGGAAATTCACCAAAGGCATCACGACGGAAGGACATCGCTGGGCATGCCCCACTTAGCAGACACACAGTCAATGCCCAGATGGAAAGCAGCCTTGGTGAAGGGCAGGGCACCCCCCAACTCAGAAATCTCAGCTGCAGCACCCCAGGAACATCAAGTCCAAGTCTGTTCCCGGCTTTCCCACCCTGTCATCCTCTAGCACACAGCATTATTTTCCCTTCTGGGAAGTGACTCTGGCTTCCTCATCCTGGTACAGCTTGATTCACCTAAGCAGGACATGCCAGGTGGAATAGGCAGGTGGCCTGGCTTCTTCAGAGAAGGCTGGACAAGCCCAGGAAGCAGGGGAACTGGGCTGAGCTCCCACAGGCTCAGGCTGAGCCGTCTCTGCCCTCCGCTGATAAAGGTCACAGTTTCATGCTCTCTCAGAGACACTGAGGATGAGGGGAAGGGCACGGAGTAGGGAGTCAGAAGCCCTGGGGCCAACTTTTGGCACTGCTACTCATTGCTGCTTGACCTCAAGCAAACCACTTCCCCCTCTCCGAGTCTCGGTTTCCTCATCTGTAAGCAAGAAGTTTCCAGCTAGATCACTGAGGTCCATTACAATACTCACTTTCTGTGACATCACATATCTAGATGGTGATGTCTCAGAAAGTCTCACACAGTCCCTAACATAGACCCTCAACAAGCCCAGAAACTAGAAGCTGTTAAAGATAAAATAACATAGCAGGAAGCAGGCAGCACGCTCACCTCTCATCTCCTGGGGGAGCCATCACCGCCATTAGCTTGGGCTCCCAAAGACCTTGCCTTTGGCTGGATGCTCCTGGGACTCACCTGGAAGAAAAGACTTAAAATCCTCAACTGTAAAGGGGGACTCATCACTTCACTTGGCTGTCAGACAACAAGACACTGTCCAGATCCTGAATTAGGCCATGAGAGCGAGAGCTCATCCCCGTCAATGAAAGCTGTTAAACTCCTTGTCACCTGTTTATCGGGTAGCAAGGAACATGACAAATGCCAGCATTCATCACAGCTCAGCTGCCAGCAAAGGGATGTCCTGGGCATGAGAGCTGGTGCCAAGCACAGGGTCCTTGGGCCCTTCCCTCAACACCAGAGAACAGAAAACTGAGCAAAGAAGACATCTCTCTAGCCCCTTGCAGTGTTGGGCTCCAGACAGGGAGCTACAGTGAGAAACTGAACCCAGGAATAGACAGGAAAGCTTTGCCACCTTGGACAAGTCCCTTTGTCTCTGGGCCTTATTTTACTACCCGTAAAATGAAGATAAAGGTAGTATCAGATTGATGCAAGGGATAAAATATAGTCATAGACATGTGCTGTATAAAGGGCACGCAAATGAACTGGGCGATGATGGAAAAACAAAAGAGGTGTAGAATGTGTACAGTGGTGCCTCGGAGCCAGCTTCAGCCACCTTCTTCTGGCTTGCAAGAGTCAACATTTTGCATGTTCAGGGATTTCGCTAGCTGGTTGATATCCCATTGATAGACTGAAATCAGCCATAGTGCAAATATTTTACACTACAGAAATGGTCCAACACTACAAATCAGGGCAGTTTTTCCCCCTTCCAGGGAGCTGATTGTTAAACATGTGCCAGCACGCTACTGTGTATAATGAATAAGAGTAATGCAACAAGAGGCAATGTGTTCTTGCTTCAAACACATTCACCATAATTTTCTACATCCAAATAAATGTTAACTGCTTCATGACAATAAGCTTAGGAAGTCATATGGTTTTCTGACACATACATTTTCTTCATTGTCACAAACATCAAGGAGTCCGGGATCTCCTCCTTTCTTTCTTGTTCCCTCTCTCGCCAAGTGACACGCCTGCTCCCCCCTTTGCCTTCAGCCGTGAGTGAAGGCTTCCTGAGACCTCACCAGAAGCAGAACAGAGGCTGGTGCCATGCTGGTACAGCCTGCAGAACTCTTTTCTTTCTAAATTACTCAGTCTCAGGTACTCCTTTACGGCAATGCAAAACCTACTAACATACCTCTATGTGCAATGCACCAAAGACTCAGAAGAAAAAAACCTTTCCTTACTTGTTCCCAGGGTGGTGGAGGAGTGAGAAAGTGTACACTGTGAAGCATTCTGGGAATGGAGGCAGAGTGCCCCTTGCTCTGCTCAAGTTGTAGGGGTCCAAGCCCAAGCAAATAGGAAGGGCACTATAGGCAGCATGACAGCACATGCAAAGATACAGAGGCTTGATTGCTAAGGCCACTTTTTAAAATTCCTCCCTGAGAATTCGTAAGTTTTACAGTTATTAATGACAGAACTATTTTTCTTGGCCAAAAGATGCATCCTTCACCTTGTCTCCTTCACCAGAATTTAGTACCAAATTCCCTTTGGTTGTTTCCAAAACGCAAATCCATTCCGGGGGATGCAAATTTGCCACAGTCGAGAGCAGGTCCTCAAAGCAGAGAGGCGCTCCCAAAGCCGTTTGATAACGGCAACAGCCCTGCAGTGTCTAAGCCCAAACGCCCAAGGTGACTACTTCAGGTTGCAGCAGACAACTGGATGTACAAGACCACTTCAGTTTCCGTCTCATTATTCAATAATGCTTTACCAGGAACAATAAGATGCCAACCTTTTCCTTTTAAGACACGTCCATGTCTCTGCCTTGGAGAATGCCAGAATTTGAATTTCAAAAATGAAGACAAAAAGAAGAAAGAAGGTATCCAAAAGCATCCAGGCAAAACAAAAGGAGGTTACCTTCAAAGGAACAAAACTCAAGGTGACCTGATACTGTCCAGACAGTGGAACCAGGTTATGAGGCCTATGCCAACCAAGTCATTGCCCAAATATAGAGGCAAGAGAATGTCATTCTCTCATACATATAGGTTCAGAAAATACATCATGGCCAGGCGCAGTGGCTCACACCTCTAATTCCAGCATTTGGGAGGCTGAGGCAGGCAGATCACCTGAGGTCAGGAGTTTGAGACCAGCCTGGCCAACATGGTGAAACCGTCTCTACAAAAATACAAAAATTAGCTAGGCATGGTGGCACATACCTATAATCCCAGCTACTCAGGAGACTGAGGCAGGAGAATCACTTGAACCCAGGAGGCAGAGGTTGCAGTTTAAGCCAAGATCTCGACGCTGCACTCCAGCCTGGGTGACAGAGTGAGACTCTGTCTCAAAAAAAAAAAAAAAATTATCTACATACCATTTTCAAAAAAATGTTTGAGACACATCAACTATCTGGAGAGGAATCAAAATACAAAATTCAAAATGGGGGAAGTTGAGGTACTATAAAAGGATTGAAAGTGAGCAATAAACCAGTGAAGCTGGGCGTGGTGGCTCACACCTGTAATCCCAGCACTTTGGGAGGCTGAGGCGGGCGGATCACCTGAGGTCGGGAATTCAAGACCAGCCTGACCAACAGGGAGAAAACCCATCTCTAAAAATACAAAATTAGCCGGGTGTGGTAGCGCATGCCTGTAATCCCAGCTACTCAGGAGGCTGAAGCGAGAACTGCTTGAACCTGGGGAGCCGGAGGTTGTGGTGAGCCGGAGGTTGTGGTGAGCCAAGATTGCGCCACTGCACTCCAGCCTGGGCAACAAGAGCAAAACTCCATCTCAAAAAAATAAACAATAAACTAGTGAAGTCTAAATTATAAATTATTGTTGTAAATTTGGTTTACAGTTGGATGTTAGTCATTTGTATACAATTCTAGAACAGGCAAAACTAATTTATGGTGAAAGAATTCAAAATAATTGTTTCTGGGAGAGCAGGGATTGAGTGGGAAGAGTTAAAGGAAACCTGCTAAAATAATGAAAATGTGTTCTATCATGATCCGGGTTTGCGTTATACAGGGGTGCACATTAGTTAAAACTCATTGTACTGTACTCTTAAGATCAGTACATTTCACTGCATTTAAAAAATAAATATCTTAACAATATTGAGCCAGGTGCAGTGGCTCATCCCTGTAATCCCAGCACTTTGGGAGGCCAAGTGGGCAGATCACTTGAGGTCAGGAGTTTGAGACCAGCCTGGCCAACATGGTGATACCCCATCTCTACTAAAAATACAAAAATTTGCCAGGCACGGTGGTGTGCGCCTGTAATCCTAGCCACATGGGAGGCTGAAACACAAGAATTGCTTGAACCAGGGAGGTGGAGGTTGCAGTGAGCGGAGATCACGCCACTGCACTCCAGCCCAGGCAACAGGGGAAGAAAAAATATCTCAAAAAAAAAAACCAATATTGAGTCTTCCAATATATGAATATGGTACAATCTCTTTGCTTAGTTTTTTAATTTCTCTTAGCAATGTTTTGCCATTTTCAACGTACAGATTTCATGTGTCTTTTATCAGATTTATCCCTATTTCATATTTTGATGGCATTGTAATTGGCATTATTTATCTCAATTGATTGCTCATTGCTAAGAAATAGAAATACTGACTTTTGTATATTGATCTTGCAACTTTATTGAACTCACCTGTAAGTTCTACCAACTTTTTTGGAGAATCCATCCAATTTTCTACATAGAATGTCATGTCATCTATGAATAAAAAGACTTTTATTTCTTCCTTCCCAATTTAGATGCCTTTTTTTTTCCCCTTCTTTTTTTTTTTTTTTTTTTTTTGAGACGGAGTTTCACTCTTGTTACCCAGGCTGGAGTGCAATGGCGCAATCTCGGCTCACTGCAACCTCCGCCTCCTGGGTTCAAGCAATTCTCCTGCCTCAGCCTCCCGAGTAGCTGGGACTACAGGCGCACACCGCCATGCCCAGTTAATTTTTGTATTTTTAGTAGAGACAGGGTTTCACCATGTTGACCAGGATGGTCTCAATCTCTTGACCTCGTGATCCACCTGCCTCGGCCTCCCAAAGTGCTGGGATTACAGGCGTGAGCCACCACGCCCAGCCTTTTTTCTTCTTTTATTGCACTGGCTGGAACCTCCAGCAGAATGTCGAGTAGGTGATGAGAACAGACACCATTGCCTTATTCCCAGTCTTAGGGGGACAACATTTAGTACTTCACGGTTAAGTGTGTTGTTAGCAGTAGGGCTTTTACAGATATTCTTTATTAGGCTGAGGATATTTCATCTACATTAAGCCATTTTTGCATTGCTATCAATACTTGAGACTGGATAATTTGTAAAGAAAAGAGGTTTAATTGGCTCACTGTTCTGCAGGCTTTACAGGAAGCATGGTGCTGGCATCTGCTCAGTTTCTGGGGAGACCTCAGGAAGCTTACAATCATGACAGAAGGCAAAGGAAGAACAGGCATGTCACATGGCAAGAGTAGAAGCAAGAGAGGGAGAGTGTGGGGAAGGGGCCACACACTTTTTTTTTAATGAATTCAGACAAGGTCTCACTATGTTGGCCAAGCTGGTCTCAAACTCCTGGGCTCCTCCTACCTTGGCTTCTGCCACACACTTTTAAACAGATAGAGCTCATGTGAACTTAGAGCAAGAGCTCACTTATGACCCTCTGTGGGTCACACTGAAACTGTAATTTCTTTGGCTGTCCCCTTATCCGTGAGAACTAGCAGAATTTGTGGGAGGATTACGAAGCCAGGGCCAGAGAGTTGGAGTGCTTAGGCTTGGTCTGGGGACAGCAAGGAGCTGTCCCAAGGGACTTTGTGCCATACCCATAGGACTGTGCAGAAGGGGCCCTGGTCAGGAGTCGGGTGGCCTGAGTTAGACGCAGCACTGACACTTACTAAGCCTCTAACCTCTAACCCTGGAGAAGTTGTTTCACTTCTCTGAGTTCTTGGCATCTACTAAATGTAGATGAAATCCTACCCTCGCCCATTTCATGGGGTGGCTGTGAAGAATCTAGAAGAAATTTGGAAATTTAAAAAGGCCGTATACATTACAAGGGCAGGGCCGGGCATGGTGGCTTACACTTGTAATCCCAACAGTTTAGGAGGCCAAGGCGGGAACACTGCTTACGTTCAGGAGTTCAAGACCAGCCTGGGCAACATAACGAGACCTTGTCTCTACTAAAAATGAAAAAAATTAGCCGAATGTAGTGACATGTGCCTGTAGTCCCAGCTACTTGGTAGGCTAAGACAGGACTGCTTAAGCCCAGGAGGTCAAGGCTGCAATGAGCTATGATCACGCCACTGCATGCCAGCATGGGTGACAGAATAAGACCCTGTCTCAAAAGAAAAAAAGGGGAGGGGGCACTTGCTGGTGGCACTTTCTGTGGATCACAGACTTCCATGGGGCCATCCCAGAGGTAAGGCCCTCAACCCCCATCCTACCTCCAATATAAACAGGCCTGTTGCTGTGGGTGCAGCACAGGTAACCTCTGCAGGACATTCTAGCCAGGTGGGAGGTGGAACAGGGACTCCCAGCCACCATGACACCCTAAGGCCTTCTAAACCCCACCCATGCCAGGTTGGCATCAGGGAAATGAGAGAGGTACAGCTCTGAGTGTGTGCTCCAAAGAGGTTTATTAATATCCACGCTGGGGAGCCCCGAGTTCTTGCCCAGAACAAGGGGCTGAGAACATCCAGTCAGGATGTAAGGCCGCCACAGGCTAAGGGGACTGGCGCCAGGGAGACCTCGGGTTTCTCCTTCAAGCACAGCCACGTCACCCTCCTTTGCCCTTGGAGTCTCCTACTGAAGAGTACGGCTGTCTTCCCCATGGAGAAAATGAGATCTCCAGAGGTTTCCTGGCTTGCCCAACATCGACCAACCACCCCCCATCACAGAATCTATACCCCTCTCTGTCTGTTCCTCACCTCAGCCAGGATTGGGGACCCCCTCATCCTGCAGTCAGCCCCACCCCCCACCTCAGCAGGCCCCAGCTCACTCCTAGAACCTAGTGACTAAAGTCTGGCGCGGATAAATTCTATCAGGGTCTCCAGCTGCTCCTCCAGACGCTGCTCATCTCCATGGTTCTCGATGACCCAGTCAAAGTCCCCAAAGTTGTCCAGGCCACATTCTGACTCAGCGTCATCCACCCCTGTGGAGGAAGCATGGCGAGGTCCGGCCCCAGCCCTTGAGACAGGTATCAGGCATCGCGGCCTGCCAGCCCCAAGTGGAGTGGGCCTTCCCCAGCCTCTCCCCCGGCTACCCCAGAGCCGAGCACTGCCCACCCAGAAGGTACCTCCCTACCCCTGAAACACTGCAATGGCGGGTTCAGCAGCCCACAGCCACCTGAGCCCCTAAGCTGGTCCATGCTGACTTAATTCTTCACTTGCTACTGCCTACAGAGGGTGAATCGGGTCACGTAAAACCACACACAACCCAAAAGGGCACTGTGTTTTCATTTTCTGTCAAGCTGGTTGTGTCCTTTTCTATCCTTAAATCTGTCTGACTCAGTCCCCTCAGAGCGCAGCATGTGCCGGGTTAGAACCAGAGGGTCAGGAGACCAACTTCTCCTCTCATTCTCTGTGGCCCTGGGAAAGAAACTTAACCTTTCAGGCCAGGGCCCCATCCGACCATGGGTAAACTAATAACAGCATCTACCTGCTCTGTCTGTTTTGATGGTAAAGTGAGACAGTGCATAGAAAATGCTTAGCACAGGCCTGGACCACGTGAGTGCCCCAGAAATGAGCGGCATTAGTAGTGGTCATACCCATCGGACCTGAACTGCTCCACGTCACAGTGACCTAGGGCAGGAAGGAAGCCTGAGCTGTGCCTCTGAAGTGCACAGAGCGGGTCCTGGGCTTGTACCATTGAGGCTCCCAGAAAAACTTCCTCTCCACTACTAACTTCTACCTCCACTACCGACTCCCACCTCCAATACCAACTCCTACCTCCATTCCTGTGTTAAACAGCAGTGAGCTTTGTCAGGTTTGCCCCTAAACACTGTCAGCCCCTACCGGGCTGGAAAGCAAAGGTGAAGGACCATGGGGGTGGGTCCCAGCCAGACTACCAAAGAAGCCCTCTGGCCATGAGAAGATAGCCTAGGTTAAGTCCAGAGGAACTTGGCCCCCAGGACGCCCTCCACCACGCCACTCCCTAATCAGGAGACCTGAGATTCCCCTTTATCATCCCTCACTTACTCCCCTCAGGCCCCCCAGGGAGACAGCATGAGACCCAGAGGAAACCGCAGGGTGGGTAGCCTGTGCCCTACACATGGAGCAGCTCACCTGGCGTGAACACCCAGCCCCGCTGCTGTCGGCTCTGCTCCAACGCTACAACGCGGACCGTCTGCGTCACGGCCCCATAGGCCTCCCGAAACCACTGGATGTCAGACACCCTCCGTGTATCACTCACCAGCTGCAGGGGAGGGACACAGACAGGTGACCAACATGACAGGATGCTGGAAGTGAGGAGAGGTGGGAGGACTACAGAACCCAGGGCAGTGTGGGGTGTGGCTCTATCCCTCATCATGACGACCATGTCAGCAGCTGGACTCACTATTCACAGATTCACTCATTCATTGAACACACACCACTGAGTGCTGACTACACGTAGGCAGTGCTGCTGACAAGTTCATTCATCCAATTATTAAGCAAGTATTATAGCAAGTACCTACTGTGTGCTGGTCACTGTGCTAGGTGCTAAGGCTAGAGTGGTAAGCAAAACAGACCCTGTGCCTGCCCTCTCAGAGCTTACAGTCTGGTGGGAGAGACAGGCACTGAACGAGTCTTCAGTGATCAAATAACCGTGTGATCACAGTGTATGTTGACAAGTGTCTCAATCTCAACACGGCCGAAACTCAACTCCTCATTTCCTCTCCAGTCTTGTTCCTCCCACCTTCCCTGTGTCAGAAAATAATTCTGTATTTGTCCAGCTGCTCAGAACAAATTCCTTGGTATTGTCCACAGCCAACCCATAAGCAAATCCTGTTGGCTTTATCTTCAAAATACATGCAAAATTGACCCCTTCTCCCCCACTCTACCTTCATTCCCCTCTGCACCCCAACCACAGTCATTTCGCCTGTTACAGAAAGCTCCTGGCTAGGCGCGGTGGCTCATGCCTGCACTTTGGGAGGCCGAGGCAGGCGGGTCATTTGAGGTCAGGAATTCGAGACCAGCCTCGCCAAATGGCGAAACCCGTCTCAACTAAAAATACAGAAAAAAAATTACTTGGGCATGATGGCACATGCCTGTAATCCCAGCTACTCGGGAGGCTGAGGCATGAGAATCACTTAAACCCAGAAGGCGGAGGGTACAGGGAGCTGAGATCATGCCACTGCACTCCAGCCTTGGTGACGGAGTAAGACTCTGTCTCAAATTTAAAAAACCAGAATGGTCCTCCACCCAGCCCCTCTGCTTCTGCTCCCATCTTCCCCCCAGCAGCTAGGGCCAGCCTTCTCAATCTTAAATCAGATCACATCTCTCCTCTGCTCAGAACCCTCTGGTGACTCCCCATTTCACTCAGAATAAAATCCCAGCTCTCCCAAAGGTCCTGCCTGGGAGGTCTGATCTGACCTCCCACCACTCACCCTCACCCACTCTGGCCACCTGGCTTGTTCTCAGACAGACCAGGCACACTCCCCACTCAGGCCCTGCACTCCCTGCTCTTTCTCTGGAAAGCTACTTCCCCAAATATTCATTCAGTTATCCCTTATTTCCTTTTACTTCCTTCAGGTCTTGCTCAAACATCACCATATCAGTGTGGCCTTCCCAGGCCCCCTTAATAAAACAGCAAGGCTTTACCATCTTCCTCAATCCTAGGCCTACTTTCTTTTACTCCTTAGCATTTACCTCCACCTGACATAATCTGTCTTTATTTTGTGTCTGTCTCCTGTCCACCCTCAGCCATAATGTAAGCTCCCTAAAGGAAAAGACTTCATTGCATTTTTGACCTGGAACCATGCCTGGCATAAGTAGATACTCAATATTCACTGCCAGAATGAATGAGGAAGACAAAGGGTAGGGTGCTATAGGAGCACCTGCCAGGGAACACCAGGTTAAGCCCTGAATATTAGGGAAGGCTTCTCTGTGGAGGTGTCATGTCAGCTGAGCTGGAGCTAACCAGGGAAAGAGAGAAAGAAAGGCAGTCCAGACAGGTGGAAGGGCATGTGCAAAGGCCCTGATTCCAGAAGGAGTTCGACTGACCAGGAAGAAGGCCAGTGTCACTGCAGCTCAAGGAGTAAGGAGGCTAAAAAGGTAGCAGAAACAAGGCCCAGAAGTTCACGTGAAAGATTTTCATTTTGTTCATGAGAACAATGGGAAGCCACTGAAGTATTCTAAACAGAAGAGTGATATCACTTGGCTCATGTTTTTAAAAGGTCAGTCTGGGCCAGGGGCAGTGGCTCACACCCATAATCGGAGCATTTTGGGAGACCGAAGTGAGTGGATCACCTGAGATCAGGAGTTTGAGACCAGCCTGGCCAACATGGTGAAACCCCATCTCTACTAAAAATACAAACATTAGCCGGGCATGGTGGCAGGCACCTGTCGTCCCAGCTACTTGGGAGACTGAGGCAGGAGAATCACTTGAACTCAGGAGTCAGAGGTTGCAGTGAGCCGAGACTGCACCATGGCACTCCAGCCTGGGGGGACAAGAGTGAGACTCTATCTCAAAAATAAATAAATAAACAAACAAACAATAAAAGATCAGTCTGGCTGCTGTGTAATAACAGACCACAGAGGGCAAGAGCCACAGCTAGAGACCAGTGTGGAGGCCACAGGCCAGAGATGGTGGGGGCTTGGGCCAGGGTGGTAGCAGTGGAGACAGAGAGAGATGGACACAGCAAAGAGCTAGGAAAACAGGTGTTCTTCAGGCTGCCATGGAGCTCTCTTACCCAGATGGGCTGGGAGATGCCCTCCACAACCTTCCTGCAAAAGAAGCCTGGGTCAGCCTGGCGTTTCTCCTCTCCCCAGCGGATCATGTCCCTCCGAAAGGCCTCCTTGTAGGTGCTGGCGTCCAGGAGTCTCTGGAAGTTCAAGCCATGCTCCTGCCCAAAAGACATTATGTCTACGTCAGCAGCCTTTCAACCTCAGTGATCTCTCCTTAAACCGCAGAAGAACCATCCCTCACCCTCACCTGCCTCCCCCAAAGCTGATGCAAGGATTAATGAGGTTTCAGCTAGGACAAAGGTCTGCAAGGGAAAGAGCCCCAGCAACTAAGAAATCCCAATCACTGGCAGACGGAAGAAAGGTTTGGGGATAATCCAGAAAGTGTTTCCATTTGTCTTTGAAATGTGTGATGTGGTTTCCCTTTTGCAAGTTTTACCTTCCCAGTTATTTCTGGCTTAAACTAATCCTGAAATTAGTTTGCATCCCTGGGGCACAGGCTTAGCCTTCAACTAAACTGGGAAATCTGAGGGGGAAAAAACAACAACAGTATTCCACGTCCTCCCACCAGCATCATTTGCCCCCATCCCAAGTCCCAGGGAGATTGTATGTCTCCTTCTCTCCCCTTTACCCCTCCCATCCCCAGATTCCTGGTGCCTTTGCTGAAATAGCATCACTCCTTTTGGCTCTGGGCACTTGCAAGGCCTCCCACACCCAGAGTACCCCCAGGCAGGAGAGGCTACTCTGACCACCCTGGGAGAGCTCCTTCTCCGCTCTCCAAGCAGAAGGGTCCATCCAAAGGGATCCAGGACAGGAGGGGTCTGAAAAGCAGCACCCAGTTCAGGTTCTGGCTCCTCCACTAACTCACTGCAGCAAACCTTCTCCCCTAGGGCTCTCAATTTCTTGATCACCGACCCGCTCCCCCTGCTGCAAGAGAAGGTCAACAGCCACCTCCTGCTCCTGAACTGGTTTCCCTCCAGGAGCATCGTGGTCTGCATGTCGGTTAGCTTTCCCCTTGTGACTTAGGAAATCAATACATGAACATTTCATTTTGGTTTTGTTTTTTAATGGGAGTTGGGGACAGAGTGGTGCTGGACTTCCACAGAGCAAGGCAGTCTGGCCTATCAGAGTCTTCCATGGACGTTTTAAAAATGCAAACTCCTGCCCCTTTCTCCTCCTGCCCCCTACCCAACCCTGCCAGTCCAACTCTGTAGGACTGAAGCAAGACCTGTCTGGGAACTTTGGAAGATCAGTTTTGAAAGTGCTCCTGGAAGGCCTTTGGAAGTGTCTAGGCCTCACTGGGGAAGGCTCAGTGCCTCCCCCTTGACCCCTTCCCTCCTCCCATCCCCCTACCACCACCCCACCACCCCAGAGTCTCTCCCAGTCTATCTCCTGGATACAAAGAAATTCTGTATCCAGTTTCCTTTGGGAAAGAATCCTGCTTAAAAGTTTTGAAAACCAGGCCAGGCAAAGTAGCTCACACCTAAATCCTAGCACTTTGGGAGGCCACAGAGGGAGGACCCTAATCTCTCTCTCACCCTGTCCCCTTCCTGGGGACAACCAATGGTAGTTTCTAACGTGTCTTTCCCACGCAGTGCAAGACCAAGGCACTGAAACAGTGCCAAACATGAGACAGGCACCCCATAAATACTTGTTAAATAGCTGAATATATGAGCAGATATAGTTATAATTCTTTTGCAATTCTTGGTCACAGAGTCCTTCCTGGAGTGCCTCTTCAGTTTTAGACAAATGGAGCATTCCCTACATCTTGGTTTTGTCTTTCTTTTTTTCACTTAATGATATATTTTGACAACTCTTGGGACTAAATGTCTTTTTTTTTAAATTTTGTTTACTTTAAAAAAATTCTTTAAGAAATAGAGACAAGACTTCACCATGTTGGCCAGGCTGGTCTCTACCTCCTGGACTCAAGCAATCCACCTGCCCCAGCCTCCCAAAGTGCTGGGATGACAGGTGTGAGCCACTGCGCTCAGCCTGTAGTAAATTTCTAGGAGCAGAGTTCCAGGGGCTGTGTCAGGCCAGCTGAGTGAGGGCACAGTGTGAGGAGACACGGGCAGGTCCTTACTAATCACACAGCATCAGAGCTGCCAACTCGAGTGTCAGCAACCTTTCCTGGGCACACCTTCTGGAACACGCTTGAAAGGGGAGGGAGGCTATTAGCAAAGAAACGTAAGCTGCAAATGCCCCCGAAAGGTCCACTCACAGAAACCAAGAGCTGGCCACCACCCAGCCAGCAGTGGTCACGGGGATCATGCCAGTGACTCAAGCAGCAGCCACAGCTAAAAAGTCCAGGAGCCGGCCCCTCCCACCACACCAGATGTCACAGAACACCACCTACCTGAGCATACTGCTCCTTGAGTGGACCAGAGAGCCGGAGGACAGCACAGACATCAGCTCCGAGTCTGTGGGACAGGGAGATCAGAATCCAGTTAACCTAGAATTTCCAGGAGCTTCCAGGTCCCAGGAAGGGAGTTTAGAGGCCTGTGTTGAAATCCCTTTCCTACTACTGGTATTATGTAACTTTGGTAGGTCTCAATGTCCCTGATCCTATTTCCTCATCAGAAAATGGGAGTAACACTTTTTTTCTGTCTCCCACACAGGATTATTACAAAACTCTAATGAATATAAAAGAGCCCTGAAACGAACAGGTAAAACCTATAAACTGATAATTACAGTGTGAACAGGCACAGCAACATTCTGGCTGGATTAGGTTATTGCCCAGACCCTAAACTAATTATCTGTCAGCCAGAGGTATCTCAGTCTCCACTGACTTGGTCACCATAACGTAAATCATTTACTCATTCACTGGTTGGACATGGTGGCTCACACCTGTAATCCCAACACTTTGGGAGGCCAAGGCAGGAGGATTGCTTGAGGCCAGGAGTTCAAGACCAGCCTGGGCAACATAGTAAGACCCAGAGATACCATCTCCACAAAAAAATTTAAAAACTAGCTGGGCATGACAGCATATGCCTGTACTCCCAGCTACTCGAGAGGCTGAGGTGGGAGCACTGCTGAGCCCAGGAGTTCCAGGCTGCAGTGAGCCATGATTATACCACTGCATGCCAGCCTGGGAGACAGTGAGACCTATCAAAAAAAAAAAAAAAGCATTTAAAAAATGAAACAAAAATAACTCATTAACCTTTTTTTTTTCTTTGAGACGAAGTCTTGCTCTGTCACTCAGGCTGGAGTGCAATGGCACGATCTTGGCTCACTGCAACCTCTGCCTCCCAGGTCCAAGCGATTCTCCTGCCTCAGCCTCCCAAGTAGCTGGGATTGCAGACACCTGCCACTACACCCGGCTAATTTTTATATTTTTAGTAGAGACAGGGTTTCGTCATGTTGGCCAGGCTGGTCTCAAACTCCTGACCTTGTGATTTGCCCACCTCGGCCTCCAAAGTGCTTAGATTACAGGCATGAGCCACTGCGCCTGGCCCTTTTTTTTTGAATTTCTTTTTCTGAGACGGAGTCTCACTCTGTCACCCAGGCTGGAGTGCAGTGGTGCCATCTTGACTCACTGCAACCTCCGCCTCCCGGCTTAACCAACCTTTTATGGGGTACCTTATTTGGATGTAGATGATACAGATTTGAGTAAGATACATGCTTCCTGTCTTTGCCTTGAGATGCTCACAGATACACTTAACGCAAGGGAAAATAAGTGTTTTTTTTTTTTTTTTTTTTTTTTTTTGAGACTGAGTCTTGCTCTGTGGCCCAGGCTGGAGTGCAGTGGCACAATCTTGGGTCACAGCAACCTCTGCCTCCCAGGCTCAAGTGATTCTCCTGCCTCAGCCTCCCAACTAGATGGGATTGCAGGCACAGGCCACCACACTCAGCTATTTATTGGATTTTTTGTAGAGATAGAGTCTCGCCATGTTGCCCAGGCTGGTATCCAACTCCTGGTATACAGAAAGTGCCTTGGTAGGAACCATTATTAATGCTTCTTAGAGAGACCTGCAGCTGAAGGTCTTGAACTCCTGACCACGAGTGATCCACCCTTCCTGGCCTCCCAAAGCGTTATGATTACAGGAGTGAGCCACCATACCTGGCAATAAGTGTTGTTTTTGTTCTGTTTTGTTTTCTTTTTTTCAGTCCAAAGCTTTATTGTTTGTTGTCAAGGTTTTGGTTTGGTTTTTTAAGTCAGGGTCTTGCTGTCATTCAGGCTAGAGGGCAGTGGTGTGATCACAGTTCAGTACAATCTTGAACTCCTGGGCTCAGGCAATCCTCCTACCTCAGCCTCCCAAGTAGCTGGGACCACTGACACACACCACCACACACAACTAATTTTTTTTATCTTTTGTAGAGACAGGGTCTCACTATCTTGCTCTGGCTGTGTTCTTGTTTTCATATTTCAGATGAGGAAGCTGAGGTTACAAAAGGAGGACTGACTCCCCCAAAGCAACACTGTAAGTAGTGAATCCAGGATTGGTAAAATAAATATTGCCAATATTTAGTTCCCACACCTTTGCTAGGTGCCAATAATTATTCTAAGCCCTTCACACACATTATCTCATTTAAATCTTACAACCACCCTATTATTATCCCCATTTTACAGGTGACAAAACTGGGGCATAGGCCGAGTGTGATGGCTCACACCTATAATCCCAGCCCTCTGGGAGGCCAAGGCGGGCAGATCACCTGAGGTCAGAAGTTCTAGACCAGCCTGGGCCAATATGGTGAAACCTGTCTCTACTAAAAATACAAAAACTAGCTTGGTGTGGTGATACACACCTGTAATCCCAGATACTTGGGAGGGTGAGACAGGAGAATCACCTGAACCTGGGAGGCAAAGGTTGTGGTGAGCTGAGATCAGACCACTGCACTCCAGCCTGGGTGACAGAGCAAGGCTCCATCTCAAAAGAAAAAAAAAAAAAAAAAAAAAAAACGGCGGCACAGAGTGAATAAGAGATGTGTACAAGATCGCACACTAATCAATAGTGAGCCAGGATTTGCATCCCAGCAGTGTAATTCCAGGGCCTGTGCTTCTGACCGTTATTTGATGTCAGAGTATGGAGGTGGGGGAGAAATGCAACTCAGGAAAAGTGAAAAATTCAGGTGGTGACCTCTGCTCTGGGCTCTCTCACACCTTTGTAGAACCCCTGTGATACCCAAAAGCAGCTTCCTGGTACCCTCACCACACTGGCCCCACTCCACTTTCTCCCCATCCTCTGCTCTCCTAGCCCAGGTCTCAGCAAAATGCTCCGGAACAGAAAGATCTTGCTTTGACAGAAGACTGAAGAAAAGGGTATTATTATTTGGGGGAGGCATTCAGAAAAAAACAGAAAGAAACCAGTCCTTGGCACAAGACAAAGCTGAATTTGTTTGGGTTTTTTTTTTCTTTTCTTTTAATTATATATTCTTTTAACTGCTGAGATGCCCATCATGAACCACAAAGCTGAATTTGAATCCTAGATTTGCCACTTACTTTGTGTCCGGCCAAGTTTTTTTTGTTCGTTTAACTTCATACATTATTTTATTTTACTTCGAGACAGGGTCTCAGGCTCTGCTGCGCGGGCTGGAGGACAGTAGCGTGATTACAACTCACTGCAGCCCCTGGGCTCAAGCAATCCTCCCACTTCAGCCTCCTGAGTAGCTGGGACTACAGGTGCTCGCCATCGCGCTCAGCTAACTTTTTAATTTTTGTGTGGAAACTAGGGTCTTACTACCAGGCTCTCAAGTAATCCTCACGCCTCTGTCTCCCAAAGTGCTGGGATTACAGGCACGACCACCACACCCGGCCTGTTTAACTTTTTAGAGCTTCAGTTGCTTCACCTCTGAAATGGAGATACTAATAATGCTACACAGTACCTAACAAAGAGGTGAAGAGGATCTTTTGGTTTTGTTTTTGTTTTGGACAGGATCTCACTCTGTCGCCCAGGCTGGAGTGCACTGACGCAATGTCGGCTCACTGCAACCTCCGCCTCCCGGGCTCAAGTGATTCTCCTACCTCAGCCTCCCAAGTGGATGGGATTACAGGCGTGGGACACCACGCCCAGCTATTTATTGGATTTTTTGTAGAGACGGGGTCTCGCCATGTTGCCCACGCTGGTATCCAACTCCTGGTATACAGAAAGTGCCTTAGTAGGAACCATTATTAATGCAGCTGAAGGTCTTTGGAAGAGGTGGTCACCTGGTTTTGAGGCTCGCGTGCAGACTGCTGTTTTATGTGATGGTGACATTTTGCCTTCCCCAGCCCAGTCCTCCTCCTGCCTTACAAACGAAGGACCCTTACTCCAAAGCTCATTCCGAGACACGCAAAGCCCCCCCTCGTGTCACGTGGTGCGGAGAGCTCCCCTTCCACCTTTCCCGCCTCACGGACACCTGCTCTGCAGCGCCTCGGTCACGAAGTCCTTCCCGGATTTCCTCTTGCCGCTGAACAGCAGCACCAGCCGCGGGGCGCCTCCCAGCGGGGCCATGGGGCCGCCTCGCTTCGCGGTGCCTGAAGCTGACACTTCTCCCTACCCCTAAAATCGGGATACGCAAGGAATGGACGCGGCCACTGGGCGGAGCGGCAACAGGGAGCCATCACGCCCCTCCTCGCCACAGCTGCGGACAGAGCTGACCGCCCGCGACCGTGCCCTCAACTCATGTCCAAACAGATACTGGGAGAAAAGGGTAAGACATGCGGAGAGAAGGCGGTTCCTTCCCAGAACAGCCTCCCCTAGTGAAGCTCCCCCGCCCGAACTCACTTAGAACAGTCCAGCCCCGCCCAGAACCTTCGCTCACAGCCGGGCCTGCTTAACTGACACTCGGGGAGGAACCGGACGCGACTACCTTCCTCCGAGGGGGGTGGCGTCTGAAATTTCCTGAGGTGAACCCCATGTTCTCTTCCGCGCAGCCCTAAAAACATTAGGGAAAAAAATCTCTGGAGCGCGATCACGTTGGAGACGTTTTGAAAAACTGTCTTTTTGTCTGTGCGTTATAGTGCATGTGCCACAGCAAATCTGCGCTCGCCCCACAGTGGGAATGGGTCTTCCTGGGGGCCCTAACGCGAGCGGCGTGTTTGGCCACGTCATGTCGGGGGAGGAACGGAATCGCGCACTTGCTTTTTTATTGTCAGGCTGTTTGATAACCCGAGACGCCACTGCGATTTGGCCCTTTAAGGCCGGCGAGAAACCTTGGATCCCTTTTTAGCCGCAGCCGCCGGCCCAAAGGTTTTCGGAAGCAAGAGCGCTTGAAACGGCGTGGGTGACATCAATAGTATAGGTGAAGGGAGCGTTGAATCCCTAGATGAGATTGCCTGGTTTCATCCGAAGTCCGGCCCCCAGCCAGGAGTTTGACAGACAGAATAAGGGATGGTGATCTGTCCTTTCCTTGAATGCCCGCTCTGCCTCTCCCCTCAGCAGCTGACGCGTAGCCCAGCTGAGTACGTGGAGTTGTTTTTGGCTATGACTTCGCCATCCTGCATTTTTCTGAGCATGTCAGGAGAGAGCCTGCAACTCATTACTGCCTCCACTAGAGAAAAAGTGTAGTGTGGAGACTTAGGGAGAAACCACTAATTTCCTGAATGTTGAAAAGAGGCACAGAAGAGTGGTCAGATGCAAAAAGAACAAACTCCAGGAGGGGGTGTGTGTGTGTGTGTAAGACAGACTCCAGGAGGGGGTGTGTGTGTGTAAGAACAGACTCCAGGAGTGTGTGTGTGTGTAAGAACAGACTCCAGGAGGGTGTGTGTGTGTGTGTAAGAACAGACTCCAGGAGTGTGTGTGTGTGTAAGAACAGACTCCAGGAGGGGGTGTGTGTAAGACAGACTCCAGGAGGGGTTGTGTATGTGTAAGAACAGACTCCAGGAGGGTGTGTGTATGTGTGTGTGTGTAAGAACAGACTCGAGGAGGGTGTGTGTGTGTGTGTGTGTGTGTGTGTAAGAACAGACTCCAGGAGGGGGTGTGTGTATGTGTTTAAGCAACCCAGAAAGCACTGCACTCATCAGTGCACTAGAAGGCAGCACAGAGTGGCGTTTGAGCCCCAGCTTGGACACTTAGCAAGTCACTGAGCTTACCACTGATAACGTTCACTTCCCAGCGTTACAATTAGAAGGAAATTAAGAAAATATGACAAAGTACAATAAAATGCTTTGTAAGTTCTCAAGTATCATCTAGATGTAAGAGGTTGTTCTTTATTCTTAGCACTTTGTCATTCAACACAGAATCAGACTCTCCAGCTCATCTTCAATAAACATGTATTTGGGCCTCCACGGAAAGCGCAAATCTCCTGCTTTACCTGAGTCACAGGGAAGGAGTCAGAACTTATTCCGAGTCTCTCCTCACCTGACCCAACGCATGCCCTTTGCCTCCCCTCCCTCTCAAGATCCAGCTTCCTGAATGCCTAGTCAGAAAACTCCCCCCAGGCCGGGACGCAGTAGTTCACGCCTGTAATCCCAGCACTTTGGGAGATCGAGGCTGGTAGATCACCTGAGGTCAGGAATCCGAGACCAGCCTGGCCAACATGGTAAAACCCTATCTATACTAAAAATGCAAAAATTAGCCGGGCATAGTGGTGGGTGCCTGTAATCCCAGCTATTCAGGAGACTGAGGCAGGAGAATCACTTTAATCCAGGAAGCAGAGGTTGCAGTGAGCTGAGATTGCACCACTGCACTGCACTCCAGCCTGGGCAACAGAGCAACACTCTGGCTCAAAAAAAAAAAACTTCCCCCATAACCTAATCTCAGCAGTTCCCCTCCCTGCTGCCTCAGCTGAACTCCACTGTCCCTTACCGCTGTCTCAAGTGGAGGCTTCTGTCTCCCAGCCCTCATCCCTCAGCATCTGCTTTGAGTCTGTGGCCTTCCTTCCTCCCAAATTCAATTTCCACACCACTGCTCACCCTGCCTCTTGGAAAACTATGGTTCCTCTCAGGCTCTTGCCACCTGCCTGGCCCACCCTCCTGCTTTCCTCAGTAGTGGCAGCCCACCAATCCTGGTGGTTCATTTTCATTTTCTTTTGTTTTGTTTTTTTTGAGATGGAGTCTCACTCTGTTGCCAGGCTGGAGTGCAGTGGTGCGATCTCGACTCATTTCAACCTCCATCTCCTGGGTTCAAACGATTCTCCTGCCTCAGCCTTCTGAGTAGCTGGAACTACAGGCACACACCACCACGCCCAGCTAATTTTTGTATTTCTAGTAGAGGTGGGGTTTCGCTATATTGACCAGGAAGGTCTCAATCTCTTAGTGATCTGCCCTCCTTGGCCTCCCAAAGTGCTGGGATTACAGGTGTGAGCCACTGTACCCGGCCTCATTCTCATTTTCTGACACTCAGCCACCGGCTCCGGGTCTCCTTTTCCACCCAGTTCCTGCTGTCATCCTCAGTGACTTCACCGTCCTCATGGCCAGCCCATCCAACAACCCGCTGCTCAATCCCTTGGCCCTGGGTTTTCAGAGCCTTTCCCGCGCTCTCCTCCTCAGAGGCCAGGTCCTTATGGACACGACCTGGGCTTTGTCGTCACCAGAAGCTGCTCAACCTGCAAATTCATATGCTCATCCACCGAACCCTTCAAGGTCACTTGCTCAAATACCTCCCAAAGTACCGCTTCCCCACCAAGTCCACTAGCTGGTGGAACTGGTTACATTATATAACGTGCTCTGCCTGTCTTCCGCAACCCAGGGGTGAGGGTGAGGCAGGAAGGAGGGGAGGAGCAGGACTGACAGGAGCAGAGGCGACTGGGCAAGGTAGCGGCCAAAGTCCACGGGACTCAAACTGGAAGCCAGGGGTGGCTGACACCACAGCCTCATGGAGGGTTCGGGAATATGATGGTTGAGGAAGATGGTGCTGGCCTCAGACAAGAGAGGTGCCTCTAGAACTCGGAACACAACTACCCTGAGAGTCACTCTTCCACAGAGGGACAGAGCAATTAAAGGTCTACCTTACTGGCTGAGAGGACAGCTTGGAAGTAAAATCTAGGCCTATTTGAAGGAAGCCTGCTCACTGCATTCACACACGCAGGCACTTTGAGCCGGCAGGGGACCAGCTCATTCAGCTCTGCAGATCCTAAAAAGGGGCATCCTGCCCAGGTGGAGGAGCCTTGAGCAGAGGGCACCAAGGTCAGCCCCCAAAGCCAGCCTGTCCCATAGTGGAACCACATGCCATCCACCCTGGCTCAGTGACACCACCCATTGCTTTTGCTTCAATTCCCTGCTTCTGAGTCTAGCGTTTCTTCCCATGATCACTGCCCGGCTGACCCAGGCACTCATCTCTGCCCGTGCTGGTAACTATAAGTGTGGTTTATGAATCAGTCCTCATGTGTTTGATGACTGCTGCTCCAGGGGCAACAGCCTAGCGGGTAAGGGATGGAATGGGGTGGGGCTTGTAAGGAAACAGCACTACAAGCAAAAAGAAGGGGGAGGCAGAGTCCTTGGGGACCTGATTGGAGAGAAGTCGATTCACTTGTTTATTCACTCATTCACACATGTTTTTGCTTTTGTTTTTGTTTTGAGATGGCGTCTTGCTCTGTCACGCAGGCTGGAGTGCAGTGGTGCGATCTCAGCTCATCGCAACCTCCGCATCCCGTGTTCAAGCGATTCTCCTGCCTCAGCCTCCTGAGTAGCTGGGATTGCAGGCACACACCACTACACCCAGCTAATTTTTGTATTTTTAGTAGAGACGAAGTTTCACCATGTTGATCAGCCTGGTCTCGAACTCCTGACCTTATGATCCGCCTACCTCAGCCTCCCAAAGTGCTTGGATTACAGGCATGAGCCACTGCACCCAGCCCAACATGTATTTAAAAATATGAAATGTGTCAGGTATTACTAGAGATACAACAGGGAACAAAACAGAACCGGCTCTCAAAGAACATCATTCTCACGGGAGATGGGCAAGGACAAGACAGCTTAAAAATGGATGTGAGCTTAACAATTGAAGAGAGAAGGTTGATATAAATTAATACTTGCAGGACGCTCTGCTATTAGCTGTAAATGGCTCTAATGACGCATCCTCATGGCATTCTCTTTGCCTGAGACACCCTTCCCATCTTCATTGTGTGGAATGAACTTGTGTCCTTTCTTTTTTTTTTAAGTCAATAAGTTTTTATTCAAGGAATTTCATGTTGTGATTTCTTCCACTGTCCATCAAGGTCATTTTAGATCCTCCAAAGACCTGGAGTGAAGTTAGCCCTTTCTAACGAAACTGATGCTTATTTTAATCCAGTTGTCCTGTCAGCCCATAATGCTTTTATTTTGGCTTCTGTCGTCTCCTTTTCATATGGATATACTGATGAAGACTCAAAATTCACCAAGAATCTTTGGGATCTAATTTCTTCAACCAATTTGCTTTAGGGTCCTTTTTACTGTAGGTGGTGGGTCTGCCTGGTTATGAGTTTGACACCCTCTCCTAACATGAATGAGTTCAAATCTTATCATTCCTAAGCAATCACGCCCAAGAATAGTACAGATGTGTGGAAATATGCTAATACCTTTAACTCCAGACATCACGTTCTCAAGATAAAAGCCCAGGCTGGAGTACAGTGGTGCCATCAAAGGTCAGTGCAGCCTCCAACTCCTGTGCTCGATCCTTTTGCCTCAGCCTCCCCTTCCTTAGTAGCTGTAAGTACAAGCACATGCGCCAGTACCCAGCCAATTTTTAAATTTTTGTGGAGATGAGGTGTCTGTTACTTTCTTGCCCAGGCTGGTCTTGAACTCCTGGCTTCAAGCAATACTCTCACCTCGGTGTGGGGATTGCAAGCTTGAGCCACTGCACCTGGCTTGGAACCAATGTTTATGGCTATCAATACTCCCATCGGTGAACTGTCTCGGGCATCATAACATCCCTTCTTATATGTATCAAAACTCATACTGAACAATGAGTTCTGGGTTGTAAACAGGATTTATTTTAAACAAAAACATACATAAGTGCAGTTTGTATTTGAACATCTAGCTTGTCTTGCCTCCTCCAGGGAGTCTTCCCTGACCCCTCCACCCCCGAGTCAGAATCAGAAACCCATTTCCATGCTGCTGATACACCCTGTATTTACCCATAACACAGTATCTCATTCTATACTGTAATGATCAATTTACTCATATGTCTCTCCCCCCCAGATGGTTAATAGTTCACATTTATTGAGTGCTTACCACATGCCAAATCTGTTCTCATTTAACCAAGAAGGAGATTGAGAGACTTGCTTCAAAGTCAGTTGTAACTGGTGGCGCTGGGCCTGTCTGGCTCCAAAGACAGATGTTTTCCAGGCCAAGGCAGCCTCCTGGACGTGCAGACCTGGCCTCCGCAGGCAGCGGGCGCTCCGTCCCAGTGTCTCCCCCACAGCACTGTACTGGGCTTCACACGGCCGCTTTCGCATATCCACTGGTATTGGCCGAGGACCAGAGACAGGGTAAGTGACCCATAAATGACTAATGCATAAATGAATGGGGGGCTCTATGGGGAAGAGGAGGCAGGCCATGATTTCACCCCTGAGGCTCGAGGGGCCTTTGTGTGTACCCTCAAGGTTAAGACCTTATAACACCATGCCCAGCTTAGGTTCCTGGGGCAGCTCCTAGAGGCCCTTCCTTCCCTCCCATCCCACTCTTCTGCAAGAAGAGCCTCCAGTTCCGCCTGCTGCTGCCCCCCTGTGGCCATCACCAGGCATCTCTGCAGAGGGAGCCACACATGAGGGCACTGCTCAGGGACAGCATGAGGAAGAACCTGACTTGTAGCAAGCAGCCCCTCCAGACCGCACCTCAGAGCCAAGCTCACAGAGCCCTGGAGAGGAGGGGAGCAGAGGGCAGGGATGAAGAACAGGGGAACTCTCAGTTAGGGGCAGCAGCTCTGGGCTCTGGTCTCCCCCTCTGTCCCTGGCAAGCTTTGTGAGCTTGGACAAGTCACTTCCCTCAGTTTCCACCTCTGAACAACAAGAGGCAGGACTGAAGCTGGCAAAAGGCCCTTCCAGGGCTGGCCTTCTCCTACCCATTAGCTGGAGCCAGTGAAGTGGCAGCTGGTGGCCAGAGAAGAAAAGCCTCCAGGGCCAGGAGCCCAGGCAACTAAAGTGGGGGGTGGAGGACGGGGCTCAGGGAGGAGTCAAAGGAACACCAATGGGAGCTGGGAGTGTGCTACTAACGTTCAGCCAGCTGGGGCTGGAGAAGAAGCGAGGTGCCCTAAGAGCAGCCGAGGGCCAGTCTTCTTCCATGGTCACTGTCTAGCTAGGATGTGACTTAGGCAAGTCACTTAATCTCTCTGGTTTTTTTTTTTTTTTTTCAGTTTTTTCCATCAATGGACAGGTCACATCTATGTCATTTTTTGTTGTTTTTTTTTTTGAGACTGAGTCTCACTCTCACTCTGTCTCCCAGGCTGGAGTGCAGTGGTGCGATCTCAGCTCAATACAACCTTTGCCTCCCAGGTTCAAGCGATTCTCCTGCCTCAGCCTCCCGAGCAGCTGAGACTACAGGTGCCTGCTACCACGCCCGGCTAATTTTTGTTTTTAGTAGAGATGGGGTTTCACTATATTGGCCAGGCTGGTCTCGACTTCCTGACCTTGTGATCCGCCCACCTCAGCCTCCCAAAGTGCTGAGATTACAGGCCCGGCCCTATCTCAGTTTCTTTATCTGTTAAATAGAGATACTGACGGTCTTAACATTCTTCAAAGTCTACTTCTCAGTGAGACAGAAGGTATAGAAGTGCTTTGAAAAGTTAATTATGCTACCTAGATGACAGTCAGGGCTTGTTTCTTTTCTTTTCTTTTTTTGAGACAGGGTCTCCCTCTGTCACCCAGGCTGGAAGTATAGTGGTGGATCATAAGCTCACTGCAGCCTCCATCTCCTGCGTTCAAGCAATCCTCCTACCTCAGACTGCCGAGTAGCTGGGACTACAGGTGTGTACCACCATGCTCAGTTAATTTTTTTATTTATTTTTAGTAGAGATAAGGTCTTGCTATGTTGCCCAGGCTGGTCTCGAACTCCTGCCCTCAAGCCAACCCCCCCCCATCTCAGCCTCCCAAAGTGCGGGGATCACAGGCATAAGCCACAGCACCCAGCGGGCCTGCTTCTTTGCTGGCCTCATGTCACGGTTTCTGGACTAGTCCCCTGTCATTCCAGATGAGCAAGCATTGATGGCCAGCCTGTTGACCCATGGGTGACACACCTTCCAAAGGGAGCCATCTAGCACTTTCTTCTCCACAGTTTGTGGCTTCAGGTGTCTGCCTATCCTGCTCCAGCCAGATGACCTGTCCCTTTGACTTTGAACAAGGTCTCAGTGATGACCTCAGTGGATGTCCCTCCCCTCTGCTGTGTGCCTCCCCTGGAGCTGAGCTAAGGTAAGTGCCCCATGCTGGTGAGAACTCCTGCAAAGGGGCCCTGCTCTGGAGTGGCAGTGGAGGGTGAAGGGAATAGCACAGATTAGTGGCATCCCTCCTATTTCCTAGAGTAGACATCCCCCTCAGACCTGCAGCCTGCCTGCGGGAGATTTGCCCCCTCTGTGACCAATCTGGCTATAGGCTATAATACCTCCACCTCAGGCCTCATCTTTGCCCAGCCTGAAATGCCCTCCCCATTCTCCCATCTCTGAAATCCTTTTATCTTTCAAGATCCAACTCAAAGGCCACCCCCTCCTTCCTTTTCACCCAGTTGGCAGACTGCTCCTGGCACCATTAAGAGAGAACTATTAAAATTCTGCTTTGTGTGCAGCTAATCCAATTAGCCTTGGGGCAAGGATTGGGGGCCCCACAGCACCTAGCACAGTGTTGAGAATTGAATGCTAGTTAGCATCTTTTCCCCCGCCAGCTTCTGCCACATGGTCTGGGAATCAACACCCTTTCCTCCCATATCAGTAGCTCCCAGAGGCTCCCAATTTCCCCCCTTAGAGCTTAAGTAAAATAAAAATAAATGCTCTGTTATCAGTACTCTGTAGCTTGCAAAGCCATTTCATGTATCTTACACTGACTCATTTCATCCTCACACAGCCTCTGAGAGCAATATCTGTGGTCTCCACTTCAATGATGAGAAAGCTGAGCCCTTAAGCAAGGAGAGGCCTCTTGCCCAAGGCCCACAGGTGGGCAGCAGTCCGACACTCTGGGTTTTCCGACCTCAAATCTTGCTCAGGCCAAAGCTCTGGTTAGAAAAGACCTGGGCTGGGTCCCCACCTGGCCCAGGGACGGCTGAGCCAGCACCAGGCCCAGCCAGAGGAACAGGTGCGCAGGGGAAGGGGTCCACTGTTGTTCTCCATTTGGGAGTGGGCAGTCACCTATCCTGGGAGCCAAAGGTTACCAAAGATCTTAAGGGAGGCCTGGGGGGTTGGGGGGATGGGGAACTCAGACAAGAGGCTGAAGTGGTTAGCAAGGGGCTTCTGTGGCTCAGGCAGCTGAGTCGGGGAGGGGAAGAACCTGCTGTCTGATTTAGGCAACAGCCCTTCACACCCCCACCCTGCAACCTGCAGTGTCCCTACCAGACCCCTGCTGCGAGCATGTGAAAGGGCCAGGAACATCCATGGCCCAGAACAAGGCAGGATGAGGAGACGTTCTTGCGTCAGGGTAACCCTGGGGAGGTTCCCATGGCAACAGCCAGCCAGTCCAGTGTGTGTCCTTGGGCCCCGCCAGACGAGGCTGGGAGCCACTCTCAAAAGGAGCATGTGCCTCTGAACTTCCAGAAGCCAAAAGGGGTGGTCAGGCTGGAAACTGATGTGACCCACCACCACCTACGACCCACCCACCCCATCTACCTCCACCACCTGTCACCCCAGGATGGGTGGGAGTGCCAGGCAATGGGGGAAAGGCTGGGGCCTAGACGACTGGGGGAGGCAGCAGGAGATGGGGGAGATCCTGGAAGAGGCACAGGGCCAGAGAGGACAAGGGTGGCAGAGGCTGGACTGAGGGCACTGGGGGAAAGGGTGGCTGAACGAGGTGAGGCTGAAGAATGAGAGATAGGGACGGGAGCGGGAATGCAGACTGGGGCCTACCGGGAAATGAGTTCTTGGGACTGGCCGGTGGAAATCGAATTTTTCCATTTGAGAGTAGAAGGCCCAAGAAGGCCACCCCCAGCTCTAGTGATTCCTCCCAAGGACCCTAGAGCTGAGCTCTCAGGGAAGCAAGCCCTACTTGGGCAATGGGCAAGCTGGGGGAGCTCCCAGAGGAAAAGGCAGAAAGCCAAGTGCTAAAAATGCCAAGTGCTAAAACTGGAAGAGCCCAGCCCAAACCTCAGGAGGCCAAACAGACACGTGGCGGCTCCCCCAAGCCCTGCCCAGGCCAGAGCCGCCCCCAAGCCCTGTGGGATGGAGGGAATGCTGTCCCCTGGCTCTAGCCCCCCTGAACTCATCTCCACACACTGGCCCCATGGTCAGGAGATCATCCGAAGACCTGGACCCTGGGCCCCTCCCTCCCGACCAGGGCCACATGGATATGTCAGAGAGAGGGGCCTCCTGGTCTGTGATGAGTGTGAGGATTGCCTCCCAGGGGCACCACAGAGACAGGGTGATCAGAGCAGCCAGTGTCACTGCCATCCCGGCCCTCCCCAACATACCCCTTGGGTTCGTGGCTCTCTATTTCTTCCTGATTCAGCAGCTTCAGAAACCTCCAGCTCAGCATCTCTACTTCCGGAGTGGGTAAGGAAGAGGAGGGGGCTTAGGAGAACCTGGCAGCCTCCCTGGGCAGTTGTTATGCAAACAAAGGAAATGAGCCCTAAAAATGAAACTGAGAAGCCCCAGGGGCCGGGGTGAGTCACCACCCTCTGAGAACCCAGGTAGGCCAGCTTGCATCCCCTCCCCTAGGCCCAGCCCCCTGCCCCAGGACTCTGAATCCTACCTCCCTTCAAGCCTCAATCTCTCAGCAACCCAACTTTACCAGTCAGCTGTTCAGGCAGCAAGAATTTGGAGCACCTACAGAAGGCGAGCAATGTGAACAGGGTAAAACTAGGCTTCTTCGAAGAGCAGTGGTTCACAGGCCTGGGTACCAAATCCTAAAGCCTCCCTAGCCCATATCACTGACCTTCTGCCTGAAAGGAAGTTCTTCCTTAGGTCTAACTGCAGTTCCTCCTGCTGCAGAAAGCAGATTCTACTAGACTATAGGCTTCTTAAGGTGCCTCTGTATTCCCAGTGCCTCTCTGTTTCTGGTACACAATAGACTTTATAAATGTCGCTGAATTAGTGCTCCTTGTTCCATCCCCAGCCTGCCCTAACCCCTGCCCCACCCACACATGAATTAAATGAGCTAATACCCTTAAGCCCTTAAACAGTGTTACATACTCGCTTGCTAAATAATATGGAAATCAATTACAGCCCATTCTGGAACCTGTAGTCTCCCGCCTCCTGCCTGAGCAGTCACACCACATTATTCTGTCCCCCATACTTCCTGGGTATTTCCAGGGTGGTCAAGAAGCCCAGTGTATTGCCCAAGGACTGAGGTTAGATCTCAGGAAGGACTTCCTAGAGAACAGCCAAGGGGAGTGTGGTCATCTTGGGAGAGCTGGCCAGTGGAGCAGGCCCTGGGGTCTGTGGGGTAGGGTCTGAGATTTTGGGGGTGGGGGAGTAGTAGGAGAGGCGAGGTCTGGAGCAAATGTGGAGCCAGGGTGCCACCTAGTGGCTCCCTCACCTCCCCCACCCCAGAAGCTCTTCCTTCCGGGCCTGGGTTCTTTTCCCCTCCTCCACACTCTTCTCTAAAGAAGGCAATAACTTTTTGGGTGCCCAAAACAGGGGAGGCATTTTCTTGCATTGCTTAATTTAATCTCTCCCCCTAGCCCTTCCATCACCTTTTTTGAGGATAAGAAACCCAAAGTCCCCAGAGATTAACTTGCCCAAGATCACTCAGCCTGGATTTGAGCCCAAGGCTCAGACTCCAAAACCCATCTGCTACATCTCCCAGGGGTTCTGCCAAGGCAGCTGTGAGCAGAAGGGGAAGTGTCAGCTTCCGGGCAAGGCAAGGGCAAAGGGGGGATACAGAACAAGGGGGAAAGTACCAGTGCCTGGGATGGACCCATCCATTCAGGAAGGGGGTGTGGGGGGTCCCCCCGTGCTTAGAAACCACCCAGCATCACAGCTGCAACAGCACTTTATTGGAATCTGAGTCTACAGTTCATATCAGGAGGTGAGGCCACTGGAGAAGCAGGGGTGAAAAAGGGGGACTTCACCCCTGGGGACAGTTGCCTCCAAACCTAACAAAACCCCAGGGAAAGTCCTCGTGCTGGGCCTGGAGCCAGCAACTCTAGTCAAACCCTGGGGTGCCAGTCAGCACACAGAAACAAAGGGGCCCACTCTGGGGACATACACGCAAGAGGATAAAAGCTCTTTGGCTTCAGAATCAGATTGTCTTCCCCCCCACCCCACCCCAAAACAGACTCCTCTCCCATCTCCCCCTTCACATTGGCAAAACACAAGCCCACGTCCCAGGGCCTGGAGTATTTGCATACATTTGCATAGATAGCAGGTCCAGCTAAGGCCTTTTTCTAGAGAAAGTGGCATCAGTGCAGGGCTGGTGATTTTGCTCTACTCTGTGAAGGACATCCAAAGACACCAGACAAGCCAGGACAGAGTGCAGCCTCCAGGAGTTAGATAATGCCGGGATCTTTGGCCTGGGCTGGACCCAGGCCACAGCCATTCCCCGTGGGGCAAGGCATCAGCCCCGGTGGTGGTGGCCGTGCCCCTCTCTGGGCCCCACAACTCTTGGGCTCTGCGAGTGCTTGGCCTTCTTCCCTGACCTGTGGGGAGACGAGCAGGGGAGAAAGAGGCCTTTAGGGGATAATACCATGTGGTGAAAAGGGTTCCCCGAGGAGAGAGGACCCTGTTCCTCCCAATGAAGCTGACTCGGGCAGGCACTGCCAAGCATATGGGGGGAACCCTGGTCTCCCAGGATGAAGGCTCCAGTGAGGGAGGCAGGAAGGTGGGGATCTCCCCTCAGCCCCTGGGCCATGCAGGTAGGGGCAAGGCAGGGCAACTCAGAAGAAAGAATTCCCCCGCCCAAAAGGGGACTGCTCTGGGGTAGGCATAGGCTACCTGCCCTCAAGGGAAGAAAGGAAGCAGACCTGGATGGCTTCTCTAAGGGAAGCCAGCTGGGGACCAAAAGTAGGGATACATCCTCAAACTAACGACCCTTGCTCCTCACATCCTGCCGACTGCCTGTCCCACCTGATTCAACTCCCCGCAGTTGCCCACCTCTTCTTCAGTGCTTTGTCTCCAAAGAAGTGGCTGAAGATGAAGTCCTCAAAGTCATCTACTTCATCATCATCACCTGTCTGTTGCACGGCCACCTCCTCCAAGCTGTCCTCCAGGGCATCCACAAAATCCCGGAAGTGGAGGCGGTCATGACGGAAGATGCCGTCCTCGCCAAAGAAGGCAGGTGAGAGGGGTAGCTCCTTGGTGAGCTGCCCAGCCCAGGGCAGCCGTGCCAGGTATGTTCTTAGCAGAGAGGCCAGCTCCTGTTGCCGCACTGGGGCCAGCTCTGTGCCGAAGAAGTCAGGCCCTCCTGCCGGGCACACTCGTCCACACCTGAACAGCCCTGGGGCGCCCGGTACTTGGGCCTCAACAGCTCTGCCCAGGATGGCAGAGGGTCATGGCTGTCTGCAGCCCCTTCCCCTCCACCGAGGTTGCTTCTGCTTTTCTCCAGAGGAGTGGAAGCTACCACTTTTCCTTGGGGGTTCCTTAGGGCCCTGTCGCTTGCCCTCCTTCTTGCTCCCCAACTCCTCTGCCCCCGGCCTGCCCTCCTTCCACCTTCCTGCCGGCTCCCTGTCCTCCTGAACTCCCCAGTTCTTCTTCCGTTCCCGGCCAGATTCTTCCTTCTTAGGCTTCCAGTGCTCAGCTTTCCGGCCCCTCTGCCCATCCCACCACTTTTCCTTTCCACTCCACTCCCTGGAATTCTGGAAGTGGGACTTCTGATGCCAGGCCTCTGAGGCATTGGCAGAGACCCCAGGGTCCTGGCCCCAGTTCCCCAGGTCCTGCAGTTTCTGGGCCAATCTGTGGCCCAGCTCAGCCAAGCCAGCGTGAGCTGGGCCCCCGCGGCCGGCATCCTGCAAGCTCCTCTCCAGATCCTGCTGTACAGACCCAGCAGCCGCCGCTGCCTCTCCAACTCTTGCCTTAATGCCTGTGCCTCAGCCTCCAGCTGTTCCTTCTGCTTCAGGAAGCTGTGTTCTGGCTCCTGCTCCCTGGGGCCTTGCTCCTTGATGGCCTTGTCACCCTGTGGGCCTCTACCCCAACTGAGGCACACCCCATCTGTGCCCCGGACACAGTCGGCCTCCAGCCCCTGGAGCCGGGCCCGCAGCTGCTGCAGCTCTGACTCCAGAGCCCGCTGGAAGGCTTCGCCCTGCTGCAGAGCCCCCCCGGAGCCGGGTATTCTCCTCCTCTAGCCCTTTGGGCTGGTGCATCAGGCGCTGAAGCTCTTCCTTCTGGGCCTGGAATATGGTTTGGGATGAAGGAAGTCACAAAAAGTTCTTGTCAGGCTAGGCCCGATGCCTTCTACCCCAATTCCATTCCATTATAGTGGGCAGGTGGCCTGAGCCCCTTTTATGCCCTGGAACACCCAGAGGATTTGGTTTTCATCCTCCACACCATCTCCATCATGAATCAGACACAGGGATCCCCAGATTCCATCCTGGGTCTCAGCATCTATGTCTTTATATAAGCACACACTTCCTCGATTCACCTAAGGATAGCCAGTATGTGGCTGTCATGGTCTTACCTCCACCTCCCGTACCTGGAACACTGTTCATTGATCACGGCACTTGGCATGAGCCTTGGCATGGTCTTTAAATCCTTTCCATACAGTGCTCCAGGCAGACCACACCAATCAATCACAAGTGATACCATGTATGTTTCACATGCCACGTGGAACAGGTATGGCAGACCACACCAATCAATCATAGGTGATACCATGTATGTTTCACATGCCACGTGGAACAGGTATGGCAGACCACACCAATCAATCATAGGTGATACCATGTATGTTTCACATACCATGTGGAACAGGTGTGGCAGCCCTGGCCCAAACCTTAGCACAAGGGAGGTGAACGGAAAACTGGGAAGATTCCCTGACTACAGTGGGAGAGGGGAGGGTCAGGATGTGTGGGCAAATAGGAAATACTCCTTTTGGGGGAGGATGCTGAGACAGACACCTGGCCTAGGTGGGATACCCTAGCCCAGCCCCTCCTGCCTGTGCCCACCTGCAGCTGGGCCTGCAGCAGCCGGATGTCCTGGTTCTC
The DNA here is from genome assembly GCA_036589455.1 of Ateles fusciceps. Classification (NCBI taxonomy): domain Eukaryota; kingdom Metazoa; phylum Chordata; class Mammalia; order Primates; family Atelidae; genus Ateles; species Ateles fusciceps. The sequence goes on from JAZHEH010002047.1 coordinate 4,313,977, forward strand.
CTTGGCCAGCTTGTCCAGCAGAAGACCCATGTTCTGCAGGCTGGGGACACTGTCAGGAGGCACTGAGGCCTGCAGCTGTTCCCTTAGCCCATCCTGAGGGCAGAAGAACCTATTACCCCATGCTACACCACAGCCCAGGTTCTCCCCAGCCAGACCCCACATGCCTCTAGAGACATTCACACATACCTGCCTGTCCCCCCACAGCATCCAGCAGCTCAGGGTCCGACCCAGTGTCCGGGAGGACCTGCTCCACTTCCTCCATGGGCCCTGTGGAAAGGGAAGTCCTGAGACTGGTCCCAAGGCACACAGAGCCCATTCTCCCCCACACCCTCCCACTCACAGTCACCGCTCCTGCTGGGGGATCCACCCTGTGGCTGAGAGGTCTGGTGCGGTGAAGGACCAAGGGGCCCCCTGAACAGCTGACAAGGCCAATAACTGAGAAACAACTGTGAGCCCCCAGCACCGCTACTCCTGACCCAGAGAACCAGAGAACACACACAACTCCCCAGCACAGGCCATGGCCCTCCCTACTCACCAGTCTCAGACTCTGAGAGGCCACCTAAGGACAGAGACAGAGGAGCCTGGTGAGGCCCTCAGGGAGGGGTGAGGTGAGGTAAGGAGAGAACATGGCAGGAGGGCAGGCAGGCATGGAAGCCCAAAGCCCCACCCACAGAGGTACCACTCACCTGAGAAGAGGAGGATCCCCAGGCCCAGCAGAACCAGGGCCCCGAGGAGGCACATGTTGAGGGAGATGCCCAGCTCCCCCACCTGCACTCTCACCCCCAGCCTGGTTCTCCACAGCCAGGGGCGCCACGGGCTGAGGCGGGCCGGCCTCCCGGCCCCGCCGTCTCCGCAGACCCTCCACGTCCACGTCTGTGTCATCCTCACTGCTGGAGCTGCGGCCCTCCTCCCTGATCCAAGCTAGGAGAGAGGATAGGGACAGGGCAGTGAGGTGACTGGAGAGATGGGAAGACACAGGGAGAGAGGGGAAGCAGAGGAAGGCACAGGGAGGTCCTCAGTCCTGACCCCAGAGAGGGGCACATGCAGACCCTGCCCACTTCTGCCTGGGCATCGATGACTGCCCCTGCCCCATCTAGAGGCAGGAGACAGTGCTGTCGATCTCCAAGCTATAAAAGGCTCTTTCATCCTGAAAGCATCCTTCCTCAATGTGTGCCGTGCATCAAACCTCTGCAGCTATCACCACCCTCCTGGGTCCCCTCCAAACTCTCTGGCTCCTCCTTCCCGTTCTCCCTCCCTGGCGCTTCCCTGATCCTAAAGGGGGTGGTCTCCCTGGCACCACTTCAGGTTCTCTGCTCTTCTCACTGTACACACAGTCACAACTATCTCACTCATACCACTGACACCCCCCTTCAGCGATGAGTCCTTAATGTGTAACTCCTGACTTGGCCTCCCAGAGCTCCAGGCCTGCATGTGTGACTGCCTACCGGCCACTCCCGCTGAGACCAAACATTCAACACACTGCCCTGCAAACTGCTTCTTTTCTGGTGTTTCCCCAGTTCAGGGAAAAGCACTGCCGCTGCCATTTAGCTAACCTAAGCCTTCCCCGCTCCACCTCACATCCAGAGTTTCACAGTTCTATACTTAACATCCCGACAGTCAACCCCTCTTCACAACCCACACTGCACCTGCCTTAGTTCAGGTCTGCATCTTCTTTCTCTTTTTATTTTTTAAAAATATTTTTAAATTTTTATTTATTTTTACTGTTTGAGACAGGGTCTGTCTGGCTCTGTCACCCAGGCTGGAGTGCAGTGGTGCAATCACAACTCACTGTAATCTCTGCCTCCCAGGCTCAAGCAATCCTCCCACCTCATCCTCCCGAGTAGCTGGGACTACAGGCATGTGTCATTATGCCTGGCTAATTTGCTTTTTTTTTTTTTTGTACTTTTTGAAGACATGGGTTTTCACCATGTTTCCCAGGCTGGTCTCAAACTCCTGAGCTCAAGTGATCCACCCACCTCAGCCTCCCAAAAGTGCTAGGATTATAGGTGAGAGCCACCACACCCAGCCTATTCATTTACTTATTTATTTTTGAGGCAGAGTCTCCCTCTGTCACCCAAGCTGGAGTACAACAGTACAATCTTGGCTCACTGCAACCTCCACCACCTGGGTTCAAGCAATTCTCCTGCCTCAGCTTCCCAAGTAGCTGGGATTACAGGCGCACGCCACCACACCGGCTAATTTTTGTATTTTTAGTAGTGACGGGGCTTCACCACGCTGCCCAGGCTGGTCTCAAACTCCTGACCTCAGGTGATTCACCCACCTCAGCCTCCCAAAGTGCTGGGATTACAGGCATGAGCCACCATGCCCAGCCACCTATTTTAATTTTCTTTAGAGACAGGGTCTCACTCTGTTGCCCAGGCTGGCGTGCAGTGGGATGACCGTCGCTCACTGCAGCCTTGAATTCCTGGGCTCAAGCGATCCTCCTACCTCAGCCTCCCAAAGTGCTGGGATTACAGGCGCAAGCCACCATTCCCGGCCCGGGTCTGCATCGTCTTTGCCTGACCACTGCAGTTGCCTCCTAGATGGCTCCCAGGCCCTCCATCCTGTCACTCTTCGACAGGGACCAACTCCTACACTCCTCCACCACAAGCCTGGAACAGAGCTCCTTGGCACAAGCCAGGTGGTCCCCACTACTTTGCTGATGCTGCAGCCTTGGCCTAGAATATTCTCTTTCCCCTGCTTTGTCTACGGAAAGCCGGCTCTGTGCTCAGGACTCCACTCCGATGTCACCTCTCACTGTCCCAGCCTCTCCCTTGCCCTCAACCTGTCCCCTGACTGAATGGCCTCTCCCTCCTTTGGTAGTTCCTTAATTACACTTCTGTACCTCTCTTAGGTCTGACACGCATCTTGGCTCAGTCTGATCTGCCACTTACATAGGCGGTAACCCCCCCACCATCCCTCTCCCACAGGCCCAGAGCCAGCACAGGAAAGGGACTCCAGAAACGAGGGTTGAATTCTAGAAGCAAGAAAGAGGAAGCCCCCATGGAAGAGAGGAAAGAGTCAGCCAGATGTGGGCCCTGCCTCTTACCAGCAGTGTGACCTTGGTCAAGTCATTCAAACTTTCTGGGCCTCAATGTCCCAGGGGTGGTGGTGAGAAGGAGGGCACCACGCTGCTCGGCCCCAGGGCCTGGACCACAGCATGCGCTCGGCCATGATGGCTGATCCCCCCTCCCATACCTTCTAGAAGGAGAGTGACAGAAGAGGCAAAGAGGACTCTCACCTGCTTTGGGGGTTGAAGGCAGGCTCTGTGGCAGACTCTGGCCATCCTGGTCCTGTGTGTCTGGTCCCAGACCTGTCACCACGGAGGTCTCCTGCAAGTCTCCCTGGACTGCTGTGTCTCCTGGGCCAGGAGGCTCCGCACCGCAAACATCACCTTCCAGGGTGCCCTGACGCAGACGCAGCAGTGAGCAGCTGCTCGCTGTCCCTCCTCCCCCACTCCCACAGGGAAGCTCCTCACCTTGACCTCAGTCTCCTCTGTCAGAACGGTGCCAGACTGGGGGCTTTGAGTCTGGAAGAGCGTCCCTGTGGTAGGAGAAAAGGCCCAGAAAAACCCACTGCCCCAGCTGAATTTCCCATGCAGCCCTCTGTCCCCCCCTCCCCCCCCCTCTACCAGGTTGGAAGGGGCAGGAAAAAGCCAGGATGGAATGAGAAAAGGGGTTTGTTAACTGAGATTAATGAAGGAACTAAAACTAACCAGCCTCCCTTTCTCTGAGGAAACTGGGAAACCCCAAGATATGGAAAATACCTTTGTCTGGTAAGCTATGTCCTAAGCAGGGCCTGGTACCTTCGCCATCCACGGTCCCAGCTAATCCTTCCCCCATCTGCCTTGGAAAAGCTGTGAGGGGCCTGCTGGGCTCTCTCGGGTTCTGGGTCCCTCCTGGAGGCCGGGCCGAGCGTCTCCACGGGCAGGTTCTAGGAGGAGGAGTGCCAGGAGAAGCGCTGCACCCGAGAATGGGCCCCCAGCCCACAACCCAGAAACACACACACTCAGTCACGAACCGCCGGAAAGGGGCTCGGGACAGGACCAAGTGCTTGGCCATTCCCCAGCCTCACTCACGGAGAGGAGGAACTTTCAGGGACCAGGTTTCCTCTACACGGAGAAGCACCACCAGACCAAGGCACTGGACGCAGTACAAACCTGGGGCCCTGCCCGCAGGAGGCCAGCTACAGCCCAGGTCTCCCTCCCCCTCAAGATCAGCAGCACTTCCTTCCCCATAGATGGACAACCCAGATATTACGATACTACGGGTGGGAAGAAGGCGAGAGAACAAAGTCCCTGGGTGCCTCCCGGGGCGTCCCTGTGGCTGCCCTCTCAACTGGCCAACTATTTCCGTCTCCCAAGCCTTTCTGGCCTTTCCCATTGGCCCCTGACACTCCCCCCAAACCCGTCTCCCAGCAGCTGCTCACAGAAGCCCAACCCACCCCAGCCACAGACAGCCTGTCTCCAGAGTGCTCTCAGCCTGCACATCCAGCCCTGGCCACACAGCCTGAGCCTCTTCCCTCCGCATGCTCCCCTTCCGCACGCCCCTGGCTTGCCACCCGCGCTGTGGCTCCCATTATCCCTTTGAGAATAATGCTCCACTTTAGTATGTGCCTTTGCCATTTTCAAAGCATTTTTATTCTCATGGTCTCCCCTACAAGGCAAAAATCATGACCCCCATTTCACAGGAGAGGACAGAGCGGTGAAATGGCATGCCCAAGGTCCCCCAGCTGTCAGCAAAGACACCCCAGCAGGAGGCCAGGGCTCTGAGAGCCTGGTGCCTGTCTGCGCATACCTGCCTTCCCTCTGCCAGCAAGCCCCAGTCCATGTGCCCTGCTCCAGCGTCAACCCCAAAGTCAACTCCTTACTCCCAGCTGGGTTCCTCAAGGGCACCTCAGACTCCACATGTTGAAACCCAGCTCCTCTCTCCTTCCCTCCTTGTGGCTCTAATACACAAAGCCATCGCTCGGTCCTGGAACGCTCAGAGATGCCTTCAACAAATTTTTGCGATCCCTTCTGTAGCCACTCAGTTCCCCATCCTGCCAGCCCCCTTCTCCCTTCTCAGTGGGCTCCTGCTCCACCAACTGCTACCTGGACCGCTGCAGGGGCCGTCAAAACACTCTCTCCCTGTTCCCACCCAGCCCACACAGTGGCTTCACCCTCTGTCCAAGACAACGACTGTCCTGATCCCTCTAACTCAAAGCCCCACACGGATTTCCCATCAGGATGAGGCCTGAATGCCTCGGCCAGGCCCTCCAGGTCTCTTCTAGGGTTTCCCAGGCTCTGCCCCCAACCTCACTCCAACACTGGCTCTGACCCACACCTCCACATCACCCATGGGCTCCCCACAGTCTCCCCCAGCATGGCTTTCCCCACTATCACCTCGGGACCTTTGTTCACACTGGTCTCTCCATTTGAAATCCCTCCCTACTTCTCTCAGCTTATCCAACTGGTACCTTTCCTTCATGGCATGGTCCAAGTGCCAATAACTGTCCCCTGGGGCCAGATATCCTTCTTCCTGCTACTGGAGATCCTCTAACAGCCGGCGGGAAGTGATGTAGGTGACCACCAGGACTAAGGAAAGGGACCCACCCAGAAAGAAGCCCAGCACTGCAGAAACACCCCCCGACCCCACTCCCATGGTTCCCAAGCCCGCTCTTCCTACCTCGGAGCCAGCAAGCACCCAGCTATTATCCGAGTCTGGGCAGGAGGCCATAGTTGCTGAAGTCTCTGAGGCTGCTGTGGCTGCCACCTGCAGAAGAAAGCTCTCTTAAGGATGGGAGCTCCCTTCAGGAGAGGCTGCATGCAGAAAGCAGCCTTGGCTGGGTTCCAAGGTTCAAGTGCTGGGCAGCAGCCTCCAGAACCAAGCCCGGTTCCAGTCCTTCTCTCCCTGACACCTCAACTCTTCTGAGCAGTATTTGTCTTGCAAATTAAAATCTGCCAAGAGCCACAGAGAAGCCAGCCTCTTCCAGGGACCAGCAGGGTCTTGGAAAACTGAACTGACCTTGAAAGGTCAAAGAAGCATAGGCTGGAAAGGCTCTGGGGAATTCCAGTCCACCCCCCGACACTATAGCCGGGGAAGATGAAGCCCAGAAAGGCTGACACACTTGCCTTGCCAATAAGAAGACTTGTTAGTAAGAGCAAGGAAAACAACACAGCCCTCCCTTCACAACACCAGGCACCTCCACAATCACTACCTTCTCCCCCAGGACCCGGAAGGGAAGACTCAATGGCCTCCTTCAGCCCTCAGTCTCCCACCACTTGCCCAGCATAAGTCTTTGGTATGTTCTGGTTCAGGGGTTCTCAATCTTGGCTGCACATTGGAATCACCTACGACTCTGATTCAACTGAGTTAGGGGGCAGGCCCAGGCATGGGCCTTTTTAAAAACCTCTCAAATGATTCTCATGCACAGCCAGGGTTGAGAACCACTGGCATAGCTTAGATCCACCTGGATTCACCTTTTATAAGTCTCCTTGTCACTCTCACTCTCCATCCTAAATTCTGTTTACCTTCTTAGTAATCTCCAGAGTTTGGTCTTAGGGAACTTGAAGGTGACTGGGAAAATGGATTTATACCAACTATCATGTACACATCACTTTACAGCTTGCAAAGAATAGACAAAAATCAGAGCTGTGGTCCTGCCCCCTGTTAATCTGCTCTGATTTGACAGGGATAGGGGAGGGGAATCACTTCAGTTTCCAAAGCCTGATTGACACCAAGCAGGGTAAGAAGAGAGGGATCCCCCCTAGCATCCAAGGCCAAGACAGTTCCCTCAGGCAGCTCCTACTGGGACCAGGCATAAAGGGGGAAGGGTAGATGAGCTGACCTCTCAAGAGTACTGGATTGTGATCTTTCAGAAAAGGATAAATGACTGCTTCCTGAGCACTTGATAAGGAAACCCAGGAAACGGAAAGTGAGGCTGGGAAAGTATGGCAGTTCTACCTTTGAAACCAATCACATTATCCCCTTCTGTTTGAGCTGTTTTCAAGTCCTGCGTGGTGCCCTAAATAACCGTCTGTGGCTCCTGCCAGTCAAGATCCAAGTCCTGGATAGGTCTTTCTCAATTACCATCCTCCCAGACTCATGCACCCATCCCACACGGAAATAGGAAAATGGTTGCAATGACTTCCCTGTACCAGGTCCAACAGGACACCCTGGCATGCATCTATAGGTATCCACAGAGCCACGGCTGTTCAGTCTTCCGCTTGTGGGCCCGTCCCCCCGCCATTGTCATCATCTCCCCCATCCCCAGTTGCTTCGTGTGACTGTTAACAGGTGGTGGCAGGAAGGAAGTGGCAGCAGCTTGGGCTGAAGTCCCTGTTTATCCCTAGCTGTGTGTACAGCCTGCTCAGGTCCCCTAGAACCAGGCACCATGGCAACCACCATGATGTCAGACCCACTGTCTCCATGGAAACCAGCAAAGGTATTTGGGTCAACAAAACAAATACTTATAAGACCCAAATAAGAGACACTCTGGAACCCCTATACTCAGGGTCCCAAACCCTGACACCTCTCTCTCGGTTAGGTTAACCGAAGATTCAAAAAAAATATATCCCTCTTCTCCCAAGCCAGCATCTCACTGCCTTATTAGGAAGTTCCTTCTGCTGTCTAATCTCCACCCTTCTCTGCTGTGTTTCCAGATCTTTTTCTTTTCATCCACCTTCTGGAAGAAAATCCACCTCCACTCCCTCCCCCCACCCCCTTCTTTTCATTCAGGCAGGATTCAACAAACACCTCCTGTAAGGATTATGACAGAGACTTCTGCTATTTCTAAAAAACAGCTAAAGGGGGAGCTCTCCCACTCAGTACAAAGCTAGGAAGTCTCGCCTCTAGTTAATTTCAACCCCTTAAACAGTTGCTCCCCCCAAACCTCTAAAGCAAAGGATCTAGGGCCACTTGCCTGGGGTACCCAGAGCAAGTTCCTGTTTTGTTAGCGTCGGCACCTGGCCCCCCTCACCCAGCCAGAAATGAAAAGCAGCTCATTTCTTCTAGAGTTTCCGCCTTCCCTTTTCCTTGTATCACCCCCCTTCACATTGAATCCGTGGACCCCTCCCCAGCAAAGGCATTACCTGACCTAGCTCTTGCTTCGGTCTCCAGCTTAACTTGTTGCTGCCTCCCCTTCGTTTGCAGTCCAAGAGGATCATGTGACCAGAAACTGACCAATGAAAAGTCAACTTCCCAAAGGGGGCGTAAACTTTCGGCCAATAAGAGCAGAAATTGAGAGTCCGAGTTGGGGAAGGGAGGTCTAGCTACACAGTCCCTACACTTGGGCTTACCTCCTGGTGGATGACCAGGGTCCCAGCTGGATCTCGAGTTACCTGCCCTTCTTTCCCAATGTTTAAACAGCTTCTAGAAGGAACCCCCAAACTGAAAGGCAGAGAGTGCCGTCTCCTGAGATGACACGGACAAGGGGGCCAGATTGGCCCCGGGATAGACGGAGACAGCTGTGAGATGGGGGGAAGGGAGAGGGACAGGTCGCAAATCTAGGGTGTGGAAATAGCCCTCCTGCCATTCTCCCCAACCTGCTCCAGCAGATTGCTCAAAAGATGCCATTGCTACTTTAAAAAATGGTTGAGGGGTGGGAACGATGTCAAAAACATCCCAAAATGAAATTTGCTAAAACAGGAGAAGCCCCTCCCCTGACCCTTAGAGCTACACTTGCTCCCTAACCCAAACAACTGGGAGGTGGGTGGGGCGCTAAACCCCGGAGAGCTCAAGCACTTGTCTTCCAGAGGCCTTGGTGCCAAATCTGTCTGGCTCCAGGCCTGGCCCAGGAATATGCTCAGAAAGGAAACTGTTTCTCACAGCGGAGACATGGGGGATGGGTGGGGAAACACAGGCCTCCCTTGGCTCAGCAGCTTATACCAGGGTCAGCTTACGGGCCATATCTGCCATCCCCCACTCCCAGGGACCCTGGGGAGTATATATCTCCTCAATCCCTAAGCACCCTACCCAGCAGTGATAGTGGTTCATTGCAGCCTTTTCACACAGCAACAGCAAGGAGTCCTTGTCTGGGATTTTCAAGTCATTTTATTAATCCAACAGTACAAAAGACCCACCTCCCCGCAACCACCGCATTCTGCCATCACTGTCTTCCAAAAAAGTAGTGGAGAGGGCCAGGGGAGTAGATCCAGCAAAGACACTCCCCCCAAGAGCCATTTTAAAAATGCAGGGGGCGGGGGAACAACACAAAAACAGCAACAGATAAATGAGGCCAACAGAACCACAAACACAAGAGCTGAGCAGGGTGCGGGGGAGGAGGGCCATCTCTGCCATTTTAGTGTGGGGGACACTGGGAGCAATGCCCAGAGGCCTGCTCTCTCTCTCCTCAGGGCCACAAAGGCTGTCAGCTCCACCAGCAGGGTCTTCTCTCCTCATGCCAGGAACTGAGAGAAGTGGGGGTAGGGACCACTAGGTCTATACCTCAAGCTGGGAGACCACTAACTTCTCTGAGGAGGACCACACCACATGCCTGCCTTCCCCACCCCACGGAGGAACGTGCAGAACCAAAAAAGAGAACAAGCAGCGGTGACGCCCTCATCAGGCCCCAGGCCCGTCTCTGGCAGGCAGTGCTTAAAAAATAAAAAAATACAAATAAAGCCCAGTGCAGGCCTTTGGCTGAGAGGAATGAGAATTGCTAATCACCAGGCCCGAGAGGATATGAAATAGCATGGAAAGAGAAGCAACAAACTCCAGGTTCTTCTACCTTTGAGTACCATGGCAATGGGGATCCCACCACATCCCCTACCCACAGGCTGTCAGAGGGCCTCACTTGGATCCTTTCATCAGCGAGAAAATGAGGTATAAGGGCTCTGCGCCTTTTCAAGCTTTCCTTCAATCAAGCCAGGAAGGTAGGAGAATAAGGGCGCTAAAAGCTGCAAAACACACGGAGTATCATGTGCAACAGATGGGCTGGGGGAGGAGAGTACCACCGAAGTCCAGACTTCCAGGACAGCCCAAACTTCAAATATTCTGGTCTGTCAGATAACATATCCCAATTTTTGGCAAAAATATGGTCATCAGGAGAAAAGCACAAGAGGCTGAGAAAGGACCAGTGACTTTGGTATGAAGAAGATATGTCCTGACGGCATCTCTCATCTACTGTTTTGAAGACCCAAATCACCAAGAAACTGCCATAACCAGGAACTCTCCTGCTTCAGGGTATTTGGTTCTCTGAGGGGGCAGGAGTTGGGTAAGTCTTGGAGGAAGCAAAGGAGTGGGTAGAAAAAGGGGGAAATCCCCATTTATTCCCTAAAGCTGTCTCTCAGAACCCATAAAAGGGCTATTGCAGGGATGGCAAGACCCCAATTCCTCTGGCCAGAAACCTTTAACACTTGACTCCAAAAACTAAGGCTGGAGCTGTGGGGCTCGGTAGGGGTATTAGGCACAGGTGTTAGGGGCATCCATCATCAGCAGAGGGAACACCCCTGCCCTCTGGATCTTCCTCCAGCTCCTTTACTCTTGCAGCCACACTCCTGGGCCTCCAGAAATAGCCACAAAATGGCTCTGCTCAGCAGGGCTTTGGTTTCCTGGATCTCTGCAGATCTCAACATGTACGTTTCCCAAAAAAGTGAGCAATCCAGGCTCTTCTGCCTGCCCACCTCAATTCCTTTTCTGCTCTCAGGAGCCACTGTTTCTGCCCCATGTGGATGGAAAGCCAGTAGAAACAAGGACCAAGAGCCAGACATCAAACAAATCACCCTGGAACAGCAGGGAGAGACATGTGCACTTCCCTGGGCCATTTCGCCAGCGTCACCCATCGTTAGCAGCCACAAGCTGCCCCATGCCCTCCCGGATGTAGACAGACTGGATCTCCTTGGTCTTGAGGCAGAGATCACAGGCCCAGACGGCAGAGGCTTCAGTGGTCAGCAGCCCATAGGCGCTCTCAGTCATGCCTGTGCACTCACGGTGGAACCACTTCTGGCAGGAGGCCTCACACAGAATGGCATCCTGGTCGTCGTTCACCTCACTCCGACAGGCACCACACGGGTACACCAAGCCTGGGGCAGGCTGGGGCCCAGAGCCCCCACCTGCCTTGCCAGGAGGTGCCAAGTTGGCATCTGGAGTGCCCCCACCCCGCCCACTGCTGTTTGGGGGGGAAACTGGGCTGGTTCCCATTAACAGCAGCCGCTGGGGAGCCTGAGTGGGGCTCCTGGGGAAAAGCAGTAGGAGCAGGTGGATTCAAGGGCTTCCCCCCATCCTCACCACCAGGGCCAGGAAAGCCAGGGTCCGGACCAGGAAAGGGACTTGTGTTGGGGGGGCAGGCTGGGGAGCCCCTGACCAGGTCTCTGGAGAGGAGAAGGGCCAAAAGGAACCCCTGGCTGAGCAAATCGTTGGGACAGAGAAGGTGGGGCCCAGCTCTGCTCTGGGAGGCTGTCCCATGGTGGGTGAGATCATAGGACCAAATCCCCCCCCCACTGGGCCCGGCATCATCTGCCCGCTAGAAGGACTAAAGTTTTGACCCAGAGGCTGGTTGAAGGGTTGGCTGGGAAAGTTCATGTTGCCTGGGGGTGGGTAGCCAGGGCCCTGGGGGGGGGCATGTTGAAGGCAGGGCCCATAGGATTGGGAGGAAGGGGGGTGGCTGTCGACGAAGTGGCTGGGGGACCCCCTCCACCTCCAGTGCCGTAGCCTGGGGGTACCTGGCCCGCCATGCCCCCCTGCACACGGAAGCCTCCAAAGGGCACAGGACTGCCAAGGAACGGAGGGGCTGCACCCCCCCACCTTAGGGGCTCCGAAGTCATCTTCAAAAGGGTTGGATGCAACCAGGTGATCCACCATGGGAGTCGGGGGGTGGTGCAAACTCCGTCAGATGTGAGTATGCAGGGCCCTAGTGGGAAACAGTTGAGGGAAAGAGGGTCATGGAGGGAAGCACAGAACTAAACCAAGAGAGCACTGCTAACACAATACACATTTTGGAGGCTGACAGTGAGAAGCTCAGGTCTAAAATCAATATGGACCACAGGCCAGGCACACTGGCTCACACCTGAAACCCTAACACTTTGGGAAGCTGAGGCAGGAGGATCCCTTGACCCCAGGAGTTTGAGCCCAGCCTAGGAAACATAGTGAGACTCTGTGACTACAAAAAAAAAAAAAAAAAAAAAAGACAAGAGAGAGGTGGAGAGTGGAACCTGCACAGTGCAGTAACTGTGTTAAAAACAGGCAGAACCTGGATGAAATCCCAGCTCTGACCTTGAACAACCTCAAGACTGCGGAGCACATACTTAACATTTTTAACCCCCCCGATTTCTCGTCTGTAAAATAGGGATAATGCCTATCTCCCCCAAACTGTTAAAGCATGTTAGCACACTCCCTGGCACTAAAAAAGGCTCAATAAGTGGTGGGTATTCCATTTTCATCATGAGGAAACCAGGAGAGGAAACAGGGGAAGAGACCTGGAACCCTGCCTGGTAAGAGCTTTGGTCGAATCACCCATCTCTTAGGACAGGATACTTTCCCCTATATTTGTTATAAGGTTCAGGGAAAGAATCAGAAACGGACCAAGAAAGACAGTTTCTCTCCTCCCTGCAGCTGATGGAAGATACAAACAGATACTGGAACGGCAGAGTAGAGAGGGTGCCGCCAAGGGGCCGCTGGAAATACCCCCACCACCAACCACCATTCACCTGAGTGTTTGATTTTCTTCGCTTCTTTTCTGGGCTCTTCATTTGCAGACCTGGAAGAGCAGCAAAAGGAAGACGCAGACAAGTTTCCCTGAGGTTTCCCCAACCTTTTCTCTCAGCCATGCTCTGAGGAACTCCTTTGACGTCAATACATACTTGCTTATTTATTTAGCAAATGCTAACAAGGGATGCAATATGAAAAATAAATTGTGAAGATGATCATACTCTCAGCTATGTCTTCCTTTAAATGAGAGATGTCCCATCTTTCGATATCCTCAAGCTCCAAGTGACTACTGAATTGCATGTGGCTCCAAACCCTACAGTCCTCAATGTGTGACACCTGCCCCCAACCCCTGGAGAGCTACACCCACCCATCCTTTTCACCTGAGCCTCCCTTCAGGCCTGTGAAACACCCTCCGCCCACCATCTCTCCCCTGAGGTTCCCAACTCCGGGGTCTCTGCATCCCCCGCCCCTCGCAGCGCTCTCACCGGCCTTGCCCTGCTTCCTCCCGGTGCTGGGCGGCGCAGGGGGCGGTGCGGGGCCGCCACCTCCCTCCAGCTTGTCCGGTGGGGGGCGGCGCCGAGGCGGCCATGGAGTGGGGGACCGGGGTCAGCGGCGGCGGCGGCGGGGGATAGAGGCGCCCTCGGGCTGCACCATCGCCCAGAAGGGGAGTCAGAGGCAGCACAGGCCCCCGAGCTGCAGCAACCCCAAAGTGCGGCGAGCAGACAGCGCCGAGCCGTAACGCGAACTGCGCGCTCTCTTCAGACTCGCTGCCCGCCAGCGGCGGCAGCAACCGGAACCGGAACTCGGCGCGGCTACCACCACTGAGCGCGGCGGGGAGGGGGAGAAAGGACCGGCCGAGACTCTATGCCTGAAAGCCTGCGAGGGGGCGAGGCGTACCACGGCACCACGCGAGTGGAGAGGGTCGTTTCCGCTAGCGGGCGGCCCCCACCAGCTGACCAAGGGGCGGTGGCGCGCGGCGGCCCTGCTACTGGACCGTACCATCCCGGGCGGTGGAGCCACCGCGGAGGGGCGCGCGCGAGCCGGGGGCGCGCCCGGAAGGCCCAGGCAGCCCGGGACTGGCGTGGGGGGCGCCAGAGCCACCCCCTCCGCGGACACGACATCCCCACGGAGACGGTGGCGCGCCCCACCCTGTCGCGCCCAAACTCCGCAGACCCCCAGCTTCCCTCGGCGGCCGCGACCTCCCGCTCCCTCCCGACTCTGCCGCTGAGGGCCCGCGGCGAACACAATAGGCTTCCCAGAAGGGTTAAGAGGCCGAGGTAGAAGAAATACAGACTTTAATGAAGAGTTTTCCCTTTGGTATAAGTGAGACCCGTGGAAACGTCCAAACAACAACAAAAGGAGGCCAGGATGAAAACGGTCAACCCTCCCTTATCCGCAGGCCGAAGGAGGGGGGCCGGCTTGCTCCGGCGTGGCTTGCAGGAGGTCCTCAGGAACTGCAGCTTTTGCGTTTCCCCCTCCGTGAAACTGACAGGCATTCGGGCAAACTTCTGCCTCTCAGCCTCGCGGTAAGAGGCCCAAGCTTTTCTAGTCCTATCTGGAAATCAGCTTCATCTGCCTTCAGGTCTCTGGTATAAAAGATAATGCTGCCGATGCCAGTTACCCCACAGGCCTGGGCGAGGAAAATGCCAAGAGCTGTAAAAGGGCTTGGAAAAGTCAAAAAGGTGATGTATAAATGTAATCATTGATTATCATTTTGTGCTCAAGAATAAGCCATGGAAAACAATTAGGAAAGGAAGTCTACAGCCCTAAAATATATGCATATAAAATTTTAAAAGAATGCAGCTCCAACTCTACAGATGGTATTTGGGGATCTGTCTACTGCTTTAGTTTCAATGCCCCTTTTCTCACCTCCACAAAATCCACCTGGGAGAGTTAACCATACGATGGGGCCCAAATTCGTCACCCCACGCCCCATCCCAAAGGGGAGGCAGGGCGCAGGCTCCAGGAGGAAGGGCTACACTTTGGCTGTAGAGTACAATAGGCATGCAACATGGGAGGGCGGGCCTTATGAAATGTATATACAGACCCCTTGGGGTGAGGGGCCCCGGCCAGGAGGCACTGAGCAAGGGAGGGGTCCATCTCCCCCCCTGGCCGGGAGGGGGGCTCTGGGGGCAATCTCTAAGGGTTGCATATCCCCCAGGGAGAGGGGGACAGCTGCCACTCCTGCCTCTGTTCTCCCAGCCCAAACCGGAGAGGATGCTGAGCAAGAAGACAGGTCCCAGAAGCCAAGAAGGTGTTGGCATCCCCTGTCATTGAACTCAGGGGCCCAAGAACTCTTTGCATAAAGTATCTTCAGACCTAAGAGATGGTCAAAGGCACAAAGTTTAAACATGGGGGTGAGGGGGCGCTGAGAGGGGTCTGGGGTACCCTGAAGCCCAGAGGTGTGATTTGTTCCCCCTTGCCCAGAAGGGTGACTGTTCCACTGGGCCTGTCACCACAGGACATTTTCTATGATAAGCACTCACCTTCTTGGGGAAGGGGCATCAGGTTGGCAAAGGAAAGGCCCAGGTAAGGGGCCACTCTGTACATTAATACTTTGGTGATTAATGTTTGGGGGAGAAGCAGGATTCTCCCCCAGGCTTCTGACTCAAACCCTCTTGCTCAGCTGGATACAAAACCCAGTGTCCACACTACTCCCAGCTCTGACACAAGGCCAAGCCCACAGAACACTCCCAAATGAGGTCCCGAGAGTTAGGGAATAGGGTGGAGGGGACTGGAGGGCATCTTCTGGAAGACAGCACTGGGGCAGATCACAGTTTCCGCTCCACAGGCTGCTGTAGACACAGTTCGCTGCCTGCAGAGATGATGGGCAAGTGATTGTCCATGTGGTAGCTGATGAGGTGACTGACACTCTCAAAGCGGTGATCCTTTGTCCGAACCTGGGAGGGTGGGAAGGAAGGTGGTCAATTCAGGTGACGAGTCAAGACCTCATCCTCCAAGGTGGAAGAGCGTGAAACAGACAAGAGGCTTAAAGGAGAAAAAAATGGTGGGGGGAGGGTGGGGCCTGTCAGTCCTGACCACTGAGGCTTCTCTAAAAAGAGTTGTAGACAGGTCAGTGAAGTAGGCAAAGGCAAAGGAGACATCAGCCGTGAAAGAGTGAAGCTGAGAGCTATATACCCCTTTCTTGACCTGGAGGAAGTTGGCATGTCTCAGAAGAGTATACACAGTGCAAAAAAGATGTGGAGGCCAGGCGTGGTGGCTCGCACATGTAATCCCAGCACTCTGGGAGGCCAAGGCAGGTGGACCACTTAAGCCCAGGAGTTCAAGAACAGCCTGGGCAACATGGCAAAATCCCATCTCTACAAAAAAAAAAAAAAAAAAAAAAAAAAATTAGCCAGGTGTAGTGGTACATGCCTGTAGTCCCAGCTACCTGGGAGGCTGAGGTGGGAGGATCATTTGAGCCCTGGAGGCAGAGGCTGCACTGAGCTGTGATTGTGCCACCACACCCAGCCTGGGTGACAAAGTGAGACCCTATCTCAAAAAAAAAAAAAAAGGAAAGGAGGGTGAGATTACTGAGAAAACAAACAAAAGTTTTTGTTTCCAGGCAGGATCTCTTGTCACCCGGGCTAGAGTACTGTGGCACAATAATGGCTCACTGTAACCTAGAACTCCTGGGCTCAAGCGATCCTCAGGCCTCACTCAGCCTCCTGGGCAGCTAGAACTACAGGCATGTGTCACCATTCCTGACTAATTTTTTATTTTTTTACTTTTGTAGAGACGAGGTCTCCCTGTGTTGCCCAGGCTGGTCTCGAACTCCAGCCTCAAGCAGTCTTCCCACCTCAGCCTCTCAAAATGTTGGGCTTACAGGCATGAGCCACCACACCTGGCTGAACAACCAAAGTTTGGAGGAACAGTAAGGCAGGACAGATGAGAGAAAGCACAGTGGTCTGCATCCTGAGTCTGGGGAGCTGGGGAAGTCCTTGGATCTTCTTGGAAAAGGAAACTTGCAGTGTCTAGCCTCTAACCATCTGAGTTTGGGCATCACAGCCTCTTCAGGGTGCTCTCTTCATTTGTCCAGAGGGGCAAGATGAGAATGACTGCCTTCTAGCTCTGATAAGCTTAGGGCTTGGGGATTTGAGGAGCAGCCAGGGCTGTATTTGTTTTGTTTTGTTTTTTAGGCAGAGTCTCACTCTGTTGTCTAGGCTAGCGTGCAGCAGTGTGAGCTCAGCTCATACAACCTCTGCCTCCCAGTTCAAGCCATCCTCCTGCCTCAGCCTCCCGAGTAGCTGAGATTACAGCTGTGTGCCACCACACACAGCTTTTTTTTTTTTTTTTGAGACAGAGTCTCAGTCACCTCAGTTCATTGCAACCTCCACCTCCCGGGTTCAAGCGATTCTCCTGCCTCAGCCTCCCAAGTAGCTGAGACTACAGGTACAGGCCACCACACCCAGCTAGTTTTTGTATTTTTAGTAGAGACCAGGTTTCACCATATTGGCCAGGCTGGACTCGAACTCCTAACCTCAAGTGATCCGCCCACCTCGGCCTCCCAAAGTGCTGGGATTACAGGTGTGAGCACCATGCCTGGCCCTGTGCCAGGACTGTAAAGGACACAGTTCAGGCTAAGGGATAAGCCCCTGGAGGAAGACGCCAGACACCTTGAAGAGCAGAGAGGCCCACAGAGAGCTGCCCAGCGGGGAAATGTCTAGAAAGCAATGAGGGAAGGAACAAGGATACACTGTAGGGTACTGTACCTTCCTTTCTGCCACCCCTCACCCACACCTCTGCCATACTCACCACACCCTCAGGGTCCACCAGCAGCAGATGCTTGGGCTGCCCACTCTGCAAGCCAGTGAGCACATACTGGCCAGGTGTGGTCGTGCTCTCGCGCACCAGGAAGTCCCCCGTTGAGCTGCAGCAGTGCCTCAGCCTCCCGCCGGCTCAGCTTCCCATGGAACCAGGGCTCCCCTCGGAGCTGCTCAGCCATGGTCACCGACTGGGGGAGGTGGAGGCACCCGAAGAGCATCTTCAAAGGGCTCTGGAGGTGTAGAGAGAGGGTGAGGGGGAGGTAGCAGGCACGACACACACCCAAGACCCAGACTTCAGGGAAGGAAAGCCAGGAAGGAAAGAGCAGATATAGGCAGGGGAAGGGCCAGAACCAAGTAGGAAGGTGGGGATGCAGAGAGGAGAGAGGAGCACTCACTCATGTCAAATAGGTCCCGGGGCGCACTGCCATTGATGGCAGGATGGGGGGGCCCAGCACCACCCCCTGCTTGCCGGGCCTTGTCTAGGTTTTGGACGTTGACGTAGGAGGGATCATCAAAGAGCTCTCTGCCTGCTGAGGAAAGGGAGGCTCTACAGTGTCCCGGTCCTGCCTCCAGCACTCCCCCAGCTCTGCCCATCTCAGCTCCCTTCATACCTGGACAGGGTGGTGGAAGTGGCATCTGTTTGCGGACTTCTGGATCTCCTCCAACAGGCTGTCCTATAGGCTGCAGGGATAAAAATAAGGTGGGACCAGAGGCCCTAACCAGCCACTCCCACCCTAGGTCACCCCACCTCCATCCAAACAACTTACCAGTGTAGCTCCCAAGTGGCTGGGGGTCTGGGCACTGGGTGGAGTGGCTCCTTCCCGAAGCCTCATGTCTACTACCTCCCCCAAGAGGGGGTTCCTTCCCCGGGAAGTCATTATAGTACTGATGGTCAGGGGGCTCTTCCTCCTCCTCATCCCAAGCTGAGCCATCAAAGCCAGCCATCCTGAGAGACAGGACAGTGAAGTTGTGGCTGTAAACGTGTGGTGGGCAGGAGGGAACAGAACAGCAGCCATGTATTCGGTATTTACTATGGGTTAGGCCTGAGGCTGAGTATTTTATATACGTAATCATTTCATTCTCCTGGCAACCCCATAAGATAGGTACTGTTTTCTTCCCCTAGTTTTACAGATGAGGCAAATGAGGATCAGTGGTGAAAAGATTTGCCCGAAGTCTCACAACTAAAAGGTGACAGAACTCAGATTTAAATTCAGGTTTGACTTTAAAGCTCATGCCCTTGGCCAGCTGCAGTGGCTCATGCCTGTAATCCCAACACTTTGGGAGGCCAAGGAGGGAGGGTTGTTTGAGCCTAGGAGTTCAAGACCAGACAGGGCAACATAGTGAGACTGTCTCTACCAAAAAAATAATAATACTTAGCCAGGTGTGGTGGCATGCACCTGTAGTCCCAGCTACTCAGGAGGCTGAGGTGGGAGGATCACTCAGCCCAGGATATGGAGGCTGCAGTGAGCTGTGTAATTGCACCACTGAACTCCAGCTTGGGCAACAGAGCAAGATTCTGTCTCAGAATAAAAAAGTAATGCTCTTGCCCTTGATCAGTGCTATCTGCCAGCAAGGAAGGGAAGCACTCTGTAGTGAGCCGGGGGAGGAGGCACTACACAACAGTTTAACCTCTCCTAAATATTCAGTCCCCTCCTGACACTGCTTATCCCTCAGGGCCTGAGGTGGGAAAGACTGTGATCTCAGGGAAAAGAGATATTCTCACAAACCCAAATTCTTGATGGCTTCTGGAGGCAGAAAAATACAGAGTGCCAGAGAAATGGGCAAGAAAGAGGGATGGGAGTAGAAAATCTCATCTAGCCAGAGAGAGAGATGTAACTTGGAAGCCCCAGACTACAGCTCCACCGTGAGCAACAGGAGGAAAAGCTGGCCCTGCAGCAAGCAGGGCCTCGAGAGTCTTTCCTTGTGGGCCACAGGAAATGTAAGAATCGCAGGAAGTGGGAAGCAGAGGCACACAGGTGATTCCCTCCCTGAGCCTCAGCTCAAGTGTGGGAAGAGCAGCCCTCCTTTCCCAATCCTGGTCTGGGGCTCAAGAGCTGCTGCACGCCCTCCCCACCTGCTCACCTGTCATGGGGGGTGACCAGTTTGGGTGGGTTCCTGAGGTATTGTTTGAAGCGCAACTCGAAGGCCTGGCCAATGGTGCTGATGACATCCTGGGCAAGCCCTTCAGGACACTCCAGAATGTGGCAGGCTGAGGGCACAGCAGAGGCGGTCAGTGAGCTGAGCCCACTGGGAGGAGGCATAGACAGGGCCCTCATCTTCCTCAGCAGGAACCCCTACTTAGCTCTACTTAGGAAAAGTGGGTGCAGATGACCCCAGGTCCCGCTCACCTCCTCAAACAGCCGGACCCACCCAGTGCTCCCCACCATGCCTCACCTCTCTGATTCACAGGGTCTTTGGCAACATAGGCGACGTACTCGGCTGTGTCCTGGGGGAGGAAGGTCAGAAAATGTTACAACTCCACTTTACTCCTGACCCCTAAACCCCATCCTTTTCAGATATCCTCACAATCCTAGCACCCCCACTTCTCTATAAATGTCTTCCCAATCCCGAGCCCCTTGCTCTTCTCCCACCACCTTTGCTGTGTTCCCCAACTCACCGGATCCCCGCCGGATGCGAATGAGATAGATTGCATGTGGTGGTTGGCGATGATCTGAGAATTAGGGCAGGGGATGAAGAAGGAAGGGAATGCCATGCGTCAGGCAGCCTCAGGGCCCAGAACCCTGGCGCCCCAGTCTCATTCTCTGGGTTCCTTATCCCATATCCTCATTTCCTCCGTCCTTACTGGTCTCTTGCTCTCAAGCCCTCTTCCTCTTCCTAGTTTTTGGCCTCCTAACTAGATCTCCCCTTAGCACCCCCACCAGTGTTTCTGGTCCTGCTGCCCAACTCCACCAACCTGCTTGCAGTCTGCGGCCATGAGGTTGAGGCTGCTGGTGGAGATGGTGAGAGTGATTGGCATTCCAGCAAATTTCAGGTTACTCCTTCCCAGGATAGAGCTGAGCGGGCGGCTACAGGGCTAGGGTAGGGCCCAGGGTCTCAGAAGATGAGGGTTCCCAGCTCCGGCAAACCACACTCTTGCCTTCTGGCCTTCCCCCACATGCCCCACACTTGCCTTCCCCCTGCCCCTCACATCTCCCAGCAGCATCCCTATCCCCAAGGACCCCAGGTACCTTTCTCCTCCTTGTCGCCCCCTTAGCACCTGGCACAGCCTCACACACCAGACTGATAGCCTCCCTGGGGAAAGAGGGGTACTCAGACGCAGTGCCTGCCTGCCTCCCACTCAGCTGGGGCTGCCACAGGGCTGGGGGAGGGGGAAAGCCAGGCCAGACTCCCAGGGCACTCCAGGCTCTTTGTCGTGGTGGATTGAATTAAGGGCCTTTAATATTTGATGACACTGAGAGGCCACTTCCTGGCTGATTGGGTTAGGGCCTCAATGGGTACAGACCCACCCCCTTCCAGCTATCAAATGTCCCATTCCCTTCCCAAAGGCAGCAGCAACCTTCCATCTACCCCCCATTTCTACTCCAGCTCCACCTGCCAGCTGCTTCTGCCACCTTCCCCGAAACTCCCAAGGCTGGATAGGTAAGGAGGATCCGAGCCAGAGGGGCCTCCTTTCAGTAAGATGCAGAATCACTATCAGCATTCTCTCAATCCCCTTCACTACCCAAAGATCAGCCCCCACCAGCAGCACTCAAGTGACCATTCCCCTCCTCCCTTACCTGTGGCCTCACTAACCCCGAGACTCCCACAATCCATTCCCTCCCCACTAACCTGGTGACCTGAGTCCGGGTGTTGAAATCCAGGGCACGCATTGACTGCAGGACCTCCACACAGCCCATGTACTAAGGGGAAGGAGGGGGAGGACAGCTGGTCAGCAGCTCCCCCCACCCCAGCCCCTTCACAAAGGGCCCTAGGACTTTGCCCACATGGTCCCTAAGGGAAGTAGAGATGGAGAGGTTCTGCCCACTTCCCATGGCTACATCCCACAATCAAGGTGAAAGACAACAGGGAATGAGGAGAGAAAGGCAGGCTAGAAAGAAGGACCTCACGCACTGGGGAGAGAGTTTGGAGGGGTCCGACAGGCACTGGCTGGGATGGAGTGACAACTCCAGAAAGCGGGAGGAGAATGGAGGGGAGGATCAATAAGTCACTCATTCCAACACTTACTAAGAGCTTCTGCCATGCTGGGCATTGTGCTAAGCATGGCGGGGTGGGGGTGGGGGAGTCAAAAGAAGGAAGGGGGCTCAGGCAGAGCTGGAAGGGAAGGGGCTACAGAATCAAGGAAGGGATGGGAAAGGTTTAGGAAATAGGACATTGAAACGGGGTTGGGGAACAGCAGGAAAAGAGATTCCAGTCAAGCTGGAGTGAGCAGAACTGGAGGGGTCTGGGACAGAGTGGAAGAGAGGATGTTCACTCACCCGAACCAAGTAGCAAACCCCGGGTCCCATGACCTTGTCGTTGGGATGCAGCCAGCCCCGTGTGGGCTTATTGACAAAGCTCCCGTGGCGGGTCCACTCCTCGCCCCCCAGCTGGCCCCCTTCCACCCGAGTCCTGCGCCCGCCGCCTCCACTCAGCTTGTTCATGTCCTGGAGGAGGGGTAGGGGGCCTGAGTCTGGCATGGCTGCCCCCTACGATCCCCTCCCCATCATCGGCTGCCCTTCCTGGCTCCCCCTTAGGCCCGGGCGCCCCCCAGCCGGGTTGGCCAGCCTCAGGTTGCTCATCCGCGGGAAGAAGGAGCACAGGGTAGTGGGACTATCGTCCCCAGGCAGAGGAGGCAGGATGGGCCCCAGGGATGAGGCTGATGGGGAAGGCAGCTCCTCCGGGGGAGTGGACCCTGAAGCCCCCTCCTCCAGCGATGACAGAGACTCATTCCGGAGTGGATTGTACTTGGGCTTGGGGGGCAGGAGATCCATAGCTGAGGTAAGAGAGGGGCTGCTGCCCGGCCTGGCCCCCCTGCCAGTTTGGGCAAGGGGGCCAGGCAGGGGATATCCCCAGGCCCTTAGCCTGGTCGGACCTCTGTGGCCCAGGAGTCACAGAAGTCCTGGGGAGGGGAGAGGGACAAGTGGCTTCCGCTCCCCAGCTCAGACCCAGACAGTTTCGGGCCCCATCCCCGCCCAACGTGGAGCCTCTTCTCTGGCTGAGAAGAGAACAGGCTGGACCCAGAGCTGCCTGGCTCCTCCCTGGGGGCGGGGAGCTAAGGAGAGAGACCAATCCCGAGGACAGTGCTGACTCACAGGCTCAGAGGGGCTGGGCCCCACCCTGCCCCAACCTCGAACTCTCCCCAGCCCTATACAAACAACTAGTAATCTGGGGAGGAGTAAAGTGGGGGGGGTGGGAGGAAAGGATGGAGAAATGAGACGGAAAGGAGGGAGATAAGAGGAGGTGTGGGTCACTGGAAACCGGACACGGGCAGACCAAAGGGGACAGGAAGTCAGGCGAGAGTAGAGGGGAATGAGGGAGGAAACAGAGGCAGCTGGGGGTGGAAAGGGAGGAGATCTCAGAGCTCAGCATTTCCCTTCCTGTCCTGGTTGAACACTAGAATTCCCCCATTCTCGAGCCCAGGCCACCCCCCCACCACTACTACATACAGTGAGCCTGGGCCATTAGCATCCTCTGCTACAGCAGCTGTGGACTGGAGCTAGCAAAGTGGGGGATGGGAAGGAAGCGGTCCCAATGGATGCAGGGCAGGGTCAAGAGGAAGAGCAAAGCTGGTGAAAATCAGGGATTAAAGTCCAACCTGGATGGTACATCAGGAAACTACCAGGTAAGAAGGGAACAAGAGGACATGCTGGTCACAGCTTGTTCTCTATGCACGGCATCTACCACACCAAGGAGCTATGGCTCACAGCCAAGCACTGTCCTGTCTCCCCCGTTCCACAGGCCTTGTTAACACAGTACATGTCAAGGGTGAGAATGAGGCCTCAGGTCCCCACGCCCACTCCAAACCACCCCACTTTATATCCCTCCTCTTACAGGGCCCTAAGCCCCACCAAAGAGCACAGTGTCCCTCACACCAGGAGGGGGAGCCTGGCTGGAGGAGGGACAGTTCTCCAGGAGAAGAAACAGTTCTCCAAGAGACATAGAAGCTACAGGCCAGGAAAGGACAGAGAGATCAGAAGACACATCCATGTCAATAAGGACAGGAGAAAAAATAAGTACAGGAGGAAAGGGTGTCAGGAGAAGACGGGCTGAAGCTGGCACAGGGAACAGTCCCAAACCCATTCCCGCCACCCACAGCTTCCTGCCACTGCTCTTCTGGAGAATGCCATAGGCAAAGCTGGAAAGTGACCAAAAAAACAAGTTAAAGATACATATTCCCACCAGGTGTGGTGGCTCACGCCTGTAATCCCAGCACTTTGGGAGGCCAAGGCAGGTGGATCACCTGAAGTCAGGGGTTCGAGACCAGCCTGGTTAACATGGTGAAACCCCGTCTGTACTAAAAATACAAAAATTAGCTGGACGTGGTGGCGGGCGCCTGTAATCCCAGCTCTGGAGGCTGAGGCAGGAGAATTGCTTGAACCCGGGAGGTGGAAGTTGCAGTGAGCTGAGATCGAGCCATTGCACACCAGCCTGGGTGACAAGAGCGAAACTCCACCTCCAAAACAAAAAAAAGATACATATTATCTCAAGCTCACCTTGGAATTGCCCTTAGATTTACTTAAGTGGATTCATATATATAATGACATGATTATCCTGATTAGCAACATTAACACTGAAAGTGTGTTAGATAATGTGCTTAACTCTTTTTTTTTTTTTGAGACAGGGTCTTGCTTTTCGATCTGTCCCCCAGGCTGGAGTGCAGTGGCATGATCTTGGCTCACTGCAACCTCCGACTCCCGGGGTCAATCGATTCTCCTGCCTCAGCCTCCTGAGTAGCTGGGACTACAGGCCCATGCCACCACACCAGGCTAATTTTTTGTATTTTTAGTAGAGATGGGGTTTCACCATGTTAGCCAGAATTGTCTCAATCTCCTGACTTGGTGATCTGCCCGTGTCAGCCTCCCAAAGTGCTGGGATTACAGGCGTGTGCCACCGTGCCCGGCCGCTTAACTCTTATATCTCCCCTTAGTGCTCATTCCAGGAGAGCTTTGTCACTCTGTCAGCCAATCCTGAGAAGGAATTTTATCACTTCATTTCCAGCCAGCTCTCAGGCATAGAGAGAATGAGGAAAGGATTCCACCATAGCCTCATACCCCCAAACACACAAACACACACTAGGATGTCCTCATCTGTGGAGATGATATTCTGTGGGAGCCTGCAGTATCCAGAGCCAGGGAAGGACCGACGGGTGTGGGCATTTAGAAGAAAAGAAAGAAGTATAACTTTAAATTTGCATAGGGAGAAAGAAGATTGCCTACTGGAAGTCCAGGTGATTGGGTGTAGGGGAAAAGCTGTGTGTGGCTTCTCGGCCCAACTGGGAGGAGGGGAGAGGAGCGGGGAAGTAGCAGGAAATGGCGAAAGCCTCAGGAATGTTTCCAGCAGAGAAGGCTGGGCACACGGGACCAGGAGGAATGCCCAGAAAAGAACTCTGATTAGGGGGAGGGGAAGAGACAAAGAAATAGCGACTTAACTGTCCCTTAAAAAAAAATCAAACAAAAAGGGCACTATTATCTACCGCCACTCCAAACCACTGTTTTTCTGGTAGTAGACAACTTCGCTCCTGTCACACTTACACGCCACACACCAACAAATCCATGGTCCTATCCACTTATGTACATATAGGTAAAGCCTAGAGCTATTTCTGGGGTGGGGTTGGTCCTAGGAAGGGAAAGCCAGGAAGTGAGGCTGGGAGTTAGAGCAAGTCTCTCTCCCTCTCATGCCAAACTCCAAGTTCAGCCCCTTCAAATAGCTCTACCCTTAGAAGAAGTTAAGAAGGAGAAACAGGCTGGGCGCGGTGGCTCACGCCTGTAATCCCAGCACTTAAGGAGGCCAAGGCAGGTGGATCAGGAGTTCGAGACTAGCTTGGCCAACATGGTGAAACCCCGTCTCTACTAAAAATACAAAAATTAGCCGGGCATGGTGTCGGGTGCCTGTAATCCCAGCTATTCGGGAAGTTGAGGGAGGAGAATCACTTGAACCCGGGAGGCAGAGGTTGCAGTGGGACGAGATGGCACCATTGCACTCCAGCCTGGGAAACAAGAGCGAAACTCCGTCTCAAAAAAAAAAAAAAGAGGACAACGGCTGCCTTTAATCTCACGCCTCACAGCCAGAGATGGGAACTTTGACTTCCCCACCTGGGGGAGCACGCGAGTGCTCGGAAAACCGATCTCAAGGCCCCAAAAAAAGAGAAAGGACAGGGAAATATAAGCAGGTGGAGTTTCAGGCATTGAAGTCAAGGCTTTTCAGTTGATGATCTAGGTCCCACAAAGATAAAACTACTAAGGGGGCGTGGTCCCCTAGGACTACAGCATCAGACTTTTTTTTTTTTAAGATGGGGTTTCACCATGATGGCCAGGCTGGTCTTGAACTCCTGACCTCAGGTGATCCACCCACCTCGACCTCCCAAAGTGCTAGGATTACAGGCGTGAGCCACCGCGCCCGGCCGAGAATCATGTTTTCTAAGCAGGGAGGCTTTCTGGACAGTCAGACGTGGATTACGGAAGGGGCGTGGTCTCAGAGGGGCGGGACCTTAGATAGGCGTGGCTTCAACAAATTCGAATCTTGTTCTTTGAGGAGTAGGGTTTTGCCCTTTAGGGAGATAGGCTTTTTGACAGGAGTTAGCGGATGATCTTTGCTAGGAGGCGGAGTTTCGGAGAATGGAAGGAGTAACGAAGGATTTCTCGTAGAAGTGCTTCGAATATGTCTGGGGGTGGGACTTCCAGGAAAACTGGGCGACAGGGTGGGGTCGGAGACAAAAAATAAAAATCAAGTCGGGGTTCGGGGAAGCCCCCCCGAAGTTGGGGAGGGGGGACTTCCGGGGAGAGGGGTCTCAGGGGGCGGGACTTATAATGAAGACCGGAAGTGGGGTCCCGCGAGAGGGGTTCCGGCATGGAAGAGTGGGTCACCTAAGGAGAAAAAAGTCAAGACTCACCAGGGCCTCATGGAGTCTCCGCACCGCACCGCGGGCCCATTTGGTTCCGGATCACGCCACTGCCAGCTTAGGTTACCGCTCCAACTTTCTCCCCCGGGCCCTGCCTCCCTGGAGAAACTTTATTACACTCACTTCCGGCCTCACTAACCCCTGACCCTCTACCTCAGGGTCCCTCCTTCACGCTTCCCACTTTCCCGAGTCAGCCAATGGTAGCGCGAGATCACGCACAGAGGCAGTGGTAGTCCTCTTGGCCAATAAGAGGACTACTTTTGACCCACGCTCGTTCTTGAGAAACGTAGGAACTGCCCTCCAATAAGAACTCGAGGAGAAGCAAATCTAAGCCAATCGGAAGCTTGAAGGTGGAGCTGTCCCGCCTTGAGCCAAACGGACCAATAGAAAGTGCAGGCGGCGTGTTTGAAAGCGAGGCCAAAGTGGGTGGGAGCGCGTGCTGCTGGGAGTTGCCTGGAGGTTGGCGGCGCGGGGCTGAGGGCTAGCAGACGGAGCGATCATGTCGCACAAGCAAATTTACTATTCGGACAAATACGACGACGAGGAGTTTGAGTATCGGTTAGTGCTGGCGTGGGGGCAATAGCGAGGTCGTAAGCTTTGACCATTGAGATTACAAGGAATTAGTAACTGGAACCGTGGCGATAGAATTGGCGCATGCGTACGAAATGTGAACAGGCTAGGGTGTGAGATTGGTGAAAGGCGTGAGGCGCATGCGCGGAGGTGGGAGGAACTCGCAAAACAAAGTGGTTGCGAATTTGGAGTCGGCCCTCAGTTGAAAGGAGGGAGGGGTGGGCGTGGTTAAAGTACTGACCACCCTCACCCAGGAGGGTTTCTGGATCTTTCTCTGAACTTTATTGGGCAAATTTAACTTGCCTTGTGGAGACTGCTTGTTTCACAGTAATCCTGTGGAATCTAGTGGGAGAACGTAGCAAAAGCGGAGCTGGAAGTTTCCTTGCGTCCCCTAATGCGAGAGTAGCGCTGAGAGAGCTGAATATTGCTTATTAACTCGTGACAAAGACAAGGGGCGTGGTTGGCCTGTGTTAGGTAGGGACTGCTTGGGACTGCAGTGGAATAAAACCGGCCAGGAGCATTGAGAAAATATCTAATATGGCTCCAATAGATTCCCTTTAAATATCTATTGAAAACACAGAGTACTTAATAGGTTTCAGGTGTTCTGCTAAAGTGCTAGGATAACACGTGGTCTCTGCTGTGGACAAACTTAAAAATTTGTGGATGGTACCGACAGACACCAGAGAGGTGATACACGCTATGCTAGGAGCCGTTACAGGGTGTGATGGAAGCACACAAGACTTGCTAAGGAGAGGGAAGGCTGGTGACCCGAAGGCTGCGGCTTCCTAGCTGTGCGCGGCGGTTGGGGTTTGGCTAGAAAGTGAGTCCCCTACTTTTGCTAACTCCGAGACGCCCCCTCCTCCCCCACCGTTCGAGAACCCCCGCCTCCACCGCCTTGGAGACTCACCTCTCTGCCTGCCTGCCTTCCTTGGGCTGGGGGTGGGGACGGGGGAGTGTCCTAAGGGCCAATTCAGTGTGATGTCTCTTTCACCACCATTGAAAATGAAACCAGTAGTAAACTAAATACCGCGTGTTTTCATCTATATGTGGGAGATAATGAGAACACATTGACAGAAAGGGACGGAAACAACAGACATTGGGGCCTACTTGAGGGAGAAGGGTGAGAGGAGGGGAGAGGTTCAGAAAAAAAAAACTGTCGGGTACTATGCTTGGTACCTGGATGATGAAATAATCTATCTGTACACCAAACCCCGGAGTCAGGAGTTTATATAACAAACCTGCACATGTACCCTTGAACATCAAAGTTAAAATACTAAGAGAAAAACAAAAAAGGACGAGGGAAAGTTGGGGAAAGCTTCCTAGAGGAGAGAGCCTGAGATGAGACTCTAAGAAAAGGTGTGAAGGAGAAAGCACCTCTTGACTGAAATTGTTTGGTTAATGAGAATGCGTCCAGAGATCAAAAAAGAAAAAAAAGAAGACACTGGTTAGCCATCTGCCAAGGGTGGTGATGACAGAAGGAATCCTGGCACTGAATGCAGTATTCGGATTTGATGAATTTTAAGTGCATAATAATTCTAGATTGGGAATAAGGGAAGACGCAGGATTCCACAAATGTTGGCATTATGCTCATCTGTATTAATTGTAATGATTAAGACAACTTCCTGGCTTGTATCTTGTCTCCTCAGTTGGAGAACATAAAATGAGAACTAGACCCAGCCTAGTTCAGGGCTTTGGGTCTTCTAGAGAACTTGATGTGCACTGACGAATATGTAACCATCTTTATGCCAAGAGGACCCCACACCCTCCTTTGATATAATTAACTTACCTCAGCTGTCTTCCTCTACAGCTGAACTAAACTAACTTAAAACTGTATATGCTCATAAGAGATTTGCAGAGCTGGGAAGGAACCACCATTTCATCCCCCTGGAAGATGAAACTCTTAACTTGGCAATGGCATTTAGGTTTCAGAGGGATTTTTTGGTCTATGTATTGAAGCCAAATTTCGTGCCAGGAATGTATTAGAATGTGAGCTATTTTCAGATATTTGGATTTGAATTGGGGGGAACCTCTGTTACTAGCACAGAGAGAGAATTTAGACTGTGTCATGCTCAATGAAAATGTACTATCTGGATTACCATCAGGGTAATGTTTGATTCATATCAGGGTAATAATTTCTTTGCCATGAAGGGAGACTTATCCTTGGTTAGAAAAGCATGGAGTTTACCAAAAGAAGTCTCATGGTGAAAAAAAGCATAAAAAGAAAAAAAAAGGCCGGGTGTGGTGGCTCATGCCTGTAATCCAAGCACTTTGGAGGCCAAGGCGGGCAGATCACCTGAGGTTGAGAGTTCAAGACCAGCCTGACCAACATGGTGAAACCCCGTCTTTATTTATTTATTTATTTTTAAGTATTAAAAAAAAAAAAAAAGTCTCATGGTACATCCCTCCAGAGTTAGGAAGAGAAGATTCAGGTTAGAAGCTTTTTTTATTTTTTGAGACAGTCTCACTCTGTCGCTCAGGCTACAGTGCAGTGGAACGATCTCAGCTCACTGCAACTTCTACCTCCCAGGTTCAAGCAATTCTCCTGCCTTAGCCTTCCAAGAAGATGGGATTATAGGTACCCGCCACCACACCCAGCTAACATGTTGACCAGGCTGGTCTTAAACTCCTGACCTCGTGATCCAACCGCCTCAGCCTCCCAAAGTGCTGGGATTACAGGCGTGAGCCACCACGACCAGGAGAGAGAGAGAGACAAGGTCTTGCTTTATTGCCCAGACTGAAGTGCAGGTGCTATTAACAGGCACAACTGTTGTGCATTGCAGCCCTTTCTTTTTGATTCCTTGTTTGTTTGTTTTTTTTGAAATGGAGTCTCTATTGCCCAGATCTGGGTTCACTGCAACCTCCGCCTCCCGGATTCAAGGGATTCTCTCCTGCCTCCGCCTCCAGAGTAGCTGGGATTACAGGTGCAGGCCACCATTCCCGGATGATTTTTGTATTTTTAGTAGAGACAGGGTTTCACCTTGTTGATCAGGCTGGTCTTGAACTCCTGACCTCAAGTGATCCACCCACCTCAGCCTCCCAAAGTACTGGGATTACAGTCGTGAGCCACCGCACCTGGCCTATTTCTTCAGTATTTTAATCATAGATTTCAAACTTCATACTGTATCTTTTTCAAATTCCTGGGTTCAAATGACCCTCCTGCCTCAGCCTCCCTAGTAGCTGGGACTATAGGTTTGTGCCACCATTCCTGGCTTAGATTTTAAAGGACAAGACGTTTCATTTCATCCTGTGTGGTGCTGTACTCCATAAAAGGCCTTTGCTCTCCACAAAATAACTTCTCTTCTTTCCTTCTAATTATTAACACTGTGTGCTCCGTGGGGCTCCCATTATGTTATAGGTAATCAACTAGAAGACTATAAGGTCCATGAAGGCAGAGAAAATGTGCCTGTAACTTAGGTGCTCATTCACTGGAATTATTCACTAATTTGTATTTTTAATATACTCTCAGAATTTATATAGCATAGCCTGTATTTCTAGGTGCTGCTACCCCACAATCAAATTATATAAACTGACATCAGAAATCAGTTTTTCTTTCCTTTCTTGGCCATGTAAACAGGCACTTGTCTAAGAGACTGTATCAGGTACTAACATAAATTCCCTGTTTCCCCATTTCTGTTACAGGCATGTCATGCTGCCCAAGGACATAGCCAAGCTGGTCCCTAAAACCCATTTGATGTCTGAATCTGAATGGAGGAATCTTGGCGTTCAACAGAGTCAGGGTTGGGTCCATTATATGATCCATGAACCAGGTCAGTGCACTGGCTAAAGCAACCATATAAAACTTCTGCTGGGCGCGGTGACTCACGAGATCACCTGAGGTCGGGAGTTCGAGACCAACCTGACCAACATGTAGAAACCCTGTGTCTGCTAAAAATACAAAATTAGCCTGGTGTGGTGGCACATGCCTGTAATCACAGATTCTTGGGAGGCTGAGGCAGGAGAATTGCTTGAACCCGGGAGGTGGAGGTTGCTGTGATCTGAGATCGCACCACTGCACTCCAGCCTGGGCAATAAGAGTGAAACTCCATCTCAAAAAAAAAAAAAAAAATGCTACACTGAGGGAATGAAGGAATAAGATTTTTTAAAACCCAAATGGGGGCTAGGAAATGGTTTACTGGTTCCTTCCCCCCTCCAGTCTTAGGGGATTTTAAAAACAAAAGTGACCAAAAATAAGACTAAAATATCTGGGAAGTTCAGAGACAACCAGTCACAGGAAAACCTCCTGTAACCTTTCAATCAGAGGGTACTCTTTTTGAGGCCACATGTACCCTGGTCATAGCCCCTGCCTCATTCTCCATCAGAAAACATTCTTGGATATATTCCAAATAAGCAAAGCAAAGTGTATTTATTGATAAGACACCAGACACCCAGCTGCCAGGCAAAACTAATAAAGGACACCCTGGGGCTGTATAAACATAGCAAAAGAACTGATATTAACAATTCTGTACTTGGCAGACAGTCCAGACTTCTGGGTCTGCTTCTAAGGCCATATGCTTAAGTCTTTATTTAGTTATAAAGATCTGAGTGGGTGATAGCTGGGTAGGTGGTAGTGGAATACACTATAGGTTGTGCATCAAATGGTATGAGCTTGGCTCTTAGATTTCCCTCACTCTTTCAGAACCTCACATCTTACTCTTCCGGCGCCCACTACCCAAGAAGCCGAAGAAATGAAGCTGGCAAGCCGCTTTTCAGCCTCAAGCTCTACACAGCTGTCCTTACTTCCTAACATCTTTCTGATGACATTATTGTGTTGCCTTCTTGTTTCTCACTTGGATATTTAAAAGATGTTCAATACACTGTTTGAATGTGCTGGTAACTGCTTTGCTTCTTGAGCAGAGCCACGACCACCATAGCCCAGCCTGATGAGTGCTCTGTGGACCCACAGCCTCAGCCGAGTGTGACCCCAGAAGCCACGGTGTGCTGTGTATCCAGAGCACACTTGGCAGATGGAGGAAACATCTGAGATTAAGACCATGGCTGTTACAGGGATCGTGTAAACTTGTTTCTGTTTTTTTCTGCCGGGTGTTGTATGTATGGTGACTTGTGGATTTATGTTTCATTGTACTGGAAACTTTCCATTTTATTCAAGAAATCTGTTCATGTTATAAACCTTGATTAAAGAGGAAGTTTTTATAATCTAATGCTGTAATTGTAAGGGTTTTTTTCCCCTCACTCAGGGTGAGCATCATCAATATCATGGTTCTAATTATATGCCCTTCAGTTTGATAACGAAGCCCAGCTCTTTGCTGATAATGAGGTATTTTAACATTCAGATAACTGGTTTTTAAATCTACTTTAAGCAGACTTGCTGTCAAACTTCTACTGAAATATATTTCACTCTTAACTACTAGCCTGAGGTAGAGGTTATATAGGGACAACCTCATCTCATCCAAACAAATGAACTGCTCCCTACAGTCAGGGTGCTGCCTTTAACATAGTCCCAATATTTGAATGGCACACATGGGTAAAAGGAGGCTGTCAGTCTGGGGCTGCCTGTGTGTCCCAATTCCCAATAGGAATAATAGGCACACCTATGACCCATTCACTGTGCTCCATGGTTGAGGGAGGTTTTCAGCCGTTCTGAACTTTGGTTGGGCACTGGAATCACCTGGGAAGCTTTACAAGTACTGATGCCTGCCTGAGTGATTCTTAAGGATTGTTAATTGGTTTGGAGTGTGGACTTAGGGGTAAAGATTTCTGCCATCTTATGCAGATAGGTAAAGAATGAAGCTTTGAGAAAACAGGTGCAAAATGTAGCTGTTTAAGAAAACATTCCAGGCCGGGTGTGGTGGCTCACGCCTATAATCTCAGCACTTTGGAGGCTGAGGTGGGCAGATCACCTGAGGTCAGGAGTTCAAGACCAGCCTGGGCAACATGGTGAAACCCCATCTCTACTAAAAATACAAACATTAGGCCGGGTGTGGTGGCTTACACCCGTAATCCCAGCGCTTTGAGAGGCTGAGGTGGGTGGATCACCTGAGGTCAGGAGTTTGAAACCAGCCTGGCCAATATGGTGAAACCATCTCTACTAAAAAATACAAAATTAGCAGGGTGTGGTGGCACATGCCTGTAATCCCAGCTACTTGGGAGGCTGAGGCAGGACTATCGCTTGAACCTGGGAGGCAGAGGTTGCAGCAGTGAGCCAAGATTATTGTACCATTGCACTCCAGCTTGGGCAACAAGAGTGGAAACTCATCTCAAAAAAAAAAAAAAAAAAAGGGGCCAGAAGCGGTGGCTCACTCCTGTAATCCCAGCAGTTTGGGAGGCTGAGGTGGGCGGATCACCAGGTCAGGAGATCAAGACCATCCTGGCCAACAAGGTGAAACCCTGTCTACTAAAATACAAAATTTTAATGTTCAAGCGATTCTGCCTCAGCCTCCCAAGTAGCTGGGACTACAGGTGCCCGCCACCTCGCCCAGCTAAATTTTGTATTTTTAGTAGAGATGGGGTTTCACCATATTGGCCAGGCTGGTCTCCTGACCTTGTGATCCACCCACCTTGGGCTCCCAAAATGCTGGAATTATAGGCATGAGCGACCGTGTCTGGCCATCAAAGAGCTGACTTCTTTTATAACTGAAAGAAATGAGGACCAAGTACAGGGGTTCACACCTGTAATCCCAGTATTTTGGGAGGCCAAGGCAGGGAATT
Source organism: Ateles fusciceps (assembly GCA_036589455.1). Taxonomy (NCBI): domain Eukaryota; kingdom Metazoa; phylum Chordata; class Mammalia; order Primates; family Atelidae; genus Ateles; species Ateles fusciceps. The sequence continues at coordinate 4,347,663 of JAZHEH010002047.1, forward strand.
CAAGACCAGTCTACGAAACATGACCAAACCCCGTCTCTACTAGAACTACAAAAATTAGCCAGGTATGGTGGGGTGCCCTTGTGGTCCCAGCTACTCTGGAGTCTGAGGTGGGAGGATTAGGCTGGGTGTAGTGGCTCACACCTGTAATCCCAGCACCGCAGTGAACAGTGTTTGTGCCACTGCACTCTAGCCTGGGCAAGAGAGACTGTTTCAAAAAAAAAAAAAAAAATGTTGGGCTTATTACTTGAAAGAATGGTCCAGACCCCTGACTCTACCATTCACTGTGTTTTGTGGTTGTGTGGCATCCCTTCACCTCTCTGAGCCTGTTCCTCATTTGTAAAATGAGCATGATATGTATCTCACAGGATTTTTTTGTTTTTTGAGACAAAGGTTTGCTCTTGTTGCCCAGGCTAGAGTGCAACGGTGCGATCTCGGCTCACTGCAACCTCCGCCTCCTGGATTCAAGCAATTCTCCTGCCTCAGCCTCCCAAGTAGCTGGATTGCAGGCACCTGCCGTCACGCCCAGCTAACTTTTTGTATTTTTAGTAGAGACGGTTTCATCATGTTGGCCAGGCTGGTCTCGAACTCTTGACTCAGGTGATCAACTCAGCTGGACCTCCCAAAGTTGCTGGGATTACAGGCACGAGCCATCGCGCCTGACCCTGGTTTTTGTTCTTCTAACAGACGGGATCGCTCTATGTTGCCCAGGTCCTTGATCTTGAACTCCTGAGCTCAAGCAATCCTCCCTCCTCCACCTCCCAAAGTGCTGTGCCCAACCAAGGGTTTTTAAGAGTAAAATGTGAGGACTAGGCAGGGCGGCTCACGCCTGTAATCCCAGCACTTTGGGAGGCCTAGGCGGGCAGATCAACTGAGGTCGGGAGTTCGAGACCAACCTGACCAACGTGGAGAAACCCCGTCTCTACTAAAAATGCAAAATTAGCCAGGCATGGTGGCACATGAGGGAGGGGAATTCCTTGAACCCTGGAGGCGGAGGTTGTGGTGAGCCGAGATCTCACCATTGCACTCCAGCCTGGGCAACAAGAACGAAACTCCGTCTCAAGTAAAAAAGTAAAATGTGGCCAGGTATAGTTTAGCGGTCTCCCAAAGAATGAATTTAGGCCCTTACTATTCAAAATGTAATCCACAGAGCAGTGGCATCACCATCTCGTGGGAACTAGCTAAATGCAGATCTCAAGCTCCACCCAAACCTGCTGAATCAATCTGCGTATTAAAAGATCCCCAGGGCCGGGAGTGGTGGCTCAGGCCTGTAATCCCAGCACTTGGGGAGGCTGAGACCGGCGGATCACCTGAGGTCAGGAGTTCGAGACCAGCCTAGCCAACAAGGAGAAACCCCCGACTCTACTAAAAATACAAAAAAATTAGACGGCGTTGTGGCGGTCAGCTATAATCCCAGCTACTCGGGAGGCTAAGGCAAAAGAACTGCTTAAACCTGGGAGTCCGAGGTTGCGCCATTGCACTCCAGCCTGGGACAGAGCAGGACTCTGTCTCAAAAAAAACCCAGATTATTGGTGGAAAAAAGTTTAAGATGCAGTTTTAGACCAAAGGCAACTGAAATTGGGGTAAGCTCGGATGATATGAGAATCCAGAGTAAACACGGAAGGCACACCCTATGCCTTGTCTCATTTGCACCAAGACCAATAACTGGAAAAGGTGACATTTGAACTAAGCACCATCTAGAGCAAGGTGGAGAAAGAGAGGGTTTTTGGACTCTTTCTTGTCAAAGAGGTTCAATTAGTTTTGTCTATTATACTAGAGGTAAATGAAGGTTCCACACATCTAAGCTCACCTACTCCAGGGTCTTCATACCTGACAGACAAAGGTGATAATCTTTTTCGGTGTCCCTTCAACTTCCTTCTGCTACAAAATAAGATTCTTGCTCACTCCAATAAAAGCCCTTCGACTTAAACCCTGACTAACTGACCCATTAAACAAAACAAAAACAGCATATGCACAATAACTTGAACCCAGCACCAGAAACACCCCGAGAGCCTTACAGCACCTCCAACCAACGCTCCTTTAGCGCCCTGAACTCCCGAGGTCCCGCCCCCCGGAAAAGCTCCGGCCCCCGCATTTCCGGGCAAGGAGTGACCAGGTGGTTGTCTCCGGTAACAATCCGGCCCTGCTCCCACTCACTGGCTGAAGCCCGAGAACGACAGTAGAATACACCAATGGAATCCTAAAGAGTCTAAGCGACAGCCTTTTGACCACTCAATGTCAGCTAGGTGTGAGTAAGGCGGGACTTTAAGTACGGAAGCTGCCCCGGGACAGGAGGAAAGGAACAGGGGACAGACCCGGTGAAGGGGCAGAACAGGCAGGTGAGAGCCTGGAAGAGCTCATTAATCTGAAGCTTGGTGGGAAGAAGGGATTCTGGGCTAGAAAGGGTGCAGAAGGCTACAGTAAAAAGAGACGGGATTTTGGTCCGGGGCGAAGAGAGGGAATGCATTGAAAAGGGCCAAGGTCCAGGATAAGGTAGACATTTAAAGGGGCAGATGCCCCGAAGAAACATTTAAAAGGGTACAGATGCCCGAGACAGAGCAGACACTTGAGGAGACCAGCTTGGCAAACGGAAGACATTTAAAGTGGTAGGTTCCCAGGAGAGAAGGAGGGAGTTTTTAAGACTAGAGCTAAGCTTAGAAGACATTTAAAAAGGCATGGGTTGGGATTTGGGAACACTTTTTTAAAGAGGCAGGAGTAAAGGAGCCGCTTGTCAAGGATCTGGTTAGAGACTGAGGGTCTTCCTCTAAGGAGGAACGTGCACGCCCGCTCTCTCCCATTGTCCCTTCTGGCTCCTCCAGGTTCCCTCGACCCAGGACTCCCTGTTCCCAGGCTACGGCCCCCAGTGTCCTGTAGACCTGACGGGCCCCCCCGTGCTTGCGACCCCTAATTAGGGGTCTGGGTGGCTACTGGAGGGCCTTGCAGAGAGGCAGAGAAGGCAGGACCATGACATCTAGGGCCTCTGAACCTTCCCCGGGGTGGAGCGTGACGGCTGGCATCATCATTGTTGGAGATGAGATCCTTAAGGTGTGTCTGGGACAGAAGAGGGGGAGGGCACGGCATTCTCCTCTCCTTAAGGGCCTGCTGCACAGGTGAAACAGGGTGTCGGGGGATGGACCTTGCTCCATTAGGATCCTGTAGTGAATCCAATAGGAAGAAAATTAGCCCTCGTTCTTTCAATTACTCTACAGAAGAACTTGTAACAAAGTCCCTACGATTTTTCAATCTGAGAGAGCTGGTTGAAAAAAGAAAAAAAGGTCATTACAATTTACCAAGCAGTATGGTAGAGGGCGGAGGGGCTACACAACAATGGCAGGAAGCCCCTCGAGTAGAGGAGGTACCGGTGTATGTACTGCATACTTAAGAGTTTCACCCAGCCTTTTTGGAAATGACTCAAGGTACTTGGCATAGTGGATAAGTGAGCCAGAAGGGAGGAATCCCTTCTGAATTATCAGGAAAGGCTTACTAGAGGACATAGCAGATGACAGAGTTTTTTTTTGTTTTTGAGACAGGATTTTGCTCTGTTGCCTAGGCTGGAGTGTGGTGACACAGTCACAGCTCACTGCAGCCTCCATCTTCCGGGCTCAAGTAATCCTCCTGCCTCAGCCTCTGGAGTAGCTGCAACTACAGATGTGAGCTACCACACCCGGCTAATTTTTTTTTTTTTTTTTTGGCAGAAAAATGGTCTCACTATGTTGTTGCCCAGGCTAGTCTCAAACTCCTGGGCTCAAGCAATCCTCCTACTTCGTCCTCCCAAAGTGCTGGGATTACAGGCATGAACCACCGAGCTTGGCCAAATGTCAAGCTTTAATAGTAATTTTTAAAAGTATTCTTTGTAAATTGGTCTTTTTGTTTGTTTTTGAGATGGAGTCTCACTCTGTTGCCCAGGCTGGAGTGCAGTGGTGGGATCTCAGCTCACGCCTCTCGCATTCAAGCCGTTCTCATGCTGGGATTACAGGTGTGAGCCACTGCACTCAGCCTTAATAGACCTCCTTTAAAAAAAAAAAAAAAAAAAGACGGGGTTTCACCATGATGGCCAGGCTGGTCTTGAACTCCTGACCTCAGGTGATCCACCCACCTCAGCCTCCCAAAGTGCTGGGATTACAGGCGTGAGCCACTGTGTCCGGCCTCCTTTTTTTGTTTGTTTTTTTTTAGACAGTCTTGCTCTGTTGCCCAGGCTGGAGTGCAGTGGCGTGATCAATCTTGGCTCACTGCAACCTCCACCTCCTAGGTTCAAGCAGTTCTTCTTCCTCAACCTTCTGAGTAGCTGGGACTACAGGCATGCACCACCACACCTGGCTAATTTTTTGTATTTTTAGTAGAGATGGGGTTTTGCCATGTTGGCCAGGCTGGTCTCGAACTTCTGACCTCAAGTGATCCACCCACCTCAGCCTCCCAAAATGTTGGGATTACAGGCGTGAGCCACTGCACCTGGCCATGACCCCTACTAGGGCCTACTAGGGCCTGGCAGTGTGCTTTACATCAGGTATATGTGATTTTACTAATCCTCAAAGCAACCCACAATGTTGGCACTTTTTTTTCTTTTTTAAATTTTTATTTTATTGTTTGTTTTATAAATGAGGTTCTCACTAGGTTAACCAGGCCGGCCTCAGGCAATTTTCCTGCCTCAGCCTCCCAAAGTGATGGGATTACAGGCATGAGCCACTTTGCCCAGCCCTTTTTTTTTTTTTTTTTTTTTTTTTTTTGAGACAAAGTCTCACTCTGTCTCCCAGGCTAGAGCTAATTTTTTGGTTTTTTGTAGACACGCGTTTTGCCAGTTGCCCAGGCTGGTCTCGAACACCTAGGCTCAAGCATTCCTCCCACCTCACCCTCCCAAAATGCTGGGATTACAGGTGTGAGCCACCACACCTGGTCGGCAAAAAATCCCAATTAATGATGAAACTGAGGGTCAGAGAGGTTGAGAAACCTGCCCAGGGTTACCTAGGAAGTTGCAGAGATGGGATTCCAGCCTGATGCCTGATTCTCCTTTACTCCAAAATACAGGCCCTTTTCTTTCCTTTGGTGACAGTGTGTCTGTCACCCAGGCTGGAGTGTAGTGGCATGATCTCGGCTCACTGCAATCTCTGCCTCCTGGGCTCAAGCAGTCCACCCATTTCAGCCTCCCAAGTAGCCAGGACTAAAGGCATGCGCCACCACGCCCAGCTAATTTTTGTGTTTTTTTGTAGAGATGGGGTTTCACCATATCGTGTAGGTTAGTCTAGAACTTCTGAGCTCAAGCGAGCCACTCCCCCTCAGCCTCCCAAAGGGCTGGAATTACAGGCATGAGCCACCACACCGGGCCATCAGAACACAGACCCTTAACGTCTAAATCCTTTGTAGAGAATTAGAAGGAGATGGGGCTGGAAAAGAAGATAGGATATATACCACAGACAGCCCCAAATACTCTGCAAAGGAATTTGAACTTTCTTCTGTATACGGTTGGAAACAACAAATAGCTTTTGAGCCCGAGTGATGCAATCATAGTGACGCATTAAAAAGGTTACACAGGAGGCAGGGCAGAGCAGAGCACTGTGGCTGGAGGCTGGGAGCCTGGCCAGGAAGCTGTCGCCATTGTCTAGGTGAGAGGGGCTGAGGACCTGCTTGGTGGCAGTGGGGACAGAAAGAAGAAAGCAGGCTGGGCACAGAGACTCACACCTGTAATCCCAGCACTTTGGGAGGCTGAGGTGGGAGGATCACTTGAGACTAGAAATTCAAGACCAGCCTGGGCAACAGAGTGAGACCCCATGTCTATAAAAAAATCAAAAATTAGCAGAGTGTGGTGACAGACACCTATAGTCCCAGCTACTTGGAAGACTGAGATGGCCATTGAGCCCAGGAGGTTGAGGCTGCAGTGAGCTGTGATTGAGCCACTATACTCCAGCCTGGGTAACAGAGACCCAGCCTTAAAAACAAAGAAACGGATTTTCCCACTCTCTTGTCCAGTCCAAAGAGCAGAGCACTGCATCATCAGGCAGATGCAGCTATCATCTCCAACCCCTTCCCCTTCATCCCTACAGTACTGACGGCCTCATCCTCCCCTTCAATCCCCAGGGACACACTCAGGACACCAACACCTACTTTCTGTGCCGGACACTGCGCTCCCTAGGGGTCCAAGTTTGCCGAGTCTCAGTTGTACCTGATGAGGTAGCCACCATTGCAGCTGAGGTCACCTCTTCTCCAGCCGCTTCACCCACGTCCTCACAGCAGGAGGCATCGGCCCCACTCATGATGATGTGACTTTTGAGGCAGTGGCACAGGCCTTTGGGGATGAGCTGAAGCCACACCCTGAGCTGGAAGCAGCCACCAAAGCCCTGGGAGGAGAAGGCTGGGAGAAGCTGTCACTGGTGCCCGCCTCTGCCCGCCTGCATTACGGCACAGATCCTCACACTGGTCACCCCTTCAGATTCCCACTGGTCTCTGTCCGAAATGTCTACCTCTTCCCAGGCATTCCAGAGCTGCTGCGGCCGGTGCTGGAGGGGGATGAAGGGACTGTTCCAAAACCCAGCTGTTCAGTTCCACTCGAAGGAGCTGTATGTGGCTGCTGATGAAGCCTCCGTTGCCCCCATTCTTGCTGAGGCCCAGGCCCACTTTGGACATAGGCTTGGCCTGGGTTCCTACCCTGACTGGGGCAGCAACTACTATCAGGTGAAACTGACTCTAGACTCAGAGGAAGAAGGACCACTGGAGGAATGCCTGGCTTACCTACTGCTCGTTTGCCCCAGGGATCGCTGGTCCCCTACATGCCCAACGCCGTGGAGCAGGCCAGTGAGGCTGTATACAAACTCGCTGAATCAGGTAGGGACCTCGTGGACGAGGGGCAGTATGCACAATGCCATTGGTGCCACGCCAGCTCTCAGTAATGCAGGGGCTGCTGGGTGCTTCCTGCAAATCCCAGAGAGGGCAGAAGATAGCTACTGTTGATTCATTAATTTTTCCAGTAAATGTTGACTGGGTACCTACTTTCATCAGCACTGTGCTAGGTGTTGGGGATATGGCTCAATAGGCTAATGTATGGCCTGCTCTTACGGACCAGTGTTTTAACAAGAAAGATGGATACTAAACAGGTGATTCAGCATGGGGTGATGAAGGGAGTGATCTCCCATAGCAGGAAGATGAGCCTTTATCTGGGGTCAGAGAAGGCCAATGACATAAACAGAGGGATAAGGAGGATTTGGTCAGACCAGTAGGTGGACCAGAGCCAACAGTATGAATGAGGGCCTAAAAGGAAGCAGCACGGGGTGTAGGGGAATGGAAGGAAGCCCATACCCCACTCCCCCACTCCTATGGAGGAATGACACCGAGGTTACCGTGCAGTGTAGCTGGGTGGCAGATGGCAGGTCAGGGGCAGACTTTGCAGGGCCTAGTGGGCAGCATGGAGTTTGGACTTTATTCTAGGAATCCTGGGAAGATAGAGGGTTTTAAGCAAGGGCAGCATGCCTCCACTCCCCCTTTGATGGCCATATGTGTCCATCTGATGCCCTCTTCCCTGCCTGCTTGGCAGGGTCTTCTCTGGGGGAAAAAGGTGGCAGGTGCCCTGCAGACCATTGAGACCGCCCTGGCTCAGTACAGCCTCACCCAGCTCTGTGTGGGCTTCAACGGGGGCAAAGACTGCACTGCTCTTCTGCATCTCTTCCATGCAGCTGTGCAGAGGTGAGCCTGCTCCCTGGGAGACAAGACCCCTGATCTGTCTCTTTCTCCAGTTCCACATCCCAGAAAGCAAGAATAAAGGAGGCGGATGGGTGGGGTTCAGGAGGGAGATAGCCACGGTGACCTCTCAGTTCTATTCTCCCACCATATTGAGCATATGATATGTGTCTGGCCTTGTGTGTGGATGTGCAGGCCACCATCCCTGACCACAGGGAGGTCACAGTCCCTCTGGGGAGATGAGAGATTTACATACCTGAAACAAGGATGCATGCTTAGATTTAAGAGGTGAGACGTCAGAGTGGGCTTCCCAGAGGAAGTGGATCTAATGGATGGAAAGGACAAGGAAAAGGGAGAAGTGGGGTGAGCCTGTCCTTGGGGCCAAAGAGAACAGTGAACTGTTTCGGGAGAGCCATTTCCCTGTCCGTGCTGGCAAGCCTGTGGATTCTTCCCCCTCCGCAGGAAATTACCTGATGTTCCAAACCCCCGCCAGATCCTGTATATCCGCAGCATCTCCCACTTTCCCTGAGCTGGAACAATTTCTACAGGACACCGTCAAGAGGTACTAGGGGCCTGGAGGTTTGGGCTCCAAGAGAGGCTTAACAGAGCCCACTGCCGACCCCTACTTCTGTTTCTTCCTAAGGTATAATCTGCAGGTGTTGGAGGCTGAGGGCAGCATGAAGCAGGCCCTGGGTGAACTGAAGGCACGGTGTCCCCAGCTAGAGGCTGTCCTGATGGGCACCCGCCGGACTGCACCCCTACTCCTGCAGCCTCTGCCCTTTCAGCCCCACCGACCCGGGCTGGCCTTCGTTCATGCGCATCAACCCGCTGCTGGTAATGGGGAAGAGGGTGTATCGCCTTCAGTTTCGCGCCCCATCAGTCACTGCACCCTGGCTTCCCCTGCAGTAGTGGGGGAGGCTAGAGCCTGGAACTTGGATGAAGGGGCCCCACCATCCAAGGGAGGCAATGCTGTCTGTTCATTCATCCTTTTGACCAATATTTATTGAGCCCAAATTCAGTAGCAGGCATTGTGCTTTCTATGTGGACAGAAGAGTGACTTCGACCTGTGCTGTCCAATATAGCCACTAATAATTTATTTATACTTAAATTTTAATTAACTAAAATGAAATACATATGACTAAAAACCACTGAATTATGTACTTTAAAAGGATGAATTTGATAGCATGTGGATATCTCAATTTTTTAAATTAAGTACAATTAAAAATTCAGTTCTGGCTGGGCCTGGTGGCTCACGCCTATAATCCTAACACTGTAGGAGGCCGAGGTGGGCTAATCACTTGAGCCAAGGAGGTCAAGGCCAGCCTGGCCAACATGGCAAAACCCCGTCTCTGCTAAAAATACAAAATACTAGCCAGGCATGGTGGCATCTGCCTGTAGTCCCAGCTATTTGGGAGGCTGAGGCAGGAGAATTGCTTGAACCCAGGAGACAGAGATTGCAGTGAGCCGAGATCTCACCACTGCACTCCAGCTTTGGCGACAGAGCGACACTCTATCCCAAAATAATAATAATAATACAGGCCAGGCATGGTGGCTCACTCCTGTAATCCCTGCACCTTGGGAAGCCGAGGCGGGCAGATCACCTGAGGTCAGGACATTGAGATCAGCCTGACCAACGTGGTGAAACCCCATCTCTACTAAAAATACTAAAATTAACTAGGTGTGGTGGCAAGCACCTGTAATCCCAGCTACTCGGGAGGCTGAGGCAGGAGAATTACTTGAACCTCGGGGGCAGAGGTTGCAGTGAGCCTAGATGGCACCATTCTACTGCAGCCTGGGCAACAGAGAGACTCCGTCTCAAAAAAAAAAAAAAAAAATAGTTATTTAGTTGTACTAGCCATATTTCAAGTGACCACCATATTAGACTATTAGCAGAAATATAAAACATTTCCATCATCACAGAAAGTTCTGGCCAGGCACAGTGGCTCACACCTGTAATCCCAGCACTTTGGGAGACTGAGGTGGGCTAACTAACCACTTGAGCCCAGGAGTTTAAGACCAGCCTAGGCATCATGGCAAAATCCTGTCTCTTAAAAAAAAAAAAAAAGCCAGGAGTGGTGGCACATGCCTGTAGTCCTAGCTACTCAGGCTGAGGCAGGAAGATCACTGGAGCCAGGGAAGTCAAGGCTGCAGTGAGCCATGATTATGCCAGTGCACTCCAGCCTGGGCAACAGAAAAGACTCTGTCTCAAAAAAAATGAAATAGACAGACATGGTCTCTCCCTGTCTTGGAGCTCCACCTTTGTAGTAGAGAATGATTTGGGAATGGAAAGCAGAGAGTGGAGAAGATGAAGTCCTTCTCTTTCTCTTTGCATACACAGAGCTATACCAGGGAATCAGATAGCAAGCCCTCCCTCAGAAGCCAAGGGAGCAGACCAGGCACGGTGGCTCACGCCTGTAATCCTAGTACTTTGGGAGGCCGAGGTGGGTGGATCACCTGAGGTCAGGAGTTCAAAACCAGTCTGGCCATCATGGTGAAACCCCATCTTTAAAAAAAAAAAAAAAAGAAGCCAAGGGAACAGAAGAGCCTTGGATGGGCCCCTTCCCAGGACAGCAGGAGTAGAAGTGGGAGAGGGGGCATTTGTGACTATGCTGTTACTCTGACCTCCCAGGACTGGACCTACAGAGACATCTGGGACTTTCTTCGTCAGCTGTTCGTCCCATACTGTATCCTGTATGACCGAGGGTAAGGGTATTAGGGGAAGAGAATGGGTATGGGGGTTTGTTAGGGTGCTGGGATAGGGAGGGCCACTAGGATCGCCCACCCTACCACATGCTTGCCCTCCACCCTCGCTGCTCCAGATACACATCACTGGGGAGTCAGGAGAACACGACTCGGAACCCGGCCCTGAAGTGCCAGAGCCCAGGAGGACACCTCACCTACCGTCCAGCCTACCTACTGGAGAACGAAGAAGAGGAGCGGAACTCCCGCACATGACCTCCCACCCTAGGAGGGAGGGAGGAGGCTCTCCTAGGGTATAACCTGGCAATAAACCGTGCCTCTCACTGTGTCTGTTGCTCTAGCTGTGTCTTCCTGTTCCAGACGATGGGAGAAGCAGAAGTGGGTCAAATGCTGCCAGCTCTGACGGGCTGTGCTCACTCTAAGGGGCCCAGGGGCAGGGCAGAACAGGTTGGAAAGAGCTCTCACTGATGGTTCTCAATGTCAGCCTCAGCAGGAGCCCACCAGAGGGCAGAAGCAGGAGTTGTGCCAACCACTGGAAAAGGGGCCAACCAGGCAGGGCACCACCGGGGCTGGAAGAGGGGAAGCTGCCTTGGCCTAGCTGTGGAGAGTGAAAGATGGAGTGGCCAGGCCCTCCCACCCTCCCATCCCTGTCTAGAGAGGCTGACTCAGCCTGTTCCCAGGCCCCTAGAACCTTCCCTTTGCTAGACCCTGGATCCTTTGTCTCTGTAGTCATGAGGCTGAGTGGGGGGTGGGGACACTGTTGATAAAAGGCACCAAAGGCAGCTCCCACACCCTTCCTCGAACTGCTGCCCACATGCAGCCCCGGACACAGCCCCTTGCCCAAACCCTACCCTTCTCCCTCCAAGGGGCCCCTCAAGACACTGGGCTGCGGGTGCCTGTCATTAAGATGGGCACAGGGTGGGAGGGCTTCCAGCGGATCCTGAAGGAAGTTGCCTACATCCTCCTCTGCTGCTGGTGTGTCAAGGAACTGCTGGATTAATGGTGGCAGGGAACTGCCTCCTCTCCCCACCAGCACCATGGCTGGCATCGCTCAGGTGGGCTGGATAAACAGGAGGCATAGCTGCAGCTTCTGTGGCAGAGCTTGCCTCAGCTTCCCATTCTCTTCTTTAGCCCCCAGCCCAACTGCCATCAAGACTTCTGGGGCCAGCTGTGCTTGACCAAGGATGGGCTGTAAACAATGAGTAGAGAGTGACGTGTGGATCCTGCTTTAGCTGTGTCATCTGGCAGACCTGCCTCATCTCTGAGCCTCCCTTCCCAACCCCTGCCTTTGGTGGACCTCTGGTGGGCAGGAGCTTGGACTGCTCTGGCTAGACCCACATTGAGATTGCCACGGGACCTGGCACTCCTCCAAGCTTGGCACAGTGAGCCCACCAGCTCAGATGGTTGATGTTACCCTACCCTCATAGTACCAAGAATGGACTGCCCCCCTAAGATATCTGTTTGAGAATCACTGAATTATAAACATAATCCATAGGCCTTGAGGCCCAAGATTCTAAATACCTAAAGGGGAATCAGAAAAGTCAGCACTAGAAGGGCTGGGAGCCAGGGTACAAACCAGGGAGGGAAGGAGCTTGTCTTGAATAGAACCGAGATTGAAAGCCAGGTTTTCTGACTCTGGTTCCTGGGTGGGGAGGGTGGAAGACAGTCCAGGTTCCTTTCAATCTGTGGGTAGGGAGGGGATCCAGCTTGAATAGGGTCTTCATCTGTGAGGCCAAGGGAGTATGGAAACCCAAAGGACCCAGCCCTTTCCCAAATAGAAGACCTGGTCCAGGCAGCTTCCTGCCTCTGAGGATCTTGGGGAAAGCACTGAGCTGAGAATAGTCCCCAGCTCATCAAGAAAGCAGAACCCCATGAGCTACAAGAGCTCCCAGCTCACATACAAAGAGAAAGGTACTTGCGTGGCCACACAGGTCCCTTAGGCTTATAACGGCACAGCCCTATCAGGACATAAACAGCTAGATTGAGCAGAATGGGCTCTTCACTTCCCCTTGGTGGCTATAGCTGGTGTTTTCCCTGAGTGGTAGATATCTCCCAGTGGTAGATGTATGTCAGCCATGTGTCTCGTCTTGCTCACGGGGTGCTTAAGCTTACTGATATGCCCACCCACAGCCCCCAAAACCGCAGGGCCAGCCATGGGACTTGTTCAACATTTCTGCGGGATCTCCATCCAGCATTCCCTGGCCCCTCTTGGGGCCCAGTTATCATCCCCCACCCCTCTGTTGCCTGGGGCACTGGCCTGGAGATGGTAGATAGGGCCCTCTTCCTCCCTTCCTGGGACCAGCTCTCACTCAGCCTTCTTCATAGATAACTCTTTTTTTTTTTCTAGGTTCTTTTTGTAAAGGTGATATATGCCTAGAGTAAAGAACTCTAGGCCGGGCGTGGTCGCTCATGCCTGTAATCCCAACACTTTGGGAGGCAGAGATGGGAGGATCACGGGAGGTCAGGTGTTCTAGACCAGCCTGGTCAACATGGTGAAACCCTATCTCTACTAAAAATACAAAAATTAGCTGGGTGTTGGTGGTGAGTGCCTGTAATCCCGGCTACTTGGGAGGCTGAGGCAGGAGAATCACTTGAACCTGGGAGGCAGAGGTTGCAGTGAGCCAAGATCACACCATTGCACTCCAGCATGGGCAACAAGAGTGAAACTCCATCTCAAAAGAAAGAACTCTAATAGTTAAAAGTAAGCCTCAACATCTATCCCCCCAATCCCTTAGTGCTCCCCCCTGGAGGCAACCATGGTTACCAGTTTCTTGGAGAACATTCCAATCTGTGCATAGACTGCATCTTTCATTTAACAAATACTGAGTGGATACTATACACCAGTGTGGGTCTCTGGATGCAGCAGTGAATAAAACAGTGAACAAAGCTTACATTTTAGGGGATAGACAATATGCATATGTTATTAGATGATAGGCACCACAGAAAAAAGAAAAAGTCAAAATTGAGCTGGAGGTGGGAGTAGGGGCAGGTCATAGATGGCCTAAAAATTTGAGCTTTTATGCTGACTGAAATGAGGAACTACTGCAGGATGCTGAGTATGAAATGAGTTTTTTTATTTAAAAAGCTCAAACTGGCTGCTTTGCTGAGAAGAGACTTCAGGGGAGCAAAGGTAGAATACAAGGGACTTATTAGGAGGTAATGGAACAATATAGGCCAGACATGTTGACGGTCTCGGACCAGGTTTACAGCAGTAGCAGTAGTAAGGGGAGGTTGGATTCCGGATATATTACTCTTCCCAGTTAGTTAACATACTCTCGACACAGTTCTGCACCTTGCTTCTTTTCCTTTGATAAACTTTGGACAGCATTCAGGATCCCATATCAGCACATTGAGAGCCTGTCCATTCTTTTTACAGCAGCCTAGTCTGTATAGTACTCCAACTGGAGCTTATTTCTTATCCCTGGCAGCTCAGTATGTCTCTTTCTCTTTTTTTTTTAGATAGACTCTCACTCTGTCAGCCAGGCTGGAGTGCAGTGGGGCAATCTCAGCTCACTGCAATCTCCGTCTCCTGGGTTTAAGTGATTCTCCTGCCTCAGCCTCCCGAGTAGCTGGGATTACAGGAGTGCACCACCATGCCCTGCTAATTTTTTTTATTTTTATTTATTTATTTATTTATTTAAAGATGGGGTTTCACCATGATGGCTAGGCTGGTCTTGAACTCCTGACCTCAGGTGATCCACCCACCTTGGCCTCCCAAAGTGCTGGGATTACAGGCGTGAGCCACCGCGCCTGGCCAATTTTTATGTTTTTAGTAGAGATGGGGTTTCACCATGTTGGCCAGGCTAGTCTTAAACTCCTGACCTCAAGTGATCCGCCCACCTTGGCCTCCCAAAGTGCTGGGATTACAGGCATGCGCCACCGCACAAGGCCTCAGTGCATCTCTTTAGACATCCACAAAATGCAGGTCAGTGCTCTTGTGTGGGCCGTTCAGAGGCTCTTACCTGGTCCCAGTGATGGGGGCAGTCAGAATTTACCTTCCCATCTGAATCTGGGGCTCCTCGTCCCCCCTCATAGCCTGTGCCCTGCTTGGCCAGCTCCAGCCCTTCCTTCCCTGACTCAGGCCCTGGCCTACTGTCTTCTTTTCCTTTCTTAGGCCTCACTCCCACCAAGCTGGGCAGTGCCTGGAGGTGGATCCTGGAGTCTGAGGTCTGGACCCAAGAGACTTTGCCAGGGGAGGGGAAGTCTGGCAGAGACCACTGGGGAAGTGGTGGGTGGAGGAAGGCAGAGTCCAGGGCTGTGGCCTGTGGTAAGATGGGTGGTGGAGAGCAGGAGGGGGAGTGAGGGGTAGAGACTGCCAGTGGCCCAAGGAGAGTGTCAGAGTGGGAAAGAGGGCTTTGACAGCTGAAAGACTGAGGAGAGGGATGAGGAGAATAACAAAAACCTCAGATACCATTCAGGGAGCACTTTTCACAATACAGAGTGCTTTGAGCCTTACAAAAGTCCACTTCAGCAATTACCCCTTGTTAACACGAGGGAAACAGCCCCAAAGAGGTGAAATGATTTGCCCAAGGACATACACAGCACACTGTAGTAGTCATTTAGCGAACCCAGATTTTCAGATCTCAAATTTGCAGCTTCTCCTAATAAGCCTGCCTTCCTCTTCTGAGCTGGTGTTTGCATGGAAAAGGTGGCCTAAGTGGCTTGGAGGCAGAGCCGTGCAAGCAAAAGCAGGGAGGGTACCACCGCCCCACTCTGCACCTGCTCCATGCCACTGCCCACCTCAGCCCTACACTCCCTGCTCTCAGTCCATTTGGAGGTTTCAGCTGCAGCCCTTTCACCTAATCCACACAGGCTGGGAGATCTTTCCTGCCACATGGCTCCCCCACTCTATGGCTGTTCCCCCACAAGTATCTCTCCCCCCAACTAGGGCAGCTCAGGTTTTGAGTGTCCAAACTACTCCCTCAGGAACTCAAGTGGAGTGAGGTGGGAGGTAGGTGAAGGAGACAGGGTGCCAAGATATTAGGTTGGTGCAAAAGTAATTGAGGTTTTTGCCATTAAAACCTCACCTACCTCTCAATGCCCCAGTGCCCTCTGATGGCCACAGGAGGTGGGGGAATGGATGGAGTGGGGAATGGAGACAGGAGGGACCAGCTGAATGTGACCCTGAAGTACGACAACAAGAGGAGAAGCCTGATATCCAGGATTCCCGGCGGATTACAGGACCCTTGTTGGCATTCGAGAAACAGTTGGAGAAGAGGGGTCACGGCCAAGGGGCCAAGGGGTCTGAGGAGCAGCGGGCAATAGCAATGGATTTCATAGCAATGATCTGGCATAAAGGGGGGTGTGGCAATCACTGACAGCGCCAGAGCGCAGACCCCCAAGGTCATAGGCTCTTTTGTTTTTGTTTTTGTTTTGAGACTGCTGCAGTGCAGTGGCGCGATCTCAGCTCACTGCAACCTCCACCTCCCGGGTTCAAGCGATTCTCCTGCCTCAGCCACCTCAGTAGCTGGCACTACAGGCGCGTGCCACGACGCCTGGCTAATTTCTTGTATTTTTTTTAGTAGAGACGGGGTTTCACCATGTTAGCCAGGATGGTCTCGATCTCCTGACCTCATGATGCACCCGCCTCGGCCTCCCAAAGTGTTGGGATTATAGGCGTTTGCCACCACGCCCGGCCTTTTTTTTTTTTTTTTTTTTTTTTTTTTTGAGGCAGAGTTTTGCTCTTGTTGCCTAGGCTGGAGTGAAGTGGCGCTATCTTAGCTCACCGCAATCTCCGCCTCCCGAGTTCAAAAAATTCTCCTGCCTCAGCCTCCCGAGTAGCTGGGGAGTGTGCCACCACGCCCGGCTAATTTTTGTATTTTTAGTAGAGACGGGGTTTCACCATGTTCGTCGGGCTGGTCTCAAACTCCTGACCTCAGGTGATCCACCCACCTCTGCCTCCCAAAGTGCTAGGATTACAGGTGTGAGCCACCGCAACCGGCCTGGGCATAGGCTTTTATTTACATCCTATTTACGTCACTTGCATGTGAGTTATTTCCCCCCACCCACTTTCTCAGTTACTCTCAGATTCTAGAGTGTTGGCCAGCCTTGGCTCGTACACGTTCCTCCAGCCATTCTCTGGCCTCAGTTCCTTTCCATCATTCGCCCTCAGCCCTTCACCTACCCCAGCTTCAAAGCAGCCACCCCTACCTCCTAGCTAGCTGGGTTCGAGGAGCCAGGGAACCTGCGCCTCCTGGTGGCTGGTCGGAAGGAGGCTGAGGACAGAGGGGTTGTCTCGCCTTCTCTGGGACGTGGAGTTTTGGAAAATGTTCCCCTGAGCTTCCTGAAGCTAAATTTACCTCCCCCGGCCTTGGGGGGGGCGCAGAGATACCGGCGGCGATTAGTGCTGCGCGGCAGCCGGCTCCAACCCAGAGGCCCGGAATAGGCGCGGAGTTATAAATAGTGCCACCCGCAGGTGTTGGGGGAGCCGGCGGGAGGGGGGTACCCCTGGCGGCCACGGCCCCTTTAGGTGGGTTGGGCGGTCGCGGTGGGAGCACTGGGGGGCGGGAGGCGTGGGGGTCTGCGGTCGGAGCGCCCCCAGTGGTTTCCTGGGCGGCGGGTTTTTCGAGGGAAGCGGAGGCAGCGGGGGATGGGGGAGCAGCGGGGGAAGAGGTGGGCGCCTGGAGCAGGCTGACGCTCCGCTTCCAGCTCAGTTCCCCCACATTCCAAAACAGGCCCCAGACCCACTCATACAGGACCCCGCCCAGGCAGAGCCTCGGCTCTCTCGCCGCCTGAAGGCCTCTTCCCCCAGGCTCCGCAAGCATCTAATTTCTATGCATCTACCCTTCGGCGCACGTGGCCCAGCCTGTCCGGTCACCTGGCTGCCACTCCGAGTCGCTGTCCCCAGTCCCAGGTATTCAGTCCTCCCACTCGGGACTTTCATCCCTCTCTTAGGGTAAACACTTCCCTCTCTGGGTGTTTGTCCCACTCCTGCTACTCTCCCCTAATATTAAGGTCCAGCTGGTCACCTAAAAAGTTAAGTCTTAACATGAGAATCTGGGACGATCCCCTATCCCCAGGCAGCCCCCTGCAGGCCCCTCACTTGCCCTCCAGCTCCCAGTTCCAGTCTGGGCCTGGTGGCGGGGCGGGGCGCCTGGCCCCTGGGGCCCAGCAGGGGTTTCATGGGAAGGGGCGGGGCCCCCAGTCAGCGTTTCTCGGCCGCCGCTGTTTCAGTCGTTTGGCGCGATTAGGAGTTGGGGTAGGAGGGAATTTCAAGTAGGGGTTCACCCCCTCCGATTTCTGAGTGAGGAGGTAAGCTATTTGCCACAGGAGAAAGAGAGACGTGGGAGGGACGTCACTGAGGATCTAACTGCAGGTTCTAGGACTATTGGGAATGAGATGGCGAGTGGCAATCCAGCCGCAGAATGCGACCCTCAGATATAGGGGAAGTTGGGCGAGGCGAACCAGAGGCACTGGACGCCTTTGGAGTTTCTGTGCCCAATGGCTGGTGCCAGGGAGCCCGCCCTTCTATTGCCTCTGGAAGCCCTAGCTCTGCTCTGCCCTCCCTAGGCCACGTTCCCGCCCCCCGCCCCCTTTCCTTGGCTATCCCTCTTCTTCCCCAAAGCAGCCCCCTCTCCATTTCACTTGTGGCATTATCGCCTGGCCCCTACCACAGCCCTTCGCCGGGCCTGCACGACCCGGACGGCTGGAATAGGAAGGGAAACCCCAGCCTGTACCCCACCAGCTCCGAGCCCCCTCCGGACCAGAATCTATCCGGCGGGGCTGAGAAGAAAACCCGGAGCAGTGATCAGCCTCAGGACCCAAGGGGGTCAGGGACGATAGGAAAACCCGGGAGCGGATTACTAGAGCCAGAGCGCCCCATGGCTGCCGCTACCTCCTCCTTCCTATAGCCCCCCTAATTCTCCAGTGAGATAATGTCTGGGGTGGGGGGCTGTTTGGTTTGGCCTGAGCCCTGAGGGGCGCCTCACACTTTCCGCCCCTGGCTGGGGCGCAGGGGCAGCGGCCCCGAGGCTGAGTCACGGCCCGGCGGGGGAGAGGGAGAGAGGGAGACAGAGGGAGGGAGGGACCTGGACTCCGCCCCCTCCTGCGCGGGGATCCCGGGTCAGCCCGGGTGAGGGCCAGGGCCCCCCTGGCGCCGCTCATTGTGGTCCAACAGGTTGAGCTGGTGTCCCGCGGAGCCACCTGCTGAAAAGGGAGGGAGGCCCCCTACGGAGGGGGGGGGGTGGGAGGGGAAAGCGAGTCCGACCCGGTTCGGCCCGGCTTGTTGCGCGGGAGCCAAACCTGGTCCTAGGTAGCCAGATTTGATTCTGTTTGACACTAGTGGGAGGGGCCCTTTGGGGTACGCAACTCCGCAGGCTCAGTCGGCAACATCCCTCACCTGCTACCTTTTTAGTTGGGGGGGGCTCCTAAGTATCCCGGTCCTCCCCAAAACCTACACATACCATACATCCCAAAACATCCAGGCAACCCTCGCCACCTGGGTCTCTGAGGAAATCCAAGTCAAGATATCCTTCCTCCGTGGAGACTCAGTTTCTCCACTCAGGGAACCCGCGGGATGGAGGCGGGGGAGCAAAAGCGTGAACGCGCCCCCCTCCCCTTTCGCAGACTGGGCCCCTCCCCTCCGACAATGCCAAGGCCGCAGCGAGCACTGGCGACAGCACAGAAGCTGCTTGCCCGGGGCGCCCTTCCCTACCCGCGGGGCACCGTCACGCGTGGGGGGAGGGACGCAGGGCGCCCGCAGGCTCACCTCTCCGGCTCCCTCCGAGAGGGGGGTGGGGCGTAGGGGCCGGAGCTGAAGGCCTAGTGGCTCCCCCCTCCCCCTCCCTTCTGGGGCCCTGACCTGATTATAGCCCCTCACGGGACCCCCTCCCTCAAGACCCTAAGTCCCCAATTCACCCTCACCCAGCCTATCCCTAACCTCTCCTACCCTTCCCTTCTGAGGTCCTTACCCTACAGAAGCCCCTCTTTGAGGAGAGGGAGCCCCTGGAGGGGGTGCTCGGTTGCCTGGCCGCTGCGGACACTGCCCCCTCCCCCTCCTCTCCAGGTTCCAGGCCAGCCCCCTCGGCTCCGCCCCCTCCCTGGACGAACGCACTGCGAGACCCATTGGAGATGAGCGGGTATTTAGGCCAATGGGCGGACAGGGCGGTGGCGTGCAGGGGGCGGGCAGAGCAGCGGCAGCGGGCTGGATGGGGGTCGGGGCGGAGTTTCAGTTAAGGTGGACTGAAAGAGATAGGGTTAGGAGCAAATGGGGGAGAGAAGGACCGCGGCAGGTGAAGGGAGACAGAGAGAAGGAAAGAAGGAGGGAAAGAAGGAGGGTGGAAAAGACTAGGAGAGCTAAGTAAGAGTTTGGAGGAAGGGGGCAAAAGAGGAGGGAGGGGATCCATCTGCGCCCTGCAGAGACTGGCTGGACGAAGGGGTTGAAGTTTATGTCCTTATTGGGCGGAGGGAGGGGGGCCTGGGGGGGGCGGTGAAAAACCAGGAAGTGACAGAGGGTGTTGCTAAGTGTTGGGGGGGGGAGTTTGGGGGGTGGCAGGGGCGGGGGAGGGAGGGGAGGGATGGGGGAAAGCAAGCAGGAGGACAGGTGAGACAGCAGGACAGGTGAGGCGGGCCCTGGGGGGGGGGGGCGGGTGGGAGCCAGGTGAATGTACGGCTCTTGGCGGCCAAGGGGGGGCGGGCGGCAGGAGGAGGCAGAGGGCGGCGGAGGAGGAGCCCCCCAGCAGCGAGCGGCGAGCAACTGACCGCGGCCTTCTGACCAGGACCGGAGCAGGGCCCCAAGCCCCCGGGCCTGGTGGGGGACGCGCTTCTCCCCCACACCCTGAGACTCAGCAGCTCCAGCCAGCGGACCCGACGGCTGAGAGGTGAGTGTACCCCACTTTTGTCTCCTGGCTCGGGGTTCACTAGACTCGAGACTACTGCAGTGTCCTTCGTCCGTCCTGTAAGTGGGACCCCCACACGCTTGCAGATCAGATTCCCACCACTCCCCTTCCCTGTGCTTTCCCAACACCCGGGTCTCTGGAATTGGTTTTAACTGGGAGGAAAGACAGAGAAGGAACTGCGGATGCCCCCCAAACCTGGGCGGAGGGTCCCCAGAAACTTTCTCTGCACTTCTCCTGGGATCAGACAGACAGGCGGCTCCGGGATGGAAAGGGGTTGAGGTGGCGCTGAGCGTTCCCCCAGTCTCCTTCGTGACTTTCGGGGGAGACCCCAGACCGGACCGACTTGAGGGAATGGAAACGCTGACGGACTCTAACTAGGACAACGCGCAACACCCCCCCCCAACCCCGCGCCCCTTGGCGCGGTGGGTTGGCCCCAGGCCAGTTGCATGGGGGTTGGGGGGGCGCAGGAGGAGCCGCGGCTTGGGGGAAAGTTACCGGCTGGACTATTCGGTTTCTTGCGCTTCCAGAGCCGCGCTCTCTCCAGCCGTAGTGGGGCTCAGCAACAACCTCGGAACGACATAGAACGACCCCTCTCTCCCCTGCCTCTCAGTTCCACTCCCTTCCTTCAGGCTCCAGTCCCTCCGCTACCTTTTCCAAGCCAGCTCATGCCCCCAGAACCCGAGAGCGAGGGTGGGTGACTAGGAAGAATTCTCATACCTACCACCCGTCCCCCCACCGGCGCCGGCGCACCTGCCCCAGCCCAAAGTGGGGGTCGCTACTGTGTTGTTGTAGAACCTACAGAGTGCGCCTGGCAGAAGGCTGCCATTCAAAGGGGTGGGGGCGCTGCTTTCAATTTCTAGCTTTCTCTCCCCTCCCTCCCACCCCATCCCAACTAAGAGAGCGACGTGTCCCGGCCAGAGCGAGGTGGGGGCGGGAGTGGGGGGGGCGGCGTGGGCAGCGAGTTGTGCCCGGACACGTGCCTGCCCAGGCGCCCCGGCCCTGCTGGTGTTTAGAGAGAGGGCGGTCCCCTGCCCCCGCCCCGCACAACCCCCACGTATCAAAGGGCGGCTGAGACGTGGTGAGACCTCGGGGCGCCCTGGGGGCCGAACGGGGGGCGGGAGCCTGGGTCCGGAGCAGGGGAGGGGCAGAGGCGCCGGTGCTAGCTGACCCACAGGAAACGAGCGCTGCTGACCTAGTTTGGGACACCGGAAGTGGGTGCTGGGGGAGAGGGGGAGACCGGCAGGCTGTCCTGGCTTCCGGGCCAGGTGGAGGGTGTTCTTGAATTGACCCCCCGCCCGAATGCCTTGGAGACCCCTAGCTGCAGCTGAGAATGGGAATGAGTCAGCGCAGCTATCTCCCCCTTCCCCCCAACTTATTCCTGGAGGAGGGAGACCGCTTATCAGGGGTGAAGGAACCAGATTGGGCTGTGAGGGGTTAAACCAGGATGGGAACTGTCTGTTCCCTAAGGGAGTACGTGTGAGTGGGGTTTGAGGCCTGGAGGATTATGGGGTTGTCTCCTGCTACCCCACACACACCAACTGGTTTGGTCACCCCCTGTACCCGCCTGGCACTGCTGGGAGAGCATGGAGTGGGCATCAGGTTGGGGGAGGAGAGAGTGGGCATAAGGAGTGTTGTGCTGCGCTAGAGAGGGACATATTTGCGACTATGTCTGGGTGGTAGTGTTCCTCCTTCGTGGTAACTGGGGAGAAGGGCAGGGGGCTCCCCCCTGGAGAAGCTGATGAAACAAGAAGAAATCTCTGTCAGTGCCTCTGTCCCGGGCCCCCGGGACCCCAGCTCCCCCAGCGTGCCTCTGTTACTGGTTGCTGTGGGCACAACACAACCTGCTGGCACCCCCAGACACTGTCCCCTCCCTTGGGTACCACACACCCCCAGCCTTGGCACAGGGGTCAAAAAGGGGTTAATACCACCAGAATGGGGCTCTGGGGAAGAAAGAAAGCAGTGCCCACTAGGCTCAGGTGTCAAGGAGACAGGCCTGCTCTAATGGGACTTTCATCACTACTCAGCCCTGGCTGATGTAGACCCCAGCGTCTGGAAGACAGGTGCTGTCCCCTTCTCCTTCCCCATGGTGCCCCCTGGCACCCAGGGCCCCCAGCTCCTCCTTGGCCTAGCGCCTGCCCAGGGAGGGCGCGGCGGGCGGGCAGCGGGGGCTGGGCTAACAATGCACCATCAGGCCCTTTGTGTGCCTGCACTTGGCACCCTGGGGAAGGGTGGGGGAGGGGGGCAGCAGGCATGGGGGGTGGAGCGCTCTGGGGTGGGGACAGTGAAGGCTGGGGGGAGAGAAGCAGAGAATGAAAGCAGGTGGGGGGGAGGAAAGGGAAGTAGGTCAGATAGGGTGCCAGCCCCCCATTCCCAGCCAAGGCTCAGAGAACCAACCCCTGATCCTATGGCATCATACTGAGGGGACAGCCTAAGACTGGGCATTTGGGGTCAGAAGTCACTGCTCAGGGGACTGCTCAGGTGGAGGAGGTTTGGCCTGGTACTGCCCCCTTCTTAATGGCTGAAAGACCCAGTTCTCCTGGCCCAAGACCAAGGCCCCAAGATGAGTAGTGAATGGGCTCCAGGCAGGGCACTGCCCTCTGACAGAAGCCTCTGGGCCTGCTGCGGGGCTTCCTGCCTCTGGCCCGCTTGGCTCCCTGACCTTCCTGAGAGTTAAGACTGCCCTGACACCAGGCGTTAGGGCCTATGCCTGTTTTGGCCTAGGGCTGGAGAGAAGACTGGGGGAGGAAGGTGGGGGACAGGCAGATGGATAGGACCCTGGCATGGGGTGTGCCCGCCCTGGCCTCTTCCCCCTCCTTGTGCTGAGTAAACTCGTGAGTAAACTTGACGTTTTGCCCGGACAGTTTGAAGTTGCCTCGCTGCCCCCTCCCCCCCCACTCTTGCCAACACACAAGCGGCCAGGCGCCAAGGCGGGCCTGGGGGACTGGGGAGGAAGGGGATAGAGCTGCTGTCATCCACCATCAAGTGTTTGGTGGGTTGGGATAAGAAAGACCCCCCACACCCAGCCAGGCCCAGGACTTGGCAAGAGTCCTGGCTGGGGCCTGCCAGCATCTGTCCCAGAGCCTTGGGGAGCCCAGGAAAAGTGGCCTCAAAGCAGATCTTCTGCCCACTTCTGACCTCCACCCCTACCAGGGTAAGGCACCCAGCTACCACCTGGCCCCCTCAGTTGCTGTCTTTAATGTTCACTGGCTGCCTGGCACAGGGAAAAAGCTACTTTAACAAATTCCCCAGGGAGACCAGAGAGGGCTGCCCCCTTCATCCTGTCCCACAGCCTGGGATGGACATCTTAGCCCTCTCTTCCCTGCGGCCTCCAGCTGCCATGGCTTCTGCTCTGGAGGATAGCATTCTCATTTGCCAGCACTTGCCTTGACCACACCTGGGCCTAACCCCACATATACCTCTACTATATTTACCGTCAGGCCTAGCCCTGATCTCCCCCAAACCCCTTCCTTTGCCTGCTATCCTCCCCAGAACCAGGTCAGCCTTCAGAGCTTCGTAGTCAGCAGATACCTGTGCCAGATTCAGGGGTTGAAGGTGCCCAGGCAAAAGAGGGCTGATGGCAGGCAAATGAAGCAGTGATTCCTCCATAAATATATCAATATGCTATCTTTTGACATCACTGATTTCTCTTATTCCTCCCAGGCCAGCAGAATGACATGGGGAAATGCCTTCCCAGTCCCTGACAGGCCTCAGAGTGGGGGCTCCCCCGAGGCCCTTACTTTGACCTCATGTCTCTCTGGCTTCAGTTTCCTTCCTGTTTCCACCGTCCCCCCAACTCCTCCCCACCCATATGCCCCTTTCAACAGACATCCTCTCCTCCTTCCTTCCTCCTTTCCTCCCCCCTTTGCCTGGGAGCAGGGGGTCCTCTTTCCTCCACCATGGACATCCTAGCCTTTTACCTCTTCTTAAACCTAGCCCCCTTGGAGAATTCATGAACAAGTCATCTGTGCTTCCCACCCATCAGCAAGGCTCTGGGGAAGAGAACCCAGGGCTTCTCAAGGGGGACTACAACTCCCAAGGTACATACAAAGCAATTGTGGTGCACACTGGGAGTTGTAGTCCTTGAACTCTCAATTTGGCTGAGTCTGAAAGTGTTTCTAGATGAGGATAAAAACCAGAACTGGCATGGGTTGGAATGTGGGTACCCTCTGCATCCCCCCCCACTTTATTCTTGCTGTCGCATTGCCATGGGATGCCATGTACCCATGATTGACATCCGTCTCCCTTGCTGAGACATGCTACCTGTCCTCACCTTAGGGCCCCACCCAAAAGATGCCCACACCCTGCCCCTGCTGCCCCTGGCAGGGGTGAAACAGAGGGGCCCCATGAACTCCCTCCCTGCCCCCTGCCCTCTAGGCTGGTTCCCCTCCCTTTATGGGGGATCAAAGGGCAGAGAGCAGCCCCACCCCACTCCCTCGCAGGCTGTAGGCACTAGGGCTCTCAGGAATTGCAGGGACTTTGGTGCCCAAGCATTTGCTTGGGCAGGGGGAATGCCGGGAGGTTGGCGCCTGGTGGTAGGGAGAGACACTGGCCCCCACCCTGGGGTGTGGAGCCTTCGTTAACTGCTCACGGGGCTATCCATTGCCTCCTAGGTTGTCTCTGTGTAGGCCCTGACCAATGTACTACCTCTTGAGAATATGGCTTGAGAACAGGGTCTTAGGCCTTATCTGTAGGGCCTAGGGACCTGGGCCCGCCTGGCTGGCACCAAGGCACGGGGGTGACCCTCCCCCACCTCAGGCCCACAGTTGGCATGGGGCGCTGGGAGCAGGGGGGTAGGAGGGGAGAGGAGGGCAGGACTGCCAGCATCCTGGTGGGTAGGTGCCAACCGGGCCGGGAGCTGGTGAGGGGCAGCAGGCCAGCGGCATTGAGCCAGCAGCTGTTGGGGGGAAAGGGGAGGGGATACTTTAGGGGGCATTTCTGTGGTACCCCCAAGCCTAGCAGGACTTGAGGTAGCCTAGTGTCTGGGGGACACTAGGGTACCCCTCAATCCAGGAATAAGGGACCCTAGGAGTTGTTTAAGTGAAACTTGGTGGCCCACCCATGTCTGGGCTCAGAGCCCTCCTGAGTTGCCCCTCAGGCCCAGGCGGGTCCCACCCAACCGGCCAGGGTGGCAGCAGCTTGCGCAAGGGGTGGGGCTAGGCGCTTCCCAGCAGATGCCCCCTCCCGGCTCCTTCCTCTTTCGGTGCCCACAGCTCCCCCAATCTGTCTATCCCCCCTCAGGCCGGCTCTGTTCCCCCCTGATCCCCTGGCTATTGGGGGCTGGCACAAGTGCTGCCCCCTGGCCTGGTTGGCAGGGGTTGGTGCCCGGGCAAGGAACTGTGGTATGTGAGTGGGTTTGGGGTGAGGCTATGGGGGAGGGCGGGGTGCCGCCTTGCCCAGCCCCTGAGGGCCCCAGCCCAGTACAGGGTAGGGAGAATTCGGCCAGCTCCCCCAGGGGGGCTGAGGGGCCTGCTCGGGTCTGGAGGGCCTCCCTGTGGTCCTCATCCCACATACTCCGAGGGGCTGGGACCCAGGCACCTGTCACCCCTGGCACTGACTGTCCAGCGTTCCCCTCCTCCCTCTTCTGGCCACTGCCACCTCCGTCCCCTCCCCTCCCTTCTTCCTTCTCCCGGCCTCACCTTCAGTGGCCTCTCCCATTACTCCTCCTCATCTCTGTCCTCCTGGACTGTCCCAGCTCCTACCTTTCCTACCCTCACCTTTTTCCTCTTTTAGGACTGAGTAAGGACAGGAGCGGGTGGGTTCTAGGGCTTCAGGCACCACAGGCAGAGACTCTGGGCCCTCTCCCACGCCACCAGCCCTCTGGTAACCCCCTCCCTCCAAGCTGGGGGGGGGAGGGGGGACAGCACCCAGAGGGTTAAGGCTGTAGGGGGGAGGGGCTGGGCCAGGTCGTGGGCGGCCCCTTTGAAGGAGGGAGCTGGAGCGGGGAACAGCCACCCTACCCTCCCCCCCAGCCTGGCCCTCCCCTACCTGTCCCCAACCTGCTGCCCCCAGGGGTCAGGAGGAGTTGCCGCCAGGCCCCTCAGCCTTCAGGTGAGTAGGCCCTGCTCTGGCTTGGGAGATCAGGCCCCAGGGGGGCTTGGAGGCCTACAATTAGCCAAGGGTCAGAGGACTGAAAAACAGGCCAGGAAGAGGGTGCCCAGACTTCACAGGAGAGTTTAGGGAACTGAGGGCTTGAGGAATGGGAATGTGGGGGAGGCTTCAGTATCTAAGGGGACCCGAGCGGGTCGGGAGAGGCAGAAGAGGGGCCTATAGGAGCTGAGTGATTGCCGGGCCAGGCCAGGAGGCTGGACAGGCTGGCAGAGAGCCGGGCTCCGGAGATCGGGGCTGGGGTGTCCTCTGGGGCTGGGGGGCTCAGGTTTCTGCCGGCGGCTTGGCGGGTGTGGGGTTACCAGCCAGCTCGGTTACCCAGCTGGGGACACTAGGCTGGGGGGGAGGGGGTGGGCACAGGGCAGACCCTGGCACCTTGTGCCGTCTCCTCAGGCCCTAAGGGGAGCTGGCACTGCCCAGGCAGACCCTGCTGGGGACGCTGATGGCCAGAGTCCGTCCAAGTGGACAATTGCCTCGTCCAGGGTGGGCACCCTCTGGGGGAAAGTCCAGCAGCTCCAGGGCTGGAAACTCTGACAGGCAGAGAGGCACAGGTTGTCCCCCCACCCCCACCCCCACATCCGCTCTCGCTGCAAATCCCCCTCCAGCACTCATTCTCCCCAACTGGCTCCCAAATTGTGGTCTCCGGCTTCATCCAGAAGTGGGGGGTGGGTGCCCTAAACTTGACCATCTCTTGGCAAGACCAGACCTTGGAGGGCAGGCCTGGGCCCTGATTTAATTCCTCTGCCGATCTTCACCCCTCACTTGCCTGAGGAAAAGGAAAGGGATGCTCGGAGCAGGGGGCCAATGGAGAAAGTGGAGAGGTTTGAGCAAGAGAGAACCAAGGGGAAGAGAAAGGAAAGGCGGGGACAGTTCCTGGGAGGAGGCCTGGGGACACTGATGTGGAGAGGGTGCAGAGCTCCAGGAGGCCTGAAGGAAGGAAAGCAAAGGGTGAACTTGTGGAGGGAAGACAAGGGGCAGAGAAGGCAATGAGCGGACAGAAAGAGGAGGCCAAGAGAGGGGCAAGAGTGAGGGCTTGGCCAGGAATATCCAAAGGTGGAGGGCGAAGGCTGGGAGAGTTGCCCCCATTCCTTCCCTCCGCCATCTTTTATCTCCCTCATATTTCCCTTGATAGGGACTAAGGGGCTGTGGGCGATGGCTGGTGTCATGGAAAGAAAATGTAGAGAAGCATTAAGGGTCTCCCTCATTTCAGGAGCCCCAGAACCAGAATTGGGGGATTTGGAGCTGGGGGGAGAGACTTAACCCCCCACAGCACCGGGAAGCAGCCAACTCCCCCTCGCCTCCTTCCCCCTTCGTGGCTTGCGGTCTCTCTTCCCCCGCCTCGGCCCCCAGGAAGTGTGAGTGCTGGGGGTGGTGAGGTTAGGAGGGGGAAGCGTCATATGGGGGATGGGGAAGGCATGCACAGCTTGGAGGGGCTGGGGTGGGGAGAGAAGGGCTCCATAAATGCCAGGGCATCCCTGGGCAGAGAACCTCTTCTTTGAAGCCCTTCTAGTCCTCAAGTGAGAAGAGGCTCAGCCCCCTTTACTTTCCCTCCCCAACTGGGCAATCCAGATGGCGACCGCCCCTGGGCCCCAGAGGCCCTGGGAAGCGCTGGGAGAAGCTGGAGAACAAGGATTCCTGGGTCCCTTAGGACTTTGGACTAGCTGTCCAATTTCCCCACCCCCCCTGGTCCAGACGCAGGCCAAAGCCCTGGCTTCGTGCAAACTTAGCTCCAAAAAAACAGGAAGAGAACCTGAGGCTGGAGTTGGGGTGGGGGTTGGAGGGAGAAAGGAGACAGAAGTAAGGGGGAGGGGTGGCCAGCCAAGCCACCAGGAGCCTTGGGAAGAGCCTCAGGTCTCTCCATCATCCCCGGCAGGAAGATGGTACAACCTGGTCCTCATCCTCCCTCACCCCAAGCTGCTGCTCCTGGAGAAGCCTGGCCAGGCCCCTCTCAGGCTCCCTGGCAGAGCCTAGAGGTAGGGGCCTTGGAACCTGGGGAGGGGGGGCCCTGTGCTTGTGTCTCAGGCCCATATCTATTTTCTCCGACGCTAATCCTGGTTCTGCCTGCTGCCCCCCCACACTAAGCCTCACTCCCCCTAATCCCCAGGGTGGGGGAAGGGGGGGGCCAGCTTTACTCAGCTGCCCTGTTCAGGGCCTCCTATCCTTGCCCTTCGGCTGTCTCAAGCCAGCAGTGTTGACCCTGGTGCCCCCCCAGGCCTGCACTGGACACTGCCTGAGGTCAGCACCTGGAGAGAGTTCTCGTCTCCCTTTTCCTTTCCAAGACCAGGCCAGTGGCCTCTACCTTTTGGTTTCTTGGTGTTGGACATACGCTGCCAGGTGCCCTTGAACACTGAAGGGTAGGTGATAGGCACTCCCACCTTTGCCCCCTCCACCTTTCTCACCCTGAAGTCTTCCCCCAACCAAAGATGGGGCAGGCTTGACTCAGGGCCCAGTTTCAAGAGAGCTGCCCACTGGCTTGGCCGGTCTAGCAGGCCTGACAGTGAGGGGAGCCTGGGGGGGATGGCGGGAAGAGGGGAGTAATGGGGGCGGGGCCCCCAGTTCTTCCCCTTACCAGGCAAACAGACCAAACAGACCTTGCCTGGTTCCCTGGCACAGCTGCACCCCCAACCACCACACACGCCCATGCCCACAAGGTCTTAGCAAGAGGGGGCATGCCAGACTGGGTGGGGGATGGGCCGCCTTCATGGGGCGTCAGGGGACTGGGCCCTCTGGGATGCAGAAGCGGGAAAGGTGCCCAAGGTGTGGTGGGCACCCTGGCACCAGTGCCCTACCCTGGCAGAAAGAAGGAGGAGGACTTTGCCCCACCCATCCCTCCCAGATGATGGGTTTAGGAGGGTCCCCTTGGCCTGGTTGGCACCACCATAGTTCCAGGTGGCACCTATATTGCATGGGTGCTAGAGCCCTGGGTAAGGGTTTGGGGAGTTTCCCAGAAGCTAGAGAACCTTATGAGCACCCTCTCCTTCCCACGCGTGTCCTCTGCCTCTCGCCCTCTCTCCTTGCTACCTCTTGGCCATGGGCATTGGATTTGGGCCTAAGGAGTTAAACACCCACCCTTGCCCAATCCCTGTGTGAGTTGCGTGGTGAACGAGCCTAAGCCTGTGACCTGACAGTGAGGTCAGCCAATCAGCGCCCCTACCACACCAAGTTGCCACGGAGACCAGCCCTGGGGTAGGAGAAAGGAGGCGGGCTTAGCAGCCGGAATGGGTGGGGTGGGCAGGGAAGGAGGGAGAGGGATGGGGTGAGCCACGTGCCTGCCAGTGCCCAGCTCCCAGCCAATGGACAGTGAGGACAGCCCCACCCATCCCCCTTAGGAGGGACGGGATCCACTTGGGCCCAGGAGGGTGCCTACTGCTGCTGAAGTGGCTGCAGTCACCATTGCTGCTGCTGCTCCTCCTCCTGCTGCTGTCCACCTGGTTGGTTTTTGTTTGTTCCCAAGTCTCGGGGCCATTTGCCACTTGTACCATTTGTAAAGTACAGGCAGGAGGATTAAAGGGAGCAGGGGAGAGCTCCCAGGCGGCTTGGCTCCTGGGGAGAGAAGTGGTTTGCAGACTTAAGGTGGGAACAGATGGGCCATGTAAGGGTACCTAGATGTGGCTTACAAGCAGAGACAGACACGTGCGTGCTGCTCACCCAGGGTTTCTGTGCAGGAGCCTGAATGAAGTGGCAGGCAGGGAGGCAGACACAGACAATGCAGTTCTTGTGTCCTAAAGAGGAAATTTGTGGCCCTTGACTCTCCTATTTACTTCCCCCCCGCAAAAAAAACCTTTCCCCATCAATGGCCAGGGCTGAGCAGCCGCTGGAGTGGCAGAGAGGACACTGACAAAATGTCAATGGGACTTGCCCTAAGGATCATCTGGGCTAGCTTTTAATATTACACATGTGGAACAGGCCTCCTCAGGAAAGGAAGTGACTTGTCCAAGGTCATGTAGCTAGTAGTACCCCGGTTCCCTCATGGTGATTTGAGGGAGGGGGCAGACCTGTCCCAAGTAGTTTCTTAACAGAGGCCATCTGTACAGTGGAATCTAAGCCCAGGCTAGGCCAAGGCCAGAACATTTGTTGAATCCCTACTGCGTATTAGGCATTGGGCCATATTTGCTCTCATTTAACCCTCAACACAACACTAGGAGTCAGGTGGACTTATCCTATATTACAGACGAGGAAGGCGGCTCGGGGGAGTAAATCACTTGTTTAAGGTCATGGAGCTCACTAGTGGCAGAGAGAGGATTCAAACTCAAGCCTGGCTGACTCCAGAGCCCAGCTCTTTCCAGACCTCAGCACTGTCTCCACTTGCTCCAGACCCACAAAATGTCAGGGCTGAAGGGCTGAGCCACCGGGTCTGCTACTCCCACCCCCTCCTTACATAGCCAAGGAAATGGAAGCACAGAGAGAAATGACTTTCCCAAGGTCGTTCAGCAAGATAGTAGCAGAGCCCGGATTTAAAGCAGGTCTCACCCCTTTGCAGGCCAGACCGGTGCCTCAACCCCTGCCTGCACCTCTGCCAGCCTTGGGAGGGCTGACTGCTCTACACCCGCCTCCTGCGGCTGGGCCTTGGAGGGAAAAGGATAGAGAGCAGGACAGAGGCCCTCTGGAGACAGGGGGCTCTCCTAGAATGGGGAGTGGGGGGGTGGCAGCAGCTGAGGGGAGGTGGGGGGTGGGACTGGAACTTGGCTTATTGGCAGTGGGGGAGGGGGCGGGGGCGATGCTTATCTGTGAGGGGCAGGAAGCACCCGCGCCAGCCAGTGACACCCCAGCAAGGGTGGCTGCTCCTTGGCCCCAGTGGGGGAGGGGAGGATGTGGGGGGGAGGGATGCTGGGAGCTGTGTTTCCCGTTTGGCCTCCAGAAGCGGGGGATCTAGAAGGGGAGATGAACTTTTGATAGCCAGGGGAAGGGCACGAGGAGGAAGAGGATGATGCTTGGGAGCTGCCTTCTCTTGTTTGCATATGTTTTACAGTGTCCCAACTGCTTTGGAGAAAGATAACTTGAGTTAAAACACCTGGCTGTGCCTGGCCTCCAGCAGATCTTGGTACAGTGTGAGTCTGAACTCTGTCACTGGCCTCTCCCAGACTATGAGGAGGTTCCATTGCAAAGACCGTTACCTCACTTTTCAAATGACTGAGGCCAGCTGCCGGTACCACCCCCAGTCCCTCAGCCAGTTCTTCGTGAAGCCTGAGCCAGGACCCAGGCATCCTATCTCCCAGGCCACTGCTCCTTCCAAAGAAATGGGGAATGGGGCAGGTGATGCAGATGGATCGCTATGAAAGGGCCAGAAAGGCAGAGCTCCTGCTGCCACAGAGGCAGAATAGGATAGTACAGTGGTTAGGAACAGGGACTGGGCCCTGTTGTGCACTTAACTTGGAAAGTCTCTTCACCTGTCTGAACCTCAGTTTCCTTGTCTGTGAAACAGATGATGATCGTACTGCAGAGGGTTTTGGAAGATGAAATGGGTGTAAAGTACTCAGAAGAGTGACTGGCACGCAGTCATCCCCCAATAAGTATTAGCTAAAGTTGGTCCTCTTTCCCCAGACCCCTATGGGCTGAGCGCTCTTAACCTCCCCCTCTACTTGACTCTGCAGGAGAAGATGGGGAGCCCCGAGGATGACCTGATTGGGATTCCATTCCCGGACCACAGCAGTGAGCTCCTGAGCTGCCTCAATGAGCAGCGCCAGCTGGGCCACCTATGTGACCTCACTATCCGGACCCAGGGCCTTGAATACCGCACCCACAGGGCTGTGCTAGCTGCCTGTAGCCAGTACTTCAAGAAGCTGTTCACTGAGGGCGGTGGCGGAGCCGTCCTGGGAGCCGGCGGCGGACAGCTGCGGGGGCAGCAGGGGCCGGCGTGTGTGAGCTGGACTTTGTAGGGCCGGAGGCACTAGGCGCCCTCCTTGAATTTGCCTATACAGCCACTCTGACCACCAGCAGCGCCAACATGCCAGCTGTACTCCAGGCTGCCCGGCTGCTGGAGATCCCGTGTGTCATCGCTGCTTGCATGGAGATTCTGCAGGGTAGTGGGCTAGAAGCTCCCAGCCCGGACGAGGATGACTGTGAGAGAGCCCGCCAGTATCTGGAGGCCTTTGCTACAGCCACGGCCTCTGGAGTTCCCAATGGTGAAGACAGCCCTCCACAGGTGCCCCTCCCACCACCTCCACCACCGCCACCTCGGCCTGTTGCCCGCCGCAGCCGCAAGCCCCGGAAAGCTTTCCTGCAAACCAAGGGGGCCAGAGCAAACCACCTAGTCCCTGAGGTGCCCGCAGTGCCCGCCCATCCCTTGACCTATGAGGAGGAGGAGGTGGCGGGCAGAGTGGGCAGCAGTGGGGGGCAGTGGGCTGGGGGACAGTTACAGCCCTCCCACAGGAACCGCCTCCCCCTCCTGAGGGCTCCCAGAGCTATGAGGCCTATGAGGGTGAGGAAGAAGAGGAGGAGCTGGTATATCCCCCGGCCTATGGGCTGGCGCAGGGGGCGGGCCCCCGCTGTCCCCAGAGGAGCTGGGCTCAGATGAGGATGCCATCGATCCTGACCTGATGGCCTACCTAAGCTCCCTGCACCAGGACAACCTAGCACCAGGCCTGGACGGCCAAGACAAGCTGGTGCGCAAACGCCGCTCCCAGATGCCTCAGGAGTGCCCTGTCTGCCACAAGATCATCCATGGGGCCGGTGAACTGCCTCGCCACATGAGGACCCACACAGGCGAGAAGCCCTTTGCCTGCGAGGTCTGCGGCGTTCGATTCACCCGGTGAGCAGCAAGTGGGGAAGGGCCAGGTAGGGGCCATGGGTCGGGGACAGGGTGGGAGACCCGAGGCGGAGGTAGGTGGTCCTGGAGAGACTGGGGCATGAGTGGGCTACTGGAGTGAGGAAAGCAGGAGAAAGCAAGCCAAGGGCGATGGGTGGGGGAGGTGTCTGGAGCATGAAGGACTGGTGCCCAGGAGGGCACTGCTGGAAGCAGAGGAGTGGATAATGGCAAGGCCCTGTTAAGCTAGAGGCCAGCCAGCAGGGTATCCTGGGGCAATAGTGAAGTAACACATAGTGAGGGACAGGGATGGGAGACAAGCCTGGGGTGGTATGACCAGGAGGAGCCAGGGATCCCACCCTGAACACCTCCTTGCCCCTCACCCCTGCCTGTGCCAGGAACGACAAGCTGAAGATCCACATGCGGAAGCACACGGGAGAGCGCCCCTACTCCTGCCCGCACTGCCCAGCCCGCTTCCTGCACAGCTACGACCTCAAGAACCACATGCACCTGCACACGGGGGACCGGCCCTATGAGTGCCACCTGTGCCACAAGGCTTTCGCCAAGGAGGACCACCTGCAGCGCCACCTCAAGGGCCAGAACTGCCTGGAGGTGCGCACCCGACGGCGCCGCAAGGACGATGCACCACCCCACTACCCGCCACCCTCTACTGCCGCTGCATCCCCCCGCAGGCCTCGACCTCTCCAATGGCCACCTGGACACCTTCCGCCTCTCTCTAGCCCGATTCTGGGAGCAGTCAGCCCCCACCGGGCCCCCGGTCTCTACCCCGGGGCCCCCTGATGATGAGGAGGAGGAGGGGGCACCCACCACACCCCAGGCTGAAGGTGCTATGGAGTCCTCTTAAAGAGGGACAAGTGGCCAGGCTGAAGCAGCACAAGGCCGGGGGACACCCATGCCAAGCAGTGGGAGCGCGCAGGACAGACAGGGCAAGGGGTCTGGGGCACGGAGCCTTGCTGGCATCAGCATCAGCCCTTCCTCCCAGAACCCTCATTCCAATTCCAAGCTGAGAAGGTATTGGGGCAGAGGCTCCCCAAATTGGGGTGATCCCCCAAGGAGTGATACATATATTGTGTATATATTTACAGCTCTATTGTAAAAGTGGGGTCCCTGTCCCCAGCTGCTCCTGGGGAGTAGAAGCAATAATGTATTTCTGATTTGTGGGTCCCACTTCGGCTATGCGGGTTTCTAGGGGGTGGGGCTTGGGACCAAAGCCTTGCCCCGCCCCTATGCCCCTGGGGCTTTTGGCTGTGTAAGGGGGTGAAGGACTGCCCCTCCCTTCCGAGACCCCTCCTTCCTAGTTTCTGTTCCTTTTTCCTGGCAGTGAATTATGCAAAGGGGGGCGGCAAAGGAAGGGTAGGTGGGGGAAAGCCAGGTGGAAGCTTGAAAGACTGGGGGACTGGGCCTGTAAGGAAGGAGCCATCCCAGTCCCCCTCCGCCCTGCTCCCGACGCTGAGTCATGGGGTCCTGGAGCAGAAGGGGGCGGGGTGGCCTGATTGGCTCGCCCGCCCCTGGGGGGCAGCGGAGGGGGCCCCGCCCAGCTAGGGGAGCCGCTCGGTTCCACTCCCCTCCCTGTCCCTCCCCGCGGCCCTGGGCAGGGAATGTCTTGTTCCCGCCGCTCCCTCCCCGGGGCCAGAGGGCAGGGCGGGCCGGGCGGCGTCCTACCCTCTTCTCCTCCCCCACCTCCTCCCCGCCCAGGTGCGAGCCGGAGCCGCCGCCACCGCTGCCGCCCCTGACTCACGCCGCCCCCCGGGCTGGCGCAGCGAGGGGTGTGGGACAGGGTGAGGGGTTGGAGGAGCCTTGCGGAGAGCGGGCGAGCCGGCGCCATCTGGCGGCCATGCCCTGGGCGGGCGAGCGGCCTCTGGAGCAAGCTGTCTTCACGCTTCTCACCCACCCCAGCTGGTGAGCGGCGCCCCCTTGCCAAGGCAGTGGGCACGGAGCTTCTCGCTGGGCCGCAGGGGAAAGGGGCTGCGGACCTATGGGAAAGTGATCCCCTTCCCAGATCCTTGGCAGCCGGGCTTCCTGTCGGGCGGGGGAGAGTAATCTCACTCTTCTCTCAGGATTGAATCCACCCCCATTCTGTACATAGCCTCTTCTGTTGGTCTTGTTGAAATCTAGTTTCAGATTTTTTAACTACCCAATTCTGCTGGGGGTGGGGGACACCCCCCCTTCCTCGCTGGGTGCTGGACCCCTTTTGCAGCCTGGGCTCTGCCTTGCACTATTTCCCCTTCCTGGCCTGACGGCCCCTCCCCCCTCCTTAAAAGGGGCAGGTTCAGGGGCCCGGTGCTCTTCCTCTCTTCCATGCACCCCCTTGCCCATTTGCACAGCTGCCCAGGTACCCCTAACAGTGGGGAGGGGTCGGAGGGAGGGGGTAGCGGGACCAGTCCCTGTATCTATTTAAAAAGTGATGATGTAATATATTGGGGTGGTGGGGGAGGTCAGGTTGTCCTGGGCCTCATCTTAGCATTTCAGGTGATGGGGGGGAGCCCAGGGCTGGGGAGACCTGGGGCCCAGCCCCAGAGAGTGGGGACAATGTGGCCTCCCTTCTCCCTGCTGCGGCTTTCCCAGTCAGTGCCTTAGGGGGAGAGGCACTCCCCCCCTCCTATTTCCTTCCCCCCACCCCAACCCCCCCCACCTCGGGTGTAAGCGACAGGAAGAAATAATAATAATTTAAGATTCACATTTGTGTCCACTTTTGGTTTATTTAGGGGGTAGGTGAGAAAGATCTGGAAGAGAGGGAGGTGAGAGAGGGACTGAGGGTTCTGAAGCTGCAGTGGGGGCTGCATTGGGGGCAGAGGATGTCTCAGGTGGTCTGTGGGGCTCAGGGCTGGTAAGAGTGCTGACAGGCTGATGGGCTTCGGCTAAGGGCTGCTGCTGGTGCTTCCCCCTGCTGAGGCCCCTTCTCCTCATCCAGGTCACTAGTGAGGAGAGGAAAGGGGTGGCCGGATCACCTACCTTCTGTCTTCACAGGTGCATCCCTGCCCCCTGCCCTGCCCCATCTGTTCAGATCCAGCTCCTGTTATTTCCAAGCACCTCCTGCTCTCCCAGGCCCATGAGGCGTACCAGCCCATGGCTGTAGATATTTTCTGATTTTAGGCTGATGCTGAGCGGGGGCAGTGATTTGCCTGAGGCCACATGGCTAGGAAGGGCAGAACCACTAGTGACCTCAGTGGTCACACCTGCTCAAGGCTCAAACCACCCCCTCTGCTGACCCAGCTTAGCCCTTCACTGGGCCCTCTAGAACCTCTGAAAAGGAAGTTTTGCTTCCCCCTTCAACCTCCCGACTCATCACGACCTCCACCACCCCATTCACACTGGAATGTGCCCACTGGACAGTTTTCTTTGCAGTCCTCCCAAGTGGAGGCAGCTTAACCTTCTCAAACCCAGCTGGCCTGTACTGTGTTTTGCAAAGCCCCTGGCTGCCACGACAGCTGTACCACCATCGCTGTGGCTGTCTCCTCAGGCCTGCCAGACACCTGCCGTGTTTAAGATACCGGCTCTGGACCCCTGCTGTTTGTATGGTCCTGCAACCTCCTCGTTAGCGGACCCATCCGGTTTTCTGGCTTCTCAATCCCTAACCTCCTTGGTCCTGTTGACCGTAATCTCTGTCTCCCACTCAGACGTCCTTCTCAGCCTTGGCCCCTTACTGGATTTATTCCAGAGTTCTTCCCTGGCCGTGACCCCGTCTCTGAGCCCCTCCTGTTCAGCCAGCTCTCCCCTCCTGGCCACTGCCCCTGCCCTAACACTTCATCAAGACAGAGACCCTGGGCTGCCCATGGGGGCCTTAGCCCCTCCTCTTCCCCAGTCATCTCAGACACTCTTACCAAAGACACCTCAATGCTCACTCCATCTTGTCCTCCTGACCTGCCCAGAAAAAGCCCTCCACCTGTGAATCTTGTTCATGGCTATCACATTTGCCAGAGAAAATCACATAACCAAGCGCACTGGAGCAATCATTGCACATTAACGCTTCCAGCATCATCTGGGCCTTTGACGCTACCTGGAAATCCCTTAACCTCCCCGGTCGGCTTCTTTGCACGTTTCCCACAGCAGGTCTTTCAACCTCTACCACCCACTCCATGAAACCTTTATTCCACTCCCAGCCGCCCCCTCTGCTCGCTCAGCAGGTGCTCTTG
Source organism: Ateles fusciceps (assembly GCA_036589455.1). Taxonomy (NCBI): domain Eukaryota; kingdom Metazoa; phylum Chordata; class Mammalia; order Primates; family Atelidae; genus Ateles; species Ateles fusciceps. Next base: position 4,384,859 of record JAZHEH010002047.1, read on the forward strand.
CCTCCTACTCCCCAGAGAGAAGCGAGGCCATCAGGCTGGAGCGGGCTCAGCTGCTTAGGGGAACCTCTACTCTCCGCCCCTGCCTCTGCCAGCCTCTCCTTTCTAAGGCAGGCCACCTGGTCCACCTGGCCCTAGAGCCAAACCTCCTCCCCAATGCTCTTTTACACTGCCTAAATGCTCAACTCTCCCGGTCCTTGTATCTAGACAACCCTTTTAGTGCTGAATCCCCTTGAAGCTACTCTCTTGCTCTGTGAAGCTACCTCTCTTCTCTTCACCATCAAGCTTACATTTTTTCAAACTACGGCACTTACTAGATTAAAAGCATTATCAGACTCCTGGCAACAGTGATGCAGGAGCCACCTACCATATTTCTGAGTCCATTTGACTCTCACTCTGTCACCCAGGTAGAAGTGCAGTGGCGTGATCTTAGCTCATTACAACCTCACCTCCCAGGTTCAAGGGATTCTCCTGCCTCAACCTCCCAAGTAGCTGAGATTATGGTGCCTACCACCACACCCACCTAATTTTTTGTATTTTTTTTTTTAGAGGTGGGATTTGGCCATCTTGGCCAGGTTGGTCTTGAACTCCTGACCTCGTGATCCACCCGCCTCAGCCTCCCAAAGTGCTGGGATTACAGGGGTGAGCCACTGCACCCAGCCCTGATTTTTTGTATTTTTTTTTTTTTTAAGATGGGGTTTCACCATGATGGCCAGGCTGGTCTTGAACTCCTGACCTCAGGTGATCCACCCACCTCAGCCTCCCAAAGTGCTAGGATTACAGGCGTGAGCCACCGCGCCTGGCCAATTTTTTGTATTTTTAATAGAGACAAGGTATCAACATGTTGGCCAGGCTGGTCTCGAACTCCTGACCTCAAGTGATCCACCTGCTTCAGCCTCCCAAAGTGCTAGGATTACAGGGGTGAGCCACTGCACCTGACCTTTCTGAGTCCTTTTTACCAGTCACCCTTTAACCCATCATGGCAGACTAGTTTTAGTCTTCCCGATGCCATGACACATATTCCCATAAGCCACTCCAGTGATTTCCTAACTGCCTGTTGCCTGTCTTCACATGATCCTACTTGATTTTATTTTAATCTTTTTATTTTTTGAGACTGGGTCTTGTACTATCACCCAGGCTAGAGTGCAGTGGCACAATCTTAACCCTCCACAACCTCTGCCTCCCAGGTTCAAGCAATGCTTCTGCCTCAGCCCCCTGAGTAGCTGGGACCACAGGCGCGCGCCACCACGCCTGGCTAATTTTTGTATTTTTAGTAGAGACAGGGTTTCACTTTGCTGGCCGGGCTGGTCTCGAACTCCTGACCTTAAGTGATCCTCCCGGCTCGGCTTCCCACAGTGCTGGGATTACAGGTGTGAGCCACCGTGCCTGGCCCCCTACTTGATTTCACGTTTGGCTGTCCTGCTTTCTTGAGCCTCTCCCCCTCCCTGTCCCCTCCCTCTTTCCTGCCATGCCCTCTGCCAGGATGATCTAGCCCACCCTCTCTCTTACAGTCTCTAACTCAACACCCACCCCGCAAAATACACCTCCAGCCCGGAGCCCTGCGCTTGTCTAACTGTTCCCCCTGGGCATCTCCAGCTGGATGCCCTACAGACACCTCAGAGATCTCAAACTGGGCCAGCTGGTCTTTCCCCAGAACCTGTTTATCTTCCTGCCCTAACACCTGTACAGTCCCAAGCATAGAAATCCCAGTCACCCTCAGCACCTCAATCCTGAGGCCATCACGAACTTCTCCTAAACTAAGACAAACTCTTCTCTGACCTCCCTGCTCCTGCCCAACCTCGCTCTGCCTTCTTCACTTATGGTCTTAAAAGACAAATATGAGCATATCACTTTCCAACCTAAGCTCTTCAAATGACAAGTAAAGGTGCTGCCCATCTCTTCCCACCTTGACTTCCAACCTCATCTCCCAGCATTCTCTGAGGTCTCTATCCAGACACACCCATCCCTTGGGCTCTACCCTTCTGAATGCCTCACATTCTCCAAACCCACACAGGCCTCCCCTTGAAATGTCTTCCTCTACTTCTCAGCCTAACAAACCACCAAGTTGCCCCCAAAATCCAGCCCCTGGCCAGGCACCATGGCTCACGCCTATAATCCCATAATCCCAGCACTTTGGAAGGCCAAGGCGAGAGGATGGTTTGAGCTCAGGAGTTTGAGACCAGCCTGGGCAACATAGTGAGACTCTCATATCTACAGAAAATAATAATAATAATAATAATAATAATAATAAGCCACGTGTGGTGGTGTGCCTGACGTCCCGGCTACTCAGGAAACTGAGGTGAGAGGATTGCTTGAGCCCAGGAGGTCGAGGTTGCAGTGAACTGGGATTGCGCCACTGCATTCCAGCCTGGGCGACAGAGTGAGACCCTGTCTCAAAAAACAAAACAAAAATCCATCTGATTTATCACCTCTTCTGTGAGGCCTTCATTAATACGCCCCTTTCCCAAGTTGGTTGTTCTGTCCTCTGTGCTGCCCAGAGTATACTTCACTCCTTTATCAGGGTGCTATCCACCCTGTTATCTATCTGATGTCACTCTCCCCAAGGGCATGGTGAGCTCCTCCAGGGCCACGGTGCTGACACAGAGCAGGCACTTGGCAAACCACAGTCACTTCCTCTCCCCCTCATGTCCGTCTCCAGCCCTGGCAAGGTCCAGGCACCCAGGAAGTCTTCGTAAATGGAACAGAACATGCTTGGGCCTCACAAACCCCAGGTGCCAACTCCTGCTTCCTGCTCACCTGGACTCAGAAGTGGACTCCATTGAGAGGCTCCTGCCCAGCACGTCCTGGAGCTGCCGCTGCAGTAACCACACCTGCTCAGGGTCCTTCCTTTGAGCTGCAGCCAGCCACAGCTGAGGGCCCTCCTCATCACTAGAATCCCTGGAGAAATCTCTCATCTCAGTGGCCCACAGATGTCCTGGTAGAAGGGTGGCTACTCCCACTACCCCCCATAGACCTCCCGCCACCCCATGTCACTGAAAGACTCACAGCTCCAAGTCCAGGTCCCCTTGGTAGGAGAGCGGAGAGGCACAAACGGAGCAGGTATTGTCCAGGAGGCGGAAGCAGGTGAGGCAGTAGAGACCTGACAGAGGCCAGAGGAATGGAGGTGAACCCAAGCTCACCCACCGACCCTCTGTGCTGCCTGGTTGCCAGCCCCTGCCTCCCCTATCATGCCCCTGGAGGAAGCATCCTTCTCAAGCAGTGCACACTAGGGAACCAATGCCATTTGCATATAAATCCCATTTATAAATACCCGAGAGAGGCCAGGCACAGTGGCTCATGCCTGTAATCCCAGCACTTTGGGAGGCTGAGGCAGGCGGATCATGAGGTCAGGAGATCGAGACCATCTTGGCCAACATGGTGAAACCCTGTCTCTACTAAATTACAAAAATTAGCTGGGCATAGTGGTGGGTGCCTTTAGTTCCAGCTACTGGGGAGGCTAGGCTGAGGCAGGGGAATCACTTGAACCCAGGAGGCGGAGGTTGGCAGCGAGCTGAGATCACGCCACTGCACTCCAGCCTGGGTGACAGAGCGAGACTCTGTCTCAAAAAATAAATAAATAAATACCCGGAAGAATAAAGGCAAGCATGGAGAAAATGAGCTACCTGAGGGCTCTGTATAAATGAGAACGCGCATAGTTATGAAGGGAGGGACACAAAAGGTGAGGCACAAGGGAATTCCATCAAGGAAGGACCACTGTTGCTTGTCATATGCCAGTGGGGTAAGTCTGAGCAGGGAGAGGCACACACCCCAGGGGCTCTCACCTTGGCAGCCCGGGGTACTGCAGGACACAACGTTCTCCATGTCTCCCTCACCCTGGGGCTTCCCACAGCCCAGGCAGTAGGCCTGAGGCAGCCAAAAGTGGCTGATGAATGGACGTAGCCAGGGACACCTGAGAAAAGGGGTCACAGACACTAAGCAGGCCAGCCCACCAGGTTAAGCCTCCTCACTCCAGCGCCAACCTCCAAATGGCAGGAGGACTTCCTGACTTCCTGCAGTCCATTCTCCATCCCTCTAACTTCAGCAGCAACCTCTCCACGGCCCTGCCTTCCTTCCTCCCTTCACTCCGCACCCCTAAGAATTCCCATCTCTCATGGCGTGAAGGGCATGGGACAGGCATTCTCTTCCACCAAATCTCGACACTTAGAGGGGACAGAGATCCCTTCTGACTCCTGGCTCTTTTTCTGTCCCCCTCCTGCCCCACCCCTATAGGAAAGACAGTGGCCTCACCGGCTGGCCAGCACTAGGAGGGCACTTCTGCGGCCCTGATCAGCCGCCCGCCGCCTCACTCATCGGTGCAGGGCAGCCAATAGATTGGTTCGGCGGCTCAGAAGTGTGTTGTACAGGTAGGAGATCCTCTCCTGGTGTGGGGGAGATGAGGGATGGGGTCCCACTTGACGCTGTTTTGTCTGCCTGGAATGCCCTCTACACCCATCTCCACTCCCTACCTTTTCCTTCTATCCAACTCCTATGAATCCCTCTAGGTTTGGCTCAAATGCCTCTTCCTCTGGGAAGCCTTCTGGGCTTGCCCAGGTGGAGTTACCACTCTCTCCTCTGGGTTTCCATAGCACTTTTATTCATTCCTAAATAAACGTGCTTTTTAAATGATAAATTACAAAGTTGGCCAGGTGCGGTGGCTCATGCTTATAATCCCAGCACTTTGTGAGGCCAGGGTGGGTGGATCACCTGAGGCCGGGAGTTCAAGACCATCCTGACCAACCTGGTGAAAACCTGTCTCTACTAAAAATACCAAAAATTAGCCAGACGTGGTGGCGGGTGCCTGTAATCCCAGCTACTCGAGAGGCCAAGGCAGAAGAATTGCTTGAACCCAGGAGGTGGAGGTTGCAGTGAGCCGAGATTGCACCACTGTACTCCAGCCTGGGCGACAAGAGCAAAAACTCCATCTCAAAATAAATAAATAAATACATTATAATGTCTTGTTAAAAGTTTGTCTGGCCTGCCTTGAGACTGTGAGCTCCAGACCATGTCCGCTTCATCTTGGCATCTTTGGAGACCAGCATAGAGATGGGGGGAATACGGTAGATGCTCAGTAAATGATTGTTAAATGAGTAAACCGATGGTGAGTTTTTAATTACACTTCAACATGCCGACACTGCCCCCCACTTCCCCACCATGTTATTTTGTTTTGTTTTTTTGAGACAGGGTCTCATGCCATCGCCCAGGCTGGAGTGCAGTGGCACAATCATAGCTCACTCCAGCCTCGAACTCCTAGGCTCAAGTGATCCTCCCTAGTAGCTGGGACTACAGGCACAAACCACCACGCCTGGCTTTTTCTTTTCATTTTTTCTTTTTCTCTTCTTTTCTTTCTTCTTTGCCTTTTTTTTTCTTTTAAATAGAGACAGAGGCTCACTTTGATGCCCAAACAGTCTTGAACTCCTTGCCTTAAGCAGTCTTCCTGCCTCAGCCTTCCAAAGTTCTGGGATTACAGGTGTGAGCCGTGGCGCCTGTTCCACTCTCCAACTCCCCGCCCCATCCCCTCCCTGACTGCCATCCCAGTGATTTTAACAAGACTTTGGAGCTCAATGCTGTCTAGGAAGCCCTGCCCCAGAGGCACCATTTCTCCCTTCCCCCATCTTGGATCCAGAGGCTTGAAGTCCAGGTCATTTCCTTTGGAGTTCAACCAGAGGAAAGAGGGCTGCAGCTGCTGAAGGAATTCAGCTCCCAAAGCCAACAGCCACTAGCTAAGCCCCCTGGGGAGGGGGCAGGGACGAGCTCCCAGCCCTGGACCCCTCACCTGCTCCCGGGATGGGTAGTAGGAGGCACAGATGACTCGCCGCAGCCGGCTGACATAGCTGCCAAACAGGGTGACGAAGAAGCATAGCCCATACATGACGCCTGGGAGCACAGCAGCCTCAGTAAGCCTTGCCAGCGGGCACGAGGTGCCAGCCCACTCCTGGCGCCCCACACCCCCAGCAGTCTGCACCCTCATTTCCTGCATGGTGTCCACACCCCCAGGGCCCTCAGGGTGTGGTTGATACCAATGACTATGTAACCGGTGCTGTCAGGCTCCGAGGGACGAAGGAGACAACGCCGGGACAAAATGCTGATGTTGCCTTGCTGCAGTACATTAAATGCTGACACCAGGTCACGGTAAATATTCCCAGCATAGCCAGTCCCTTCCACAGTTATAGACACCAACACAGGACCTGGCACAGAGATGCTGTGTGAGCGACACTCGTGGCGGTTGCTATGCAGAAAAGCCCACACCTTCTGGAATGAGGAAAGTGGAGCAGCCCAGGTCATAGGATGAGTCAGACCCTCAGCTGGGGGCTCCAATGCCTCAGGCACCCTCATGGTGCTCTGGAGCCTGACCTCAGTCCTGGCTCCTGGGACTGGCCCCGTGGTCCAGCTGGGTGGCACTGGTATCTGGTCTTCCTATCCAAGCCACCAGATCTAAGACGACCTTAAGTATCAGTGAGTCCACGCCCCTGGCCTCCATGACCACCCAGAGCATTTATTATTATTGTTTTTTAAAATTACTTATTTTTTGGCCAGGCGTAGTGGCTCATGCCTATAATCCAAGCACTTTGGAGGCCAAGGCGGGCGGATCACCTGAGGTCAGGAGTTCAAGACCTGCCTGACCAACATGGTGAAACTCTGTCTTTAAAAAAAAAAAAATTACTTATTTTTCAAGACAGGGTTTCACTTTGTCACCCAGGCTGGAGTGCAGTGCTGTGACCTTGGCTCACTGCAGGCTCAACCTCCCAGATTCAAGTGATTCTCCTGCCTCAGCCTCCCAAGTAGCATGTGCCACCACGACTGGCTAATTTTTTTTTTTTTGGAGAGAGACAGGGTTTCGCCATGTTGCCCAGGCCGGTCTCAAATCCCTGAGCTCAAGTAATCCGCCTGCCTTAGCCACCCAAAGTGCTAGGATTACAGATGTGAGCCACTGAGTCAGGCCCCCAGAATCATTTATTGGCCGAGCACTGTCTGTGTAGTCTACTGAACTAAGTGCTTTATTGTTGGTTTTGGGTTTTGTTTTTTGTTTTTGGGGAGTTTCTTACTTATTCTTTTTTGTTGTTTTGTTTTGAGACAGGGTATCACTCTGTCACCCAGCCTGGAGTGATAATCTCGGCTCACTGCAGCCTCCAACTCCTGGGTTCAAGCAATTCTCCAGCCTCAGGCTCCAGAGTAGGTGGAATTATAGGTGCCCACCACCGTGCCTGGCTCATTTTTTTGTATTTTTAGTAGAGACAAGGTTTCACAATGGTGGCCATGCTGGTCTTGAACTCCTGACCTCAGGTATCTGCCCACATCAGCCTCCCAAAGTGCTGGGATTACAGGCATGAGCCACTGCACCTGGCTCACATTCTCAATCAATGGTTTACTAGGCATTCAACACACATAATTTTTTTTTTTGTGAGACAGAGTTTCAGTCTTGTTGCCCAGGATGGAGTACAGTAACATGATCTCGGCTCACTGCAACTTCTGCCTCCCAGGTTCAAGCGATTCTCCTGCTTCAGCCTCCTGAGTAACTGGGATTACAAGTGCCCACCACCACCCCTAGCTAATTTTTTGTATTTTTAGTAGAGAAGGGATTTCACCATGGCCAGACTGGTCTCGAACTCCTGACTCGTCCTCCCAAAGTGCTGGGATTACAGGCATGAGCCACCACACCTGGCCCCAGCACACATAATCTCATTTACTCCTTACAGAGACCCAGAGAGGTTGCTACCATTATTATTCCATTGTTCAGATGAAAAAACTGGGCCGGCGCAGTGGCACATGCCTGTAATTCCAGTACTTTGGGAGGGTGAGGTGGGCAGATCACCTGAAGTCAGGAGTTCGAGACCAACCTGACCAATATGGTGAAACGCCGTCTTGACTAAAAATACAACTGGACGTGGTGGCGTGCACCTGTAGTCCCAGCTACTTCGGAGGCTGAGACAGGAGAGTTGCTTGAACCCAGGAGGCAGAGGTTGCAGTGAGCCGAGATTGCGCCCCTGCACTCCAGCCTGGGAAACAGATCGAAACTCCATCTCAGAAAAAAAGAGGCCAGGCACGGTGCCTCACACCTGTAACTCCAGCACTTTGGGAGGCCCAGGTAGGCGGATCATGAGGTCAAGAGATTGAGACCATCCTGGCCAACATGGTGAAACTCCATCTCTACTAAAAACACAAAAATAAGCTGGGCGTGGTGGCACATGCCTGTAGTCCCAGCTACTCAGGAGGTTGAGGCAGGAGAATCACTTGAAACCAGGAGGCAGAGGATGCAGTGAGCTGAGATCGAGCCATTGCACTCCAGCCTGGTGACAGAGTAAGACTCTGATTCAAAAAAAAAAAAAAAAAAAAAGATGAAACTGAAGCTGAAGAGGTTAAGCAACTTGCTGAAGGTCACCGCCTAATAAAGGACAGAGCTGGGATTTGAACCCCGGCTAGTCTGACTCTAGGACTTGTGTGTTTTGTTTTGTTTTGTGTTTTGAGACAGAGTCTCACTCTGCTGCCCGGCTGGAGTGCAGTGGCACGATCTCAGCTCACTGCAACCTCTGCCTCCCAGGTTCAAGCGATTCTCCTGCCTCAGCCTCTTGAGTAGCTGGGATTACAGGCACCTGCCAGTACATCCAGCTAGTTTTTATATTTTCAGTAGAGACGGGGTTTCACTATGTTGGCCAGGCTGGTCTCGAACTCCTGACTTCGTGATTTGCCCGCCTCAGCCTCCCAAAGTGCTGGGATTACAGGTGTGAGACACCACGCCTGGCCTTAGCTGGCGTTTTTAACTACTCTGTATGTTATAACCTTGACCTAGACACGGGTGTTACTAGGCAGAGGATAGAGTTGAAAGAGTGGCACACTTGGGGACTACTGAGTAACAGTGACCTGGGGACATTCAGGGAGTCCCCGGGACTGAGGATGGGAAGAGGAGAAGGCTTGGGAGCGGATGGGGAGATGCAGGGGCAGGCCAAGGGGCTGCAGTGGGCAAGTGGGAGGAGGCTGTCATGCAGGCACTCACTGCGGGCCACAAGCTCCCCCTGCAGCTGGTGCCGAGCCAGGTCAAGCACCCAGAAGACAGCATAGTCTAGGAAGACTAGGAACAGCACGAGAAGGAGGTGTCGGATAAGGTTGAAGGTCTCCAGAATGCAAAACAACTTCTCCCATTTGGACAGGAAGATGGAGCCTGAGCAGGAGTGGGATGGTCAGGAGGATGCTCCCCAGTTCTCCCATCCACTAGACCCCAGTTCTTGGAGAGGCCTCTGGCCCCTGATCAGTCCCGGGTCTGTCTGCTCATCGGGAATATGGGAAAGGAAAAGAAGTTGTGAGGAAACACTCTTCACGGCAGGGGGCTCCGTGGCTAAAGGGGAAGGGCCTGCCAGGCATCTCCACCTGGCCTGTGGCCCATTCCAGTCTCAGGAGCCCTCCCTCCTAGGGGAGGGCTTACCCGTTTCCCTCCCTCACAGGCAGTCCTCCCCTCTGTATTAGCACATTCACACTTCCTACCCACCCCCGGAAGTGACTTCCCTCACTGTGTCCACCCCCTGCTGTCCTGATGTCCAGGGTGCTCCCAGAAGCACCATCTGCCCCTCCTGTCTCTGGCTACTTTCTCCAAGGGTGTCTATGTTCCCCTTTCAGATTGCGGGCTCCCCAAGGACTGGCCAGTGTCTCCCAACAGCTGGAAAGTTCCTTAAGCTCTGAGTTGTGTTTCCTCCCTCTGGCCCTGCAGGGCAGCAGGGTGGGCGGAAGCCCTGGGCTCCCTGAGCCGGGTTCTCCCTGTCCTCAGGGCCCTCACCCGGTGGGATGTAGCGCCTGGCCTCGTGAGCACTGAGCGGTAGCACCGTGGGCAGCCCAGCCGAGGAGCGCACAGCCTCCATGTGCAGGAATCGGCTGGTGATGTAGATATTGTCGTAATGGTCCCAGTTCAGGTAACAGTACCGGTAAAATAGGGCTCTGGGCAACGGAGGTGGAGCACATGTGAGGCCCCTTAGCTCCCCGGGCCAGACCCCACAGGGCGTCCCCCCCTCCAAACCCTCAACGTCAGCTTCCCTGGATGCCCGGGGGATGACCGCTCCCTGCAGCCCCGGCCCTGCACCCCCGGCCCTGCACCCCCGGCCCTGCACCCCCGCGCCGCCCGGCGGCCCCTCACTGGAGGTAGAGAAGCACAAGCAGCAGAGGCGTGGTGAAGCCCATCAGAGCCAAGGCCTCTCGGATGCGGTGCAGCTTCATGCTGACAGCCTCCTGGAGGTCCATGGCTACCTGGGACAGGCTCCGAGAGGCACTGAGATCCACAGAGAAGTGGTGGGTGGCTGTCATGTTGAACTCAAACTCCTGACGCACGCGGTTGAGCAACTGAATCACAGCTGGGGCCAGCAGATTCAGGGGAGACGTGGGCAAGGAGAGTTAGGAGAGGGTGGAGCTGCCACCTGGGGGAGGGGCCTGGCACGGCCAAGGGGGTGCGTAGCTCACAGACCAGCTGGGACCCCCCAGTGCTTGGGTCAAGGTGGACTGAGGAGGGGGACAAAGCCTCCGCATATCTGTGCCATTGCCACCACATGCTCAGCACCCAAGCATGGCACCGGGCATGCAACAGATGCCCCTAAGGAACGATCTCGATGACCTGAATGTGAACAGGAGCTCCTGGTTCTGTTCCCAGCTCCTGCTCTGGGGGCAGGTGTGGTGAGGCACTGGCCCTTCACTGGACCTCAGTTTCCTGATCTGTACAGCACGGATACGGGCCTGGGTGATCTTTTGAGCCCCTTTCTTTCTCTTACATTCTCCTTTATGGGCTGGGATCACTGGGGGCTCACCATGGCCACACCGGGATGAGGGAGGGAGATCACTAGGGAGCACCATGTATGGGAGGAGGGGGTCACTCACGGGTGCCGATGGTCTGGCGCAAGAAGGGTTGAAGGTATTTGGGGATGACACAGAACACCTGGACCACTGATGAGCAGAGTTTGCTGAGTGTCCGGAGGAGGGGCACAGCCGGACCTGCCCCCCACCTCTGAAGACCTCTTCTCACAGGACCTCTTGAATTTCTATTTTCCTATTGGCCTCCACATTTGCTCAAAACCTTGTAGCACCTCCCTGTGGCCCCTGTCTCCCAACACCCATCCCTCCCTACTGCCCACCCCCACCCCCACCTCCAATACTGGTCCCGCCATCCTTTTTTTTTTTTTTTTTAATAAAGACAGGGTTTCACCATGTTGGTCAGGCTGGTCTTGAACTCCCGACCTCAGGTGATCCACCCGCTTTGGCCTCCAAAGTGCTTGGATTACAAGTGTGAGCCACCACGCCCGGCCTCACCATCCTTATTGGTTCCTCTCTGTTGCCCCCTAATGGTCCTCCTGGGCCTGTCCTCCCAACTGACCCCCCACATTCCCTCCCTGCCCCACCTCACATCAGTCCCTCCCCGATAGCGGGCCCTGGCTTTCTCACAGCTGGCAAGTCCACAGAGCGCCAGTTTGAAGGGCATGAGCACGTAACACAGGTGGTAGGCTTGCGGTATGACCTGCATGCAGCTGTCCTTGGCATCATCAAAGACCTGAGCACACTTCAGGTAAGGGTTGCCCAGCTCCGCATTGCACACGTCCCCGACATGCAGGAGCCACTGCCACACGTTCCGGAGAGCCCTGGCTGGGGACAGATGCAGGGTGGGCACCCCGGGCTGGAATCCTACAGCCTCTTCTCAAAACCCCAGGGCTGGAGAGGGCTGTGCTGGCTGTGCTGTATCCAGTGAGCCCTAGCCAGCACCCAGGAGGGGCCTGAAAAGGCCTGGACAGGGATATGAGTGAGGACACTGAGTCTTTTTTTTTGCGACGGAGTTCTGCTCTTGTTGCCCAGGCTAGAGTACAATGGCATGATCTTGGCTCACCGCAACCTCTGCCTACTGGGTTCAAGTAATTCTCTTGCCTCAGCCTCCCAAGTAGCTGGGACTAGAGGCATGAGTCACCACGCCTGGCCAATTTTTGTATTTTTAGTAGAGACGGGGTTTCACCATGTTGGCCAGGCTGGTCTCGAACTCCTGACCTCAGGTGATCCACCTACCTCAGCCTCCCAAGGTGCTGGGATTATAGGCATGAACCACCGTGACCAGCCTCTTTTTTTTTTCTCTCTAGAGATGGAGTCTCACTCTGTCACCCAGGCTGGATTGGAGTACAGTGGCACGGTCACAGCTCACTGCAGCCTCAAACTCCTGGGTTCAAGAGATCCTTCCACCACAGCCTCCCCACTAGCTGGGACTACAGACATACACCATGACACCTGGCTAGTTTTATTTATTATTTATTTTTAAAAATTTTTTTATAGAGATGGGGTCTTGCCATGTTGCTCAGGCTGGTCTCAAATTCCTGGGCTCAACCGATCCTCCCACCTCAGCCTCCCAAAGTGCTGGGATTACAGGAGTGAGCTACTGCACCCGGGTGCATTTTGAGTCCCCAGGACTAGACATGCTAATGTGCTTACCTACATGTTTCACACCATCCATGATTGACCGAAAGAACTTGCGGACCCGGTCAGCCACTTCTTTGGCCTTCTGGGCAATAGCTTTAATCTTGTTCAGGGCACCTGAGGGGCGAGGGACAGAGGGACTGTGGCATCTCCTCCTCTAGGGGCTGGTTCTCACCATTGCCCCTTAGGCAGGGAGTGGAGAGGCGGCCGCCGTTCCAGAGGTGGGGAGCCTGGATTCTGGGGCCTGGGAGATAATCTGGCAGTGGAGGAGGCCAGGGAGCAAGGAGAGAGGGTGTAGCTGTGCCCAGAGTCCCTTTCAGGCCCAGATGCTCTGCAATTAGCACCAGCAAAGAAGGAGGCCAAAGGACTATAGGACATGCAGGATGAGGGGGGTGGGGGGCCAGTGGGAGACAGCAATGGGGGTGGGGGACTTACTGACAAGGGGCTGCTTGGCCCGCTGCAGCACTTCGGCGGTCTGGTTCAGCGCCAGCTCTGCCCCACAGGCTACAGCCTCGCTGGCCCGGGTGAAGTTGTGGAGAGTGTTGGCACAAGGCCCTTGAAGAACCAACCCAAAGGCAGCCACCAACAGTAGTGTCCGGCCCTGCCCTGGGGGTGACAGCTCATCAGAACCAAGACCCCGGCCCCACACATGGCAGCAAGTCCTGTACATAAGCCTTTGGAATATTTCCCTTAACTCTCCCCCAGCATCTCTCCTGCCCCAGCACCAGCCCCAGGACCTGCCCCCCCAGCCCTGGGTGCCAGGCTCACTGGAGAAGGCCTGGGGCAGCAGCAGGAGGACAGTGGCTCGGACCTGGCGGGAGAATCCCATGCCCAGGCTAAGAAAGGCAGCCAAAGTGAGGGTGCCCACCAGGCAGCCCCAGGGGCTATGCCCTTCCACCAGTAGCTCCAGAAGCCCGTAGGCTGTGGCCAAGACAAGCCCAGGGTAAAACCTCCAACGCTGCGAACCACAGCTCTCGCCATGCTAGGCTCCTCTCCCGCCAAGGAGTGCACAGTATCCTTCGTGACTTTGGGCATGGTTGCTGAGACCAAATGTCTGCCTGTCTCCAGGAGAAGCCCGCTGACTTCCGTGCTGCTGGAATCTCTCACCGTATTCTAAGGTTCCGAGGGCTTTCACTGCATGTGTCTTGGAATCCCTGAGCCAGTTCCGAGGACCGGAGCGGGGGTAGGTAGGTGTCTAATCTCCTTCCCCCACTTCTCGGAGCAGAGCGGCAGGATTAAAAGGCCCAGAGTTCAGGCCTAGGCTTCCCATGAGGCAGAAGAGACAGGCAGCCCCCTCTTCTTCATCAGAACCTTGCGTCCAAGGAGGTCCTTAAGGAGACTTCTGGGATGAGCAGCGCTTCCCCAAAACTGACTCATGGACATTAAACATCATGAGAATGGGGCAAGAGGGCAAAGAAGAAAACAGCCTCATACCAGTGAGTCACTCAGCACAGACCCGGCATCCCTCGGCCTCCACTCTCATCCCAACTCTCCTGGAACTCCCGCACACTGTCCCCCAGCTCAGTGTCCAGCCCCCCACCTCTCAGGTCTAGTGCCCCCTGCCCCCTAGCCCAGCCCTTTCGTCTTCTATCCCTTACACCTGACCTATCCTCAGGCTCCCTCATCCTCCTCCAGGGTCCCCCCAGTTCCTACTGCCACCTGCCAGCTTCCCCCAGCCTCTATCCACCTGCAATCCCTGAGTCTTCATGAGCCCACCCCGGGCAGGGGAGTGGGCTGCTGGGCTACCCTGTCCCCCTCTCAGCGGTGCAGAGGCTCCTGAGCTGGGGGCTGCCAGTGTCCTGCAGCCGGTTCCTGTGGCGCCAGCCGGGTCAGTTTCCTGTCACTGCTTTCCTGCTAGGGGCAGGCGCCGGGGGACTCCTGGCCATAGGTGAGTGTGGAAGCAGAAAGTCGGGGTGGGCAGAGGCTGGATCAGGGCTAGGACCCATCTTTTGGCCTTTGGCTTGACCTTGTGCCCTTAGGTCTCTTTCAGCTCCTGGTGAACCCCATGAACATCTATGAAGAGCAGAAGATGATGTTTTTGTACAGCTTGGTGGGTTAGTGCTGGGCAAAGGCCAGGGACATTTAAGCGGCCTGTGGGAACACAGCTCCGTCCCGCAGGCCCGGGAAGGAGTCGGGGCTTGTTTCTTCTGTACCCATGCAGCCCCTGTGACTTTGGCCTCCTCCTGGGCTTTAGGAGGAGGTCCAGAGGGAAGAGGCCCCCAATTTAAGAAGGAAGACATAGTCCCTGCCCTGAGGGAGTCTCTTCATTCCGAGGGACTCCCCCATCACCCACATGATATAGTCCAACCCCGTAACCCTTCACAACCCTCATCTCTACTGACCTGTCTGACCTCGTTTTCTCATCCTCCTAAGAAATTCAGTTCATTCATTCATTCATTCATCCAGCACTTACTGAGAATCTGCTGAGGATTTATCAGTGAACAAGAATAACAAGCACCCAGCCCTTTTGTTTTTGTTTTTGTTTTGAGATGGAGTCTTATTCTGTCGCCAGGCTGGAGTGCAGTGGCTTGATCTCAGCTCACTGCAACCTCCAACTCCCGAGTTCAAGTCATTCTCCTGCCTCAGCCTCCCAAGTAGTTGGGATTACAGGTGCCCACCACCACACCCAGCTACTTTTTGTATTTTTAGTAGAGACGAGGTTTCAGTATGTTGACCAGGCAGGTCTCCAACTCCTGACCTCAAGTGATCCACCCACCCCGGCCTCCCAAAGTGCTGGGATTACAGGCATGAGCCATCTCGCCCAGCCTTTTTTTCTGAGACAGAGTCTCACTCTGTTGCCCAGGCAGTGGCGTGATCTCAGCTCACTGCAACCTCTGCCTCCTCAGCTCAAGTGATTCTCCTGCCTCAGCCTTGCGAGTACCTGAGATTACAGGCACCTGCCACCATAACCAGCTAATTTTTTTATTTTTAGTAGAGACGGGGTTTTACTTTGTTGGCCAGGCTGATCTCGAACTCCTGACCTCAGGTGATCTGCCCACCTCAGCCTCCCAAAGTGCTGGGATTACAGGTGTAGGCCACTGGGCCCAGCCCAGTTAGGATTTTAACAGCTCAGTAGCCTCAAGAAGAACTCAGGTTCCTTCTGCCTTTTCTCGGCCATCTTCAGCCTATTGACCACTCCCCTTCAGGTCACAAGATAGCTATGGCAACTCCGGCATCACATCTTCATAGAACAATGTCAAAGCTAAGAAAAAAAGAGGAAGAAACAGGCCAGGCATGATGGCTCATGACTGTAATCCCAGCACTTTGGGAGGCCGAGGCGGGCAGATCACTTGAAGTCAGAAGTTCAAGACCAGCTTGGCCAACACGGTGAAATCCTGTCTCCACTAAAAATACAAAACTTAGTCGGGCATGGTGGCGCACGCCTGTAGTCCCAGCTTCTTGGGAGGCTGAGGCAGGAGGATCGCTTGAACCCAGGAGGCAGAGGTTGCAGTGAGTGGAGATCGCACCACTGCACTCCAGAGCCTGGGTGACAAGAGCAAGACTCCGTCTCAAAAAAAAAAAAAAAAAAGAATAGAAGTTCAATCCCAGGCCCAACTTCATTGTCTTGGGCTGTGTGATTTCAGGCCAAGGGAAAAGGAAAATGTCCTGGGCGACAGAGTGAGACTCTGTCTCAAAAAAAAAAAAAAAAAAGAAAAGAGGAAGAAACATCCTTTCCTCATGTCCCTTTTAAGGAACAAGGGAAACTTGCCTGTAATCCCCCACAGTAGACTTCCTCACATCTCTGGTCAGAACCGCGTGCAACACATGCCCTTTCCTGAACCTATCCCAGGCAAGGGAAATGGAATGAGCATTTCATCACCTGTTTATTGAATTCATCCTGCTGGATACCAACAGAAGACTGCTTTTCTCTGACCCACTGCATTCAAACATGTTTTTTTTTTCCATTGATAACCTTTCACACAGACCCTTAGATTTCTGGTTATGTTTCTTCAGAAGACCTAGCCCTGCTTCAGTAATTAAGACTTATGTTAACCTCACATCCATTTGCAAGCATCTTCCCTCCTCATCCTGCCCTTCCCCTCCCCTCGGCCTCCAGCTCAGGCCTGCTCCTGGGCATGGGGTCCTACAATGGAGAAGGGGTGTGTCCTGTTCCCTGACATGGGGTCCCGAGGTGGAGAAGGGGCATGGCCTGCTCCCTGGCATGGGGTCCTGCAGTGGAGAAGGGGCGTGGCCTTCTCCCTGGCATGGGGCCCTGAGGTGGAGAAGGGGCGTGGCCTGCTCCCTGGCATGGGGCCCTGCGGTGAAGGGGCGTGGCCTGCTCCTTGGCATGGGGCTCTGCGGTGGAGAAGGGGCGTGGCCTGCTCCCTGGCATGAGGTTCTGCAGTGGAGAAGGGGCATGTCCTGCTCTTTCCCTTTTTTCCTCCACTTCCTTCCCTTTCTGGTTCTTCTGATGTCAGAAGGGAGATTAGAAGAATTAGAGGAAAAGGGCCAAAAGTCTTAAGTCACCAATGCTGTTATAATTCCACTGAGGGTGCCTGCATGCGGCAGGCACTCACACCCTGACTGTCCCAGTGGGCCTGATTACTGTCCCCCTTGGAGGCTGTGTGTGGACCTCGGCAATGCCCAGTTCCTGCAGAGGGCAGTTCTTTTGGCTGACCTCAAGTGAAGACCCCCTCAGGGGCCACCCATAGCCTCTCAATTTTTGGATCCCTCCCTCCAGCAGGCTGGGAGTGCACACGTCCATGCCCTGCCAGGCAGAGAAAGCAGGGCACTTTATGGTTGCCTTCTCCTCCTGATGAGAAGCAGATACCAGTCTCCATGCTTGTTTGCCCCCATTGTCCAGGCGAGGTCTTACAGAAGCCTTACAGAGGCTGTGCTCTCCCAGGAGCTCTCCCTCCACTCTGTGCTTTGGTGGCAGCCCTAGAGTGGCCTCAGGAGGTTCTGCAGCTCAGCAGGAGTCCAGTCTAGGAGAGACGAAGCAGGTTCCCCTTCCTGCAGCGCCAGTTCCTGAAGTGTCTTGGACTCCTGGAGTCTCTCACTTGACATGTGACGCCCATCCGCTCCACAGACTCTCCCTCTCCGCCTGCCCATTCCAACCACTTTTCTCCACTTTTCTCCACTTCCAGAAAATCCACAGTGCTGATCTTTTTTTTTTTTCCCCGAGACGAAGTCTTGCTCTGTTGCCTAGGCTGGAGTGCAGTGGCACGATCTTGGCTCACTGCAAACTTCGCCTCCCAGGTTCAAGCAATTCTCTTGTCTCAACCTCCTAAGTAGTGGGACTACAGGTGCCTGCCACCATGCCTGGCTAATTTTTGTATTTTTAGTTGAGACGGGGTTTCGCCATGTTGGCCAGGCTGGTCTCGAACTCCTGACCTCAAGCGATCTGCCTTGGCCTCTCAAAGTGCTGGGATTACAGACGTGAGCCACATACCCGGCCCATATTGCTGTTTGTTTTTTTTTTAATATAGACGGGGTGCGATGGAGGAGTGAGAGTCGAGTTTAGCTCTTTTGGTGAGCCCAAAGAAGACACCCGCAGCTCCATGGCCTCTCATTAGAACGTAGGGCAACTATTTGTCACCTACTGGCTTCAGCTCAAGTCTTTGGCCACAAGGCCAAGACCACAGAACTAGTTCCTTTCAATGTCCTGTTCTACCATGATTGGTTTAGACAGATCCAGCTTTACCCCTCAGGGGCTGGGGCAGGGCCAGGCTATTGCCCTTGAAAAAAACCCAAGTTGTGTTAGCAAGGAAGAAGGCAGAAAAAAACTGTGGGGTGGCACCAGACAGGGTTTGCCACAAACCTGTATGACTAGGTGGAGCCAGCCATGTGAAGAACAGGGGGAGGAGTGCTCCTGGCAGGGGGAACAGCTAGGGCAAAGACCAGAGAGAAGGAACGAACTTGGCTTGTCCAAGGAGCGGCAACGAGGTCTGTGTGGGTAGACATGGTAGGCGAAGGGCTGCGTAGCACGAGATCAGAAGGCAGGCAGGAGCCAGCTCATGAGGGAGGTAGACCATGTTAGGGAGTTTGGATTTTCTGCCAATGTGGTAGAAAGCCACCAAATGGTTTGAAGCAGGGAAGGGACGAAATCCGATTTATGCTTTTGCAAGATCACTCTGGCTGCCTTGTGAAAACTAAAGTGTAAGGTGGCAAGAGAGGACATAGGGAGACTCGTTAGGTTATTGCCCCAGTAAGAGATGATGGAGACTCGACCAGGACAGTGCAGATGGAAGAAGTGGAAGGATTTGGGATTTGCTCTGGCGATCACTGGGTGAACAGTCCATCAACACAGGAGTCTTCTAGCTCCCCGGACCACTTACACTGTTCCTTTGGCCGGGAATGCCATCTGCACCTTCTAAGGACACTTACTCACCTTCCAGGCCCAGGTGCCACATCCTCTCTTTGTCCAGCCTTCTCAGCCCAGCCCCACCCCTCCCTGCAGAAATTCCCACTCCCTCCTTGGCTCCCACAGCGCTCTATAAGCACCTCCCTTGTGCACTTAGCACATCGTGTTGTAGTCATTTGTTTACTCATCTGTCTCTCTCTCTGGATTATGAGCTTCCAGGAGCTCACTCTCTTCTTGCAGAGACCACAGGGAGACGCATGTGAAACTGCTAAAACATACCGGCGGTACATGACTAAGGGCTAAAATTAGAGGCAGGGACAGTGAGTGCTGTAGGTGTCTGAGCACTGGGAATACTGAGGTGGGCTCTGATCTCTCTTCTGACCACTCTGAGCCTGCGAGCCTGTTTCCAGAGTTTTTCCCTTATTCTCTCTGCTCCCTCAGTGCCTACGGTCAGTGTGACTGTAGCCAGGAAAACCCTGGCTCCCTTTCCTAACACAAACACACACAAGCCAGTCACTTGTAGCTTTTTAAGTTCTAGCCATCCCTCCATGCCCTTCCAGAGACCGGCATGCAGCTGAATTCTGTAAGTGGCCGCTGAATGAATGAGTGAGTGGCTCACCAGGTCTATCAGAGTCAGTGGAAATGGGGACAAAGGCAGGATGGTGGGGGTTCCAGAACACGGTGTTGCAAGTGGGTGCTTTGGTAAACATGAGGAGGTGAAGCAGTTTCCTCCCTTCAACTCACCACCTCCTGGTCTCTCCTGACAGGCTTGGGGGCCATGGGCTGGGGGGACCTCCCCCTCACATCCGCTGTGCCAGCCTCCTGCTAGTACCCAAGATGCTTGGCAAGGAAGGCAGGCTCTTTGTCTTGGGATACGCCTTGGCTGCCATCTATGCTGGTGAGTACGTGGAGGTGGGTGAGTGACACTGAAGTAGTGACCCTGGGTGGGCCATCCAATGGGTGCCAGGCTGGGTGAAGGAGAAAAGGCAGGGGTGTCATCCCAGCTGCTCCATCTGGCTGTGTGTGCCTGAGGGAGCTCCTCCCCATATCTGGGCCTCCTTAGTTTATAAGAGTGAAAAAATTGGCCAGGCGCAGTGGCTCACGCCAGTAATTCCAACACTTTGGGAGGCCGACTTGGGTGGGTCACCTAAGATCAGGAGTTCAAGACCAGCCTGGCCAACATGGTGAAACTCCGTCCCTACTAAAAATGCAAAAATTAGCCAGGCGTGGTAGTGCACACCTATAGTCCCAGCTATTCGGGAGGCTGAGGTAGGAGAATCGCTTGATCCCAGAAGGCAGAGGCTGCAGTTAGCTGAGATCACACCGTTGCACTCAGCCTGGGTGACAGAGCGAGACTCCGTCTTAAAAAAAAAAAAAAAAAGTGAAAAAATCAAGAGTGAACAAGATGGCCTCTCATAGCTTCTCAGCCCCACCACTGTACAGTTCTTGGAGACAAGCACCACATGCAGAGGGGAGCTGAGCGGGGTTTGAGGAAGCGCCAGTTGTATAGGGAGTAGAGGGGGTGACCCACTAGGGCCTCTTTCTACAGGGCCTGTGGCCAATCTCCGGCACAATCTCCACGACGTGATCGCATCGCTGGGCTGCACCGTGGAGCTGCAGATCAACAATACCCGCGCAGCTTGGCGCGGTCTCCACAGCCCCCTACGGGCCGTGTTCAAGGACCTGCTGGTCAGGATCTGCACAGGCAGGGCCTGGGGGGCTCCCCGGCGCTGAGTTAACCTGAGCTAGGAGTTGTCACCCTGGATTTACAGTTTCCCAATGTGGACACTACTGGCATTTTTTGCAGAACTATTCCCAAGCATTGCAGAATGTGTCCCAGTCCTGGGACATTAAATGCCAGGAGAGCCCCTGAGTCACTGGGACAGGCTCTGTACACATTTCCAAATACCTGAGTGGTCAGCTGAACTAGAATATCTATGAAATTTGGGGGCCTTGGCCTTGAGTAGCTCAGAAGTTTTGAAGACAAGAGGATTCAAGAATTGGGTATTGGAGGGCTAGAGATTGGGGGTTTGGGAGAATTGGGGGAGCTGGAGAGTTGGGGAAATGGGGGCTGAGGGGTTTGGAAGCTGGAGGTATTCAGATGGCATAATGACCTCAGAGATCAGTGGTGAAGGGCGAGGTCTAAGGACCTGGGGAACCACTGACCAGGAAGGGTCTGGGATGGGAAGACTGAGGAGGAGCTGGGAGTCTGGGAGGTACCCAGGGTCAGGACATGTGGCATCAGACCAGGCAGCTGGGGAGAGCGGGGGCTCCCAAGGGCAATGGACAGCCGGGAATTTGAGGCGAGAGGCTGTGTCTCAGGGCCTAGATTCCCTGAAGGCCTGGATTGAGAGCCCAAAGCCAGGCTGCTGGGGACGACAGGCCCTCAGGCAGCAGAAGCTCTAAGGCCCCAGCCCTCACCCTTTCCTCCCTCCACCTCCAATCCCAGAGCAGCAAAGAATTGCTGAAAGCAGAGACTCAGAACATCTCCACCACCTTCAAGGACTTGGATGCCCAGGTGAATAGTGAGACGGGCTACATGCCTGAGGAGGCCATGGACTCAGGACAGACAGCCCAGGGCAGGGGAGGCCCGCCAAGCCCCAGCCTCCAGACTGCACCTGTCAACACAGAAGATGTATGAGCTGAAGACCAAGCTGCGCTGCTCCTGTGAGGGGTATCCCTGGGGAGGGGGAGGGCGGGGTGGGATGTGGGGCCAGCATTGTGGATCAGGCTGTGGGGACCTCAGACCCCCCTTGCTCCTTCCTACAGATGTGGTGAACCAGGCCATACTCAGCTGCCATCGTTGGTTTGACCGCAAGCATGAACAGTGCATGAAGCACATCTGGGTCCCGCTCCTCACCCACCTGCTCTGCCTGCCTATGAAGTTCAAGTTCTTCTGTGGCATTGCCAAGGGTCTGCACAGTGGCAAGGGGGTGGGGAGCATCAGGGGTAGGGAGCTGAGTCCTGGGGGACCCACTGGTAGGTGACAGGCAGGAAAGCAACGGGTGGGAGGGTTTCAGCTCTGAGGCCACAACATCCTCAGAGCCCGGTCCATCTGCTGACCGGCTCTGTGACCCAGGGTAAGGTAAGCAAAGCTCTGAGCTGCATGTCTTCGTCTGAAAGATGGCCATCATAACAGCAGTACTTGCATTAAGGGCTTTTTTTTTTGAGACGGGTGTTTTATTCTTGTCACCCAGGCTGGAGTGCAATGGCCCAATCTCGGCTCACTGCAACACTCTGCCTCCCGGGTTCAAGCGATTCTCCGCCTCGGCCTCCAGAGTAACTGGGATTACGCGTGCTCGCCACCACACCCAGCTAATTTTTGTATTTTTAGTAGAGACGGGGTTTCACCACCTTGACCAAGCTGGTCTTGAACTCCTAACCTCAGGTGATCCGCCCACCCTGGCCTCTCAGAGTGCTGGGATTACAGGTGTGAGCCACCGCTCCCAGCCGCATCAAGGGCTTTTGAGGATTTACGGGGCTGACGTATGTGAAGGCGGTGGCGGAGCTGGCCCACAGAGGAGCTGCTCTGTAAACGCCGGCTCTCCTTGCTGATGTTTGTTATAGCTGAGGACGGTGAAAAAAATAGGAGAACTCAGGCCTGGTCTCCTGGAGGGCAGGATGCAAAGAGAGCGGAGAGGGGGAAGACGTGGTGTTGGTGTGGTAGCAAGCCATGGGCAGAGACAAAAAAAGGAGGAAGAGCAGGACCACAGGAGGACAGGCAGGCCAGCCAGGTCTGCACCTGGGAGCCCCTGACCCCACCCACTGTCCACCAGTGATGGAGGTTTGGTGCCGCAATCGCATCCCAGTGGAAGGCAACTTTGGGCAGACCTATGACTCCCTCAACCGGTCTATTCATGGCCTGGATGGGGAATTTTCAGCCAATATTGACCTCAAGGTAGGAGGCAAGGTCGAGGGTTGGTGGGGTAGATAGGGAGTGGGGGGGGAGGGCATTAGGGAATAGAGGTAGAGGAAGGATAAGTGACAGGGCACAGGAAGAGGTGACCAGGGGTGAGGGAGGGGGACAAGGAGGGGAATGTCGCTGGTGTTTGGGGGTCTCTATTTCCCATCTGCACCCCAGAACACCTGAGATGGACAGGGGAGGGGGAAAGGTGGTGGGGGAGGGGGAAAGGTGGTGGGGGAGGGGACAGTGCCAAGCCTGTGGTTTGCGTGGACTTGGCCTGGGGAGGGGTCATCAGCCAGATATGAGATGATGTCGGCTGATGTAGGTGCAAGGGAGCAAGACTGTATCCAGAGGGTGCTGAGCGGAAGGAAGTGACAACTCCCGGAGGCCCTGGGAGGGCCCCGAGGACACAAGCTGGGGTGCTGGGGGACAGATGTCGCAAAGAGGCGGGACCTGGGTGTGGCGAGGTGGCCGCAGGCTGAGTCTGCTCATGTGCCCTCCACCAGGAAGAGAAGCAGGCTGGAGTGCTGGGCCTCAACACGAGCTGGGAGCACGTGAGCACCGAGGTTCGGGACTACGTGCATCGCCAGGAGGCCCGGCTGGAGTGGGCCCTGGGGCTGCTGCACGTGCTGCTCTCCTGCACCTTCCTGCTGGTCCTGCACGCGTGAGCCATGGGCCCCACCCCAGCAGCGCCGCCCCTGCCCCAGACCGGAGCCCTGCCCTGAGGCTGGAACCATAGCTCCCAACCCCACCTCTGAATCTGAATGTTTTTATCTTTAACTTCGACTTTTTGTTGAGTTTGTTTACACAAAGCTAAAGGAAATGTGGACATTTTATCAGAAGAACAGCACCCACCTTCCCACTGCCTTAAAAGGGCAGCATCTTCATTCATCCACCTCCTTTCAGCCTTTATCCCAATACTGATTTTTTTTTACATTTAGCTTTGACTTTTGATTTTTTCTTGCCCTTCATATTCCCCTTGGCTGTGACTCTGTGCCATTTTTATCTTTCCATTTTGCTTTCATTTCTTCCTGCCTGCTGCGTTGGCAGTGACTTTCCCCTCCATTTAGAACAAAGTCCTCAACCCCACCCAGCCCGGTGTCCAGCTGGGCTGTCCTGGGCCTCGCTCTGCTCTGGCTCCCCTCGTTGTCCTCTGGACCCTCTCTTTCCCATCTCCACTTGCAAACACCTGAGATGGGCAGGGCCTGGGTGCGGGCTGCCATAGGGCTGCTGCTATCTGCCCCTGTGTGGGGGGCCTACAGTGACTGCAAGTTAGTGGTTATGTGTATGCCTAGGGTTCTGTGGGAAGACGAAGATGGAGCTCTATTCCTGCCCTGAATAAGCTCATGGTTGTTGGGCATGGTTGCTGCTCACGCCTGTAATCCCCAACATTTTGAGAGGCCAAGGTGGGAGGATGGCTTGAGTTGAGGCATTTGAGACCAGCCTGGGCAACACAGTGAGACCTCGTCTCTACAAAAATGAACAAAATGAGCACGTGCCTGTAGTCCCAGCTACTTGGGAGGCTGAGGCAGGAGGATCACTGGGAGGTCGAGGCTGCAGTGAGCTGTGATCATGCCACTGCATTCTGCATCTGCATTCCAGCCTGGGTGTCAGAGTGAGAGCTTGTCTAAAAAAAAAAAAAAAAAAAAAGGAAAAGAAAAGAAAGCAAAAAAAAGCTAATGGTCTAGTTGGGGTGATGAGACACCCACAGACAGAGATGGTTCAAGGGCCATTCTATGAATTGGCTTTTGGGACGTGTGTGAGAGACAAGAAGGTGCCCCTGGAAGGGCCGTAACTTGGCTCCAAATGGCTGCAGATGGGGAGCAAAGGTCAAGAAGAAGGGCGTTCCTTGGGTAAGGCTCCTGGTACCCATGGGGTACAGAGGGCAGAGGCTGGCCTGGTGGACTGAAGTGGGCACGACCAGAACAGTCTGGAAAGCCCTGCAGGAAGACCTGGAACTGGTGGAGGTGGCACGATGGGCTCAGGCAGGCTGGAGGCAGGGAGGCCAGGCTGGATCGGAGGTTAGGGAGCCTGGCCAGGGTAGAGCATGGCAGGAAGATGGCTTGAGATGGAGGGGGAAAGGGGAAAGGTGGGGAAGGGGGAAAGGTGGGGCAAGGCTCAGAGCCAGCTTGTGGGGGAAGGAAGGGAGGCACAGAGTCAAAAGCTACTTCCAGGCTTTCAAGCAGGGTGAGGTCACGCACTAAAAGGACAGCTGGCGGGAGGGCAGTCCCTGGCTCAGGAAGCGCAGGCACCGCCTGTGGGCCTCTCCACAAGAGGGCGCTGACAGTATGTTTTTGCACTTACACGGTCATTTTTATCTTAAAGGCAAAGATGTGGATTTTTCCAGGGCCCCAGAAGCAATAGCACTGAAACTAACGTTTCACGCTTTGCAGAGTTTATTTAATGTACTTTTACAGTTTTAAACACATTTGCAATAATTAACATTTTTTTCCTTAGCAAACTGAAGCATTATGTGGGGCTTTGGGAACTACACGAGGGATAGCTATATATGCAGGCATGCACCCATACACACAGGCACACACACACACACCCCCAGCACTGTGCTCAAGGGTAGCCAGGGAGGGCCAGGGTGTGTTGGGGAGGAGGCAGATGGTGGTTTGGGATGAGTTTTGCTTGAGGCAACCCCCCAGGATATGTGCTGCAGACAAAGCCAAGAGGCAGGAACTTGAGAGCTGAATGTGAGACACAGTGGAGTAGGTGACTCCCGCAACCTCCAGGAGTTTCCCGTCCTGTGCGCCTGCTTGATACTCATCCTGCAAGATGCATGCCTGTCCCTGTCTCAGATGCACACATGCAACTCCCTCCCAGATGGCCATGCCCTCCTCTGAGCCCCCACCTCGTCCTCGACTCACTTCTGCTGTCTCACCCATTGTGTAGCGGGATCTCTTCCTCTACAAAACTGGAAGGCAGGGACAGAGGCTTTTCCTTGTTATCACCATTGCCTAGCAGTGCCTAGGACATAGATGGTGCTCAATGAATGCTGGCTGGTTGGTCGAATGATTGTGCCTCAAGGAAGCCCATGGTTGAGGATGGATGAGGAGAACCTGGAGGAGATGGAGACATCCCTGCCCGTACACCCACAGGTCTTTCTCCTACATGGACAGCTATAACCATGACATTCGTTTTGACAACGTCTACATCAGCACCTACTTCTGCCAGATCGATGACCGCAGGAAGAAGCTGGTGAGTGGGCGCAGCACTGCCCGGGGATGCCTTGCTGCTGTGTGCCCTGTGTGGCTTCATGCCCCAGGAAGGCAGGGGTTAAGAGGGCAGAGGGCCTTTGGGCTTCCTAACTGTGTGGACATTTGTTTTCCAGGGCAAACGGACTCTGCTGCCACTCCGCAAAGCTGAGGAGAAAACCGTCATCTTCCCCTGCAAGCCCACCATCCAGGCCTCAGAAATGAGCAACGTGGTGAGGACAGCATGCGGAGCGGGCTCCTGGGTGCAAAGACAGGCCTGCAGATGAGGGTGGAGGGTAAAAGGCCCCAGAGCGTGCTCCGTGCCCGGGCAGGTGGTGCTGCCCAGCTCTGCCCATCCTGCTCCTTGGCCAGGTGAGGGAGCTCCTGGAGGCACTACCCATTCTGCTGCTGCTGGTGCTGCTGTGCGGCTTGGACTGGGCTCTCTACTCCATCTTTGACACCATCCGTCACCACTCCTTCCTGCAGTACTCCTTCCGCAGTGAGCCCATCCCCCCAGCCACATTCCAGGCCCAAGAGACAACTTCTGGAGAACTCCCACGCCTGCACAGGCGCCCCACCCTAGTTCTTCTAACTGTGCCTCGTCCTTCTGCCTTCTTTTTTTTTTTTTTTTTTTTTTTTTTTTTGGTCTGGCTCTGTCCCAGGCTGGAGGAGTGCAACAGCACGATCTCGGCTCACTGAAACCTCCACCTCCCGGGTTCAAGCAATTCTCCTGCCTCAGCCTCTAGAGTAGCTGAGATTACAGGTGTGACCCACCAAGCCCAGCTAATTTTTGTATTTTCAGTAGAGACAGTTTCACCATGTTGGCCAGACTGGTCTCGAACTTCTGACCTCAAGTGATCCACCCACCTCGGCCTCCCAAAGTGCTGGGATTACAGATATGCACCACCATGCCTGGCAGTCCTGCCTCTTTGCTCCTTTCTGTGACTCAACCCCTCCCTGTCCTCCGCAAGGTCAAATCTCAGCCCTGCAACCTGACAGCTCTTACAGTAGGGGGAGGGAGGCTCAGTTACCCCTTTATACTTACAACAGGGAGCAGGGAGGGGTTAGGATTCAGAAAGGTGACAGAAAGGCCCAGGCAGCTGAGAAGCATTTTCTGTGCCTTGACCTCTCCTGGATATCCACCCCACATCCTGCCCCACCCCCTTAACACTTTCCTGACTTCCGTACCTGCCCTGACTTCCCCACCTGCCCTCCTGGCCGCAGGCAGTCATAAATTGGAGGTGAAGGTCGAGGGAGACTCCATGCTAGCCCGGCTTCTTCAAAAAACCATTGGCGCCCTGAATACCTCCTCAGAGACAGTGATGGAATCAAACAACATGCGTGAGTGATGCTGAAAGTTTGGATCAGAGAATTGATGGCAGTGGGGCAAGGGTCAAAGACTCCAAGGTAAAGAGTTGGGGGCCTGGGCCTTGGCTGTGGAGAGATGGGGGTTGGTGCACTTGTGCTGGGGAATATATTTGGGTAGGCTTGAAGAAGGGGTCAGAGGAGTCTGGAGGCCAGGGTCTTGGGGCTAGAAGGCCCCAGCCCTCCAGAGCAGCAATGTCCAAGAGAACGTACAGCCAAGATGGAAATGTGCAAGGTCTGTGCCACACTGGCCCCGGTGGCTACAGTGCTGACAGCGCAGCTCTGCAGTGAGGGGCAGGCTGGAGGAGAGCAGGGGGATCAGAAGCCCTGCCTGCACCTCCCATTGGGATGGGAAGTCCAACCCAGGGCTGCCCTGCCCCTGGTCTGGCCCTGACCAGACCCCTG
The DNA here is from genome assembly GCA_036589455.1 of Ateles fusciceps. Taxonomy (NCBI): domain Eukaryota; kingdom Metazoa; phylum Chordata; class Mammalia; order Primates; family Atelidae; genus Ateles; species Ateles fusciceps. Next base: position 4,412,454 of record JAZHEH010002047.1, read on the forward strand.
ACCAGGCCTACCCTCCGCTAGCCTGCTTGCCCCAGCCTGTGAGCCTGGATGCCAGGGCCTACTGGAGAGCTGCGCTACCGATTGTCCTGCTGGTGTGGCTCAGCCTGTTACAGGCTTTTGGGTACCGGCTCGGAGGGTCATCGCAGCCTTCTACTTCCCCAAGGTTTGCCCTCCCCCAGACCTCTCCACCCCTACACACCTGTGCGCACACACACACAGTCATACACACAACACACCCTGCACCCAGCTCCTGATCAACTCCATCTTTGGGGGATGCCTTCTTCCTCACTCTGTCACTATCACTGACTCCCTCCCTGCCCCCAGCGAGAGAAGAAGCGGATCCTGTTCCTCTACAATGAGCTATTGAAGAGAGCAGCCTTCACCAAACTCAGGAGGGCCGCCATCCTGAGGCGGGCACGACAGCAGAGGGCTCCCGTAAGTCCAGACATGCTGCTGCTGCTAGCTCCTGGCTGAGTCTAAGTACAGAGGGGCAGGGGCAGCTCCCTTCAGTCCACCCAGCACCCACCAATGGTTGCAGGCCTACTCGAGCCTGATGAGTTCTTTTTTTATTTTTTATTTTTTGAGACAGAGTCTCACTGTGTCCCCAGGCTGGAGTGCAGTGGCATGATCTCGGCTCACTGCAACCTCTGCCTCTCCGGTTCAAGTGATTCTCCTGTCTCAGCCTCCCAAGTAGCTGGGATTACAAGTGAGTGCCACCACACCCAGCTTATTTTTTTGTATTTTTAGTACAGACGGGGTTTCACCATGTTGGCCAGGCTGGTCTCGAACTCCTGACCTCAGGTGATCCGCCCGCCTCAGCCTCCCAAAGTGCTAGGATTACAGGCATGAGCCATCACACCCAGCCAAGCCTGGTGAGTTCTGGTGATGCCACACATGCTGAGGGCCCCAGCCATCCAGCTCCTGACGTCAGGGCTGTACCCGTTTCTGAACCCCAGGATTCAGCCCAGCCTAAGACACTCAGTAGACCATTAGGAAGCAGGCGGAAAAGGAGAATGAGATTTGATACAGTCTGCTCATAGAAAAGCAAGGGGGCTGCACAAAAACAGGAGGCCCAAGGCAAAACCAGAGGTTCTACCAGAGGGCTGCAGACCAGAAGCTCAGTGCAGTTCAGAGGGGGAGGAGGTCGGTGGGCTGGGAGTCAGGAAGCCTCATGCAGGGGCACATGGTAAGGCACATGGAATCTGAAGAAGCAGACTCCAGTCCACACTCCCTCATTAAGTTGTGTCCCCTTGCCAAGGTCTTCACTGAGCCTCAGTTTCTCCCTCTGAAGAATGGTGAGATTGGAGAGATGTATAAGGCCTGCTAACCAGAGATCAGCCTAGAGTGGGGGGTCAGGGGTGGGACTCCAGTGCCAGAGGGCCTGAGTGTGAATCCCAGCTCCTTCCTGCATTACTATGACAAGGGTGTGACCTTGAGCACATGACTTCACTGCTGTCCCTGGGCTTTTGCCTTCCATAAAATGGGGCTAACTACTCCATCTGGTTGTTGTAAGGATTAAATGAGTTGGCTGGTCTCAGTGGCTCATGCCTGTAATCCCAGCACTTTGGGAGTCCAAGGCGGGTGAATCGCCTGAGCTCAGGAGTTCGAGACCACCCAGGGCAACATGGTGAAACCCTGTCTCTACTAAAAATACCAAAAAATTAACTGGGAGTGGTGGGCACACGCCTCGAGTCCCCGCTACTTGGGAGGCTGAGGCAGGAGAATCGCTTGAGCCCCAGGAGGCGAAGGCTGCAGTGAGCCAAGATCATGCCACTGCACTCCAGCTTGGGCTACAGAGCAAGACTCCGTCTCAAAAAAAAAAAAAAAAAAAAAAAAAGGATGAAATGAGTTGTATTCACATGGTCATGGTGCTGGCATGCAGCAGTTCCCTATGATGCACGTTGTTATTGTGTGACCCTGGGCAGTGATCACATCTCCAAGCACCAGTTTTCTCGCCTGAAAAAGAGATGGTGATAAAAACAGTATCTGCCTTATATGATAATTGAACTATCTTTTTTTTTTTGACACAAGTGTCACTCTGTCACCCAGGCTGGAATGCAGTGGCGCGATCTTGGCTCACTACAACCTCCACCTCCCCAGTTCAAGCGATTCTCGTGCCTCAGCCTCCTGAGTAACTGGGATTACAGGCGTGCACCACCATGCCCGGCTAATTTAGAACTGAAATAATTTGCGCACAGTATCTTAGTACAGGACTTGACATTATAAACAATAAGTGGCAGCCATTCGTATTAAATCAGTCCTAACAAAGTTCATAAAAGTGACACTGTGTTTGCTTAGCTTTTTCCCTAGTGCTTGGATACCCCCAGCCCTCATGACACACAATAGGGGCCAAATGAATGTGTCATGAAAAAATGAAAAACAAGGGCCGGACACAGTGGCTCACACTTGTAATCCCAGGAGTTTGATAGGCTGAGGTGGGTGGATCACCTGAGGTTGGGAGTTCGAGACCAGCCTGACCAACATGGAGAAGCCCAGTCTCTACTAAAAATACAAAATTAGCCAGGCGTGGTGGCAGGAGGCTGAGGTAGGACAATCACTTGAATCCAGGAGGCAGAGGTTGCAGTGAGCCAAGATTGTGCCATTGCACTCCAGCCTGGGCAACAAGAGCGAAACTCTGTCTCAAAAAAAAAAAAAAAAGAAAAACAAAAAACAAAAAAGAACATGCTGGGATTCCTTGACAGGGTCGTGAAGCAAACTGAATATGAATGCACAGATGGAAATCTGCAGGACAGTCATTCCAAGCAGAATGTGCTAAGACTCAGAGTCCAAAGGGAATGCCAAGTGCCAGGGCTAGTCTCAGGAGAAACTGGCACAGAAGAGACAGCATTCAGGGAGGGCTACAGTGGGAAAGAGGCTAGAAAGGGACCAGATGATGGAAGGCTCTGAAGGCCAAACCCAGGAGTTCTGCCTGTCTGACAGGCAGCGGAGCCTCTGGAGTTTCTTGGGTAAAGAGTGGCTGCTTCCCAGGTAAGGTGGCCTGTGAAGAATCCCTGACAATTGTGTGGATGTCATGAGAGATGGCAGGGAGGATAGTGAACTAGGCTTGGGGTTTGGAATCAGGGCCCCTGGGGGCCGGCCAAGTTGGATTGTTTGCTATCAAAATGCCTTTGAGAGTCACTTCACCTTTCCCGTCTGTAAAGTGGGGGATGGCAACAGTGATAGCCGATCTGGCCTGCTCACGTCTCAGTCTCGCCGTGAGAACGAAATAAGATGATTTACGGGAAAGTGCAAATGAGACTTGTGGCTCATACCCACTCGGAGAGAGCCTGGAGGGTGCATCCTCCCATTCTCCATCAGAGTTAGGGAGGAAGACTCTCAGAACCCATTTCGATAGCACCCTGGTCCTCCAGGGGTTTCATTTGTCCAACCCAGCTTCCTCCAACACGCGGGCATTGTCAGGCCTGGCGACTTCAGACAGGAAACGCTGTCCAAGTTCCCCTTCTTTCCCGCCTCGCTCCCCGGCTGGTGCTAACGCCCACCTCCCAACAGCGCCATCCGCTGGCGGATATCCTGCACCGACGCTGCCCGTTCCTGCGCCGCTGGCTGCGCCGGCGTTGCGTGGTGTGCCAGGCGCCCGAGACTCCCGAGTCCTACGTGTGCCCGACGCTGGACTGCCAGGCTGTGTACTGCTGGTCGTGCTGGGACGACATGCGGCAGCGGTGCCCGGTCTGCACGCCCCGCGAGGAGCTCTCCTCCTCCGCCTTCAGTGACAGCGACGACGACACTGCCTACGCGGGGTGAAGAGGCGTCCCGCTCGCTGTCCCGCCCCATCCTTCCCTGTTAATAAAATGCCCTGTACGCTTCACGTGGGTCGGGGACCGGGGTAAGCCGCGCATTGCCTCGCCGGCAGTCGGGGGAGCCCGCCCGCCCGACCTCCCCAGAGCCGGGCCGCGCACAAGAGGCAGGGAGGCCGCGAAGCTACTAGGGAGGGGTCCGGACCTGGGGCCGGATGAAGGCGCGCCGCCCAAGCCGGTCGGATCCGGCCCAGGCTTCCACCCGGCACACTTGCGGGAAAGCTGCGGAACCGAGCAGCGCGGGCAGAGCTGGCGTCGTGGGCGGGGTCCCGACTCCCGAGGCACCCGGCGCGCGGCGGGGCGGGCCTTGCCGAGGGCGGAGCCTGGCTCGGGGCCGGGTGGGAGGGGGCGGGCCGGGGCGGGGCCTGGTGGCTGCGCGGCACCGCTGGGTGCTCTGAGGCGACCCGACCGCCGGCCGCTCCTCCGCGCGCTGTCCCGCACCTGCTGCCCTCGCCCGGCCCGGGGCGCCTCTGCCATGCGGCTGGCGCTGCTCTGGGCCCTGGGGCTCCTGGGCGCGGGCAGCCCTTGGCCTTCCTGGCCTCTCCCAAATATAGGTGAGTCCTCGGCCTGGAGTGGGTCGGGAGGTGGACTGGGAGGAGGTGCAGGGAAGTCGGAAGGCATTAGGGTAGTGGAGCGGGACAGAGACCCTGGGAGAGCCCAGCCAGAGCGCGGCCCGCCCGGGTCCGCTGTCCCGGGGCTAGGGCCTGGTGACTTGGCGATGAAATGGAGAGGGAAGGAGGGAGGATGCCGGCGCCCCCCGCCCCTCCTGCCTGGTCATCCTCTGCGCGGTCCCTGCGGACACTTTCAGGTTCAGGTACCAGATACCGAAGGGCCTGGCCAGCGCCACTTCGAGATCGTGGCGAGAGGGTCGCTGCTCCCCAGGACTGTCATCTTCGCTCCTCTGGGGCCTAGCTAACCGTTCCACCCAGTGCCAGGGCACTGAGCGGGCATGGCTTGTAGGGTTTAGTGAAGAGGATTCTCTAGCCCCTATTCCAGGCCTGGGGCAGCCAGGCACGCCTCACCCTGGTGATGTTGTCACCAGTGCCTGGCCGAGCGGGAGGGGCCTGGGAGGAGCGGGGAGAAGGAGAATTGGCCGGGAAAGAGGCTGGACACCAACTCCTCCTTGGAACTTTCACTTCCCGCTGCTGTCTTGGGCCGGGACTGAGAGGGCAGGCGCGGGTGGAGCGTCCGGAGGAGAGAGGGCCATTGTGTGTGGGGGGGGTGAAGTGGAGGCTGTGGGCAGCGGGTGTGCCTGACTGGGCATGAGGGTGTTTAGGGAGGTGGGGGGTGTTTGCACTGCTCACCCAGAAATGGGCGTTCCTGGCATCTCCAATGTGAGCAAAGAGGAGGGTAAGCGGGCACCCAGCCACAAGTCTTGGCTGTCTCAAGAGGGGGCATTCCGGGGGGTGGGGTGGAAGAGATTGGGAGGGAGTGGGAGCAGGGGAGGGTTCATGTGAGAACCTGGCATTGGCCGGAGGGGGACAAGGAGGGCCACAGCCTGAGCAAGCCAAAAGTCTTTCTTGGGGACTTGTGGATGGTGTGGTGGGTGGAAAGCCATAAATTGGAGAGACACCCCCTCTTCCAGTAGTCTCCTTTAAGTCCCAGCATGCAATGCAGAAGCCCCTCAGGTACCTAAGGGCCTTGATGGGCACCTGCCACCCCCAGCTCTGGTGTCTATTCCCTCAGTACTGTCTTGGGGTGTCCTGGGACCTGCAGGTGGCACTGAGGAGCAGCAGGCAAGGTCAGAGAAGGCCCCGAGTGGGCCCTTGGAGCCCCAGGTCCTTCAGGATGACTTCTCAAATAGCCTCGAAGAGGTGCTTCAGGTGAGATCACACTCCCCTCTAATTAATAAATGAATCCACATACACGCCCCAACATAGGTGTCTCAAGGCCAAAGCTTGGTTGAGGAGCTGGTGGGCAGAGCTTGCTGTAGTGGGTCTGTCCCAGGCCCAGCTGCCTCTCCCACCACACCCCAGCACCTGGCTTCACTTATCTCCCTCTCCCTCTGCACACACATCTGTCTGCCTCAGCCCCACCCAACCCATCCATCTCCACTGAGGAAATTCTGAAGCCAAACTTGCTTTATTCATCTCATGTTGTTGGTTTTATTGGGGGGTTTTCCTGATTTGGAAAGAATCAGGACATTACCAAAGCACCCCCCACCCCCGCCGCCACCCCATTCTAAAGCTGAGTCAGAGGAAGGGCTGGGGCTTGTGCTGGGTCCTCCACGATGCTTCCTCTCTGGGCAGGAAGCCGAGAAGGGGCGGCTCAGATACCTTCCTTGACCTCCCCCACACAACCCCCCAGAACAATGCTCCAGGCCAGGCAGGGCTTCCTGGCCCCTCCCCTGGGATCCCCCCACCAGTGATCTAATTGCTGGTGCTCTCCTGAGGCCTGAGGTTTTCTGGTTACAGGGGTTGGGAGTTGTTGGCAGGTCTAGGGAGGTGACCTGCCCTCTGATGCCCACAGAGCAGTCTGCCTGAGCCCCTGAGGATCAAGCTGGAGCTGGATGGTGACAGTCATATCCTGGAGCTGCTACAGAATAGGTAATAGTGATGGTGGCAGTAATAGTGACCACAGGGCCAACAACTTGTATAGCATTTATTATGTGCCAGGTACTAAGTGCTTGCATTCATTTAATCCTCATAAAAATCCTGAAAGGGAGATGCTATTATGTATTATCATTCTCATTTTATATATGAGGAAGTCAAGGCACAGAGAGGTTAAATAACTCACCCAAGGTCACACAGCTAGTATGTGGTGAAAACCAGATTGGAATTCAAATAAACAGTCAGTGGCCCAACCAGTATACTTTGCTGCCCCAGGGTGGGGGATTAGAAATGTTGGCTGGGGGATGGCCTGGTCCCGCCCCCCTACCACCTCCGGGCCTCCGCTTGTCAATGCACAACCTGGGAAGTAGCTCAAGCACTGCCTTCTTTTTCTTCACTCCACAGGGAGTTGGTCCAGGCCGCCCAACCCTGGTGTGGTACCAGCCCAATGGCACTCGGGTGGTCAGTGAGGGACACACTCTGGTGAGTCAGGCCCTCTTGTGCCATTTTTGGCTTAGGGGAAAGAGGGAGGGAGTGACTGGAGGGTGAGAGGACATTGCATATTTTTGCCTTCAAGCTAGACTCCTCAGTTCCAGTCCTGGTCTACCCTCTGAGACAGTGCTAATGCTGTTTCTGTGCTGTAGGAGAACTGCTGCTACCAGGGAAGAGTGCAGGGATACGCAGCCTCCTGGGTGTCCGTCTGTACCTGCTCTGGGCTCAGGTATACTGGGCGGATCTGATTACAGTAGAGAAAGTAAGGGAACCCAGGCATGGAGTTGAAATGTTCTCTGACTTCCTTTCTCTTCCCTTAGAGGCTTGGTGGTCCTGTCCCCAGAGAGAAGCTATATCCTGGAGCAAGGGCCTGGGGACCTTCCAGGTCCTCCCATTATTTCCCGAATCCAAGATCTCCACCTGCCAGGCCACACCTGTACCCTAAGCTGGCGGGAATCTGTGCACACTCAGACTCCACCAGAGCTCCCCCTGGGACAGCGCCACGTTCGCCGGGTGAGGATGAATGGCAGAGGGGCTGACCCCCAGACACTCTCAGCTATGTGTTCACGGTAACAATAGCTCCTGCTAATGGGGCAATTTCCATATGCCAGGGACTTTGTGAACATTAGCTCTGTACTCCTCCCATGCCTAGGAGGTAGGTGCTATCAATTGCTCTATTTTTTTTTTTTTTTTTTTTTTTTTTGAGGAGTTTTGCTCTTGTCTCCCAGGCTAGAGTACAATGGTGTGATCTCGGCTCACTGCAACCTCTTCCTCCCAGGTTCAAGCAGTTCTCCTGCCTCAGCCTCCTGAGTAGCTGGGATTACAGGTGCCCACCACCACGCCCGGCTAATTTTTGTATTTTTAGTAGAGACGGGGTTTCGCCATGTTGACCAGGCTGGTCTCAAACTCCTGACTTCAGGTGATCCACCCGCCTCAGCCTCCCAAAGTGCTGGGATTATAGGCATGAGCCACCATGCCCGTCCTAATAGTTCTATTTTAAAAGGAGGAAACGTAACAAAAGGTATCCAGGCATGGTGGCATGCACCTGTAGTCCCAGCCACTTGGGAGGCTGAGGTGGAAGAATCACTTGAGCCCAGAAGGCAGAGGTTGCAGTGAGCCGAGACTGAGCCACTACACACCACCCTGGGTGACAGAGTGAGACCTAGTCTCAAAAAATAAAATAAAATAAAATGAGGAAATGATCTGAGACAGGTTAGGTGGTTTGCCCGAGGCCATACAACTAATACATGCCCTCTCCATTTATTACTTGTATTTGGCTCAAACTCTTCACCTGTCTTATGATCTCATTTGCAGAGATCTCTCACTTGGTTACAGATAATACATAGTTACCGATGATAAAGCAATATAAGCCCTATTTCCTACTTTGTAAAATGGGAATAATAAAACTACTTGCTGTATAGAGTTGCTGGGAAGATTAAATGAGTTGATATAGATGTAAAGTGCTTGGAACTGGCCGGGCGCAGTGGCTCACGCCTGTAATCCCAGCACTTTGGGAGGCCGAGGTGAGTGGATCACGAGGTCAGGAGTTTGAGACCAGCCTGGCTGATGTGGTAAAACCCCGTCTCTACTAAAAATACAAAAATTAGCTGGGTGTGGTGGCGGGCACCTGTAATCCCAGCTACTCAGGAGGCTGAGGCAGAGAATTGCTTGAACCCAGGAAGCGGAGGTTGCAGTGAGCAGAGATCACGCCACCGCACTCCAGCCCAGGCAACAAGCATGAAACTCCATCTCAAAAAAAAAAAAAGTGCTTAAAACTGTGCCAGGCATGTGGTAAGTGACAGAGTTGGCTATTGGGATTTTCAAAAATTGTTATTTATTTCAAACTTGAAAAGAACCCACTGAGTTTGGAGCCAGAAAAGCAGGGGTCTACTCCGAGCATTATCTGCTTCCTGGTCCTCCTTGGCAAGTCCCTGAGCCCTCCGGGCCTCAGTGGCTCATCTGTAAAACAGGCTCTTCACCCTCCTGTTTGACCCACAGAGTAGGAGTGGCTGTATGTTGCTTAGCCCTGCACAGCTTCCGGGTGTGAGCAGCACATCTGCCTGATACTCCTTCTTCTTGTCCATAGTGGAGGCGGGATGTGGTGACAGAGACCAAGACTGTGGAGCTGGTGATCGTGGCTGATCACTCAGAGGTGAGCCTGTTGGCCCCTGCACAGCCTCCTCCACTCTGCACTGCCCCGCCACCTTTCACGTCACCTCTCTCGGCCTACAGGTCCAGAGATACCGGGACTTCCAGCGCCTGCTGAACCGCACACTGGAAGTGGCCTTCTTGCTGGACACAGTGAGTGCTGGACAGGGTGGCAGCCCCCGGCCCCCTAACCGTGGCAACCCCTCTTCTGAGCACCAGCTGTCTTTCAGTTCTTCCGGCCCCTGAATGTACGAGTGGCGCTAGTGGCCCTGGAGGCCTGGACCCAGCATGACCTGGTGGAGATCAGCTCAAACCCAGCTGTCACCCTCGAAAACTTCCTCAACTGGCGCAGAGCAGATTTGCTGCCTCGATTGCCCCATGACAGTGCCCAGCTGGTGACGTAAGGGCCCTAGACTCAGCCAGAGGGGCCAGTCCTGTCCTGGCCAAATTCACACCCCTTCAGTGCCCTACCTGAGCCCCTGAAGCTCTGACCACAGCGGCTTCTGGCCCTGAACTCTGGCCTCCCTGTCCCACAGTGGCACTTCATTCTCTGGGCCTATGGTGGGCATGGCCATTCAGAACTCCATCTGTTCTCCCGACTTCTCAGGAGGTGTGAACATGGTGAGTTATTTCCAGGTCTCCTCCTCATTCCTAATTCAGTTCCTCCCAAGTGTGGTAGCATTTATTGACTGAAACCCCCCTACAAAGTTGCCCAACCACAAAGCTGCAGGTATAGAGGGTGGAGGTGTGTGATGTGGCCTGTGCTGTAGGGAGCCCTCGCTTGTGGCCAGCTTGTCACAGTGTACACAGTCATCTCCTGTGCAGTCTTCCCATTTCTTGGAGGAGGGTAGGATGCAGCTGAGGCCCAAAGAGACAGAGGTAATCTCCAAGGGCCATGCAGGGAGGGAGGGGGACAGGGCTGAGCTAGACCCAGGTTTCCTGCCACCCGGGCCTGGGTTCTCCTACTTCAGAAGCAATTCAGGAGGGAGGCGGTGCCTGCTGAGTGCCCATGAGGTCAGATGAGGAGGGAACAGGAGCAGACAGGGTGGGCTGGGCACTGTGGTGGAGGCAGGCTGGGACTGGACCTGGGGTATCCCTCCCCAATGACAGGACCACTCTACCAGCACCCTGGGAGTCGCCTCCTCCATAGCCCATGAGTTGGGCCACAGCCTGGGCCTGAACCATGATTCTCCTGGGAATAGCTGTCCCTGTCCAGGTCCAGCCCCAGCCAAGACCTGCATCATGGAGGCCTCCACAGAGTGAGTAGCTGCAGGATGTTGGGGGGGGCAAGGGGCAGGGAGAGGCTCCCAGCCCCAACCTTCCTTGCCACCCTCCCCAGCTTCCTGCCAGGCCTGAACTTCAGCAACTGCAGCCGACAGGCCCTGGAGAAAGCCCTTCTGGATGGAATGGGCAGCTGCCTCTTCGAACGGCTGCCCAGCCTGCCCTCTATGGCTGCTTTCTGCGGAAATATGTTGTGGAGTCGGGCGAGCAGTGTGACTGTGGCTTCCCGGATGTGAGCTCCTTGTCCACAGCCTTGCCCCACTCACTTCTGTGCCCTCACCCTGGCTCATGAGCCCTCTCCCAGCCTCCTGCGCTCCTCTTGGGTTCTGAAGGGACTTCCCAGGCCTCTCCTACTTGCCCTGTCTGTGGGGACAGCACATAGGTTGTTGGGCTCTAGCGCCCACTGCTGTGTAGCTCTGGGCTTCCTTCTGGTCTTGGCCTGTGAGAGGGGGAGGGATTGGAGGGGAGCTCACAGGAACCGCCTGCTCTGATGCTCAGCCCCTATGTCCCCACCCACAGGACTGCACTGATCCCTGCTGTGATTCCTCAACCTGCAAGCTGAGGCCGGGGGCACAGTGTGCATCCGATGGACCCTGTTGTCAGAATTGCCAGGTGGGTAGAGACCAGACTGGCCACCCAGAGCTCACCTGCCGGGGCCTAGGTGGAAAGGGTCATTCTGACCCCCTGGCTGGATTTACCCATTAACCACACTAACGCTCATCCACCCTCCACAGCTGCGCCCGTCTGGCTGGCAGTGTCGTCCTACCAGAGGGGGACTGTGACTTGCCTGAATTTTGCCCAGGAAACAGCTCCCAGTGTCCCCCTGATGTCAGCCTAGGGGATGGCGAGCCCTGCGCTGGTGGGCAAGCTGTGTGCATGCACGGGCGCTGTGCCTCCTATGCCCAGCAGTGCCAGTCACTTTGGGGACCTGGAGCCCAGCCCGCTGCACCACTTTGCCTCCAGACAGCCAACACTCGGGGAAATGCTTTTGGGAGCTGTGGGCGCAACCCCAGGGGCAGCTATGAGTCCTGCACCCCTAGGTAAGTGAGGAAACCTGGCTTCTCCTTTGGGTTTCTGTCAGCCTTGGCCCTGCTCCTACTGACTCTGTGTGCCCTTCCCCCTCCCCCCCAGAGATGCCATTTGTGGGCAGCTCCAGTGCCAGACAGATAGGACCCAGCCTCTGCTGGGCTCCATCCATGCTCTAATCTGGGAGATAATAGATGTGAACGGGACTGAGCTGAACTGCAGCTGGGTGCACCTGGACCTGGGCAATGATGTGGCCCAACCCCTCCTGACTCTGCCAGGCACAGCTTGTGGCCCTGGTCTGGTGAGCATCTTGGGTGGGCAAGACCAGATGTGAGAAGGGACATTTGGACCACAGTGAATAGTGCCCAGACTTCACCATTCACCAATATAAAAGGCAGGGACTCCAGGGGAAGTCAGTTTCTTACTTCAGATGGAGCCAAATCCTATCAACCCACTCAGCCTTGGTTTCCCCCATCTGTAAATGCAGAGTGTGGCCTCAACTTTATTGGCCTCCCAGTTCCATTAAAGCTCTGTGGGAATCTGACCTATGCTGTTTTTCTCTCCTACCCGGATCAGGTATGCATAGACCATCGATGCCAGCCTGTGGATCTCCTGGGGGCACAGGAATGTCGAAGCAAATGCCATGGACATGGGGTAAGCTTGGATGGGGGAAGTGGAAGAGGAGCAGGGAGCCTCTAGAAGGGAAAAGGAAGCTGGGCTTTGGAAACAGACATATCTGGGTTCTAATCCTTGCTCTACGACTTCCTCGTTGTGTGACCTGGGGCAGGTTACTAACTTCGCTGAGCTCAGTTTCCCCACCTATCAAATTATAGTAATATCCCCTTACTGGAGTACATGAGATGAGTATGAGAGCATCTGGCACAGGCTGGGCATGGTGGCTCACGCCTATGATCCCAGTTTTTTTTTGTTTTGTTTTTTTTTTTTTGAGACAGAGTCTCGCTCTGTTACCCAGGCTGGAGTGCAGTGGCGCAATCTCAGCTCAGATGTTGCTTGTGTCTCAGCCTCCTGAGTAGCTGGGATTACAGGCATGCACCACCACCCAGCTAACTTTTGTATTTTCAGTAGAGACGGGTTTCACTATGTTGGCCAGGCTGGTCTCGAACTCCTGTGAGGTAAGTGATCCGCCCGCCTTGGCCTCCCAAAGTGCTGGGATTACAGGCGTGAGCCACCGCACCCGGCCAGATCGCAGGATTTGGGAGGCCAAGTCAGGAGGATCACTTGAGGCAAGGAGTTCAAAACCAGTCTAGTCAACGTAGTCAGATCCCATCTCTATCAGGGGAAAATGTAAAAATTAGTCAGGCATAGTAGTGCACACCTGTGGTCCCAGCTACTTGGAAGGCTGAGGCAGGAGGATTGCTTGAGCCCAGGGGTTTGGGGCTGCAGTGAGCCGTGATTGCACCGCTGCGCTCCAGCCTGGGCAACAGAGTGAGACTCTGTCTTACTTGCTGTCTAAAATTTAAAAATTAAATTGAATTAAATTAAAGAAAGGAAGCATATAGCACAGTGTTCAGCACACAGGAGGTGCTCAGTAAGTAGTTAGTTTGATCTGATTTGCTCCGGTATGGATAAAGACCCTCTCTCTAGTCTCTACACATCATACCCAGCACAACCTCCAGTTGTAGAAATCTGAGATCTTGAGAAGCTGGAGATAAGGAGACAGTTCCACAGTGCAGTGCTCCTCATTGCTCTCCTTGTACCTCCTAGGTCTGTGACAGCAACAGGCACTGCCACTGTGAGGAGGGCTGGGCACCCCCTGACTGCACCACTCAGCTCAAAGGTAGCATGGGCGTGGGGGACAGGGGCAGCTGGGAGGGCAAAGTGGCTCACGCTTTATCTTCCCCCTCGGCCCTCTCTTCTGACCCCCCCTTTGCTGCTGGTTCCCTGAGTCTGTGCCCTTGACCTCTTCACTCTCCCTGATCACTTAACTTCACTCCCTGCCCCCTGCTCCCTCATGGGTCTAGAGTTCTTAGCCCTGCCCTCCTTTGTTTTTTTTGTTTGCTTGTTTGTTTTTTTGAGATGGAGTCTTGCTCTGTCACCCAGGCTCACTGCAACATCTGCCTCCAGTTCACTTGATTCTCCTGTCTCAGCCTCCTGTGTAGCTGGGATTACAGGCACCCACCACTGCGCCCGACAAATTTTTGTATTTTTAGTAGAGACGGGGTTTCACCATCTTGGCCAGGCTGGTCTCAAACTCCTGACCTCATGATCCACCTGCCTCAGCCTCCCAAAGTGCTGGGATTATAGGTGTGAGCCACCGTACTGGGCCAGCCCTGCCTCCTTTAAACCTGACTTCCGCCCACAGCAGCCAGCTCCCTGACCACAGGGCTACTCCTCAGCCTCCTGGTGTTACTGGTCCTGGTGATGCTTGGTGCCAGCTACTGGTACCGTGCTCGCCTGCACCAGCGACTCTGCCAGCTCAAGGGACCCACCTGCCAATACAGGTATGAGCATCCCCTCCTTCCTACCACTTCCTTCAACTTGGGACAGTGCTGAAGCCTGCCTCACCTCTGTAGCCCCTGCCACCTGGTTCTGAGCCCCAAGCCCCTTGGACCCTGAACTTGCCTGACTGCCACAGCCCCACACCTTCCTTCCCTATATGTGCCCATAGCTCTTCACCTCACAGCTGTGCCCCTGTGGGGTGGCTGGGGTGCTACGGCCATTTATCCCCAGGGCCCCTATGCTGGATAAGCCAGGCCTTCCCTCAAGCTAATCAACCCCCCGCCCCCCGCCACTGCCACAATCTTACCTAAACCACACACAAGTGCCTGCAAAGGGTTAATGCCACTCAAGGATGGCATAAGGTAGAAAACAGCATCTGAGGCTGGGCCCTCTCCCTCCTTGCCTTTCCTCATGCTTAGGGCAGCCCAATCTGGCCCCCCCTGAAAGGCCAGGACCTCCGCAGAGGGCCCTGCTGGCTCGAGGCACTAAGGTGAGTCCCGGATGCCAGAGGAAGGGGGACTCCAGCTTGGCCAGGCATCCAGCTTGGGCCCTGGCGGGTAGGCATTAGAGGCTCCAGACTCAGAGAAAGGCTAGCACTGCCCAAGAGGCAGTCGAAGGAGTCAGGGCCAGCCCTGCCCTTCCCTTCCCTCCCCCTCCCCTGGCTACAGGCAGAGAAGCTGAGTCCAGAAGAGTGGGGGAGGGCAGCCAGCTGGAGCAGGGGCTGCTGGGCTCCGTCCGCTGGCTGAGAGGTGGCTTTGAGAGGTGGGTCTATCCGTGCCCCCAGCACAGGCCCCAGAAGGGTACAAGGGCAGTGTTGCTCAGAATGGCCTTCCGTGGGCCCAGATCGCCATATTAGAAGGGCTGGCGAGCAGCCCCGCCCTGAGCCCTGCGCTCCAATGATGGGAGTGTGTGCATGCCCCTCTCCACTTGCTCCCCACCTGCATGCACCTGCGTAACTGCATGCATACCCCCACTCCCCCGGGCCCTGCCGGCCCTCCCTCGGCACTGACCCTTCTCTGCCCACTCTGTCTCTCTGCTTCCTCTTTCCCCTCTGTGCCTGTCTGCCCCCTCCTACCCTCTCAGCAGGCTAACCTCGGCTTCCCGGCCCCCCCTTCCAGGCCGCTGCCGCCTGACCCTGTGCCCAAGAGACTCCAGGTAAATCTGGGCCAGGCCCCGCCCTGAGCTAAGGCAGGTTGGAGGCTTGATACCCAACTGCAGTTCTCATCCCTGCTCCCTGCCAGCGGTGCTCTTCATTAGGTGATTGGGGTGCCCCCTCAGCCTTCAGACACTCTGAGCCCCAGAAGCAGCAAAGGGTGAGCCGCCTGCCTTGGCTTCTACCACCATCTGGTGGTCAGTGGCGGGACTGCAATCGGCCAGGGCCTCCGCGGTTGACCTACGCCTTCCTCCCCTGAGACATCAGCTGGCATACCTCCAAGCCCTCTGCGCATGCCCTCATTCTCTCCTGCCCCCTGGCTGACTTTGCATGTTGACTTGAACCCCTCCCGGGGAATCTCTTTGCATGCCTACTGCCCCTGACTATGCTCTCACAGCCACTGCCCCTCTCTGTGTTCAGGCTGAGCTGGCTGACCGACCCAATGCCCCTACCCCGCCCTCTGCCCGCTGACCCGGTGGTGAGGAGCCCGAAGGTAACGGTGCGGGGGAGAGAAGGATGCAGCCTCTCCCCCACCTAGGGCTGTGGTGCTGGTAGCCATGACGGTGGTGGCCATGGCGAGATGTCCCCTCAGTGTATGAGGGCACATATCCCAGTGGTGCCTTTAATGGTGACAGGTTTGTTTGCAGGCAAAGGTGACCTCTGGTGCTGCCCCCAAGCTGGTGTTCCCCAGCACCAGTGCGTTGGGGGTGGGTAACATGACACCCCCCCCCCCCCACACCCAAGCTGGCCTCCTGACTTCTCTCCCTCAGTCTCAGGGGCCTGCCAAGCTCCCACCCCCGAGGAAGCCACTGCCTGCTGACCCCCAGGGCCGGTGCCCATCGGGTGACCCGTCTGGCCCAGGAGCTGGAATCCCGCCCCCTAGTGGTCCCTCCAGGTAGGCAAGGAGGAGCCCTGGAGATGGGTGGGTGGGGCGAGTGATCTAGGGGAAGGGACCTCTGACCCTTTTTCTCGGCTTCCCGCATTCCAGACCAGCGCCGCCACCTCCAACAATGTCCTCGCTCTACCTCTGACCTCTCTGGAGGTTCCGCTGCCTCCAAACTGGACTTAGGACTTCAAGAGGCGGGTGTGCCCTCTGGAGTCCCCAACCATGACTGAAGGAGCCAGAGACTGGACGCGGTGTCTTAAGGCTCCGGGCACTGCCACTCGCTGTGAAGCAGCACTCTGGCGACCTGCCCGTGTAGTTGCAGCCGGGGCTTGGGGGAGGGGCTGGGGGTTGGACAGGGCTGAGGGGAGGTGCGCACAGCCTGTCTCTGCTCAGCTGCAATAAACGAGACATCTTGGGAGGAGTTCCTCGGAGTCTGTCTGCTCCTAGAAGCCGCGTCGCTCCTGCTGCGGTTCCAGGTCTGGCCGCCAGGAGACGCTGCCGCCTCAGACGAGGGAGGGCTGTTGTAGGAGGGAGTACCAGAATAGGTCGGCGTGTGTCCCCGGGATGCTGGCGGCTTACCTCTGCCCAGACTAGGGTGGCTCTCGGCGCAATCTGTCAAGCTGTTGGACCTGCCGTCCCCGCTCTGACCACTGGCTGGGGAAAAGTGGATCTGGCAGATGTTCTCAGAGCCCCGGAGCCAGGGCGGAGCGGGGCGGCGACTCCCACGATCCCAAGGCTGCGCACCTGCCTCCTCCCTCTCCGCCGCCGCCACCTGAGGGGATTGGGAACAAAGGTGCTTTGTGCAGGCCGCAACCACCTCATTACTTCGTCTTCGGGACTGGGGCTGCTTGGGCCCCCAGCCCAAGAACGAAGGTGTGGGGGCGGCAAAGGACAAACGCCAATCCCAAAGTGAGCATCTAGCGTGTTCCCCTAAGGCTCTCTAGAGAAGGTGGTCCCAAAAGCTGTGTTGTCCCTTACTCTCACACTATCTCTAGATCTGCAGAAAAACGGGGCAGTGTATGAAGGTGGTTGGACAGGCTTCACGGATCCTCGTTCACGCCTCACTTTCCCCTATCTGGGCAAAGGTTATGTGTCCTTATGTAAAATCTTCCAAACTTCTAATAAGGCAATCTACCCTGCACTAAAGCAGACACCAAAGGCATGACCTCCCTAAAAATACTGCGGATGGAATACGCCCTTCCTTGCAGTGCGGTGCAGCCTCAGCGGAAGCTTAGGCGAACCCGGCGCGCACTGCGGTGCACAGAGGGTTAACTGGAGTTGGCGCTGGGTGGAGAGGAGGAGACGCACTCCTATTGGCGGAAAGTTATCCAGGGGCGGGTCTGTGAATCTGCGCACCCCACCCCCCTTTCCACAACCCCCCCACTTCACTTTGTACCTTTCTCGCCTGGACTGTGAGGCGGGCCGGGACCTGCCGGGCCAGACCAGACCGGACCTCGGGGGCGATGCGGCTGCTGCCCCTGCTGCAGACTGTCCTCTGGGCCGCGTTCCTCGGCTCCCCTCTGCGCGGGGGCTCCAGCCTTCGCCACGTCGTCTACTGGAACTCCAGTAACCCCAGGTAGCCGGGCCGAACCGGGCGTGCGCCTAGCCAAGACTGCGCGCTCCTGGGCTTTGCGCGCGCTCGCCGTTCGCTCTTTGCGCGGCGCCGCCTGAGCCTGGCCGCGCGCCGGGGCTCCTTTGTTTGAGCCGGCGGGGGAGGGGGGAGGGGCGAGGCGCGCCCTGGGTCTCCCCCACAGCCCGTTTGTGTTGGGGGGGCAGGCAGAAGACCCCCAGCCCCGTGGGTTGCCTAAGGGGTCTTGGAGCTTGGAGCTGGGGGGCCTTTGCCCGCACTCTGGGCTCCGCCCCCTCGCTGCTCTCCTGGCGATCCCCAGCCTCCCGCCGGCTGGGAGCTGGGGCGGCAGAGCTTGAGAGCGAGGGAGGGGGCTTTACTCTTGAGATAGAGCGTGGGTTACTCTCTTGCCCGCTGGGTCTCACCTCTGGCTTTCGCTCTGTCTCCTGATCTCATTTGCTATCTCTGCTTTCATCTCTGTCCTTACTGGTCCTCTGTTTCTTTCCAGTGTTATCCCTGCCCTTCTAGCCGAATCGCCTCTGGGCAAGTCTCCTGACCTTGCTAACCTCATTTATCTCACCTGTATAATGGGCTAATAATACCTAGTACCCTGGGAAGTCCGGCGGGGTAAGTGAGGTCATGTATGTAAAGGAGGTGCAGGGTGTGCAGATATAAACTATTTCTTTCTCTCTCCTGAGCTGCCTGCCTTTGAACCTCACTCTATTTTACTGTTTCCATCCCCCCTCCCCAAATCTCCCTGCCTCTCTTCTGTTTCCCATCTGTTTTCCTTTCTGATTTTCTACTTGAGACAATCTGTGACTCTATTCATTTGTTCACTCACTAACATTTAAACACAAACTGTGTGCCCGGCCCTGTGCTAGGTTGCAGGGGATGCCACTATATAGATGAGAAGATCAAGACCCTGTCCTCTGGGATTCCACAGATTCTCCGGAGAGCCTGCGTAAAGACAGGTCATTACAATGCCAATACCAAGTGATAAGGGCTATTGCTGTCCTTGGACTCTGAATTCCTCTATCTCTGTTACAGACCAGTGCCTCTGAATCACTGTTAAAATGCAGGTTTCTCACCCCCAGTCCTAAGGTTTCTGACTCATTCATTCAATCCACAAATATTGATGAAGACTGTCTTGTGGTGGGCACTTTTCCAGGCAGTAGGGATGCGGTAGAGACAGAACTTACCAAGGCCCTGTCCTCGCTGAGCTTGCGTTCTATGTCTGGGCTGACTGAGCCCGGGGATCTTCCTTTCTCATCAGATCTGCTGCAGGTGGTCCTTGGACCACCCATTGGAGGCCTCTCCTAAGTCACGCTTCGCTGTGTTTATGGTATGGGGGGTGGTTCATGCAGCTTTCTGTACAGTGGGGGAGCGGCCCGTTCCAGCCCTTCCCTCCTGTGCTGGCTTTCCCAGGCAACTCCCAAGAGGTGGGGGGAGTCCCAAGAAGACTGAAGACTGGGTGGTGTGTGGGGACTCCCTGCCATGCCTGGC
Organism: Ateles fusciceps; assembly: GCA_036589455.1. Classification (NCBI taxonomy): domain Eukaryota; kingdom Metazoa; phylum Chordata; class Mammalia; order Primates; family Atelidae; genus Ateles; species Ateles fusciceps. The sequence goes on from JAZHEH010002047.1 coordinate 4,431,334, forward strand.
ACTTCCTCCTCCTGGCCAAAAAAGCGAGGCACCTAGCACCCACTCCTTCATTTTTTTTTTTAATTTTTAGAATTTATTCATTTAGAGACCGGGTCTTGCTCTGTCACCCAGACTGGAGTGCAGTTTCATGATTAATAGCTCCCTACAGCCTCAAATTCATGGGCTCAAAGGATCCTCCCGCCTCAGCCTCCCAAATAGCTGGGACTACAGGAGTGCACCACCACTCATGGCTTTTATTTATTTATGGTAGAGACAATCTCACCATGGTGCCCAGGCTGGTCTTGAACTCCTGGCCTCAAGCAACCCCCCTGCCTCGGCCTCCCAAAGTGCTAGGATTCAGATGTGAACCACTGCACATGGCCTCCGTCATTCTTTTTTTTTTTTTTTTTGCCGTGATAGTCTTTTCACTGTGGGGTTGAAGTCTAAAGGATACTGTTCCTCACTTTATGTCTGTGTTTGAGGAGACCTTTCCCCGGCACCTGTCTGCACCTCTGTGTCTGCAGCCACACTGGGTCACGTCCATATCTGTACCTCCTTGCCTCCCTGCGCGGCTTCTCACAGCATCCATCCACCTGAGGTTGGTCAAGCCTGGTGCTGTACCACGCCGAGCGTTGGGCACCGGGGCCAGAGAGGTGTGTGGCAGCTCTAGCCTGAAACACAGGGTGTGGTGACCCTCCTTCTCGCATCTAAGCTGTGTGGTTATGGGCACTGCAGGCCTTAGCCTCTCGGAACCTGTGAATCAATCATCTCATCCATTTCTTGCACTCTCTTTGTCTCTCAAGAGCTGTCAGTCTGGGGACCTCCGGCCTTCCTGAGCTGCTCTGTTGCTCATGGGCTGGCAGGGGCCTCTGAGAAGGGGTGTCTCTGGCCTCCATGGCCCAGCCATGTGGTGCCCTCCCCCTCCTCAGCCCACTCCTGCCTTATGCCTGCAGGCTGCTTCGAGGAGACGCCGTGGTGGAGCTGGGCCTCAACGATTACCTAGACATTGTCTGTCCTCACTATGAAGGCCCAGGGCCCCCTGAGGGCCCTGAGACATTTGCTTTATACATGGTGGACCGGCCAGGCTATGAGGCCTGCCAGGCAAGGGGCCCCGGGCCTACAAACGCTGGGTATGCTCCCTGCCCTTCGGCCACGTCCAATTCTCAGAGAAGATTCAACGCTTCACACCCTTCTCCCTGGGCTTTGAGTTCTTGCCTGGAGAGACTTACTACTACATCTGTGAGTAGCCAAGGGCATGCTGGACACCTCCTGGGAAGGGTGGGGAGGGGGAGGGGAGAGGCCTGGGAAGAGGAGGGGGCTGGTCTCTAATGGACGTGGGGGCGTGGGCTGAACTCAGGACTGAGGAGGGAAATGTCTAGAAAGGAGAAAGTAGGAGGAGTGAGGAAAGGGGCCAGGGAGGTGAGAGGCCTGGATGGGGCCTGATACATGGGTGTGGCCCCAAAGTAAGGAAATGCTTTCCAGGGACCTGGAGGGAGAGAAAAGCTGGGAGGGTCTGAAACAGTCTAAGGCATACGAAGGGGTGACTCCCTGTGCTAACTTTTTCCCAATTTCCCACTACCCAGCGGTGCCCACTCCAGAGAGTTCTGGCCAGTGCTTGAGGCTCCAGGTGTCTGTCTGCTGCAAGGAGAGGAGTAAGTGGGTTAGGGGCATGGACCCTACTGGCTAATCTGGGGCCCTGGGAAGGAGGGGGAGGAGTGAGAAGAATCTAGGAGCATCAGACCCCAAGGGTCCTGGTGAAGCTTCAAGCTGTGACCTCTTCTTCCCATTTAGCCTTATGGGAGCTCCCACTGCACCACCCTCCCCCGACTTCTTTTTTTTTTTTTTTTTTTTTTTTTAAGAGACAGAGTCACTGGGCATAGTGGCTCATGCCTGTAATCCCAGCACTTTGGGAGGCCGAGGCAGGTGGATCACCTGAGGTCAGGAGTTCGAGACCAACCTGACCAACATGGTGAAACCCCGTCTCTACTAAAAATACAAAAAATTAGTCGGGGAGTGGTCCTGGGGTCGAGTGATCCTCCTGCCCCAGCTTCTCCAGTAGGTGGGATTACAGGCCTATGACACCACAACTGGCTAAATTATTTTTTATTTTTTGTAAAGATGGGATATCACTGTGTTGTCCAGGCTGGTCTCAAACTCCTGACCTCAAGAGGTCCTCCTGCCTCCCAAAGCATTGGGATTACAGGCGTGAGCCACCATGTCTTGTGTGGCCTCACTGTACAATGTTTTTTTCTTTTGAGACAGAGTCTCGTTCTTGCTCTGTCACCCAGGCTGGAGGGCAGTGGTGTGATCTCAGCTCACTGCAGCCTCACCCTCCTGGGTTCAACCAGTTCTCCCGCCTCAGTCTCCCAAGTAGCTGGGACTGCAGGCATGCACCACGCAGCTATTTTTTTTTCTTTTTAGTAGAGGCGGGGTTTCACCATGTTGGCTAGGCAAGTCTCAAAGTCCTGGCCTCAAGTGATCCACTTGCCTCAGCCTCCCAGTGTTGGGATTACAGGTGTCAGCCATTGCACCCAACCTACTGTACACTTTTTTAAGGTGGGCCAAGAGAATGGAGTGTCCGAGGCCAGGCCCTTCAAGGCCTTAGCTGGGTTGCTTGTCTCTAGTGCAATTTGGGGAAGGCTTGGAAGTTGGAGCTTAGAAAGGATGAGGTCATAGATCATGGGAAGGGAGTGGCTAGTTTGGGAGACCCTGGAGGACGGGGAAGGAGGGAACTGCTGATGGGAAGGGCAGGAAGGGGGCCACTAAAGTGGGAAGAACCCTAACCCTAACACTAACCCTAACCACCTCCCCTCACAGAGTCTGAGTCAGCCCATCCTGTTGGGAGCCCTGGAGAGAGTGGCACATCAGGGTGGCAAGGTGGGGGACACTCCCAGCCCCCTTGTCTCTTGCTATTGCTGCTGCTCCTGATTCTTCGTCTCCTGCGAATTCTGTGAGCCAAGCAGAGCTTCCCTCTCACCCCAAAGAGCCAGAGCCCTCCCAGGACCCCCTGGAGGAGGAGGGACCCCTCCTGCCTACACGGGGGGTACCAATCCACACCAAGATGGAACATTGATGGGGAAGATCAGAGGGTTTGAGGTGACCCTTGCAGGTGCCTGTCCCCTCATCATAGACTAAAGAAGAACTGCAGGGAGCCCTGGACACCCTGAAGCAGAGGCAAGACAAACACAGGTGTTTTGCAGGCTGTTCTGAGGGTCTCAACCTATCCCCCAGGAGGACTGGGATTTGGTATGATCAGATCCTCAAGCCAGCTGAGGGCCAAGGCTGAAGACCTGGGGATAGGTGGATTGCTGGACCAGGGCAAAGAAGAAGCCCTGCCATCTGTGCCCTGTGGACCTCTTCCCTGGGGCAGCACCTTGCCCCCCCCCAGGGGGTGACTCGATTGTCTTCTATGAAGACGGACTCTTCATGAGGTTGAATTTCATGCCAGTTTGTATTTTTAAAAGTATCCAGACCAAACCTTCAATAAACCACCCATCTTTCTGTTGCCCTCCCCCAACCTACTGCCCTCAGGCCCCTTCCCCTGATAGCAGGACTCCCTGTGGCCTGTGCTCTCAGCTTAGCTTGGCCTGACCTCCATGCCAGCTGTGCTCAGGCCATCCATGCCAGGCCTCAGTGGGCACCCCCTCTGGGCAGTGTGGGGTGGGTGCCAGTGGCAGCTGTGGAGCTTGGCACCCTCTCTCACCTCCCCAGCCGGCTTCCTGTGCTGAGGAGGGGGCAGATGCTCCTGACAGCCCATCCACTTGGGGCCCTGCCCAAGTCCTGGTAGCACCAAGCAGGGTGCCCAGCAAAAGCAAGGCGTAGTATTAATAGGAAGCATCTGGGTTTCAGAATGCCTGGGTCCCTGAGAGCTGGTCATCCCTCTCCCTCCCCAAGGGCCCTCTGGGCGGTGCCTGGCCTAGAACTGGGAAGGTGGGGTCAGATCAAAGCCTCCTTCCCCAGCGGCCTCTTTGTTCTTAGCTTTTATAAGGAGGAGGAGGTGGGGCTGAGGAGGGAGGGCCCCCTCTGCTCTCAGCCCACACTGTCTCTTCTACCTCTGGCAGGCGAGGCTATGATCCCCCACAAGGCCAAGTGGGGCCTTCTTTCTGAATGGTGTCCTGGGTGGTGCCTGGATAAGGGGGGCCCCTTCCCCTGCAGCTGTGCTTTACCCGCGCCGGTGCCCCGCAGCCTCCACTGGCACGGTGCCGGCCTGCCTGGCACCGAGCCAGCGATCGATAGGTGGCTGTTGTGCTGATTAGCTCGGCCCGGCTGCGGCAGCGAGAGGCAGCGTGTGAACACGGTTGGGGGAGTGCAGGGGAGACGGGGGAGGGGGGCGGAGGGAGGGCTCTAGGGGTCCAGAGACCAACACAGAGGTGCTAGAGTTTTCGAGCTCCTCCCCCACCCTCTTGCACACCTAGGTCAGATCCCGGTCTCTCGGAGGGGGCGGGTGCCCTGTCCCTTGCCACCGCGCACCGATTTCGGCTGTCATCGTTCATGTTAATTCCATTGCTCTGACTGAGGCCTTGGGTGGACGGCAGCACCGCGGGCAGAACAGACCCCAGTCAGTCCCTTCCTCCCCATTCGAGGCCACCTTTCAGAAAATGCCTCTTGTAGGTAGGTGCATGTATCAGGACCTTCACCCCAAACCTTGGTCTTTAGCGGGGGCGAGGCTCTGGGGCGCAAAGAAGAGGGTGGCGTCGGCTAGAGAAGCTATGGGCTAAGTCTTCAGGTTCTGGGTTCAAGTTCCATCTTTACCGTCAATCAGGAGGGTGTCTATACGTTGCCATGGAAACCGACTTACTGCTACCTCCGCCCCTCCCAAGTGAAGCCATAGGCGGAGTAGACTGGGAGCGCCTGGTTAGCAGCCCTTGCCCTGAATTGAGAACTGTGGGGGTCTCACCCAGCTCCCAACGGCCCCAGGCCACCCCCCCACCTTCACGGAACAAGGCGGGCGCGCTCGCTCCCGCGGCTGGGGCTGGCGCGCAGATCCGCTGCTGATAAGAACGCATGTGCGAAAGAGACGCGGGGCCCTGTCGGCTTTCCCGCACTCAGACGCACGCCCTCACTGTCGGGCTCTTCCACTTAACACGGACACACGCCCCTGCCGGCCGCCCAGCCCCTTGCAGGTGCAAGGGCGGATGCCTCTGCGACCAAGGGAGCTGGCTGGGGAGGTGGGGCGCGGGGCGGGGGTTTGTAAACTAGGACCGCCCAGCCACAGGCGCTCAGGCCAAGCCGGCCTTCCCTACACTCACTTTCCTCATAGCCTGCGCGGGCGGCTGATTCAGTCCCGGGGCGCGCCCCCATGGAAAGCCTGGGCCAAGTCCACTCATAGGGCCGAGACCGGCTGCAGGTGCTGGGAGGTCTTCCGGGCACAGGGCCTTACCCACGAGAAGACCTCGAGGCGCGTTCCAGGGTGCGGTTCCAGGAGGCTGGGCACGCCTGCAAGTTTTGGGGCGTCACCGATCTCCCCCTAAACTCAGTAGCGTTAGGTGGCTTAGGGTGGGGCCCTCAATTTGCTGGGCCTGCCCAAGTCTCTCCCCGAATAGATGCGAAAACTCCACTCTTCTTTACCTCGCCCTATCTCCTTGTTTGAAAGCCTGAGAGTCTCAGCGACCGGGAATCCTGCTCCACACTTTCTGGGGTTGCAAATCTTCCCTTTTCTTCTCCAGATTCAACCCTGAAATTTTGTTCTTTTTCTGTCACCTACCCTTTTTCTTCTTCCCTTTTGTTAGTTCCTTCTTTCCTTTCTTTATTTTTCATTCATTCAGCACATTGTGAGCTTCCAGCGCGCCTTTCAGTAGGCCAGTCACTAGCTGGGGTCGTCGGGGGATCCCCAGCGGTGACGCAATTGAAAAGGGTGCACTCTGGCTTCTAAATAGCCAATAGAATCCCCGGGGCCTGGGGCATGAGGTCATCAGCGGTGATGCCCATTGGTTCAGGTCTAGAAGTGAGGAGGGGTCCCCATAGCAACCGACGGTGCGTCCGAGTGCAACCTGGAGAGTAATGTTTGCCTGAGCTGCTGTGGCAGCTTGGGTGAGTGCTTGGGATGGGGTGTGGAAGCTGGGGTGGAGCTCAGCTTCCCAGGTCCTGCAGCCCTAGCCCAAGCAAGCTCTTATTTCTCTTGAGATGCTTTTTCTCACTCAAAGTAATGGTCAGGACCACTTAACGCAGAAAGATTAGGAGTGGGTTGGTTATCGGCGACAGCATTGGGGTCCTGGGTGCAGAGCTGCTGCCACCAGGAATGTCAGTGCTGAGATCCTGTGTTCATCTGCATATCGTCTGCATCTCATTTGCATTCTCTTCATTTAAGGTCAAAGTGGGCAGACATCTCCACATCCCCAGCCCCGTCGCTTGTCTGTTTCTGGAATCTATCCCTGAGTGGCTCTGTAATCTGTCCCTCAGTTCTCCACGTTCATACCCCGCCTCTCCTCCCACTCTCGTGTCTGCTAGGGACGGGATGGGGGCAAAGCCAGCTACAGGAGAAAGGATAAGGAGTTTGTTCTCCCTCTGGATGTTTGGTGACAGATGGGGAGTGCTGGTCTGTACTGCCTGGAGACTAAATTGGCAAAGCCAGTGGTGGGGGAGGTGCCCCGGCTGGGTGGAGGGTCTCCAGGGCCAAATCACCCACATGTCTGGCAGGGTGCTGGAACTAGGGATGCCTGGTTCCAGCAAGGGGCAGGCCCGCCCACCTGTCTGGTGCCAAGGCAGCTTCCTTCCTCCAATTAAACACTAATGAGGTGTCATTAACCCTTACCTCGCCTGCCAGCCCTCAGGTGGAACTCAAATTCATGGTCTCACACTGAGGGGAAGGGGGAGGAAAGGAGGGCTTCTGGGGGAGCTGAGTGGTGGTGAGGGGACCAAGAGAAAGGAAGCCAGGGTCAGAGGCCTGAGCAGCGTTCACGGTTATCCTCTGCGGGCTTCTGGAGTCTAGAAATGGTGTCCCACTGGGAGAATGCTTGTATTCCTTTGTTCCTTCATTCAACAATTACTAAGCACCTCACCTACTCCTACTAAGTAAATACTAGGCTGCATACTAGATGCTGGAGATACACACTTGCAAAAGACAAGATCCTTTCCCTTAAGGGATCTTCAGATTGCCCGAGGAGAGAGACTGGCCAATGAATAATTATAATGCAAAGTGAAAATGCTAATATACAGCTATATACGAAGTGTTATGGGAACACAGGGAAAATGGGTCGTCAGAGAAGGCTTTGATTTTGAAGGACAAAGTTTACGGCAGAGAGGGGATGTATAGAAGTCATGCTGTCTGTAGGCTTGACAGTGTGAGGCTGTGTCTGGATGTGTTTTCAGGACTGCTGGTGTCCGCCCTCCCAGAGCTGCGTGTTTGGCATCGTATGTATGTGTGTGAGTATGTATGTGTGTGTTGTGTCTGGAATCCCTTCTCCTGAAACACATTGTGGTTTTATTACAGATCAATGTTTGCTGTGAAGCTCTTGAGCAGATTGGCCTGAACCTGCCCAGCCCAGGGGAGGGGAAGTGGAGAACTGATGTTGGCTCCTTGGGAAAGGGTGGGCAGGCACCATCTTCACACCTGGGGCCCAGACCCCTGGCTGCCCAAGTGGCAGCAGGCTGAACAAGGAAGGCAAAGTGTTGGGCCCCAGGCTTTGGTAGGGTGTGCCCAGGCTGTAGTCCCCTCTGTCCCTAACTCCTCAGAGGAGACACGGAGACCTGGGGGTTACTGCTACCCCTCCCCCACCAAGATCTCAGGACCCCTCCCCCAACCTGTTCATCTTCTGTCTGTGGAGGAGCAGGCCGGCTCAGACCTGTTCGCTGGCTCTCCCACAGGGATCGGATCCTTTCCAGGGGACACAGAGGGCTAGGGAATGCTGGAGCTTACTGGGTAGCCGCCAGATACTCCACCCTGGCCCTCTGAGGCTCCCGCCATCCTGGATTCTCCCCACCCACTCTGGGGTGCCACTCTTCAGGTTTTTGCCCAGACACAAACATCTTTGCCAAGGAAGCCTTCAATCACTAGGCAGAGGGTGGGGGCCAGAGCTCTGGCAGGGAAGACTTGCTGGGGGGGGGCTGGTTGTGATGCTACTCAGAGACCTTTGCTCCAATCTCTCTGCCTCCTTGCAGTCACTTTCTTCCTTTCTTTCTTTTCTTTTCTTTTTTCCTTTCTTTCTTTTTTAAGAGGCAGGGTTTCACTCTGTTGCTCAGGCTGAAGAGTGTGATCATAGCTCACTCCAGCCTCGGACTTGTGGGCTCAAGTCATCCTCCCGCCTCAGCCTCCCAAAGTGCTAGGATTGATTACAAGTGTGAGCCACTGGGTGGGCATTGCAGCCACTTTCTAGAAAACGAAACTTTGGTGAAAGTCTGGATCTAGGAAGACTTTTGGGGCTTAAGGAGAGTCTCTGGAGTCTGAGGAGGTCAAGGACCCCTTTTCCACACTGTCGAGGATAGTGACCTTTTTTTTTGACTGTAATCACCTCTTCTCATTTCATCTAATCTTTTCCTACCCCTTCCATACTTTCCAAGCCCTAGGTCACATCTCTCACTGTGATAGCTATTAGGAAAGCTTGGAAATGAGGGGAGAACAAATGGAAAAGAGAGTCTGGGCTGGTCTAGGTGGGCAGACCTCAGGAGATAACCTCTTCATTTTGTTTTTTTTTTTGTTTGTTTGTTTGAGACGGAGTCTTGCTCTGTCACCAGGCTGGAGTGGCATAATCTCGGCTCACTGCAACCTCTGCCTCCTGGGTTCAAGCGATTCTTCCACCTCAGCCTCCCAAATAACTGGGACCACAGGCATGTGCCACCACGCCCAGCTGATTTTTGTATTTTTAGTAGAGATGGGGTTTCACCATGTTGGCCAGGATAGTCTCGATCTCTTGACCTTGGGATCCGCCCGCCTCAGCCTCCCAAAGTGCTGGGATTACAGGCGTGAGCCACCGTGCCCGGCAATAACCTCTTCATTATAAGAAACCCTCCATGAATCCAGTGCCTCTTGGATCCTAAACACGTGCTAAGTGCTTCCCAGACATTATATATCTTAATCCTCATAAGGACCAGCTCCCTGAGGTGGGGCATTATCATCCCCATTTTACAGATGACGAAGCGGTCTCAGAGAAGTTAAGTGACTAGCATAGCTAGTGAGTGGTAGAACTGGAATTCGAATCCAAGCCCAGGCGGCTCACTGCTGGGCCAATACTGCGTTCCTCTCATCTTTTCTCAAAATACATTCAGAGGACTCACACACACCTCTAACGTTAACACCCCAGAGCTGCCTCCCTGCTCCAGGCTTCTTGGCTTGCTGGACTCATCAGAGGGATCAAGACAGGACTAGAATTAGAGGTGATTACACCCCGACACCACCCACCAAGCCCTGCATGCTAATTTCCTGTGAACTGGACCACACAGCAGTGCACCATGTTCCTGCTGTCAGTCATGGATGTGGTTCCACATGAACTCGAGGATGTCAGAGCACCCGCGGAGCCATGCTGACACACACACTTGGAAGCCAGAAGACATGTGCATCCCCCTTCCTGTGGCACCCAGGTTTCCCTGGGACTGCACCAACAGCCTGCCTGGGCTGGGGGCACACACAGGCCCCGTGCGAGGTGCAGAACCTGTGAATATTTCATGCCTGGAGCTGGCAGCTGCCTCTCTCGCTCACACGTGTGCCCGATCTTGCCTCTCACAGGCTCCTTGTTTATTTGTTTAATGAATTATTTATCCATGGACCGTGCTTCCCTCCTGACCTCCCCTTCCCCAGGCCCTAGCCTCCGTGATTTATTGAACACAGCTCAGCTCTGTGGTTGCCACCCACTGTCCCAGGAGCTGCCTTGGGCCACACAGCCTGAGAAGTCCCTGTGCCCCACACCTGCTCATCTCTCCCTGCTTCCTTGGCCTCTGAGGGATGGAGGAGAGTGAGGCACCATGTCAGAGTCCTCCCAGGAGCTGAGCTCGGTGCCCCTGGAGAGATTGTGGCAGCCAGCAGCGTACTAGCAAGCCCAAGGGTCAGAGCCTGCAGGTGAGGAGGAGGAGGCCTGAAGCCCTGAAAACAAGACCAGCCCATGGACGGAGCTCCAGCCTCCACAGAGGCCCTCATCCTACAGAGAGGTAGCTCAGGGCCCAGGCCTTAGACACCAGTTTTTCACACTATGGATTGTGATCCATTGGGGGATGAAGTCAAGAAGTCAATTTTATGGGCCTCAACCAGCTTTTTATTGTTTTTACTTTTAAGACTAGAACAGAGGAAAATATCAGAGTGCATCCTCTGTAGTAAGGGTAAATATTGTTTCATGAAACTTACTCAGCTGGGCGCGTGTGGCTCACGCCTGTAATCCTAGCACTTTGGGAGGCTGAGGTGGGTGGATCACCTGAGGTCAGTAGTTCAAGACCAGCCTGGCCATCATGGTGAAACCCCCATCTTAAAAAATAAATAAATAAATAAATAAAAATAAATAAAAAAAAAAAAAGAAATAACTACTCAGTTGTGTGTGTGTGTGTATGCGTGTGTGTGTTTGAGTGTGCGTGTATGAGTGTGTGTGCGCGTGTGTATGAGTGTGTGTATGAGTGTGTGTGCATGTATGAGTGTGTGTATGAGTGTGTGTGCGTGTATGAGTGTGTGTTACTGAATTGCAATCCAAAATATCTTCCTACTGTGGTGGATCACAGGAACAACTTGAGTTACAGTTATACACAAACGTCTAGACCCCATCAATAGAGGCCTGGGTCCTTCCGTGACTCACATGCCAGAGAGAGAGGCCTAAGCCTTTAGATTAGGCCCCAGGCATGTGGACAGTGGCTCAGGTCTTATACATAGGGACTCAGTCCCTAGAGAAGCCCAGACCTTATGAATAGAGGCCTATAGACAGGCGTAGGCATTATAACTAGAAGCATATGTCCTGTAGACAGAATTGTCATATATAGCTGTACAGTTTGTGCATGGCACAAAGGGGAAGGGGACATCAGCCCAAGCTCCCTCACTAAGACAGGGAGCCACATACAGCCACCTCTCACTGAAGGAAGCAGTACCTTTGTTTTGCACAAAGCCACCACTTGCCAAGACAGGCACCCTAGGGACTGAGCCTGCAAAGAAGGGTACTTTCTCTAATTCACACAAAGGCCCAAATCAGCTAGCAGCCCTGTGGATAGAGCCCCAGGTGGACAAAGCACTAGATCCCATGGGTACAGACCTAGGCTCTCAAGAGAGAATCTCGACTTCAAAACCAGACGCCTCCACCCCATAGAGAGAGCTGCTTAAATCCTGTAGAGAGGGCTCCAGACTCTAAGAGAAGGGCTCAGTTATTACTGGAGGGTGGGTGTGGGGGTGCTAGGTTCTAAGTACCCAGGCCTTATAGAAAAAGGCCCAAATCCTTAAGCAAAACCTTGATTCCATAAACAGGGATATGTGTTTTCTAAAATGGAATTTAAAGTCCTAGACCAAACCAGCAAGCTCCCATTCACTATGAGTATGGGCAGCGTCTCTGCCAACTGTGGGCCCTACAGAGAGAAGCTGACCTTGTGGAGCAGGGAATATGATTTGAGTGGTGGGGCTGGGATTTGTGGCACCCGGAGTAAGCAGGTTAGCATCATTTGGGTGAAACAAATCTCCCTAGAGATGAGGAGCCTAGGGGGAGGGGAGAGCTGTTTGCAAAGTCCCCCACTCCCATCCCAAGGGGCCTAATTTATTTTCTGGCTCCTGAGAAGGAAGAAGAGATCTCCTGGGGTGGAGAGGAGCCCAGAGAGGACAGAGCCTACTCTCACCTGGCAGCAGTCAGACACAGAGTCTATTCTGGATGGCACCGCCCCTGCCCCCAGCCTAGCACCTGAAGATGACTTGTGGTGGAGACCCTGTCCTGCCACATATAAGCAGATGAGGGGGGTGCCTGCGTGTTCTCTCTCCCGCAGCACAGAAGCAAGGTAGCGGCATGCCTGTCTTCCTGGACACAGGTGGTTGGCTTGGGTTCTGAGAACCCAGTTAGGCCTGGTTCCGCCTGGTCTGGGACTCTCCAAAGAGACGAGATAAGGGGTGGATAGCCTTAGGTCTGGTTTCTGAACCCTTTTCCTCAACTTCTACTTCCTAGGAAAGAGAGAGGAGGAGAGCATGAAACTGTGTGTAACGGGATGCATGCGAGTTTACGTGTGTCATGTGTGGATGTGTATAGGTGTGTGCTCCTGTGTCTCTGTGCCTGGGTTTCTCCTGATCTCTAGCAGTCTGTAGTGTCCTTTCCTGCGTGTGTCTGCAAGGCATAGCTGTGCGTCCGTATGTCTGTGTCAGGTGCTTCTGTCTCTATGTTCTCTGCCTTTGGGTGACTGCACCTCTTTTCCTGAATGTGTGTGTGTGATATATGTGCTTTTGTGTCACTGTGAGGACAATGACTGCGGTGAGAGCTGGAACAAGGTGCTCTGCCCTCTGCCTCAGGATCCACGTCTCTGAGAGTAGGAGTAAGAATGCCTGGGGGACACCCCTGGCTGCCCCGGGAGAGGCCCTGCCTAAGTGCCAGTAAGGAATTCTTTGTAGGTGTCCAGGGAAGCCTGCTTTGCCCCAGCTGACTCTCTCCTTGGCTCTCTCCTGCACCTTGGGCCCTGGACCGCTGAAGGCCCTTACATCACCCAGTATTGACATTCTGGGGGCTGAGCTCTTCCACTCCTCCTCCAAGAAAGCAAGCCTCATGCTCAGCTGGGGGCTTCAGGTCACCAGCTGTCAGGGCCTTGGTGCCAGCTGAGGACTCTCCACCACCCTTCTGTGCCCACCTGAGTCCTCATGTACGCGAGAAAAGGGGGCATGGATGCAGCAGAGGCCACAGTGTTCAGAAGGGAAGGGGTTCCAGCCCTCCTTACTAACAGGTCCTGGACCCTCAGCTTCTTGTCAAGTCTGCTCCTTCACCACCACCACCAACCCCCCCTCTTTCCGAGAGATGAAAGGGCTTCCCTGAGATCGAGATCCTTATCTTGGGTTTCCAAATCTTTCTGGGAAATCCAGCCTAGGGAGCAAAAGGGCCAGGACCAGTTGTAGCAAACTGAATCCAAAAGGGAGAGGCAAAGCACGCGCCGGTCTTTCCCAAGGGGGCAGCACGGGCCCCACCTCCCACGCATCGCGCGCTCCCGGCCAGAGCGGGACGGGGCCTGTCGGGAGCGCGCCAGGGGCGGGGCTTTCGGGGGCGCGCCCAGGAGGGCGGAGGGAGAGGGCTGGGGGCGTGGCCTAAGGCTGGGGGCCGGCGGCGGCGGCAGCAGGGAGCTGGGAAGCGAAGAAGCCGGGAGCGCGGGGCTCAGTCGGGGGGCGGCGGCGGCGGCGGCTCCGGGGATGGCGGCGGCTCCGCTGCTGCTGCTGCTGCTGCTCGTGCCCGTGCCGCTGCTGCCGCTGCTGGCCCGAGGGCCCGGAGGGGCGCTGGGAAACCGGCATGCGGTGTACTGGAACAGCTCCAACCAGCAGTGAGTCGGGGGCCTGGGAGTCCGCGCGTCCGGTGTCAGTGGGAGGGGGGAGCCGGTGGGGCCGAGAAGTCCTAGGGGAACCCAGGGTGGGAGTCCTGAGAGACCAGAGCTGGGGGCTGGGAGGGGACGGAGAGGGGGACGCACTCTGTGGGCGTCTAGGAAACTCGGGGGTGTCAGAAGAGGCTGTTGGGCTATAGTCAGGAGCGCTCGGGCCGTGCGGAGGAGGCTGCTGGAGTGGCCCCCACCCCATCTTGGTTTTTCTCCGCACCCGCCACTGGTATAGCATGCCCCGGTCCCATAGTTCCCCCAGCTGGGCTGCGGTTTGGGGACAGCGGTGTGCTGGCGATAGGCCGCCGCATTTTGGGGCCCAGGATGACCTGTTTTTGGCCATGAGGGCTTCCAGGGGTTCTGTCTAGGACTCCCTCTTTTAAAAGTGGGGTCCAGAGCTGAGGCAGGGAGTCCGACCGAGCACCTCCCTAGAAGGAGGGCGATTGGGTTGTCTTGGTTGTATGGATAAGCCTAGCTGGGGTGAGCTAGGGCTGGGTCGCCGAGTTGGGGGGCCCTGGGAATGCTGCTTGGTTAGGATGGGAACGTGGGGTACCGGCGAGAGGGAAGGAGGCAGGGAGATGTCGGCGTGTCACACACACACACACGCCCGGGCTGGGGACGGCGAATGGCTCCAAGTGTGAGCGGGCGTGCGCGGCTGTCAGTGTGCGTGTGTGTCTGAGTGTGTGATTTGTGTGTCTGCGTCGGCGATCGTCTGGGGGGTGGGAGCGGGCGGCGAGTCGGGGAAGGGGCTGCGGTCGCTGTCCGCGCGGCCGGCTGCGTCTGGGCTGGGGTGGCTGTTGGCGCCGCCGCGGTCTGGGCGGGTGTCAGGGCGGCCGTGTGGTTTCCCGGGGTGCGTGGCGCGGCGGCCGGGTGCTGGCTGCGGGGCCGGGTCCTCATTCTGCTCAGTCCTTGCTGCCCTTGTCTTCTCCTCCCTGCCGAGCCGCCAGTGTATCACCCCGGCCACCTTAGTGTGTGTCTGTGTGTTGGTAGGGGGTGATCCCTGGGGGACGCTGGGGTCACTGTCACACCTGCCCGGGCGGTGGCGGCAGCACTGCCTCTGGCTCCCCACCCCGGGGACTGACCAGGGAGCAAATGGCCAGACCCCAGGGGAGGGGACCGGGAGGGGCCGGGCGGCCGCGACCCCCAACCTCCCGGGGGAGGGCTGCCACTCGCCGCTCCGCTCTTTGTTGTTTGGGGCTCCGCGCCTCCCCTCTCTCCCTCCTCGCGCCCGGAGTGTCAGACTGGGGGTGGGGATGAGCCAACGACGCCCCCCTCTCGCTTCCCATGGAAACCTCGGGGGTGGGGACGTGGCCCTTCCCCCCGGAGCGGGACTTCGAGAACTCCGGGGGGCGCTGGGGGCTGACACTCCAGCCCTATCTAGCTCAGCCCCCTCCCCCAGGCTCACACGTCTGCCCCCCACCCCGCTAGAGTCTGGCGGGGGAGCGGAGAGCTCGCAGGTGAGGGGAGCCGGGTTCCCCGCCACCCTTGGGGCACCTCGGCGTTCTTAGGGGGAAGCCAGAGCCGGAGGGCGGGGGGGATGCGGGAATAGGTTTGGTGGGGGAAGGTGTTGATCAGGTTCCCCTCCCCGCATACACCTGGGCGCAGGTGAAAGCTCAGGGAGCGGGTGGGGAGCCCGGGTTCCGGGAGCCTCCTTTCTGTCCTCTCTACTCTTCGCGGGCCTGGACCGGCAGAGGTAGGAGAGGGCGCACACCGGGCCAGGAGACTGCCGCCGCCCCCGCCTCGCTTCCCGGGCCTTTGTTGCCGCTGCGCCCGGGCTCCCCGGCTCCCTCACTGCGGCAGCCGCGGCCCCAGTAAATCGTGAGAGCGACGTGCTCCGGAGCCGAGAGTGGAGAGGGCCGGGGAGCTGGGGGCGGGGCCGACCAAGCCACAGGCTCCCGCGCCCCCTCCCCCTAGTCACGTGAGCTGGGCTCCTTGCTCCACCTCCCGTCACGTGTGGAGGGTCTCTGCCCCTTGGGGTCACGTGGGGGAGGGTCTTGCGACCCCGCCTCCTGGGGGGGTCACGTGGGAGGGTGCTGGTGGGACACGTGCCTCGGCCTCCTTTGACAGACCTGGGGGCAGTGCCCTGCACACCGGCCGCGACATAGCCCTCTGCTCCCCACTCAGTCCTTCCGTTTAGTCCCCTGGAATAGGCGAGACCTGTTCCCAATCTGGCCCAGAAACTGGGGGTGGGGGAGCTGTATTGGAGGGATGCATGAGAGTGTGAGGTTGAGGAGTCCCCTAATCCGTGAATTGAACTTGGTGGAGGGGGGAGAGGGGATGGCCGATGGCCAAAGGTATGCCCCCTGGCCTGTGTTTCATTTCTTTGCAGAACTGAGCAAGGATGTTGGTATTCGCCCGTCTCAAGAAGCCTAGGGAACATCGTTCTATAGCTGTCTCTCGACCTACCTCTGAAATATTTCTGTTGCTGATCTCTCTTTCATTCATACATTCATTCAACAAATATTTGTTGAGGCTCTACTATGTCCCTGACGGTCTTTCTGTGTTTTCTCCCCAGTCTCTGAGTCTCAGCCCTGCACCCTTCCCTCGCTGTCCCTGCTTCTCTCCTTTGCGTCTCTGTCTCGTCTCCGCCGTCTGTGGGCCTCTCTGGCCTGTTTGTCCCTCCTGTTCTCCAAGACTCTCTGGGTTCTCTTCCCTGCCTCTCTCGGTTTCTGGCTTCTCTGCGCGCCGTGTCTCCCTTCCTTTCCCCTTTCAGTGAATCCGGCCTCTGCCAACCTCCCCTCTCGGTGTGTGTCTCCCCCCTCACTCGTCTCTGTGTCTCGCTTTCGGCGGGTCTCGCGCTCCTCTCCGCCGCTGCAGATCAATAAACCTTCGCCGCCGCCGCCGCCGCTGTCGCAGGGAGGAGGGGCGGAGGTGTCGGGCGCGCTGATTCTCCGCCACCCGACGCGGCCCAGGGAAGCCCCTGCGCCCAGACCCGGACTGGCCAGACTGGGACGGTTGGGGCGCCGCGGCCCAGAGCGCTTGAGGGGCGCAGGGGTGTCAGCGTGCAACCGCCGCCCCGCGAGCGTTCCCGCCACCACCGCCACCACCCTCAAAGCCCGGGCGCGCGGACCCCACGCTGCGCACACGTGGTCCGGCCTCGCCTGCTGGAGCGAGCGGCGCGCAGCCTCGGGGGCGCGCGCTAGAGGAAAGAGGAACCCGGGTCTATGTTCCTCCTCTACCCCTTTAAGTCTGCAGCCCGGCGTCTAAGGCCGGGGCTGGGGGTGAGGGGTGGCGAGGATTTAACAAGTTCAGGGTCCCCTGGGATCCTTTCCCTACTCCCTGGTCTTGTTAGACACCCTGTTTACCTGCCCTAATTGCTCCGGGCAGGGGGAGAAGTTTGCTCCTTCCCCCGCTCCGTCCCCTCGCTCCCTCCGCGGACACTCCGGGCTAAAGGGGGCCTGGCGTGGGCAGGTGGGTCACTGAAAGAGAAAGACAGAGAGAGAGAGAGAGAGAGAGGGAGAGAGAGAGGTGTCCGGATGCGCCTCAGAGGCGGTGGAAGTCGGGAGAGACCGAAATAACGGGGTGAGGGGGCACCCCTCCAAATGGGGTGTGTCGACATTCGCCTTTCTGCAAAAGAGGCGAGAGGCTACAGGAGATGAAGTGGAGCAAGAAGCTAGAACGGTACGAAGGGGCAGGGCACAACCCAGTCCCCAGGTCCCAGCCCACCCCCCACCCTTCCGCAGGAGGTGCGGCCCTGGAGGCGGGGTTAGCTGCGGAGCTTCTCAGGGGCCTAGCGGCACCTCGGTCTCCACACTGCTGGGGGAGAGGTGAGGAGGGAGGATGACAGACTCAATTAAAGCGCCCAAGCCCAGCAGACACGTTGGATCTCCAAAGAGTCGTGGCTGGGAATTCCTGGCTCCCACCCCGTTTGTCCCCGTGCCCTCTATGTACCAATTGGGCCCAGCCACCCCACCGGCAGGTCTTTCTCTCACATGCCCAGCCTTGGGGGGGCATTTCAGGGGCTGTCCTCCCACCTAGCACAGGAGTATGTAACAGATGGCTTCCCTTCATCTGTGGTCGCCCAACAACCTTTTTTAAAAGGCTAGTCCTGCCCTGTGGAGGAAATTGAATTACCTGTAGGAATACCTTGGGTGTTGGCTTCCTCCCTGCTGGAATGGGGTGTGTTGTAGGGGGAACTGGGCGGCACAGCAGGGAGGAGCTGCTTCAGAGTGGGACTGGAAACATGGGTGAGGCTCAAAGACAGAGGTCCCAGTGTGGCTGTGCAGCTGCTCCAGACCTGGCACCCTCACCGCTGGCGGCCGACCCCCTCCCCAAAGCCCGAGGGGAAGGAACAGACTATAGGGTTGGGGATGGACAGGCAAGTCTAGGGTGGCAGCTTGGAGCCAGGCCTGGTCTAACCCGTTTTCCTGCTCCCAGTGCCCCAGGCCGAGACTCCTGCCCACCTGAGTGCCAGGGCAAGGGAGGGGCCTGAATGACCCATTACTCCCATGGGAACCGAGTGGGGCTGGTGGCATTCCTGATGACCCAAGGAGGCTGTGCCAATTCTTACTGGGGTACCCAAACATCAGTTCTCTGTGCCTCACTGCCAGACTTGGAATGGGTTGCTGGTGGAGGGGACAGCACAGGCAAAGCCAAGGAAGTGGGATGTGGGGGGGAAGGACCCTCAAGCTCCCACCCGTGCGGAGCCTTCACGATCATTTTTTAAATGGATCTAATTACTGTTTGAGGAACTGGGTGGTGCCTGGTGACATGGGGAACCAGTCCCTCCCCCTCAGGAAGCTCCCAGGGACTAGGGACCCCATACTTCGACATTCTGCCAAGTACCCCACGTCTTTCTGTGTCCACCACACTCTCCTCGCACTGCCAAGATATGTGCATTCTTACTCTAAAGAAATTAGGGAAAACCCCTGCCCCCCTCCGAGTTTCTTTCTCCATTCTGAGATTTCTCCGTCCTCACGCAGCTCAGTACCACCATCGAAGGTGTTAAGACCAACACTTTGATGGTGACTAGCAAGGCAGGTGGGGGATTACAAGGGACCCAGCATCTGCTTCACTGTCCCAAAGAGGGGATCAGGGAAATAAGAGGTGCAGCCATCTTGTCTAGGCCCTGTGCCCACTGCTTGCCCAGCATCATTAAGGGGGGGCCGTGGTGCCAGGTTGAGGAAGGAGGTGCCCAATGAGACAGAAGTTTGGGCTGGTTGGCATGATGCCATGTGGAGTCTTGGTGCTGAGTCCCTTAGCTCCCTCATCTGTTGTTTAAAGTTCCTGGGAGCCTACTTGTCCTTGGCCTCAGGGTGGGGTCTCCGTCAGGGGACTCAAGGTACAGAAGCCAGTGATACTGTAGTGTGGGGGAGGGCTGGGAGAGAGCCCCGGATTGGTGGGGTGAGCCAGTACCGGCATACGGGCCAGCACACATACAGCCCAGCTTTTCTATGTGTCTGCCGCCTATGAGTGGGCGGTGGACATATTTGTGTGTGTGCCATAGAACTTATGCATGTATATGCATGAAGCCTCCATACATGCGTCTGTGAGGGCAGGTCCTGTCGGACTGGCCCCGGGGGTGGACTGGCAGCCGCAGGGAAGCATGCTGGGGAGAAGCGACGGAGGGTGTGTGTGTCCCTCGGAAGGGATCCCTCCCACGTTCACCCTCGGCTTCCATCCCTTCCATCCCTCCTCCCGGCTGCTGAATTATGGGGGCTGGACGGAGGAAATCCGGGCCTGGGTCTGGGAGTCGCTGGGGCCTGCGCCGTTTCTGTGGTAACCAAAGCGTACGTTCCCTGCTTCCCTCCGCCCCTCTCCCTCGCCTCCTTTTCTTCGGAGGCAGGCCGGGCTTTCCTGCGCCTTTGCTACCCTCTGGTGGCCACCAGGAGAAGGACAGACCAAGAAGGAGGGCACGGAAGGAGAGTTGGGGGAGCGGCGGCACTAGGGCCCCGGGGACAGAGACAGGGCTGAGCCGCGAGGAAGCTCGGAGGAAAAGTCGGGAGGCTCCGCGGACCCTGGGGAGGGGCTGCGGAGCGGTCAGACGGAAAGCGGCTTGCCTTTGGGGTTTCTTCTCTCTGAGCCGCTTCCTCTTCCCCACAGCCTGCGGCGAGAGGGCTACACCGTGCAGGTGAACGTGAACGACTATCTGGATATTTACTGCCCGCACTACAACAGCTCGGGGGTGGGCCCGGGGCGGGGCCGGGGCCCGGAGGCGGGGCGGAGCAGTACGTGCTGTACATGGTGAGCCGCAGCGGCTACCGCACCTGCAACGCCAGCCAGGGCTTCAAGCGCTGGGAGTGCAACCGGCCGCACGCCCCGCACAGCCCCATCAAGTTCTCGGAGAAGTTCCAGCGCTACAGCGCCTTCTCGCTGGGCTACGAGTTCCACGCCGGCCACGAGTACTACTACATCTGTAAGTGACGGCGGCCGGGCGGGCGGGCTGACGCGAGTCTGAGTGACAGCCGGGCTGACGCGAGTCTGAGTGACAGCCGGGGGGGTGGAGCCCCGAGGCTCCGGGGCGGGGCCGGCGCTGCGGGCGCCAGGTCTAGGGGCTGAGAGACGCGGGAGGAGGCGTGGGCACGGGGCGCCTCAGGGGTTCAGTTCAGACGAGGTCGTGGGGCCAAGCAAGGAGTTTAGTGACAGTCCCAAGTATGGGCTACGGAGAATCGTCGTTTCTGTGAGGGACATTCTGGGTTTCGAACATCAGGGATCCCAGTTTCTTGAGGGGTGGGACCAAAGGGGCTTCTGGGGCTGACGGCGGAGCTACAGTGACCCGTGTCCAAAGGGTAGGGGAGCTCCTGAAGGACACCGCTCGAGGGGGGGGCAGTTTGGAGGGGGGTGAGAAATAGAGCCGCTGAGGGAGGGCATAGGGCACAAATTGGGCGAAAGTGACTCAGGCCCGGTCTCCTCCCCAGCCACGCCCACCCACAACCTGCACTGGAAGTGTCTGAGGATGAAGGTGTTCGTCTGCTGCGCCTCCAGTGAGTAGAATTGGCTCCGAGCCGCGCCCCCACCCTCAGCTCCCTGCTTTGGGGCTCTCCTGGCTTCCTGGGGGTGGGGGCGGAGGGCACAGGTGAGGGGGGCTTGCTCCCCAGCCGTAGCAAAGGGAGGGAATCCTGGCCCTGACTCTCCCCTCCTCTCTCCCCACTCGCACCCCACCCCGCAGCATCGCACTCCGGGGGAGAAGCCGGTCCCCACTCTCCCCCAGTTCACCATGGGCCCCAATGTGAAGATCAACGTGCTGGGTGAGTCTGCGCAGCGCCCTCTGGTGGCCACTGCTGGAACCTCAGCCCCCGCCCCGGTACCTGCTCACCTCGCATGCCTTCCCCGGGGGCACTGACCCTTCCTACCCCGTGGGTGGTCACGTCCCTGGCTCCACTGCTGCTGCCGCTGCCGCGTGCCCCTGCCCCGGCGCGCAACCCAGCCCTCACCAGTCTCTCTATTCTCTGTCCACAGAAGACTTTGAGGGAGAGAACCCTCAGGTGCCCAAGCTTGAGAAGAGCATCAGCGGGACCAGCCCCAAACGGGAACACCTGCCCCTGGCCGTGGGCATCGCCTTCTTCCTCATGACGTTCTTGGCCTCCTAGCTCTGCCCCCTCCCCTGATGGGGAAAGATGGGGCGGGGCTTGGAAGGAGCAGGGAGCCTTTGGCCTCTCCAAGGAAAGCCTAGTATTGGGGCCTGGACCCCTCCTCCCATGGCTGGAAGTGGGGCCTGCACCATACATCTGTGCTCGCCCCCTCTACCCCCTCCCCCCCCAGGTAGGGCACTGTAGTGGACCAGGGGCAGGGACAGCCATGGGTCCCAGGTGGCCTTGTGGCTCTGGTAATGTTTGATACCAAACTTGGGGGCCAAAACAGGCAGTCCTCAGGACTCCCTGGCCCCTGGTACCTTTCCCTCACTCCTGGTGCCCTCTCCCTTTGTCCCCCAGAGAGACATATACCCCCAGAGAGAGCAAATCGAAGCGTGGGAGGCACCCCCATCACTCTCCTCCGGGGGCAGAACATGGGGAGGGGACTAGATGGGCAAGGGACAGCACTGCCTGCTGCCTGCTTCCCCTGTTTACAGCAATAAGCACGTCCTCCTCCCCCACTCCCACTTCCAGGATTGTGGTTTGGACTGAAACCAAGTTTACAAGTAGACACCCCTGGGGGGGGGGGCGGGCAGTGGACAAGGATGGCAAGGGGTGGGCATTGGGGTGCCAGGCAGGCATGTACAGACTCTATATCTCTATATATAATGTACAGACAGACAGAGTCCCTTCCCTCCTTAACCCCCTGACCTTTCTTGACTTCCCCTTCCAGCTTCAGACCCCTTTCCCACCAGGCTAGGCCCCCCACACCCGGGGGACCCCCCTGGCCCCTCTTTTGTCTTCTGTGAAGACAGGACCTATGCAACGCACAGACACTTTTGGAGACCGTGAAACAACAACGCCCCCTCCCTTCCAGCCCTGAGCCGGCAACCATCTCCCAGGACCTTGCCCTGCTCACCCTATGTGGTCCCACCCATCCTCCTGGGCCTTTTTCAAGTGCTTTGGCTGTGACTTTCATACTCTGCTCTTAGTCTAAAAAAATAAACTGGAGATAAAAATAACTGAGTGTGTGTGATTTCAAGGGCCATCACCCTTCTGTTAGACTGGTTAAACCCGAGGTCACAGGGCCTGGGTGGGGAGAGGGAATACTGGGGCCAAAGAGTCACAACAGGGTGTTCAGACCATTTTCTGCAGCTCATCTTTACTATGGCAGTGCTGCGTGGAAAGAGCAACAGGGGCCTCCAGGCTGGGCCTGGTTGACTTTGGGCAAATCACTCAACCTCTCTGAGCCTCAGGTATCCCACCAGAAAGACTGGTTACCGTATCTCTCACACAGGGAATTAAAGGCTCCATCAATTATGGTTTCCACCTTTTCTTCCCTTTCCATTCTGTAATCGAGGTTCTTGACTAGAGTCTATGGATTTCAGGGGATTTGAGAACCTAGGCAGAAAAAATATCCGTCTTTATTTTCACTCACCTATAACTGAAATTTAACATTCTCTTGTGTGCTTGGGCAGCAAGCCATAATAGTATTAATAGTACCTGTGACTTTGTAACCAGAAATCACAGATGTTTTCAGGCTGCATTACAGTTGTTGAGGATATCTCAAAATATCGTTTACACTCATCAGTTCTTTGAAATGATCATAGTTGTTATACCTTCCTCATTTTTAACGTGTTAATAAGAAAGCATATATATTACTATATCAGGAAATGTAAATGCTTTGATAATATAATTAGCTTCCTTTATAACCCTTCGTAATTTTATTCATGTCTAACATTATGCCCAAGGGGTTGGGAGTTTGCTGGGGCTGGGGCTGCTATAACTACACCACCCTGCATGGCTCAGGAGGGTAGAGGGGACAGAAGGCAAAAGACAGGAGAATGGCCACTTCCCAGGAGCCCCAGGGTGAGGTCAGGGTTGACAGGCTGGCGCAGCATAAGGGAGTGTGGATAGGGGCTGAAATGTACCTGGGACTTCACTTGCTCAGCCAAGTGACCGGTCCAGGGAGGGGACACCTTCCTACTGCCAAGCTGTGCACCCATGGGACTCCATCCCACCCCAGGATCTCTAATTGGCACTGTATGGGCAGGCCGGATCCTGCGTGCCCCTGCAGCTCTTGCCAGCTGCTTTGTGAGAGTGAGCCTTTGGCAGTAGGGAGTGTGTTTTCTCCCCCTCTCTACCCATAAAACATGGAAAATGGAATCTCAGCTGGACTCTGGAGAGTGGGTGGGTTTCCCAGTGGCAGAACAGGGAGGCGTGTGGGGTGGGAGAGCAGGTGGGGAAAGAGACCAGGGGCAGCCAGTAGACCAGTCAGACCTCCCTACGGACTGATAAGACCGAAAAGCTGAGCTGTCCATCCAATTGTCCACGCACTTGATCCACATTTATTGAGGACCTGCCGAGTGCCAGGCTCTATCCTGGGTACTGGAGACACAAAAAAGACATAGCCTCTACCCCCAAATAAGCTCAAAATTTAGTATGTGTTGATGTATGAGCAGAAATCGGTAACACACACATACATAACTGACAACATAACAAGCTCCTTCAAGGGTAAATGCCTGGGGGCTGTGGGAACGCCAAGAAAAAGCACATACTTGCCTAGGGACAGAGGGAATAGGCTTCAGGGAGGAGGAGGTGCACAGAGCTGGGGCTCTGCTGGGGGAGAATCTCGAAGGCTTTGAAACCTGCAGACTGAGGACCTGCCTCATGAGGGACCCCTTGGCAGTGGGTCTGGGTTGCAGGCTCCCTTCAGTCCCTGGGCCAGGCGGGGATAGGGGCGGCCAGCTGGGATGGGGAGGGTGTGGCAGATTCAAAAATTCAGGAATGGTAAGACGGTGAAAGGGCCAGATGCTTTGGGCAGGAACTGGAATAAGCCAACTTCCATTCACTGAGCACCTACTATGTGCCGAGGGCTGCGCCTTTGTAAGCCTCACTATTCCAATAGCACAGATGAGGATCTAAGACTAGGGTCACACAGCCTGGCTAATGATGGGTCTGGCATTCAAAATGGGTCTACTGGAGGCTGAGGTGGGAGGACCACTTGACCTCAGGATTTGATGCCAGCCTGGGTAACATAGCAAGATCCCATCTTTTATTTTTTATTTTATTTTATTTTTTTGGACAAAGTTTTGCTCTTGTTGCCCAGGCTGGAGTGCAATGTCAAGATCTCCGCTCACCACAACCTCCACCTCCTGGGTTCAAGCGAGTCTCCTGCCTCAGCTTCCCAAGTAGCTGGGATAACAGGCATGTGCCAGCATGCCCGGCTAATTTTTTGTATTTTTAGTGGAGACAAGGTTTCTCCATGTTGGTCAGGCTGGTCTCAAACTCCCGACCTCGGTGGTCCACCTGCCTTGGCCTCCCAAAGTATTGAGATCACAGGCATGAGCCACCGCACCGAGCTCTTTTATTTATTTATTTATTTATTTTGAGATGGAGTCTCACTCTGTCACCCAAGCTGGAGTACAGTGGCACCATCTCAGCTGACTGCAACCTCCGCCTCCCGGGTTCAGGTGATTCTCGTGCCTCAGCCTCCTGAATAGCTGGGAGTACAGGCGCACACCACCACACCTGGCTAATTTCTGTATTTTTAGTAGAGACAGGGTTGGCCAAGATGGTCTCAAATTCCTGACCTCATGATCCACCTGCCTCAGCCTCCCAAGGTGCTGGGATTGCAGGCGTGAGCCACTGTGCCCAACCGACCCCATCTTCAAAAAAACAAAACAAATGGCTAGGCGCAGTGGCTCAGCCTTCGAATCCCAGCACTTTAGGAGGTTGAGGTGGGAGGATCACTTGAGCCCAGGAGTTCAAGACCAGCCTGGGCCACATAGGAAGACTCCATCTCTACAAAAAATTAACAAATTATCCAGGTGTGGTGACACAAACCTGTAGTCCCAGCTACTGGAAAGACTGAGGTGAGAGGATTAATTGAGCCCAGGAGTTCAAGACCATCTAGGGCAACATAGTGAGACCTTGCTTCTTAAAAAAAAAAAAAAGCTAGGCATGAAGGCGTGATGGCATGCACCTGCAGTTATAGCTACTCAGGAGGCGGAGGCGGAAGAACTGCTTGAGTCCAGGAGATCAAGGCTGCAATGTGCTATGATCGCACTGCACTCCAGCCTGGGCGACAAAGCAAGATCCCCTGCCCCACGGCTTTTTTTTTTTTTTTTTTTTTTTAGGCGAAGTTTCACTCTTGTTGCCCAGGCTGGAGTGCAATGGCGAAATCTCGGCTCACCACCTCCTCCACCTCCCAGATTCAAGCGATTCTCCTGCCTCAGCCTCCCGAGTAGCTGGGATTACAGGCATGCACCACCATATCTGGCTAATTTTGTATTTTTAGTAGAGACACGGTTTCTCCGTGTTGGTCAGGCTGGTCTCGAACTCCTACCTCAGGTGATCCTCCCGCCTCAGCCTCCCAAAGTGCTGGGATTACAGGTGTGAGCCACCTCGCTCAGGCAACCCTGTGTTTAAAATAAATAAGTAAATTGGCCAGGCATGGTAGCTCACACCACTTTGGGAGGCCAAGGTGGGCAGATCACTTGAGGTCAGAAGTTCAAGACTAGCCTGGCCAACATGGCGAAAGCCAGTCTGTATTAAATACAAAAATTATCAAGGCATGTGGTGGCATGTGCCTGTAGTCCCAGCTACTCAGGAGGCTGAGGCAGGAGAATTGCTTGAACCCAGGAGGCGGAGGTTGCAGTGAGTTGAGATCAAGCCACTGTACTCCAGCCTCGGTGACAGAACAAGACTCTGTCTCTCAAAAATAAATAAATAATAAATGAAATCATTTTTAAAAGCTGCAGAGCCCTGCTGAGAGATTTCCCTCAGGGGAGGCTTTCAATCCCAAAGCATGTAATGGGGACTGGGGGAGAGAGGTCTGCACTGAGATGGCCGGACACCAGTGACCCTGAGCCTGTCGGGTACAGGGCCCTGCTTTGTGACACCAAGGTCTGCAGAGCCCATGGCAACCTGGCCAAGGCAGTCGTGAGATGTCACCAGGCACAGTGGTAGGGCTTGAGGGCAGAGACTGGAGGCAGAGAAGAAAGGAGACCCGAGTGCAGACCCAATGCCTGCTGATGGATAGGAGAGGAGAGAACAGAAGGGGCAGAACAGAATAGCTTCAGATATGGGACTGAGCAAGACCTGGGAGAGAGGCACAGATGCCAATAGGGCCACAGCTGGTGAAGGGGAAGCCAGGAAGAGCTCCCTCCTTTCTACTGCCCCACCCCAGCAACTGGGTGCCCTTAGAATTGGCTGGTGGCAGCCAGATGGTGCCCCAGGACCTGGACACTCTGCTCATCCTGCTTCCCACCCCCAGCACAGCCCCAGGCAAAGGAAGTTCAAGTCAGTGAGCTGTGCAGGCTCCAAGCTGGCAGACCCCCGCCACACGGCCAGCAGCCTCACCCTGGGCACGGTCTCTTCCCCTTGTTTTGTCTCTTGCCGGCCGCCTCCAGCAAGGGCACAAAGAGGGCTCCCATCCGACACGCTGGCATTCCCGGAGGTTCTCACAGGTGAATGCCCCCAACCCAGGTAGAGACCACACACATCCCTCCTCTTCCCGTCCTCCCCAGGGTGAAAACCCACAGGAACATCAAACAGCTGAACAGAGATTTTGGCTTGGAGAGGGAAGTTCAGAGCTGCCCCGCCCCTCCCTTCTGGGTGAGAGGTCACTCCAGCAGCGCTGTGGGTAGGATTGAAGGAGCTATTTGCACTCCCCGCTGGGGTCTAAGCTTGGCTGCCACGTGGGTTTGCCACTCGGGGCCTGCAAGTCTGCCCACATCCACTAGGTGGCGCAGCACTGGGGCTGTGACCTGCCAGAGCTGTGAGGGGAGCTTGGGAAGTCCTTGTGGTGCGTGGAAGGGCTGAGAGTGGGTGTCGGCCCTCGAGGGGGAGGCAAGCAGCTGAGCTATAGGATCCTCTGTTCTCAGGCCTGGGGCCGGGTTGGCTAGGACCCGGCCCACTCTCTGTCCGTTTCTCTTACCTCCACTCTCTTCCTTCCCCGTGGTTGTAGATGCCATGGGGTTGGGAGTGGACTTGGGCTCAGTCCACAGCCGTCCAGCCCAGACCTACTCAGCACCCAAATCTCACCATTTTCCCTCACTCTCCATGTTCTGTCCAGCTGGCAAACCAGGGGTATGGACTGGGCTGGAGGCACGTGGCGAGGACAGAGGCGTGGACTGGAGGTGGTGGTGATGGGGCTGGGGATCACAGATTAGAATGAAAGACACAAGCTGGGACCAGGAGACAAGGACGGGGATGAGGGGGGGTGGGAGGATATGGGGGGTGGGGGACGAGGGGCATGAGCTGGATTGGGGGCATGGACTGGCAAGAGGGGCCCCGGTGGGGAGGTGGTGGGGAACAGGCTCGGTGTCTGTAGCCCGTGGACAACAGCCCGGGGAAGTGCGACGCTGACGGGATGGCCCAGATGTGCTGGGGCCGGCTCACCAGAGACACACTGGGCCCAGAGCAGCTTCAGGCTGAACCCAGGGATCTGGCCTGTGATCTGACCCCCTGGAGAGCTGGCCTCCTCCAGTCTCTGGCATGGCCTGGGGGAGGGGCAGATATGACCCCACCCCAGAGTGTGCTCCCCAAGAGCACCAAACTCTTTTTTTTTTTTTTTAAAGATAGGGTTTCATGTTGGTCAGGCTGGTATTGAACTCCCGACCTCAGGTGATCTGCCCACCTTGGCCTCCAAAGTGCTTGGATTACAGGCGTGAGCCACCGGGCCGGCCAGCACGAAACTCTTAGCCTTCACCACAGCATCTGGCCCCAGGTAATTATAGGGCTGTCGCCAAACCTGGCTATAAAAGGATAGATGGGCCAGCCTAGGAACCTGGGAGAGCTAGGGTCAACTGGCCGGGGGTCCGCCAGCCTGCCCCTGAGAGGCTGGCATTGGCCCGGGGGACGCTAGGGCTTCACATTCAATGGCACACACTTCAGTGCACACCCATTCATATAATCTCACACCCTTGCAACCCCACACAGTCAATCAAACTCAGTGCTCAGGGAGAGGAGGCTGGGGGCAAAGCAGGGAGGAAGGCAGGGCTTTGTTCAGACAGCCGAAATGGGAGAGGCCCTCTATGGGGCTGAGGGACCAGGTCAGGCACCCACAGGAGGGCTGGGGCACCACGCAGCAGGAACACGCACACACACTCATCCATCACTCACACACATCCATGTGTGCGCATCCCACCCATTGTGAGGCCCTCACACTCAAGCCATTCCTGGGCATTAGGCATACACCAACGCCCCGATGTCTATACCACACTCATGCAAACACCAGCCCACACACAGATCAAGGGGCTCCCAGGTACCCTGTGCCCCTTGAGCTGTGCTGTACCCTGAGCCGCGCTTGCATCAGGGGTCACATGGGGTGACACACTTGAGGGCTGGCATTCAACAGATGCTACAATTCTCTAACACAGACCCAGTGACAATCCCAGCCAAGCCAACTCAGCAAACCTTAGAGTCAAGAAAATCGGAAGAGGGAGGAGGTGGGGAGGGAGGAGATCAGAGCCACATTCACACTCTCTGGAAACTGACGGTTCATGTCAACAGCTACAGGAGACACTGAAACAACCTCTAGGACTCCAAGGGTGTACACAGACAGGAGAGCGGCACGGCCTTCTCACTCACATCCCCATGTGCACACACAGACACGCACCCACACCCAGCAGCACACGCAGTGCCCACCACATTCTTCCCAGGGACCTAGGGAGCCCTCTACCCACCTCTGCCTTGTGCTGGTGAAGAAGACAATGGCAGGGAGCGGAGGGGGCTGGGAAGAGTAAGAGCTAAGCTTGAGACAGGAGAAATCTTTAGAAGTTCAATTGAGGCCTTATTTTATATCTTTCACACCTCTCCACATTGTGTTCATGTTTCCCACACCACAGACATGCCTGCACACACGCATGTACATGTGCACACCCACACACACACACACAGACACACACACACAGAGGCCAGACCTTGAGCCTCTAGGGGAGGGCGCTGAGGAGAAATCTACAGAGGCTGCCCAACTCCATGAGGGGCCATGCCCACATCTGACTACCCTGGCACCTGCACTGCTCCCTCTGGGCACAGACCACCGGCCAGGCCTCTCTGTACCACTAAGCACCCTGGGCATGGTGGATGACCCTGGCACCTCTCTGTGCCCTGAGGTTTGTCACTTGGGTACCCTTCAGGGCCTGGCAGGACCTGGTCTGACAATGGAAAAAGTGAATTTTCTCAGTGGCCTCCTAAAACGGCCCCCAAAACAGCCTTGAGAGCCTTCCTCCCTCCTTGCAGGCTAAGCACACAGCAGGCATCACACTAACCCCTGGGTGTCCAACCCAGATTCTGGCCAACATTTGGCCAGGCCTCTGGCCAGGGTTGTCAGGGAAGACTTTGGGAGAGATGAGAGGCTTGAGGGATGATTGGCAGTTTGCCAGCTCGGGTGTGGGTGTCAGCTGAGAGGGACTATGAGGGGAGACAGGCCAGCAGAGGGGGGCAGCATGATCAAAAGGACGGAGGCTGCTGTGTTTATGTTTCACAGCATAAGCAGTCACAAAAACATTCACACTCACAACAGAGCACGCCCTTTCACACAGGGCGCCTTTGTGCACACGCGCGCCCTCCTGGAGCGAGACTCTGTGGTCTGTTGGCTCCAGGCTGTCCTCACACACTACATGGCACCATCCACGAAGTGCCCATACGATGACGTCCCCTAGAGATCCTCTCACACCTGCACGCTGCTGAGGGGCTGTCTGTCTGTGGGTGCCCACAGTGAGCACCCAGAGTTGAGGGAACCTCCACTCCTGGGACAAGTGGCTGGGAAGTCAGGAACATCTGACTTCCTGAGCCTTCTAGGGCTGGAGTGAGCAGAGAAGCCAGGGAGACTGTGGCTGCCTGGGAGTCTTAGAAGTGGGGATTCTCTTTTAGCCAAAAGCACTTAAGCAGAGGCCCGAGTTAAAAATAGGCTGGATTTACTGCCAGAAGGTGGCAGGAGAGGAAGTTCTTTTCTGACAGTACTTACCGTATCCCAGACACCTACAGAGGCTCTATGGGACCCTGCTGGGCTGGGGAACCCCACCCAACTGCCGAGGGGGTGGCCAACCCGCTCCCTGGCCCCCCCTATGATCCTCACTTCATTTTATCTCTTTATCGGTTCATGATGCTCCCCTTACATTTTTTCTCATGGTTCTTTTAGGATGAGACAATGCTTCTTTAACCTATAGTCTATCCCCATCAAGTAATACCACGCCACTCAGTGCAAACACCTTACTCCCATTTCCCACCTTTGTGCTATTGTGCCATGAATTTATTTCTACGTATGCTATAAGCCCCACAATAAACGATTAGATTTGTTCTAAGCCCTCAACTATCTTTTAAGAGAATTTTAAAATCAGAAAAATATCTTTTCTGTCTACCCACATATTTACCATTTCCAGCGCGCTTCATTCCTTTGTGTAGACGGAGATTTCCATCTGGTATCATTTTTCTTCTGCTTGAAGGACTTTCTAAAACCGTTCTTATAGTGCAGGTCTGCTGGTGATGAATTCTTTCAGCTTTAGAATGTCTGACTGCATCTTTATTCCATCTTCCTATTTGAAAGATATCTCCACTGAATTCTAGGTTGACAGTTTTTATCTTTCGTACTTTAAGACATTGCTACACTGTCTTCAGGCTTGCATTGTCTCAGACGAGAACTCTACTTCTATTTTTTTCCTTTTTACATAATGTGTTTTTTCCTCTGGCAGCTCTTAAGATTTTTGTCTTTATCCCTGGTGTTCAGCAGCGATTAAGGCAGATTATGATATACCCTCGGTCTAGCTGTCTTCATATTTCTTCTGCTTAGGGTTTTATTGTGCTTCTTCGATATGTGGATTTATGGTTTTTATCAAATTTGAAAATTATTGTTTCTTTAGATATTTTTTTCTGCCATCTCTCCTGTGGATCTTGTTAGACCCACATTTCTGGTCTCCAAACAGGTCCAGGCTACTTGTTACTCCACAGCTCACTGATCTCACTGATTTTCTGGGTTTTGGTTTTGGAGGGTTTTTTTTTTTTTTTTTTTGAGACGGAGTCTCTGTTGCCCAGGCTGGAGTTCCGTGGCGAAATCTCAGCTCACCACAACCTCCGCCTCCTGGGTTCAAGCAATTCTCCTGCCTCAGCCTCCCGAGTAGCTGGGACTACAGGCATGAGCCATCATATTCAGCTGATTTTTGTATTTTTAGTAGAGATGGGGTTTCGCTATACTGGCCAGGCTGGCCTCGAACTCCTGACCTCATAATCTACCCGCTTTGGCCTCCCAAAGTGCTGGGATTACAGGCATAAGCCGCTGCACCTGGCCTGGAGGATTTTTGTTTTTTTTCTTAAGTCTTTTTTTCCTCTCTGTGTTTTATTTTGGACAGTTTTTATTGTTAAGTCTTCAACAACCTATTTTCTACAGGGTCTAATCTGCTTTTAACTCCATCCAGTATACTTTCATCTTAGATATTGTACATTTCATCTTCAGAAGTTCAATTGAGGCCTTATTTTATATCTTCACACCTCTCCACATCGTGTTCATGTTTTTCCGTATCTGCTTGAATATATGGACTGTATTTAATAATAGCTATTATAGCTAATGTCCTTGTCTACTAATTCTGTGTCAGTTCTGGATCAGCTTTGTGTCATTATTTGCCTGTGTCTTTGCATGCCTGGTAATTACTGATTGGATGCCAGATATTGTATATTTTATGTTTTTTGGCACTGGATTTTTTTTGTATTCCTTTGAATATTTTTGAGCCTTGTTCAGGGACTTAGTTGTTACTTGGAAACAGATTGATCCTGTTAAAATTTGCTTTTAGGCTGGGTGTGGTGGCTCACGCCTGTAATCCCAGCACTTTGGGAGGCCGAGGCAGGAGGATCACCTGAGGTCAGGAATTTGAGACCAGTCTGACCAACATGGTGAACCCCCGTCTCTACTAAAAATACAAAATTAGCCGGGCACAGTGGCACGTGCCTGTAATCCCAGCTACTCGGGAGGCTGAGGCAGGAAAATTGCTTGAACCTGGGAGGCAGAGATTGCCGTGAGCCGAAATCTCGCCACTGCACTCCTGTGTGGGCAACAAGAGCGAAAAACTCCGTCTCACAAAAAAAAAAAAAAGTTTGCTTTTAGGTACCATTTGGCAAGAGGAGAACAGCCTTTGGTCTAGGGCTAATTTGCTCTCACCATGGAGGCAGTATCATCTGAGGACTCTACTTGATGTCCCGTGTATCAGTCAGTATCCAGTCAAGAGGGAGAAACCACAGAGCAATTTGAACAGGGAAAGTTTAATGTAAAAAAAAAAAATTTTTTTTTTGAGACAGGGTCTGGCTTTGTTCCCAGGCTGGTGCGCAGTGGTGGGACCACGGCTCACTATCGCTTCAATCTCCTGGACTAAGGGACAGCCTGCCTCAGCTTCTGAGTAGCTGGGATCACAGGCATGTGCTATCATACCTGGCTAATCTTTACATTTCTTTTGCAGAGACAGAGGGTCTCCCTATGTTTCCCAGGCTAGTCTGGAACTCCTGGACTCAAGCAATCCTCGCACCTCAGCCTCCCAAAGTGCTGGAATCACAGGTGTGACCCCAACACGCAGCCTAATGTAAAAAGGTATTAACAAGGGATTGAAGTTAGAAGGGATTGACTAGTTAAGAAATAAACTCTTTTTTTTTTTATTTTTTTTTTTTATTTTTTAAAGACGGGATTTCACTATGTTGATCAGGCAGGTCTTGAACTCCCAACCTCAGGTGATCCGCCCGCCTTGGCCTCCAAAGTGCTTGGATTACAGGTGTGAGCCACCGCGCCCGGCCTTCCTGTGTCTTTCCCATGGTTCTTTCCCTATTCCTGTGCTTTCCTCATATGCATGTAGGCAGCTGAAGACTTGAGGGAGACTCTGCCGACTGCTGTGCGGCTCTCTCCTCTCCAGTACTCTGCCCTGTAAAATGCAGCCACCTGGGTCTCCTGACTCCCAGCTCCCCTTCCTCAACTCAGGGAGACCACCAAGCTCGGCCTGCATGACTCCTTCTATTCTGAAGCTTAGAATTCTCTTTAAGCGGAAGCTGGGCAATCTTCGGGCTCACTTTGCTGCTTTTCCCTCTCAGGGATCACTGTCCTGTTCTGCCTGTTGTCCTGTGTCTGAATATCATTGTTTCGTATGGTTTGTCCGGTATTTTCTTGTTTAAAACAGGAGGGGAGGAAGATGGTCCCTGGTACTTCATCATAGCCAGAATCAGAATCAGACTGTGATTTTGGAAGAGACTTTCCTCCCAATGTGACCTTGTTTGGTTTTCAAAAAGATCTTGTTGGTTGGCTGGTGCGGTGGCCACACCTTTAATGCTATCACTCTGGGAGGCCGAGGCAGGCTGATCACTTGAGTCAGGAGTTCAAGACCAGCCTGGCCAACACAGCAAAACCCCGTCTCTACAAAAAAATACAAAAATTCGGCCAGTCGGGGTGGCTCACACCTGTAATCCCAGCACTTTGGGAGACTGAGGCGGGTGGATTATGAGGTCAGGAGTTCAAGACCAGCCTGGCCAAGATGGTGAAACCCCATCTCTTCTAAATTAGCTGAGCATGGTGGTGGTGCTTGTAATCCCAGCTACTTGGGGGGCTGAGGCAGAGAATTGTTTAAACCTGGGAGGCGGAGGTTGCAGTGAGCCAAGATCGTGCCACAGCACTCCAGCCTGGGCGACAGAGCAAGACTCCATCTCAAAACAAAAACAAAAACAAATACAAAAATTAGCTGGGCATGGTAGCGTGTGCCTGTGGGCCCTACTACTTGGGAGGATGAGGCAGGAGAATCACTTGAGCCCAGGAGGTCGAGGCTGCAATGAGCCGAGATCGCACCACTGCACTGCAGCCTGGGGGCAATAGAGTGAGACCCTATCTCATTCCAAAAAAAAAAAAAACCGATCTTCTTGGGGCCAGGTGTGGTGACTCATGCCTGTAATCTCAGCACTTTGGGAGGCCAAGGCAGGTGAATCACCTGAGGTCAGGAGTTTGAAACCAGCCTGGCCAACATGGCAAAACCCCGTCTCTACTAAAAATACTAAAATTAGCCAGGTGTGGTGGCGCATGCCTATAACCCCAGTTACTCAGGAGGCTGAGGCAGGAAAATCGCTTGAACCTGGGAGGCACAGTTTGCAGTGAGCTGAAATCGCACCACTGCACTCCAGCCTGGGTGATAGAGAGAGACTCTATCTCAAAACAACAACAAGAGCAACAACCCCAAAACTAGCATAAACACTCCTGTGTATCACATTCTGCAATATCGCTTTATTTAAAAGTGTGGAGGGGGTGGCAGAGGGGCTTTATATTGTAATTATACACCATCTTTTTTTCCTTTTTTTCTTTTTAAGACAGGGTCTTGCTCCGTTCCCTAGACTGGAGGGCCACGGCACCATCACAGCTCACTGTAACCTCAACCTTCCAGGCTCAAGCAATCCTCCCATCTCAGCCTCCCAAGTAGCTGCAAGCACAGGCGCATGCCCCTACATCCAGCTAATTTTTGTATTTTTTATAGAGGCCTGTTTTCTCTGTGTTGCCCAGGCTACTCTCAAACTCCTGAGCTCAAGCTTTCCTCCGACTTCAGCCTCCCAGAGTGCTGGGATTACAGGCACGAACCACCACACCCAGACTATACCATCCCTTTTAATTGTATATAATTAATTTTGTCATAGTAGCACATTACATCATTACATAGTTTGAAAAGTTAAATAGGGTCAGGTGTAGTGGTTTACATCTATAACCCCAGCTCTTTGGAAGGCTGAGGCAGGAGGGTTGCTCGAGGCCAGGAGTTCAGACCAGTCTAGGCAACATAGCAAGACCCCGTCTCTACAAAAACAGCTTTTTAATTAGCTGGGTGTGGTGGCACATGTCTGTAGTCCCAGCCACTGAGGAGCTGAGTGGGAGGATTGCTCGCGCCCTGGAGGTTGAGGTTGCAGTGAGTTGTGATCGTGTCATTGCACTCCAGCCTGGGTGACAAAGCACAACTCTGTCTCCAAAGAAAAAGTCAAATGGGACAAACAGCTTTGATGAAAAAGACAGAGGCCAGGCGTGGTGACTCAGGCCTGTAACCCCAGAACTTTGGGAGGCCAAGGCTGCAGGGTTACTTGAAGTCAGGAGTTTGAGACCAGCCTGGCTAACATGGTGAAATCCCATCTCTACTAAAAATACAAAACTTAGCCGGGCAGGTCAGCACACACCTGTAGTCTCAGGTACTCAGGAGGCTGAGGCACGAGAATCGCTTGAACCCAGGAGACAGAGGTGGCGGTGAGCAGAGATGGTGCCACTGCATTCCAACCTGGGCAACAGAGTGAGACTCCGTCTCAAAGGAAAAAAAAAGAACGAAAAAAAAAAGTGACAGATCCTGCCACACCCTTCTCCAGCTCCCAATCTCACATCACACGGGCAACCACTCTCCAATCTTCTAGTTTCTTCTGATATTTACCTTTTTTTTTTTTTTTTTTTTTGAGAGAGTTTTAATCCTGCCACCCAGGCTGGAGTACAATGGCGTAATCTCGGTTCACCGCAACTTCCGCTTTCCGGGTTCAAGCGATTCTCCTGCCTCAGCCTCCCAAGTAGCTGGGACTACAGGCATGCGCCACTATACCCGGCTAATTTTGTATTTTTAGTAGAGATGGGGTTTCACCATGTTGGCCAGGCTCATCTCAAACTCGTGACCTCAGGTGATTCACCTGCCTTAGCCTCCGAAAGTGCTGGGATTACAGGCATGAGTCACTGCACCCAGTCATATTTCTTTTTATTTTGTTTTATTTTTAGAGACAGGGCCTCACTCTGTTGCCCAGGCTGGAGTGCAGTGACACAATCATAGCTCACTGTGTGCTTAAACTCCTGGGCTCAAACAATTCTCCCCCAGCTTCCCAAGTAGTTGAGACTGTGGGTGTGCACCACACCCAGTTTACCTCTATATTTTTCTTTTTCTTTTTCTTTTTTTTTTGAGGCAGAGTCTTGCTCTGTCGTCAGGCCAGAATGCAGTGTCACGATCTTGGCTCACCGCAACCTCTGCCTCCCGGGTTCAAGGGATTCTTGTGTCTCAGCCTCCCATATAACTGGGATTGCAGGTGCGCACCACCATGCCTAGCTAATTTTTGTATTTTTAGTAGAGATGGGTTTCACCTTGTTGGCCAGGATGGTCTCATGATCCTCCCACCTTGGCCTCCCAAAGTGCTGGGATTACAGACATGAGCCACCACACCCAGTCTTATATTTCTAAATAAAATGCTTGCACTGCTGTTTTTCTCTTTTTTCTTTTTTTATTCAATGTTAGACCTACTCTATCGACTTCCTCTCATGAAAGATGAGGATTCAGTCCTCTATGTCCTGCTCCTCAATGCACAGACACACACTTCACCTCTGCCTTCCCGATAGGGTGTCAAATCCCAAATTTTTTGTTAAAGCAATATTTAACATTTAGAGGTTATTTAACTGTAACAATTATTCACAACTGAGTCGTGTAATATATGATTCATTCTATTTCTTTAACAATTTTTATTTTCCTTGGAATTAACAACTAACTGGAAAGACAAATAACCCAATAGAGAAATGGCCAAGAGGCTGGACGCAGTGACTCACGCCTGTAATCCCAGCACTTTGGGAGGCTGAGGCAGGTAAATCACAAGGTCAGAAGTTTGAGACCGGCCTGGCCAATAGGGTGAAACCCCATCTCTACTAAAAATACAAAAAAATTAGCCGAGCATGGTGGCACACACTTGTAATCCCAGCTACTCGGGAGGCTGAGGCAGGAGAATTGCTTGAACCCGGGAGGTGGAGATTGCAGTGAGCTGAGATTGCACCACTGCACTTCAACCTGGGCAACAGAGCAAGACTCTGTCTCAAAAAAAAAAAAAAAAGGAGAGAAAGAAATGGCTAAAATACATGAACAGTTCACAGAAAGGAAATGCAAATGGATTTTAAATGTTTAAAAGAAATGCTCAATCTCACACATAAGAGAAATGGAAATTAAAACCACACCAAGATAGCACTTCTCATTTATCAGCTTGGCAAAAATCCAAACGTTTACAACACAGTCTGTTGATGTGGCTTTAGGGAACAGGCATTTTCATACATTGCCAGTGGGAGGGCAAAGCTGTATCACACACACGGAAGGGGCTTTGGAGACACCAAGCAAAATGACAAACACATTTATCCTTTAACCTAGTAATCCCCCTTCTGGGAATTTGTCCGGCAGCTATGTCTATGCACATTTGAAACGAAATATGTATGTCGTTATTCACTGTGGCATTCATTGACAATAGTAAAGTATTGGAAACAACCCAAGTGTCCTATGGAGGCCTGGCTAAATAAACTACTGTATAGCCACGCAATGGAACCAAGCCCCTAGACAAAGGAGTAGGGAAGTTCTCCAAGAAAGATCTCTGTGTGTATTGTAAAGTGCAAATAGCAAAGTGTAGAACAATGTATACAGTATGCCAGAAAAATAAGATAGTATTTTTAGTGTATTTCTTTTTTTTTTTTTTTTTAGACGGAGTCTTGCTGTGTCACCAAGGCTGGAGTGCAGTGGTGCGATCTCGGCTCACCTCAACTCTGCCTCCCAGGTTCAAGCAATTTTCCTGCCTCAGTCTCTTGAGTAGCTGCAATTACAGGCACACGCCACCACACCTGGCTAATTTCTGTATTTTTAGTAGAGATGCAGTTTCACCATTTTAGCCAGGCTGGTCTCGAACTCCTGACCTTGTGATCCGCCCATCTCAGCC
Organism: Ateles fusciceps; assembly: GCA_036589455.1. NCBI lineage: Eukaryota > Metazoa > Chordata > Mammalia > Primates > Atelidae > Ateles > Ateles fusciceps. The sequence continues at coordinate 4,468,971 of JAZHEH010002047.1, forward strand.
TCCCAAAGTGCTGGAATTATAGGCGTGAGCCACTGTGCCTGGCCTTATTTGATGTATTTCTATTTACTTGTACCTTATTTAAAAAAAAAAAACTGAGGAGCTAGGGAGAGGAGTGCTGGGGGGGGGAAAAAAACTGGCCAGGTGAGGTGGTTCCGCCTGTAATCCCAGCACTTTGGGAGGCCGAGGCAGGTGGATCACCTGAGGTCGGGAGTTTGAGTCCAGCCTGACCAACATGGTGAAACCCCTTCTCTTAAAAAAACAAAAAAATAGGCCAGGCGTGGTGGCTCACTCCTGTAATCCAAGCACTTTGGAGGCCAAGGAGGGTGGATCATCTGAGGTCGGGAGTTCAAGACCAGCCTGACCAACATGGTGAAACCCCATCTTAAAAAATAAATAAATAAATAAATAGAAATAAATAAATAAATAAAAACTGAGGCTGGGCACAGTGACTCATGCCTGTAATCCCAGCACTTTGGGAGGCCAAGGCAGGCAGATCACGAGGTCAGGAGATTAAAACCATCCTGGCTAACATGATGAAACCCCGTGTCTACTAAAAATACAAAAAATTAGCCGAGTGTGGTGGCACACACCTGTAATCTGAGCTACTCAGGAGGCTGAGGCAGGAGAATCACTTGAACCCAGGAGGCGGACGTTGTGGTGAGCAGAGATTGCATCACTGCACTACAGCTTGGGCGACAGAGCGAGACTCCATCTCAAACAAAAACAAACAAAAACAAAAACACACTGGACACAGCAGTGTGAATATAGATAACACTACTAAACTGCCTGTGTAAAAATGGTTATGTTACGTGTTGTTCTTGTTTTTAACCACTTTTTTTTTGGGGGGCCAAGTCTTGCTGTGTCTCGAAGGTTGGAATGCAATGGCACAATCTCGGCTCATTGCAACCTCTCCCTCCCAGGTTCAAGTGTCTCCTGCCTTAGCCTCTCGAGTAGCTGGAATTACAGGCATGCTCCACCAAGGCTGGCTAATTTTTGTATTTTTAGTAGAGACGGGGTTTCACCATGTTGGTCAGGCTGGTCTCGAACTCCTGACCTCAGGTGATCCACCTGTCTTGGCCTCCCAAAGTGCTGGGATTACAGGCGTGAGCCACTGAGCCCAGCCTTTAATCATTTTTTTTTTTTTTTTTTTTTTGGAGACAGAGTCTCGCTCTGTTGCCCAGACTGGAGGGCAGTGGCTCAATCTTGGCTCACTGCAACCTCTGCCTCCCAGGTTCAAGCAATTCTCCTGGCAGCCCCTTTTTCCTTGGAGACACTCTTCCTGGAGTCCTCCACTCCTTTGCTCTAATCTGGAGTGGGGGCTCTTTGGTTCTGGGAAAGCAAGTACCATCATGGAGCGCCCCTTCGCCAGCATTCTGGGAATTCCTTCCCTCTCTTTCCTGCTTAAGAGCATTGTTTTCTGGATGCCACGTCTCATTCTTTCCGTTTCTCAACACTTCCTGCGTTTTATAGAGCACAGCTCCAAAGCTGCCTGAGAAACACTGCATGGGAGGTAAAGGTTTTATGTCACCGAATCACTTATCCTAACCGCATTCTTGATTGTTAGATTAGCTGGGGGGTAGAATTCTAAGTTGGAAAACATTTTCCCTCAGAAGTTCAAGGTCACTGATTCCGTTGTCCCAACTTCTGGCGCTGCTATTGAGAAATTTAAGTCAAAATGGATTCTTGATCCTGTGTATGAATACCAACCTTTATCATTCATTCTAAAATTTCAGTTTTTAGAAAGTTTCTTGGCCTGGACACAGTGGTTCATGGCTAAAATTCCAGCACTTTGGGAGGTCAAGGTGGGCGGATCACATGAGGCCAGGAGTTCAAGACCAGCCTGGCCAACATGGCAAAATCCTATCTCTACTGAAAATACAAAAATTAGCCAGGCATGGTGGTGTGTGCCTGTAGTCCTAACTACTTGGGAGGCTGAGGCAGGAGAATTGCTTGAACTCAGGAGATGGAGGTTGCAGTGAGAGATTATGCCACTGCACTCCAGCCCGGGTGACAGAGTGAGACTCTATATCAAGGGGAAAAAAAGGAAAGGAAAGGAGAGGAGAGGAGAGGAGAGAGGAGGGGAGGGGAGGGGAGGGGAGGGGAGGAGGGAGGGAGGGAGGGAAGGAGGGAAGGGAGGGAGGGAAGGGAGAAAGGGAGGGAGGAGGAAGAGAGGAGGGAAGGAAGGAAGTTTTTTGTATTATTTCTTGGATAACTTCCTCCCATCTCCTTTCTCCTATAGTTCAGTCTCCTGGGCTGATTCTCAAATTATTCTATTTTTCTTCCCTTCTTCCTCAACTCTTTGTCTAATTATTCTGCTTTCTCAGAGATTTCCTCAGACTTGCCATCCCTTTGGTTAATTGTTTTTACTAACCTATATTTAATTTCTGAGTAGTTTAGTTTTTTTGAGACAGGGTCTCACTCTGTGGCCCAGGCAGGAGTGCAGTGGCACGATCTCCGTTCACTGCAACCTCTGCCTCCCAGGCTCAAGTGGATTCTCCACCCCAGTCTCCCAAGCCCCCGGGACTACAGCAGACATATGCCACCATGCCCAGCTAATTTTTATACTTTTTAGTAGAGATGGCAGTACACTATGTTGGCCAGGCTGGTCTTGAACTCCTTGCCTGAAGTAATCCATCCGCCTCAGCCTCCCAAAGTGCTGGGATTACAGGCATGAGCCACTGTACCTGGCCTTATTTTATTTTTTTAATATAACGTGGTTCTCGTTTTATCAATAATCTCTTACCTGTTTAAAAATACGAATTGCCATTTTAAAGGTTTTCTTCCACTCCCTGAATGACTCCTATTTCCCTCTGATTTCTTTTTCTCTGTGCTTTGGTCTGTTTTTCCCCTTGGTGGCTCTCCAGTCACATTTCTGCATGAGGCAGGACACAAAGTGCCGTTGGGTGACTGTGTACACCTGGCTTACGACAGCACGCCCACCAGAACAAAAGCTCCTCAAGGCGAGGCTCTATGGCAGTTTTGTTTACAGATAGAGTGCCAGCACCTAGAATGTTTTCTACCGCGTAGCAGGTGTTCAGTAGTGGGTGCAGAAGGGAGGAAGGGTGGAAGGCAAGAATAAAAGGACATCTAGTGGCTTCTTATCTGTTCTAAATGTCAATCTTTGGTCTGGAATTTTTCCAGAAGAGTCCTCTAATCTCATTCCTGGAAGTGTAAACCTGGCTCTCAGGAAACAGGTGGGGGAAGGGGAGCAGTGGTGCCACCGCTCAGCATACAGACTGCCATTTTTATGTATCTGCTCCTCAAAGTCACTCTGTTTGGTGTTCCTGAGAATACAGCAATGCCCTTCCTGTTTTTAAAGATCCTACTATGTGCTCAGAACCTTTTTCTGAATAAGTTCTCTACGGTATGGAACAAAGTCCCTGCCCTGTGAAGCTTATAGTCAGCTGGGGGAGAAACATAAAATGGAAAAAAAGATTAGACAGCTAGTTAGATAGATAGGATATATATGATATGATATACATATGTATACATCCTATCTATCTATCTATTTATCTGTCAGGTAGTGACAAGTTCCATGAAGAAAAATAGGCTGGGTGCAGTGGCTCACGCCTGTAATCCCTGCACTTTGGGAGGAGAGGCAGGTGGATCACCTGAGGTCAGGAGTTCGAAACCAGCCTGGCCAACATGAAGAAACCCTGTCTCTACTAAAAATACAAAAAATTAGCCAGGTGTGGTGGCGGGCACCTGTAATCCCAGCTACTTTGGAGGGTGAGGCAGTAGAATCACTTGAACCCAGAATCCCAGGACACGGAGGTTGCAGTGAGCCGAGATCACACTACTACACTCCAGCCCGGGCGACAGAGCAAGACTCCATCTCAAAAAAACAAAAACAAAAACAAAAAAACAAAGAAAAACAAAGCAAACTAAGAGGATAAAGAGAGCACAGTGGCTCATGCCTGTAATCCCAGCACTTTGGGAGACCAAAGTGGACGGATCACTTGAGGTCAAGGGTTCAAGACCAGCCTGGTCAACACGGTGAAACCCTATCTCTACTAAAAATACAAATATTAGGTGGGCGCATGCCTGTAGTCCCAGCTACTCAGGAGTCTGAACAAGAGAATCACTTGAACCTGGGAGCTGGAGGTTGCAGTGAGAATAAAGAGTAACAGGTGTGTGTGTCTGCATGTGTGTGTGAGCATGCACCACTGTGCGTGCTGTAGCCATCAGGAAAGAGTCTCACTGGAGGGAATTTTTTTTTTTTTTAGTCTGAGTCTCACTCTGTTGCCCAGACTGGAGTGCAATGCCACAGTCTTGGCTCACTGTAACCTCCGCCTCCTGGGTTCAAGCGATTCTCCTTCCTCAGCCTCAGTAGCTGGGATTACAGGCACCCGCCACCACGCCCAGCTAATTTTTTTGTATGTTTAGTAGAGACAGGGTTTTACCATGTTGGACAGGATGGTCTTGAACTCCTCACCTTGTGATTCACCTGCCTCGGCCTCGCAAAGTGCTGGGATTACAGGCGTGAGCCACCGCGCCCGGCACTGGAGGGAATATTTGATTGAGCCAAATTATATCTTGGAGAAGAGTTTTGCTTCCTGAGTTTTGAAGTACAAATTCCCTGAGGCTGTAATATGGCCAGGGAGGTCGGGAAGCATGAAGAAGACCAGTGTGACTGAAGAATGGTGTGTAAAAAGGGAAATTGTTTGAGAAATGGTTGGGGCGGGTGCCAGGAGATTGGGAGACCACAGTGTGCATCTGAATTTCACTGTAAACGTAACTGGGACCCCCTGGAGGATTTGGCCAGGGGGAGCACAGGCGAAGAGTTATGCTTTAAAGGATCTCTTAAGGCCAGGTGTGATGGCTCAACGCTTTGTAATTCCACCTGCAGGACTGCTTGAGGCCAGGAGTTTGAGACCAGTCTGGTAACATAGTGAGATTCTTTCTCTCAAAAAAAAAAAAAGACTTTTTTTTTTTTTTGAGACGGAGTTCACTCTTGTTGCTCAGGCCGGAGTGCAGTGGTGCAATCTCGGCTCACCAAAACCTCCGCCTCCCCGGTTCAAACAGTTCTCCTGCCTCAGCCTCCCAAGTAGCTGGAATTACAGGCATGCACCACCACATCCAGTTAATTTTGTATTTTTAATAGAGACAGGGTTTCCCCAGGCTGGTCTTGAACTCCCAACCTCAGGTGATCTGCCCGCCTCAGCCTCCCAAAGTGCTGGGATTACAGGCATGAGCCACCCCACCTGGCACAGAAAAATAAGTTGTTTAATTAGGCTGGTATAATGGTGTGTGTCTGCAGTCCTAGCTACTTGGGAGGCTGAGGTGGGAGGATCACTGGAGCCCAAGAGTTCAAGGTTACAGTGAGCTGGGATTATGCCACTGCACCGTAGCATCAACATAGCCAGACCCTGTCTCTTTAAAATAAGTAAATAAGGCTGGGTGCAGTGGCTCACACCTGTAATCCCAGCACTTTGGGAGGCCAAGGTGGGCGGATCACCTGAAGTCAGGAGTTCAAGACTAGCCTGGCCAACATGGTGAAACCTTGTCTCTACTAAAAACAAAAAAAAATTAGCTGGGCACAGTGGCAGGCACCTGTAATTCCAGCTACTCAGGAGGCTGAGGAAGGAGAATCGCTTGAACCCAGGAGGCAGAGGTTGCAGTGAACCAAGATTGCGCCATCGCACTCCAGCCTGGGTGACAAAGTGAAAAAAAAAAATAGGACAAAGGGTGAGAGTAGAGGCAGGGAGACCAGAGGGGGAGGCTCCTGCCCAGGTCCAGGTGAGAGGGGGATGGTGGCTCAGCCAGGGTGGCAGAGGTGGAGGTGGTGAGCTGGGGTTGGATTTAGGACATACACACAGGTAGACCTGACAGGTTGGCTGAGGACTGGGTGATGGGTGAGAGAAAAGACAGAGTCCAGGGTGACTTCCGTTTTTGTGTTTGGGGAATTTGTTGGTGCCATTTTCTGAGGAGGGAGTCAGTAGGGGGAGGGGTGGGTTCGGGGTAGAGATCAAGAGTGCACTCTGGCCTCGTGAAGCATGGGATGCCAGTTGGACACCCTGGTGGAAATGCTGTGTAGACAGTGGGTCCACATGTGGGAAGGTTAGAATGAGGTCTGGGTTGGATGAAAATGTGTGAGTCCTCAGCTTATAGATGGTGTTTACAGCAGGATCCCTGATGAAATCTCCCAGGGAGTGAATGTACTCAGGCCAGTGGGCAGGGTTCCCATGGGGCAGGGCTGGCAGGGATGTAGCTGCTTCGCTCTGGGCGTGCGGGAAAGACCTGGGGACCTAAACATCCAGGGTTCCCCTCCCCGCCACATCCCTATTTCCAGCCTTAGACCACACCCTGCCTTGGAGACGCCTTATCCCTCTGAAATCCTGAGCTGTCCCTGGGTTCTGGGGGAACCAACAGACTGGCTTTTGGCTGGACTTGGCTCTGCAGGCACTCGGCTGAGCGCTGCTCCCTCTCCCGGCACACCGGTTCCCACTCCCCACCTGCTGTCTATCTTCCAAACTGCGCTCAGCCTCTCGTGGAATGTGGCCTCTTCTCCCATCCTTAGGAGAGCTACTCTATTATCATGGAGTGATTCGCAGTTGTCTTAGCGTGGTTTTCAGAAACAGACCTGTGTTTAGCCCGTTGTGTTTCTCTAAGCCTTTGAAAGATGGAATTTAGTGTCAGCACAGAAAGGGCTGAGGATTTAAAGTCAAACAGACCTGAGTTCAAATCTCAGCTCCTCCATTTGTAGCCCTTTAAGCCCACTGGTCCCCCACTTTAGAAGGGGGATAATCCCTGTTTCTCAGTTATCATGAGGAGAAGCTGGTTCCCCTCAGTCTCCTCACCCCTTATAAATCCAACTCCCCAGGAGATGAAGGTAGAATGAGAGCTGGGCGCCAAGCGTGGCACACACCTTCATCCCAACACTGGGGGGAGGTCGAGACAGGAGAATCGCTTGAGCTCAGGAGTTTGAGACCAGCCTGGGCAACACAGGGAGACCCCATCTCTACAAAATAATACAAAAATTAGCCCAGTGTGGTGGCATGTGCCTGTAGTCCCAGCTTCTTGTGAGGCTGAGGCAGGAAGATCACTTGAGCCTGGGAGGCTAAGGCTGCAGTGGGCAGTGATCTCGCTACCGCACTCCAGCCTGGGCAACAGAATGAGACCTTGCCTCTAAAAAAATTTTTTTAAGTAAAAAATATAAAGGAAGCCCGGGCACAGTGGCTCACACCTGTAATCCCAGCACTTTGGGAGGCCAAGGAGGGTGGATCACGAGGTCAGGAGTTACAGATCAGCCTGACCAACTTGGTGAAACCCCATCTCTACTAAAAATACAAAAAAAAAAAAAAAAAAAATTCGCTGGGCATGGTGACACGCACCTGTAATCTCAGCTACTCAGGAGGCTGAGGCAGGAGAATTGCTTGAACCCAAGAAGCAGAGGTTACAGTGACCTTAGATTGCACCACTGCACTCCAGCCTTGTGACAGAGCTAGACTCTGTCCCAAAAAAAAAAAAAAAAAAAAAAAAAAAAAATATATATATATATATATATATATATTGGAATGGGAATAAAAAAGAGACAAAAAGGCTGAGAGGAAGAGACAGCAAGCCTACCGGAGAGGAAGGCCACGCCCACCCCAGGTTCATCCCCAGCTGCTCCTAGGCCTGCTCATCACAGCCGTTTCTTTCTCTCCCGGGAACTGAATGGGCTTGACCATCCTGCATTTGTCTAACTTTGAAGCCAAGCAAGGAAGTAACATTAATATGATAAGTGAGGTCCAAACAACAGAAGGAGCTGCATTTCCATTTGGTGACCATAAACTTACCCTGCCCCCAACCCCAGGAGTGGGGATCTTCAAGCCCAGGTCCTCTGTGTCTGGGTGAAGCACATCCACGGGGATCAGGTATCAGAAAGGGCTGCTTACTTATGTTGAACATTCCCTCCAAAGAGGACTACAGTTGCACGCAGCTGATTCCCAAACTTGAACCAAAAAATCTTATAGAAATATGGATGTCTGTCCAATCTTTGACAAACCTGACAAAAACAAGCAATGGGGAAAGGATTCCCTGTTTAATAAATGGTGTTGGGAAAACTGGCTAGCCATGTGCAGAAAGCAGAAACTGGTCTCCTTCCTGACACCTTACACTAAAATTAACTCCAGATGGATTAAAGACTTAAACATAAGACCTAACATCATAAAAACCCTAGAAGAAAATCTAGGCAAAACCATTCAGGACATAGGCATAGGCAAGGACTTCATGACCAAAACACCAAAAGCATTGGCAACAAAAGGCAAAATAGACAAATGGGACCTAATCAAACTCCACAGCTTCTGCACAGCAAAAGAAACAGTCATTAGAGTGAATCAGCAGCCAACAGAATGGGAAAAAATTTTTGCCATCTACCCATCTGACAAAGGGCTGATATCCAGAATCTACAAAGAACTAAAACAGATTTACAAGAAAAAAACAAACAAGCCCATTCAAAAGTGGGCAAAGGATATGAACAGACACTTTACAAAAGAGGATATACATGAGGCCAACAAACATGAAAAAATGCTCATCATCACTGGTCATTAGAGAAATGCAAATCAAAACTACATTGAGATACCATCTCATGCCAGTTAGAATGGCGATCATTAAAAAATCTGGAGACAACAGATGCTGGAGAGGATGTGGAGAAATAGGAACACTTTTACACTGTTGGTGGGAGTGTAAATTAGTTCAACCATTGTGGAAGACAGTGCGGCGATTCCTCAGGGACCTAGAAATAGAAATTCCATTTGACCCAGCAATCCCATTACAGGGTATATATCCAAAGGATTATAAATCGTTCTACTATAAGGACACATGCACACGAATATTCATTGCAGCACTGTTTACAATAGCAAAGACCTGAAACCAACCCAAATGCCCATCGATGATAGACTGGACAGGGAAAATGTGGCACATATACACCATGGAATACCATGCAGCCATCAAAAACGATGAGTTCGTGTCCTTTGTAGGGACATGGATGAACCTGGAAACCATCATTCTCAGCAAACTGACACAAGAACAGAAAATCAAACACTGCATGTTCTCACTCATAGGTGGGTGTTGAACAATGAGAACACATGGACACAGGGGAGGGGAGCATTACACACTGGGGTCTGTCAGGGGGAAATAGGGGAGGGACAGCAGGGGGTGGGGAGTTGGGGAGAGATAGCATGGGGAGAAATGCCAGATATAGGTGATGGGGAGGAAGGCAGCAAATCACACTGCCATGTGTGTACCTATGCAGCAATCTTGCGTGTTCTTCACACGTACCCCAAAACCTAAAGTGCAATAAAAAAATAAATAATAAAAAAATAAAAAGAAATATGGATGTCTGCCGGGCGCAGTGGCTCACGTCTATAATCCCAGCACTTTGGGAGGCTGAGGTGGGTGGATCATCTGAGGTCAGGAGTTCAATACCAGCCTGGCCAACATGGTGAAACCCCGTCTTTACTAAAAATACAAAAAAAAAACAAAAAATTAGCTGGGTGTGGTGGTGCATGCCTGTAATCCCAGCTACTTGGGAGGCTGAGGCAGGAGAAACGCTTGAACCCAGAAGGCAAAGGTTGCAGTGAGCCAAGATTACGTGACTGCACTCCAGCCTGGGCAACAAGAGCAAAACTCCATAAAAAAAAAAAAAAGGAATATGGATGTCTTCAGTCCTGACCAGCCCCAGCCCTCTGTCACACACCACATGCACACCACGTCACACGTCACACCATGTCACAAGCCATATCAAGGAGGACTTTGCTCTGGGGCCGGTGTCACAATACTTCAGTCAGCAATGCTGGAGTTATCCACACACGAAAGCAAACAGCCAGCCCTCTAGAACTTTCTGGAAGTTTAGAAACATTCCTGTTCTTGTCTGAAAACCCATGTCTTTGCCATAATATGGTTTAGGACAGACCACAATCCTGAGATGCCCCAGATCAATTCTGAGGCTGGTGTTCCTGTTTTTGAACATCACTCTGTATCTCCATAAACCCGAGCAGATGCCACTGTGTGCCGGGCACTGGCAGAGGCCTTGGGGGGCAGTCTCACTCACTGCCCACCAGGTGTCACAGTGTGGGCTTCGGAGTTCAGTCCTGCAGACTTTCTTTTTTTTTTTTTCGAGTCCTGCAGACTTGAGCATGAAGTACAATGCCACCGTGTGCCAGCTGGACACCTCTGACCCTCCAGGGCTCCCAAGGTGAGTAACCTCCTTCCAGCCTTGGAGGTTACTGTGAGGGTTAATGCAACAGGTTGTATAAAGCTCCCACATGTCTGGTATATCGTAGATGCTCAACAAGCCGTCATAGTTATTATTACCAATAAGTAAAAGTGTGTGGCCGGGCGCAGTGGCTCACGCCTGTAATCGTAGCACTTTGGGAGGCCGAGGCGGGCAGATCATGAGGTCAAGAGATTGAGACCATCCTGGCCAACATGGTGAAACCCCATCTCTACTAAAAATACAAAAATTAGCTGGGCGTGGCGGCGCATGCCTGCAATCCCAGCTACTCGGGAGGCTGAAGCAGGAAAATTGCTTGAACCCAGGAGGCGGAGGTTGCAGTGAGCAGAGATCGTGCCACTGCACTCCAGCCTGGCCACAGAGCAAGACTCCGTCTCTAAATAAATAAATAAGTAAAAATGTGTTGCTTCCTGGGTGTCAGGAAAGTGTCAAAGTCACGAAAGTCTACAGGAGTTCAGAGGGTGGAGCCATCACCAAGCTGTCCTTCCTGGAAGACGTGGAACTTAGCATAGTGTTGCCAGATAAACGCAGAACTCCCATTTGAACTCTGAATTTCAGGTAAACAATGAATTTTTTTTTAGCATATGTCTCGAATATTGGATTGGACATAGCTAATACTAAAAAAGGATTTGTTGTTTACCTGCAATTCAAATTTAACTGGGTATCCCATATTTTCATTTGCGAAGTCAGCTTAACCTGAAGAAAGGACGGCGTAGACGGGCTGCGGGGAGAGTTCGGAGGGGAGCCTGCCAGCCTGAAAGGAAGAGCTGACATGCCTGTGCTCTTACATCTGCCAGGTGTTGTGCCGGGCATTTTACAAGTGCCACAAATCCCTGTGAGGTATTTATTATTCTTTTCACTTTACAGACGAGGGAACTGAGACTCAAGACAACTGCAAGTTAGTATTTAAACCCTGGGTCTGCTTGGTCCCTAAGCACCTGTTTCTTCCCATGTACCACATCCTGAGGGCAACAGGGGCAAAGCAAAGGGCATGAATGCCCACCTTCACGTTAGAACCCAGCACCTACCTGCCTCAGTGCTGTTCCCATACAGGCTCACTGCTGAGCACCACGGTTCTACAAGGCCTCTTTCTTTCTTTTCTCTTTCCTTCGCCTTCCTTCCTTCCTGCGTTCCTTCCTTTCTCTCTCTCTCTCTCTCTCTCTGTTTTTGATGGAGTCTCGCTCTGTTTCCCAGGCTGGAGTGCAGTGACGCAATGTGGGCTCACTGCAACCTCTGGCTTCCAGGTCCAAGCAATTCTCCTGCCTCAGCCTCCCCAAGTAGCTGGGATTACAGGTGCACGCCACCACACCCAGCTATTTTTTTTTTTTTAGACAGAGTTTTGCTCTCGTTGCCCAGGCTGGAGTGCAGTGGTGCAATTTTGGCTCACTGCAACCTGCACCTCCCTGGTTCAAGCGATTCTCCTGCCTCAGCCTCCCGAGTAGCTGGGATTACAGGCATGTGCCACCACACCCACCTAATTTTGTATTTTTAGTAGAGACGGGGTTTCTCCATGTTGGTCAGGCTGGTCTCAAACTCCCGAAGTCAGGTGATTGTCTGCCACTGTCTCCCAAAGTACTGGGATTACAGGTGTGAGCCACCATGCCTGGCCTCTTTCCTTTTCTTTCTCTCTTCTCTCTCTCTCTCTCTCTCTCTCTCTCTCTTTCTTTCTTTCTTTTAGATGGAGTCTCGCTTTGTCACCAGGCTGGAGTGCAGTGGGATGATCTGAGCTCACTGCAACCTCCGCCTCCCAGGTTCAAGACAGTCTCCTGCCTCAGCTTCCCAAGTAGCTGGGACTACAGGCATGTGCCATCACACCCAGCTAATTTTTTATATTTTTAGTAGAGACGGGGTTTTACCCTGTTAGCCAGACTGATCTCGATCTCCTGACTTCATATCTCTGCCTGCCTCGGCCTCCCAAAGTGTTGAGATTACAGGCATGAGCCACCGCACCTGGCCTACCCTTAAGTATTTAAAAATATTTCATGCTCTGAGCTTTGCATCATTTGGAGTGTAGGTGCAGGCTGATGCAGTGGCTCCAGCCTGTAATCTCAGCACCTTGGGAGGCTCGTTTGAGCCCACAGGTTTAAAACCAGCCTGGGAAACATAGTGATGCCATCATCTCTACAGAAAATTTAAAAATTAGCCGTGTGTGGTGGTGCGCGCCTGTAGTCCCAGCTGCTTGGGAGGCTGAGGTAGGAGGATTGCTTCAGCACAGGAGGTTAAGGCTGCAGTGAGCCAAGGTCATGCCACTGCACTCCAGTCTCAGTTACAGAGTGAGACCCTGTCTAAAAACAAACACCAAAATAGAGTATAGAAATAATTGTGTTGAATTTAGAACTGATGGAATTAAAAATACAATTTGAAGAGAATGTGGTTTTATTTTGTTGTTATGATACATACTATCTGTCCTGCAAGGAAATCTTTTGTTTGGCATAGCATTTATGAGGGGTAAGAAAATCTGTGGCAAATGCATCTTTATTATGAAATTTCCTGGCACCTGATTCATGAAGGATGGTGCCACTCCAGCCACTGGGCACTGTTTTCTGTGGTGGCTTCTGGGGCTGGGTGGAACACAAGACTGAGCATGGAAAGAACACTTCATTCGTATGAATAATTCAAAGGCACCCAAAATGCTGCTTTGTTAAGTGGGAATGCTAACGAGGGTGAGAATCTATAAGTCTAGCTGTTGTGTTCAGCTTTTGAAAATGAGAAGCGGTCTGGGCAAGGCGGCTCACACTGGTCAGGAGTTCGAGACCAGCCTGGCCAACATGGTGAAACCCTGTCTCTACTAAAAATAAGAAATTAGCTCGGCATGGTACTACATGCCTGTAGTCCCAGCTACTTGGGAGGCTAAAGCAGGAGACTCACTTGAAACTGGGAAGCGGAGGTTGCGGTGAGCCAAGATCATGCCACTGCACTCCAGCCTGGGCAACAGAGTAAGATTGTCTCAAAAAAAAAAAAAAAAAAAGGAAAAAGACTACTTAAGTGTAATGGCTTTTACCAAGATGGGTCCATGTCAATATGGGGTTTTTATTTTCTGCAAAGTAATTCCCTTAACAAAAGAAGAAGTTTAATTCAACAAACATTAACCAAGATCCCACACTGGGCATGAAGCTGCAGGGAACACAACTGCCAAGACACAGTTCTGGTCCTCGGAGGACTTGTGATGGGAAGGGACACATATTCAGCTAAATTTTAGAGGAGAAAGAACAAAGTAAACATTGTAAAAGACAAAATGTCACAGGGGCCCAGAAGAGAGAGTGATTAATTCGCTCTGTGGGGGAGATGGTACGGAGCCAGGCTGGGAAGGATGAGTAGGATCTGACAGCTGGTGAAGGCGTCCCAGGCAGAGGGAACAGCTTAGGCAAAGGTAGACGCCACCATGTGCGGGGGTCTAATCGTCACCATCTAATTTATCAGCGTGCATGTCGCTCTAATTGTGATGTCTTGTCAAATATTAGCACACCTGCTTGCTTCAGAAGTCACAACCACATACCTGTATTATTAGCCCTGAAGGCCTTTAACTAATGACTTATAATAGAGTGGCTTTTAAAAAGATGCTAATTTTCCATACTAAACCACCCTCGCAGGTCCAGAGGCCCCTTCCACGAATTCCAACACTGGGAACACACACCCTGACAAAAACAGACCCCTTTTCTTGCCCTTGCTTCTTGCCGGCTCTTCGGCATCTCTGCCTCTAAATCCAGTCGTTAACGCGTCCTCCAGGCCACACATGCACGCATGTTACCAACGCCCCATCCACAGTGCCAGACAGGAAACACATTTGGAGGAGTTTAAACAATTTTAAAATGTGCTTTCAAATTTTACAACTTGCTTGACTTGCCCGAGGGAGGAACCAAGCCCCTTATATAAATGTCACCGCAAACTGGCTTGCTCCATGTCCCACCCAGCTTGGGGACCTGGGGATGTCTGGGGGGTTGTTTATTTTTATTTTATTTTTCTTTCTTTTTTTTTTTTTTTTTTTACATTTCATCTGTGTCTTCTGTGGGCACTGACTTTTTAAATCATGTTTATTTTATATGCTCTCCCGGTAGCCGGGGGAGAGGAGACACTTTCTCATTCCACAGACCAGCAGCCACACAGCCAGCCTAGGACGAAAGCATTTAGCAGGCTCTGGGATGACCTCTGAAGAAACATCTCAAGGAGAGGGTTTCCTGGCAGTGAATCAGACAGTTCCTAGACCCAGGGCGCTGTGGAGCACAGGAAAGGCCCCTTCCCTGGCAGCAGGGGTAGGATGGACCTCTCTAGATCTGGGAGGAGTTAAACCTCAGGGCCTCAGCCCCTGGCCCAGTGCCTTATCCACAAAAAGCCCTCAGGATGCCACACCAGCTTCCTCACCCACTGTCCCTCTCACCGTTTCACAAACAAGGGTCTCCAGTTAACTTTTGTTTGTTGGGTTTTGTTTTGTTTTGTTTTGTTTTTGAGACAGAGTCTCACTACATCGCCCAGGCTGGAGTGCAGTGGTACAGTCTCAGCTCACTGCAACCTCTGCCTTCCTGGTTCAAGTGATCCTCCTGCCTCAGCCTCCCAAGTAGCTGGGATCACAGGCGCCCGCCACCATGCCCAGCTACTTTTTGTATTTTTGTAGAGACAGGACTTCACCATGTTGGCCAGGTTGGTCTTGAACTCCTGACCTCAAGTGATCTGCCCACTTGAGCCTCTCAAAGTGCTGGGATTACAGGTGTGAGCCACCGTGCCTGGTCTTTTGTTGTTATTGTTGTTTGGTTTTTTTTTTGTTTTTTTTTCGGGTTTGCCAGGAAAAAAATGAGGATGAGGCAGAGGGAAGGAGGATCTTGGGTGTGTCCTGGGCCTGGTGGAAGGGTGTGGGGGAGGAGCCAGATGAACGGTTTTAATGAGGGCCGTGGGGCCTGGGGGGCCTGGCTCTGCACCTTTAGTGACTAAGTGCAGCCCAGAGTTGGAGACAGGACCTGTCCCTAACCTGTGCAATGCACCACCTGGTGCGGTAAATTGACAGCTATGTCCTCAGCTCCTGCCCCCAGGATAACCTTGACTGCCCTCATGCCAGGCAGGTGGTCCCTCGCTTGGCCCAGGCTTTCTGCAGAAGGACTTGGCTGAGCTGCTGTCCCAGGAGGGGCCGTGGCAGCCACCTATGGGGAGTGTGGTGGCTGAGTGCACACTGGGGTTGGAAATCACCTCTCAGGAGCGTAGTGGCCTGCAGGGGCTGAGGAAGCTCTGGAATGGCTCTGTGGCAAAGCCGTCATGTTCAAAGAGGACTAGCAGTCCCACTGCGGCACAGCGTGCTGGCAAGTGTGCAGATCCATGCTCAGTCCAGCCCCAGCGAAGCCTGTCAGGGCCCCATGCATAGAGGTGGCTATGAATGTAAACTAAAGACGAATCTAAAAGTCAGACGATTAAAAAAAAAATTCAGGCCGGGTGTAGTGGCTTATCCCATTCCCCTAAATGTTTCTGGAGACTCCCCCTTATCCTGTCTTAGACTACAGTCCCTTCCCCCAAACCAATCCCTGTGGCCTGTGGCTGCTCTGCTGGGACTGGCCGGTCTCAGGATATTTGCCCCCTACTGGACCTGGGAAATGGGGTCATCCCACTCAAACCACAAACAAGCCAAGGAAATCAGGAGCAGACCTGTGTTTTGAAGTAACGACAATGAAGTTCTATTTCAGAAGGTTAAATTCAAAGTGCTTGGAAATTGACAAAAAAATGGATTGGGAAGTTGCAAATTAGAGCCTGGGAATCGTGTTTTGAGTTAGAGAAGTGGAAAGAGAACATAGGACTGGTGTTTGGGGCCCCGGAATTGCCATGCGTGAGGGTGGAGAACTGACTTTCAAATGCAATGCCTGCAGGGGGCCAAGTACATTTGTCAGGGAGGCAAAATATAATCTTTAGCTGGCATCTCATCACCTCAGTCATCCCAGAAGAAAGAGAACAAATCTATGGACCGGGCGTGGTGGCTCACACCTGTAATCCCAGCACTTTCGGAGGCTGAGGCGGGCGGATCATGAGGTCAGGAGTTCGAGACCAGCCTGGCCAACATGGTGAAAACCCACCTCTACTAAAAATACAAAAATTAGCAGGTCGTTGGTGGCATGTACCTGCAGTCAAGGCTACTCAGGAGGCTGAGGACAAGGCTCACTTGAACCAGGAGGTCGACGCTGTAGTGAGCTATGACGGTGCCACTGCACTCCACCCTGGGCAACAGAGTGAGACCCTATCTCAAAAAAATCAAATCAAATAAAATAAGGATAATAATACTACCTACCTCTCATGGTGACTGTGAAGATTAAGTGGATTCGTGCACACGAAGTGTTCAAATGAGCCTGGAATGGAGAACATGTTCTTTTTTTTTTTTTTTTTTTGAGACGGAGTCTCGCTCTTGTTACCCAGGCTGGAGTGCAGTGGCGCGATCTCAGCTCATGGCAACCTCTGCCTCCTGGGTTCAAGTAATTCTCCTGCCTCAGCCTCCCGAGTAGCTGGGACTACAGGCATGCACCACCATGCCCAGCTAATTTTGGTATTTTTAGTAGAGACGGGGTTTCACCATGTTGACCAGGATGGTCTCGATCTCTTGACCTGGTGATCCACCCGCCTCGGCCTCCCAAAGTGCTGGGATTATAGGCATGAGCCACCGCGCTTAGCCCAAGAACATGTTCTATAAACATGAGCTGATGCTGTTACTATTCCCAGGGCAACTTCCCAATTAAATACAACCCCTCAGCTTGTTTCTGCAGCCAGTCTGGGTTTGCCCAAGGGCCCTTCTCAAGCCCAATCTGGAATGCCCTCAGCCCATTTAAAACCAATCTCCCGGTAAGCCCAGTCTCCAAAGGACCTCCCCTAGGACGTCCACCACCTCCTAGACATGGGGATTTGTGCCAGGACAGGAGCGCTTTTTCTGAGCCCCACAAGGTCGTGTGCCTCCCCCCAAGGAATTTACCACATTCCACCTGGCATTCCAGCTATTTGTTTTCTCCTGCCTCACCTCTCTCTGGGTGGTTTCTGGCCTCCTCCCTACTCCCCCCTTGCCCAAGCTCTGTCTCTTCAGAGCTTTTTTGTACCCTCCTCCCACCTTTACTTAGTCAAGTCCTACTCCTGTTTAAGACGAAGCTCAGGGTCCCCCAGATCCAACAGCACCCGGCCCAGGCTGGTGGACTTGATGATACCAGGGCCAAGAGGAAGAAGGAGAGCAGGAGAGGGTCGGGGGAGACTACAGTGGAGCCAGGGGGAGGAAAAAGGACCAGGAAGGAGGGAAGAAGGAGCTCTGGGGGATGGATCTTCCCCGTTACCTTCCCCCTCACCCCTGCAGGGGCAGGGCAGTGTGGCCCACGGGATTCCTTTGGGCATGGAATGCCCTTGCTCACCATCCTCACCCGAGAACCCTCAAAAGTCACTTCCCCCACTCATCACTCTGCCCTCGAGAAACCTCAGCACCCTTGGCCACCTCATCCTGGGGTATTTACCACATCCTACCATTTGTGGTCCCGGGACTCCTCCCCACTTCCCTATATCCTTTCTCCCAGTATGAGCACGTTTGCCTCCCGTCTGCCTGTGCAGGGACCACGAGAGGGGAAATGCACACCACGCGTGCTTCTGCACAACCCACTCCCCAGGCTTAACGCCAGGCCCACACATCTATTTTCATGTGATCCCTGTAATAATTGCACAGAGGCCGGGCACAGTGGCTCATGCCTATAATCCCAGCACTTTGGGAGGCTGAAGCGGGTGGATCACTTGAGGCCAGGAGACCAGCCTGGCTAACATGGTGAAACCCCATCTCTATTAAAAATACAAAAATCAGCCATGTGTGGGGGCAGGCGCCTGTAATCCCAGCGACTCGGGAGGCCGAGGCAGGAGAATCACTCAAACATGGGAGGTGGATGTTGCAGTGAGTTGAGATCACGCCACTACATTACAGCCTAGTGACAGAAAGAGACTCGTTTCAAAAAAGTAAAAGTAAAAATAATAATAATAATTGCACAAAGAAGGTAGTCTTCACCCTATTTTATGATGAGGAAAAGATGAGGCTCAGAGAGGTTAAGTAACTTTCCCAAGTTTCCGCAGCTGGGCCCCAGACCCACCCCCTCTCTGCACTGCCTCCCTGCTCACCTGCTGCCTATCAGACATGGCCTGCATCACCTAGGCAGAGCACCTGGTACACAAACAAACAAATGAGATGGCCATTATCTGGACATCTCCCGCCTGCAGGGACAGGCCAGGGTGAGTTAAGCCCTGGGGGAGTGAATCTCAAAGCCTGTCCCACAACCATCTCAGGTTCCCTCTGAGACTGTCCCACACCCAGCCCTTTCCTTTCTCTTCTCTACTGACTCCCCCCATTTGCTCCCAGTGGATACAGTACTTGGTGCCAAGACTTTCCTTTATCCCCAAGACAGCCAGGCGAGCGGGGCATAGAAGGAATAGCATGGTGTGGATCCAAGCCCCCTCAAGTGTACCCACCTGAGTTTTTTTTTGTTGTTGTTCTTTTGAGATGGCTGGAGTGCAGTGGTGCAATCTCGGCTCACTGCAACCTCCGCCTCCTGGGTTCAAGCCAGATTCTCCTGCCTCAGCCTCCCAAGTATCTGGGACCACAGGCATGCACCACCACGCCCGACTAAATTTTGTATTTTTAGTAGAGATGGGGTTTCACTATGTTGGCCAGGCTGGTCTCAAACGCCTGACCTCAGGTAATCTGCCTGCCTGGCCTCCTAAAGTGTTAGGATTACAGGTGTGAGCCACCACACCTGGCCTTCCTTTTTTTTTTTTTTTTTTTTTTTTTTTGAGAGAGTGAGAGAGACTCTTGCTCCGTTGCCCAGGCTGGAGTGCAGTGGTGCCATCTTGGCTTACTGTAGCCTCTACTTCCTGGGTTCAAGCAATCCTCCCACCGTAGCCTCCCAAGTAGCTGGGGACCACAAGCATGTGCCACCATGCCCAGCTAACTTTTTGTATTTTTTTGTAGTGATGGGTGGCTCACACCTATAATCCCAGCACTTTGGAAGGCCGAGGTGGGCGGATTACCTGAAGTCAGGAGTTCAAGACCAGCCTGGCCAACATGGTGAAACCCTGTCTCTCCTAGCCAGGCACAATGGTGTGCGCCTGTAGTCCCAGCTACTCAGAAGACTGAGGCACAAGAATTGCTTGAACCTGGGAGGCGGAGGCTGTAGTGAGCAGAGATCGTGCCACTGCACTCCAGTCTAGGAAATACAGCGAGACTCCATCTCAAAAAAAAAAAAAAAAAAGATGGGGGTTTCACCACATTACCCAGGCTGGTCTCAAACTCCTGGACTCAAGTTTGCTAACCTCAGCCTCCCAAAGTGCTGGGATTACAGACATGAGCCACTGTGCCTGGCCCCCCATCTTGGTATTCAGAAAAGTTCTGAATACCATCACCTTTCAGAGCCTTGGTTTTCTCACTGGTGAGTGGGGATGTAATTCCTGCCCTTGCCCACCTCGAAATGTGTAGGGGTCTATAAAGAGGAAATAGCATGTGATAAAATGTACAACTGAAAACACTGGGCTGTAATAAAATGTTACACAAATGTAAGGGATTCCAAGTTGGTTGTAACATGGGCATTAAACTGTAACTTCTCAAAGATATTGACCATAAAACTTACAGAACCATGGGAAAAAAAGAAGTGTGCTTGCTCCTGAGGCTTAACTTCTATGGGTGATTTTTTTTCTCTACATTTGTATTTCTCTACATTTTCTTTTTTTTCTTTTCTTTTTTCTTTCTTTCTTTTTTTTTTTTTTTTTTGAGACAGAGTCTCACCACTCTTGTTGCCCAGTCTGGAGTGCAATGGCACGATCTCAGCTCACCGCAACCTCCGCCTCCTGGGTTCAAGCGATTCTCCTGCCTCAGCCTCGCAAGTAGCTGGGATTACAGGAGGCATGCGCCACCATGCCCAGCTAATTTTTGTATTTTTAGTAGAGACGGGGTTTCTCCATGTTGGTCAGGCTGGTCTCAAACTTTCCATCTCAGGTGATCTGCCCGCCTCGGCCTCCCAATGTGCTGGGATTACAGGCGTGAGCCACCGCACCTGGCCTTCTCTATATATTCTGCACTAATCACGTTACTTAAACTTCAAGTAGCTGATATTCTACTATTTGCAGCCAAAATCACTCCTCAGTTATATAATGTCCCAAACTGAAATCTCCATTCATCCTTCCTAGGCCTGCTCCTCACCTGTGTTTCCTATCCATAAGGAGCATTCCTGCCCACCAAGCCAACCCAGACTTCTCCCAGCCTCATGCCCATGGCTCAGCTCTCATCCATCTCTGTCCTCTGCCTCCCACCCATTTGCCACTCTTCTGCTCTCCCCATCTCCTCTAGGGACAGGAGTTGAGGGGAGCAGAGGACAGGGAGCTGAGCCATGGGTATGAGGCTGGGAGTGCCACTGTACTCCAGCCTGGGCAACAGAGCGAGACACCGAGACACCGTCTCAAAAAACACAAACAATTAGCTGGGCTTGATGGTGTGCGCCTGTAGTCCAATTATTTGGAAGGCTGAGGTGGGAGGATCGCTTGAGGCCGGGAAGTGGGCGTGAGGCTCCCCACCTCAAGGTTGAGGAGTAGCAGAGGAGGGGTGAGCAGAGGGCGGAGATGGATGAGTGGCTCTTGGCCCTAGGCACTCCTGCTGGAGCTCCTGCAACTCAGGCCTAACCAGCCCTCTACCTCTGGGCTCCCTTCCCCACCTCATTCTATTCCCCACAGTGATTTTTCTGAAATACAAATCTGATTATGTTTCCTGCTTAACCAACTATGGGCTCCAGAGTAACATTCAAAATCCTTAGCATGGCCCACACACTGTCTCATCTCCTGCCACTCCCCCAGACATATTCTATAATTTTTGTTTAAGAGCCAGGGTCTTACTATGTTGCCCAGGCTGCACTTGAACTCTTGGGCTCAAGTGATCTTCATGCCTCAGCCTCCCAAGTAGTTGGGACTATGGGTGTACACCATCACACCCAGCTATTCTCCAGAGTATTCACTGCACAAGGTCTCACCTCTCTACCTGTGTTCTTTGTTCCCTCCTCCCTGAATGGGGATGCCTACTTATTCTGCAAAACCCATTTCAAATAGATCCTCTTCTGTGAAGCACTCCCCACCCCAGATAAACATTCCTTCCTCTATGAGTCCATAGCTTGTTATACTACTTATACCTCTATTATACTTCTTATCGTGTATTCTAATTACACAGTTGCCAGAATTATACATTCTTTAGGACAAGGATGTATTTCAGCGTCCCCAGTGCCTCCCAGTATAGTGTTTGTCTGAAATGGTTACTAAATTTCTGGTGGAAAGGGCCCCAGTATAAAGCACCTTCTGGCTGGGCATGCTGGCTGATGCCTATAGTCCCAGCACTTTGGGAGGCTGAGATGGGTGGATCACCTGAGGTCGGGAGTTTGAGACCAGCCTGACCAACATGGCAAAATCCCGTCTATACTAAAAATATAAAAATTAGCCAGGCGTGGTGACGCACCTGTAATCCCAGCTGCTCAGGAGGCTGGAACACAAGAATCCCTTGAACCCAGGAGGCAGGGGTTGGAGTGAGCCTAGATCATGCCACTGCACTCCAGCCTGGCAAGAGAGTGAGACCTTGTCTCAAAAAAATGAACAAATAAATAAAAATAAAGCATCTTGTGCCTCTTTCTGTGCAGAAATTGAGTCCCATCCTTCCGAGCTTCTGCTCTTCTCATCTCCCCTCCCACTCCCCATCCTACCCAACTTCCTTTTCCCTGCAGTGGACTTCCAGGGAGAGTCCACCTTCTCCCACAGAGTCTGTTCCCTCCTGAGTGAGATGTGGAGTGGAAAATTTACAGAATATGTCTGGGGCACTGGCAGGAGATGAGACAGAGGTGGTGTGGGGGCCATGTTGCCAAGGGCCATAAGTGCCATGCTAAAGGATTTGGAAATTACCCTGTAGCCCATAGATGATTAAGTAGAAACAGATCTTTTAGGTTATAGTCACCTCCATCCTCAATAAGATCACCAGACTAGCATCAAAAGATCTGGCTTTGGTTTGGCAATATCAAAAGCTTTTTCACACATCCGTTTGCCCAGATGTAAGCGGGTTTAGGGTAGGTGCTCCATAAGTGCTTGTTGTTAAAGTCAATTGCAGGGTTATTTCTAAGTTTTTTTAGAGACTGTCTAGCTCTGTCACCCAGGCGGCAGTGTAGAGGCACAGTCATAGCTCACTGTAACCTCAAACTCCCAGATTCAAGTGATCCTCCTGCCTTAGCCTCCAGAGTAGCATGCCCTATGTACCCTGGCTAACTTTTTATTTATTTTTTTATAAAGACAGGGTTTCACCATGTTGGTCAGGCTGGTCTTGAACTCCCGACCTCAGGTGATGCGCCCACCTTGGCCTCCAAAGTGCTTGGGATTACAGGCGTGAGCCACCACGCCCGGCCTTTTTTTTTTTTTAATTTCCTCCTCTTCCTTCTCCTTCCTGTCTAACTTCTTATTCTTATTGTTTTGTGTAGAGATAGGTTCTCAAAATGTCACCCAGACTGATCTCTAACTCCTGGCCTCACAAGATCCTCTCAGCTCAGCCTTCCAATAGTCCTAAGTTCTTTTTTTTTTTTTTTTGAGATGGGGTCTAGCTCTGTAGCCCAGGCTGGAGTGCAGTGGCACGATCTCAGCTAACTGCAACCTCCACCTCCAGGGTTCAAGCGATTCTCCTGCCTCAGCCTCCTGAGTAGCTGGGATTACAGACGCCCACCACCAAGCCCAGCTAATTTTTTTCTGCATTTTTTTAGTAGAGACAGGGTTTCACTGTGTTGGCCAGGCTGGTCTCAAATTCCTGATCTCCTGATCCGCCCGCCTCGGCCTCCCAAAGTGCTGGGATTACAAGTGTGAGCCACTGGGCCCGGCCTCCAATAGTCCTAAATTCTAAAAGCCAATCAACCCAACTGCTAGCAACTCAGGGATGTTTGAATGTGCGTGGATATGTTTATTTATTTCTGTCCTGCTTTCGCTGCAATGGCAAACTCTGACATACTCACCTAATGAAGCATTACACCGCCTTAAAAACATTGCTTACAAAGAGTTTATAACATGGAAAATGTCTTCCGTTGTAAAGGAAAAAAAGCAGCACACAATTGAAATGAGTCATATTTATCACATTGTCTAAAAGCAAGCAAAGAAAATCTTCTCCCCAGCAAAGGCTGGCAGGGCAGGGAGGCCAAGGCTAACAGCAGCCAGTGGTTCTCCCATCCCCTTATCCTCCTGTTCTCTATTTCCCAACTTTGATTTTTTTTTTTTTTTTTTTTGAGACGGGGTTTCACCATGTTGGTCAGACTGGTCTCGAACTCCTGACCTCAGGTAATCCACCCGCCTCGGCCTCCCAAATTGCTGGGATTACAGGCGTGAGCCACCACGCCCGGCCCCAACTTTGATTTTTTTAAAACGGAGTCTCACTCTGTCGTCCAGGCTGGAGTAGAGTGGTGAGATCTCGGCTCACTGCAACCTCCGCCTCCAAGGTTCGAGTGACTGTCATGTCTCAGCCTCTGGAGTAGCTGGGGATCACAGGTGCGTGCCACTACAACCAGCTGGTTTTGTATTTTTCATAGAGAAGGGGTTTCACCATGTTGGCCAGGCTGGTCTCTAACTCCTGACCTCAAGTGATCCACCCACCTCGGCCTCCCAGAGTGCTTGGATTACAAGCGTGAGCCACCGCGCCCAGCCTATTTTCCAACTTCTGAAAAATGTGTGCACGTTACTAATAAAGTGGAGAAGTATACACTTTATGTTTCAAAATGACCTTGAGTAAGTAAGGAGGAGGTTGCTCTCAGCCCAGCTTCTGTTCCTCCCCCCTGTTGCCACACCTCATTGCCCAGAGATACCCTCTGGGGCTGAGCCAGGTTTTATTTGCCCCAGGGTCCCGCAGTCCTGGCCTTCTCCACCCTAAACCACCAGGCGCTCAACAAAGGATTTGCAATCCAGTAGCTGCACCTGTTCCCAACTAGAAATGCTGCCTCCAGGCACCAGGGCCTCCCCCAAGGCCTCAGAGGGTTAACTCTGCCCTCCCGCAGGAATTCCCAGAAAGGACTCACAGAGGAATTTCCCAGTCGTGCAGACAGACAGACAGACACCTCAGGCAGCTCTTCACGCTAAGCACAGATGTTTGCCTGCGGGTGATGTACTGGTAGCCAACACAGGCACACAACTTTGCGGTTAGAGGTAGCACAGAGCAACAACGGAGAAAAGACCCACCTGCGCAGGCTGGGGCTGGCATGAGGAAGGGACTGGGAGGGGGCCCCAGAGTGGGTCAGCAGATGGAGTCTGCAGGCGCAGAAGTCCCTACTGCTGTCTCTGTCTGAATGGCACAGTGCCTGCAACTCTCCCTAGGCATAGTAGGCATGGCAGGGGCTCCAGGAGGGGTCAGGGCAGCGTGGCTGTGAGTAGTGGGGCTGCAGTCTGGGCTTGGGCTCTTAGCAAGTTTGTTGTCCTGGTGGCTTGTCAATATCCCCTACTGGCCTGGCGGCTCCCCCAGGTAGTGATTTTATCTTAAACCCACCCACCCTTCCTTTCTCGGTACCCATCACAACGCCCAGCTCATCACAACACTAAGCGTCTAGGGCTGCTCCAGTAGGACTGATGGTCAACCCTTCTATGGATAGGGGAGTGGATAGAGGAGTGATGGGATCAAGGCCCGAAGTGAGAATGCTGGGGACAGCGCCAAATCAGGGAAAGAGGGGCTCCAGGTCCCGTCGGTGCCCAGAATTTCCCTGCACCCTCTGCACCCGGCTTGCTCCAGACCTAGACACAGGAGAGAGCTGACGTGGCCCCGCCAGACTGGGCCTAGCAAGCCCGAACCTGCCCGCCCCAAGCAGCTGCAGTGTGGGACCTCCTATGTTCCCGTTCAGTCCCAGTAGTCAGAGAAAGCAGGGGAATCCGGCCCAAAGCTGTCTCCTCCAGGAGGCAACCGGGGCCACCCTCTCTAAAGAGCTACCAACATCTCTCCTCTCTCTTGCCCCTCTGCTGGTTTTTCAGAGCAGCTATGTCCAGCATAAGTTAATTTGCTGGCCGGGCGTGGTGGCTCACGCCTGTAATCCAAGCACTTTGGAGGCCAAGGTGGGCGGATCACCTGAGATCGGGAGTTCAAGACTAGCCTGACCAACATGGTGAAACCCCGTTTTTTTTTTTTTTTAAAGTTAAGTTGCTTCACTGAACAGTGAGTGATCTCACTCACTCCACAGACGTTTACTGACCGTCTACTATACGTGCTAGATGCCGCGCCAGGCGCTGGCAACAGGATAATGAACAAAACAAAAACCCCTGTCCTCGCGGAACTTTGACCCTATGGAAAGTGAGAACTGGGATGCAGTACTCTCGCCGGGGCCACGTGGGAGGTCGACACCCAGATGGGGTTCCCCTACGTGAGCAAAAGGCGCGTGAGGTGCCGCCCTGGGACCAGTCGGCTGGTGGACTTTGGCCCGGGCAGGAGGGGCTGGCCGCACCCCGGACTAACGCTTGGCTGGGCACGTCGCCTGGGGCAGGTACGCGAGGGGAGAGGGGGAGTGGCGCTGACCATGCGCAAAACCGGGCCGTGACCCGGCCACGGGGTTACAGGCCTTGGTGGTCTGTAAGTATTTATCGTAAACGTAGCGAATAGGGCCTCCAGCGGCCTAAGCGCACGTGGGGGTGCAGTGGGGGAGCCGGCTGGTCCCTCCCCAGCTCCAGGCTCCTCCCCCGCGGGGGTCAGCGCCAGACTTGCCGCGGCGTCCGGGCCCCCGCGTAATTACAGGGACTGTAGCCAGGCCTGGCCGTAAAGAGGAGGATGAAACGGCCTGGGGACCCGGGAAGCTGGGCCGGAGCTGGCAGGGGCACCGAGTCCGCGACTTCCCGCGATGCGCAGCCGCAGGGAAGAGCCGGCTAGGGATGCGCACACACACAGCACCAACCCGGCGCGCACACAGCCACACAACCAAACACGGAAACCACCAAACGCACTCAGACACACAGCATTCTGCTCTCCCGCTCCAGGCTCACTCCTGAGCCTAATCAAACACCTGCCCGCCCTCTCCACCCCAGGAGCTGACACCCGCCCGCCCAGCCCTCTCCAGAAGGCAGCAGATCCCGGCCGGGAGAAGAGCCCCGAGAGGCAAATTCCAGCGGGTTTGTTTACACGGCGCGGGGGAGGGGGCCGAGCCGGGTACTGGGGCCCGACTGACTGGGAGCCCCAGCTCAGACTGGGCCAGCCCCAGCTGTGCAGCCTGAGGACTGCGCGCTAACGGCCCTCCGTCCCACCCCACCCCCGCTGCACGCCGGTACGTGTCTCCCCCTCCTCTTCACATGCTGTTCACAAACATTAGCATACGTATGTCAGAGTTTCACACGCTTCCACACACGCGGCTGTGATACTACTCGCAAATGCTTTCACACTTGCGCGCCATCACACGTATTTCATGTGTGGTTACAGTTCGTCACCCTTCATGCCCAGATTCTCACAGTCCATATTCAAGAGCCCGTTCGCACGGTGTAGGCGTGTGTTGTCTCACACACACACACGCACACGACACACACACACACACACACAGGTCATTAGTGCCCTTTGGCGAATCTGAAAACAAGAACGGACCCCTCGTGAGCCCAGGGTCCCGCGTGTGACTCCTGCGCGCAGGCACTGATGGGATGGACAGAAGAGCCCTTAGCCCCGGCCGCACACGTTACACACTCGATCACACACAGCGACGCACTTTATTCCCGGCATCCAGGCGATGACACAATCTCCAGAACAAAGACAACATTGACAAACCCAACAAAAACAAACAGCCGCGTGTGTGCGGGGAGGAGCAGTCTAGCGCAGAGTCCGGGAAGGGGGTGGGGAAGGAGGAGAGTGTGGGGAACCCGGGCGCCCGAGCCTGGGTGTGCGAGGCTCGGAAAGGTGCGGGACACGTCAACAATCTCGCACCCTGCAAGGACCGCGCGCCACGCAGCAAAGCCGGGTCCCGTACCCACGCGTTCGCACACACGCACTTGCGAGTTCTTTCCTTCTCCCGCACGCGACTGCGCCCAGGGACACAGGCCCACAGGCCCACCACCCGGACAGGCTCACAAAGCTCCACGCAGACCCACAAGTGAGTGAACACACAGCTCTGAGCAGATCTGCCGGGGCAGAGGAGCGCGCCTCGCTCTCTCCTGCACCCCCGGCCTCCTCGCCTCTCCTGCCCGCCCCTCCTCCACCTCCCCAGCCACCAAGCCCCGGGGCAGCCGCGCGCCGGGCGGGGCGAGGGCGGGGCGGGGTGTCGGGCGGCGCCGGCCCAAAAAGGCGGAGTCGCCAGGCTAAGGGGCCAGATCTTTGAGCCCAGCGCTGACTGCGCGTCGGAGAAAGCCAGCGGGAACCCAGACCCCGAGGAGCCCCGCGTCCCCGCCCGGCCTGCCCAGGCCCCACGCTATGGAGTTCCTCTGGGCCCCTCTCTTGGGTCTCTGCTGCAGTCTGGCCGCTGCTGATCGCCACACCGTCTTCTGGAACAGTTCGAATCCCAAGTAAGCCTCGAGTTTCCCGCTGGCAGCCTGGGCGCCCGGCTGGCACTGCCCTCCCCCACCGGGATGACTGTCCCGGCCAACCCCTGAGCTGAGCCTAGGGGGAGATGACCGAGGTAGGAGGGACGCTGTAGATTTTCCTCTCCTCACTTCTCCCACATATGTGGGAGCACCCCACCCCGGGCCAGGAACCTCCTGGTGTCTACTTGCACAGGCTTACATCTGCCCTGCCCTTCCTTCTCTCTGACACTCCTGTTACTCTGAAGTGAGGGACCCATGCTGGGCAGTTTCTACCTCCAGCACAGACCTGGCCCCTGGCAGCCAAGGCCCTTGTTCTAGGCCCCCCCCACCGTGAAAGCCTCGACTCCCCTCCTTGTGTGTCCCTCGGGCATCTGCCCACACTGACAGGTACCTGGTGTGACATCAGGAGTGCGCAGAATGCTCAAGGTGATCCCAGAAGGACCTCTCAGGAGGGACCTGGCTGTAGGCATGCATATGCATTCATCCTGTATTTAAAGCAAACCTGGAAAGCCCCCCCACTAGGGGTCGTTTGGGGTGCTGTGAGTGAGGCACATGCCGTGCATGGGTAGGTTGAGGGAATCACCTGTTTATGGGGCTCTCAAGTAGTAAAACTGAAGAGCTGGGGGAGAGGGCCATCATGGGAAAGCTTCAGAAGGAACAGAAGGGGTTAAAGGGGTTACAGAAGGCTCTGGGCAGGAAGGAGTTAATTTCTCCTGGGCAGGTTTAGGCCTGTGAGGCAAATGGTACTGGGAGGAAGACTCTGTCGGCCCCTTTGTTCTTGCCCTTGAGTTTTCTGAAGTTATGGGAACAATATTTGTGGGAATACTGGAGAGGGTGGGGGGGGACGGGGGGAGGAGGACTGGGTAACTTGGGACCACAAAAGCCACCCACCAGCTTAGCACCCTCAGCCCTATCGAGCCTGCACCCTACTCCCCTTTAGAAATATGTTGTGCCAGCTTCCTCTGACCCTGTGGCATCGCCTGGTGAGGCAGTCTGTTGTCTGTAGCTTGTTGAGGTGGGGGAGAGAACAGCCAGCTGCCAACCCCAGAGGGCAATGCCCTCCTGCCTGTGGGCACCGGGGAGGCCCAGCCAGCCCTCCATCACCTGCTGCCTGCTGCCTGTGCTCTGCCTCCTGGACCTGATGCATCTCGCCTTAGTATGGGAGAGAGCAAAGTCCCTGTTTATGCCCATGCCAGGTGTTGACTGAAGGAGGAGGAGGGGACAGGAAGCCATGAGTAGGGAGGGGGGGGACCCTGGCCTTTTCCGTTCCCAAGCTCCCAGGTTTCCTCTCTTTCAGGAAGGAGCCTTTTCCTTACCCACCTCCCCGCCTTCCCTGACGCCGGTGCCCCCCTTTCCCAGATAGGGAGCAACATCAGATGAAGGCTAAGTAGAGCAGACTGTACCCCTAGGAGAGGGGGCTGGTGGGTGACCCTCTGGCCACACACACACACACACACACACACACACACACATACACTCTTATACTCAGGACTAAAGAGATGCCAGTCCAGAGTAGAGTCCCCAGGCAGCCAAGCTGAGCCCAGCGTGGGGCAAATATGAGGCTACAATGAACTGGGTAGGTGTGAGGCTGGCATGGGTGACTCAGGCCAGTGGGCATCAGCCCTGGGATCTCCAGGCCTCAGGCAGGGGCAGCATGCTGACAAGGGCACCGGCCTCCCTCATGCTGGAGGGCAGGCCCCTCCTTCCAACCTGCCAGCTCCCTTTGTCCAGAGGACAGTGTTGGGGGCCAGTGGGTGCTGTGCCCTCTTGGGGTCCTGGGACTGTCCACATTTGACAAGGTAAATTTTCACAGGTTCTCATGAGTGCTGGGGCGGGTAGCAGAGGTGGATGAAGAATGAGTCAGTGCCCGTCACGGGAATGAGGGAAGGACGCCAGGCCCAGAGCTGAAATACCTGTTCCGAAATGGCTTCTATGTTTATCTCTCCAGAGAGGAATTTTAAAAGCCTCTCTCTGCTCCTCTCTCTCTTTCCCCAGGGTCGGGGGAGGGGCCTGGTAAGCCCAGTTTGGACGCTGGCATGCTGCTGCAAAGCCTGGCCTCTCAGAGGTCATGCTGACTAGGCAGTGGGTACCCACCTCAGAATCCCCTCCACCCGACGCCTTCCTCGCCCTCCCCTCGGTGGACAGGGCTTTCACTTCGAAGCAAGTTGGCACTAACTCTGCTGAGTCTCTAGCTGGCAGTGCCTGGGGGAATTAGAGAAACTGGCCAGCTTGGGGGGTGGAGAGAAGCACTTTTCCCCCTACTGGGACCCCACCCAGGCTGGAGCCAGGTGTCTGGAGCTGGTGGGGGAGGGGCTGGTGGGCAGTCAGGCTGGAGCCGGCGGGCCGGGGGGAATGAACTAGGAGGGAGCTGGCTCCACCTTGGAGGAGGGGGAGGGGAGAAGCCGTCTGAAGCCCAGAGCTCCAGCATTTCATCTGGAGGGACGTGGAAGTGTGGCTTTTGGAGATAAAGGGACAGGGGTGTTTTGGGGTGTGCTGAGAAGGGGAAAGGAGACCAGTGCATAACTTTGAGTAGCTAGAAAGGGAGATTTCAGGGGGCTGAATGAATTGATGAGAGTGATTTAACTTAAAAGACTAGGGGCTTGGTATTCATGAAGGGTTAAAGATGGTAAGAAAAAAAAAAACGGACTAGGGTCATTATCTGTGGGCCTGGGTATACGAGCTTCCCTTTTGAGGAAAAGTGAAGCTGGGAAGTGTGAGATCTACTTGGGGGGGTCCGGGGAAACATGAGAGCAGCAAGGAGAGTGAAGACACAGATGTGTTGGGGGCTCGGGGCTAGCATGGCAAAGAGAAGGTGATTCCGGGGGATCCTGATTGCAGAAGGGACTGGTAGGGTCTCAGGTTGAGGTCCAAGAGCATTTCAAAGGAGCAACTGGTAGAACAGATTTGGGGGAATATTTATGGGTAGAAGAGAATGATAAGTGAGGTACAGAAACAGGTAGAAGTAAATATCGGGGGGGGGGGGGGGTATGGAAAATGCTCTGGTACCTGAGAGCTACTGAGTGGATGCTATTTGAAGGATCAACAGGAGACAGTGATGGTGGGGAGGGGAATGTTTAGAGATGGCAGAGAGAAATATAAGGCATCAAGATAAGAACTTATTGCGAGTTGAGACTTCAGAAGAATCTCCTGGGGCCCAGTGTGAAAGGTGAGAGGTCATGTAAACAAACATTCGGAGGCCCAGGGATCTGGCTTGGCTTCTGAATGACCGCTGGCGTCTTCCCCTGCGTGTGTCGCCAGGTTCCGGAATGAGGACTACACCATACACGTGCAGCTGAATGACTACGTGGACATCATCTGTCCGCACTACGAGGATCACTCTGTGGCAGATGCTGCCATGGAGCGCTACATCCTGTACCTGGTGGAGCATGAGGAGTACCAGCTGTGCCAGCCCCACTCCAAGGACCAGGTCCGCTGGCAGTGCAACCGGCCCAATGCCAAGCATGGCCCGGAGAAGCTGTCTGAGAAGTTCCAGCGCTTCACACCTTTCACCCTGGGCAAGGAGTTCAAAGAGGACACAGCTACTACTACATCTGTGAGTGCCCGTGAGGGGACAGTGTCTGTGTTCTTCTGCCACCACACACATGCTTGGGTACATGCTTGGTGCGGAGTCCAGCAGCAGAGGACCATTTCAATTCTATTGAAATAGAATTCCAATCCTGAATTCTATTTTCATTCATCCATATTACAAATGTGAGTGGGCTTCTACTGCGTGCTAGGCACTCTGCTTGGCACTTGGGCACAGAGATAAATAAAACACTACAGAGCCCCTGTCCTCAAGGAAGCTGGGAAAAAACACAAATAGGTTAACAGACCCTTAAAATAGTGTGCTACGGTAGACATGAACACAGGGGCCTTGGGAAAATGACCTGGGCACCTGCCAGGCTATGGGGCTCAGAAAAGCCTCAGTGGGGAAGATGATCCTAGAGCTTAGGACAAGCAGAGGAGCTGGCCAGGCATGAAGGCACACGTACAAAGGAAGCATGACATCTTCAGGGAACTTCCTATGGCTCAGCCTGGCTGAAGTGGGAGGGACACAGGAAGTGAGGAGAGGTGAACAGGACAGACCATGGGGGGCCTAAAAGGTGATAAGGAGTTTGGACTTTCACCTGAGGGCTCTCATCACTGATGGGTCTTATTTTATTTTTTGTGACAGAGTTTCCCTCTTGTTGTCCAGGCTGGAGTACAATGGTGGGATCTCTGCTCACTGCAACTTCCGCCTCCCGGATTCAAGCGATTCTCCTACCTCAGCCTCCCAAGTAGCCAGGATTACAGGCGCCCACCACCATGCCCAGCTAATTTTGTATTTTTAGTAGAGACAGGGTTTCACCATGTTGGTCAGGCTGGTCTCGAACTCCTGACCTCAAGTGATCCACCCACCTCGGCATCCCAAAGTGCTAGGATTACAAGTGTGAACCACCACACCCAGCCTGATGGATTTTAAAAGTTATGAGCTCACCCAGCACTTTCGGAGGCCAAGGTCTCCTGAGGTTCAAGACCAGCCTGGCCAACGTGGCAAAACCCTGACTCTACTAAAAAATTAGAAATATTAGCTGGGCATGGTGGCACACACCTGTAATCCCAGCTATTCAAGAGGCTGAGGCAGCAGGATCACTTGAACGTAGGAGGCGGGAGGTTGCAGTGAGCCGAGATCACGCCACTACATTCCAGCCTGGGTGACAGAGCGACTCCGTCTCAAAAAAAAAAAAGTTATGAGATCAGCTTTGTATAAAATGGATCTAAGACTCTTGTCAGTGGGGCTTAGGCAGGAATAGTTCTGTTTTGTTTTGTTTTGAGACAGAGTCTCACTCTGTCGCCCAGGCTGGAGGGCAGTGGCGTGATCTTGGCTCATTGCAACCTCCGCCTCCCAGGTTCAAGCGATTCTTCTGCCTCAGCCTCCCAAGTAGCTGAAACTACAGGTGCACACCACCACACCTGACTAATTTTTGTACTTTTAGTAGAAACGGGATTTCACCATGTTGGCTAGGCTGGTCTTGAACTCCTGACTTCGTGCTGTGTGTCTGCCCTGATTTCTGCGACTGGAGTTTTTTTATACAATGTTCTTTGTCTCAAAATAAAGCAATGTGTTTTTTTCCCACATTGGCCTCCCAAAGTGCTGGGATTACAGGCGTAAACCACCGTACCCAGCCTAGGAGTCGTACTAAATGGCCCAGGCAAGAGGAACATACTGTGAAGCCCTCACACTTCAGACTTGGAGTGAAGGATGCAATGTGGGGCGGGGATGGTGTCTATGTTCTTTTGTCACCACTGCCAAACCTGAGGGTTGTTTCCAAAGAATGGGAGGTTGGGCTGAACTATGGGCAGGAAGTTAGCAAAAACTAAGGAGGGTAAGAATCAAGGTTAGAGGGAAGAGAAGAATGAAAATGAGTAGGGATCTGAGAAAGCAGGGTGAAGGGCATTTGGACTTATATTTTCTTCCAGCAAAGGTTTCTTCCTTAACCCCCTGTGGGCTTATCTTGCAGCCAAACCCATCCACCAGCAAGAAGACCGCTGCTTGAGGTTGAAGGTGACTGTCAATGGCAAAATCAGTGAGTGTCAGGGCCCTGTGGGCCTCCTTCCTCCATCTCTGTGCTGGGTGCAGTCTGGTGATCTGGGATGGTATAGAAGTCTTGCAGCCCAGCCACTCGCACTCACAGCCCTCTGCCTCTTTGATACAATACCTGATCTATTACCACTCTTGTCTTTCAGCTCACAGTCCTGAGGCCCATGACAATCCACAGGAGAAGAAACTTGCAGCAGGTGGGTAGCTGGAGCAAATTGGGCCTGGAGCACAGGAAGGGGTCTGCTTGAAGAGGTTGGGTACAGGAGGTGGCTCCTTTACCAGGCAGAGGCTGAAGGAACCCTGTTGGGCTGAGGGCCAGTGTAAATAGTGGGGTCATTCACACTGGGGGCCTTTGCCCTCTTGCCTTGCAGATGACCCAGAGGTGCGGGTTCTACATAGCATCGGTCACAGTGCCGCCCCACGCCTCTTCCCACTTGCCTGGACTGTGCTGCTCCTGCCACTTCTGCTGCTGCAAACCCCATGATGAAGGTGTATGCCACACATGGCCTTAAGGATTGGAACTGGGCTGAAGAGAGGGACAGGCACTCCAAACCTGTCCTGGGGCCACTTTCAAAGCCCCCAGCCCTGGGAACCACTCCCACATGGGAACCACTCCCACCACATGCACAAGCTGTCAACGAGCAGCCTCAAAACGGGTCAGTATTAAGGGTTTCAACTGGAAGGAGATCGACCAGCCCGGCAGTACCATCCCCACCTTCACCTAGGAGGGATGGAGAAAGAAGTGGAGATGGTCCTTTCCCACCATTCCGGCCTTTAAGCCAAAGAAACAAGCTGTGCAGACATGGTCCCTGAAGGCACAGTGGGAGCTGAGCTGGAAGGGGCCACATGGATGGGCAAAACTTGGCAAAGATGCCCCCTCCAGGAGAGAGTCAGGATGCCCAGATGAACTGACTGAAGGAAAAGCAAGAAACAGTTTCCTGCTTGGGAGCCAGGTACAGGAGAGGCAGCATGCTTGGGCTGACCCAGCATCTCCCAGCCAAGACCTCATCTGTGGAGCAGCCACAGAGAGGTTTGTAGCCAGGTACTGCATTCTCTCTCGTCCTGGGGCAGCACTCCCCAGAGCTGTGCCAGCAGGGGGGCTGCGCCAACCTGTTCTTAGAGTGTAGCTGTAAGGGCAGTGCCCATGTGTACAGTCTGCCTAGAGTGTAGCCTAAAGGGCAGGGCCCACATGTACAGTATCTGTATATAAGTTGCTATGTGTCTGTCCTGATTTCTACAACTGGAGTTTTTTTATACAATGTTCTTTGTCTCAAAATAAAGCAATGTGTTTTTTTCGGACATGCTGTTCTGCCACTCTATATTAAAGCTTATGACCATTGAGTCCCTGCTAAGTACTAGGCTCTGTGCTACAACAGCAGCAACTGAGTTTGAATTTCTTTCTCTCCCAAGAATGCATGCCCCTCACCAGGCTAAAAGGGTGGGGTGTTTGCTCCTCTGAGGGTTGTCCAAGACCAGAGTGCTCCTGACAGCAGTCTCTCGGGTTCTGAGCTGCACTCCACTCTGGAAGTTCTTCCTGTCCAACCTCTACCCCACTCCCACCCCCTCACAGCAGGGCTTTGGCATACCACCGTTCAGGTACTCATGCTGTTTGGGTGAGTCAGGGAAGCTGGGGAACGCCAGCTGAGGCATGCAGCCCCGCCTCACAGC
The DNA here is from genome assembly GCA_036589455.1 of Ateles fusciceps. Classification (NCBI taxonomy): domain Eukaryota; kingdom Metazoa; phylum Chordata; class Mammalia; order Primates; family Atelidae; genus Ateles; species Ateles fusciceps. The sequence goes on from JAZHEH010002047.1 coordinate 4,503,935, forward strand.
CACACCAGCAGGGACGTGTGGGAGGCAGGGAGGGAAAGTTGCCAGCAGCAAGTGGGTTGGACCGGGGAGGGGGGGTGTCAGTGATAGGGGCGTCAGTGGATTGGCCACGTCATATAAAGTTGACCTAACCTTGTAACCCGAAAGGGAGGACAAAGAGGAAGGCTTGGTGATTCTCAGCAATGTCTGTTATTTTGAGAAAAGGCTTCGGCAGCAAACTTCAGAAAAAACCTCCCAAACCCTGGGCAACTGGGGTTCTGATGTGGAGCTCTGGATGGAAAGCGTGCTGAAGTCTGGTTGAATTTAGCAAGCTTTTGTTCGGAGGTCCACCGCCGAAGGCGCACAGGCCTGTGGGAACACGAGCGTTGAGACTGGGGTCTAGATGATCCAAGGGGGTAGGCACAGTGTGAGGAGCGGCAGGTATCGGGGACACATCCGCGGAGCCCTAGGAAGGGGACAGACCGAGACCTGGAAGACTGCTGGACCAGGGCACCGAGCAGGCGCTCGGAGGGGGCAGGGCGCGAGTTCCGGTTCGGTGGCGGAGGGGGCGGGGCTTCGGCGCAGTTTCCGGAGGGGACGGCCCGAGCGCGCCGGGGCGGAGCCGAGTGCGCGGGGCGGGGCTCTAGCGCAGCAGGTCTAGGCCGCCGTAGGTCCCTGCCACCGCAGGCTGGCGGCCGGCGCTGGGCGCGGGATCCGACTCTGGTCGTGATGGAGGCGGGCAGCTTGCTCGACTCGTTCATTTACGGAGCATGCGTGGTCTTCACCCTCGGCATGTTCTCCGCCGGCCTGTGAGAGTGTGGCGGGGCTGGGCTGGGGGAGGACTAGGAAGTCAGGAAAGAAGAGAGAGAGGGCAGAGACGTGGCCACAGCACCTGGCTCGTCCGGAACCCGGGATCAAAGTGGGATCGGGTCGACGGGACCAGGGTATAAGGGTGAGGCTGGTCACTAGGCCTGAGACAGAAGGCAGGATAGCTGGGGGGGGCGGGGTCTGCGGTGGTCCGGGAAGGATGACAGGCATTGGGCATCCCCACCAGACACTCTGCTTCTCCCTTCCCCACCCCCTCACCCCTCCCTTCGGGGCCCCATTACAGCTCAGACCTCAAGCACATGCGAATGACCCGGAGTGTGGACAACATCCAGTTCCTGCCCTTCTCACCACGGAAGTCAAGTGAGGGAGCGACGGCTGCGGCGGTGGGAAAGGCTATCAGAGGGAGGTGGGGGCGGGGTAGGAGCATGAGTGAAAGAGCCCCTTTGGGTCCTCCTCTCACAGTGACCCCTTTGAGCCATGTCCCTCTCCACCCTGCAGCAACCTGGGCTGGCTGAGTTATGGGGCCTTGAAGGGAGACGGAATCCTCATCGTCGTCAACTCAGTGGGTGCTGCGCTTCAGACCCTGTATATTTTGGCATATCTGCATTACTGCCCACGGAAGGTAGAGGCCCTACCTTGGACCCACCTCTCTGCTGCACGCTCTGCCTTGCTGGCAGAGTAAACACTACTTCCCAGAAGACTGTAACAGCTGGCACTGCCACTCTTTCCAGGAAGGCCCCTCCAGCCTTGCAAGTCTCCTTCCTCTACGAAGCCAGCCTTCTGAGATTCACACATTGCCCCCATTTAGGCAAGGCTGGTAGCTGTATCTAGCCTGAGATGCTTATGCTGCCAGCGAGCTAGGGGGAAAGGGCTTTTGTCTCTGATATTTTTTTCACAGCCAGGGCCTGTAGGTGGGAATGAGATGACTAGCTCTGCTTCCCTGCTCAATCACACAAGCATTTATTAAGCTCCTACTGTGTGTGCCAAGCACACAGAAAGAAATACATCTTTCCCTGCCCTAGAAGTCTCCGGTGTTGTGGGTGTGTAAGACTTTCCTATCAAGTTGCTGGTGGGAAAGATGCTGTGACAGTGCAGTGCTGGAGGCCTAGACAGTTTGGCTTCCCCATTGGAGCATGGGAAAAGGCAGGATGAATTAATTCTAGCAGGGAAGTCCGAGTGCACATCTGGAAGTAAGGCTACTCTCTCCCCTGCAGCGTGTTGTGCTCCTTCAGACTGCAACCCTGCTAGGGGTCCTTTTCCTGGGTTATGGCTACTTTTGGCTCCTGGTACCCGACCCTGAGGGCCGGCTCCAGCAGCTGGGCCTCTTCTGCAGTGTCTTCACCATCAGCATGTACCTCTCACCACTGGCCGACTTGGTGAGTGGGGGGTGTCCAAGGAGGTAGAAGAGGTAAGAGTCAGGCTCTCATAGCCAAATACTATGCCTTACAGTCCAGAGGAAGGGGGAGATCCAAACCCTGGAAGGAGACAAGGCAGTAGAGGTGGGCGAGTGGGAGGCAGGAAAGGTGGTGACAGATCAGAGAGGGTGTCTGACCTTTTTCCAGAGAAAATTCTTAGGCAAGTGAAAGCTTTACTATGTGCCTGGCCCAGGAGAGTCTTTCATTCTTTCCCACAGGCTAAGGTCATTCAGACTAAATCAACCCAATGTCTCTCCTATCCACTCACCATTGCTACCCTTCTCACCTCTGCCTCCTGGTGTCTCTATGGATTTCAACTCAGAGATCCCTACATCATGGTAAGCAGAACAGGGATGGGATGACAGGTATGCAAGGTGGAAAACTGGCTCCTCTCCTCATAGCAGTTCTTGTGATTTCAGGTGTCCAATTTTCCAGGAATTGTCACCAGCTTTATCCGCTTCTGGCTTTTCTGGAAGTACCCTCAAGAGCCAGACAGGAACTATCGGCTCCTGCAAACCTGAGGCTGCTCACCTGACCACTGGGCACCTTAGTGCCAACCTGAACCAAAGACAGCTCCTTGTTTCAGCTGGGCCTGCTGTCCAGCTTCCCAGGTGCAATGGGTTGTGGGAACAAGAGATGACTTTGAGGATAAAGGGACCAAAGAAAGAGCTTTACTTAGATGATTGGTTGGGGCCTAGCAGATGAAATCACTTTTATTTTTTAGAGAGATTATTTTTTTTTAATTTTGGAGGTTGGGGTGATATGTTTAGAATATGCCTTAAAATAAAGTGTTCCCCACCCCTGCCCGTGATGGTTCATTCTCTACTCATGATTCTAAACTTGCCTGGTTTGGTGACAGGTGAATCCAGTTATTCTCAGGTTGGTAGAGTAGGCTCAGAAAAGGTATCTCAAAGAACCAAAAGGTTGGAAAGACCCAGGAAGGCCTTAGAAAGAACAAAAGTTGGATGTTATAAAGAATGGAAGCCTTCAAGAAAGTACTTCTGGCTGGATAAGGTGGCTTATGTCTGGAATCACAGCACTTTAGGAGGCCTGGGTGGGAGGATCACTTGGGCCCAGGAGTTCAGGAAGAGCCTGAGCAACACAGCGAGACCCTGTCTCTACAAAAAAATTAAACATTAGCCTGGTAGCACATGCCTGTAGTCCCAGCTACTCTGGAGGCTGAGGTAGGAGGTTTGTTTGAGCCCGGGAAGGTGAGGCTGCAGTTGATTGCACCACTGCACTCCAGCCCAGGGAACAGAGTGAGATCCTGTCTCAAAAAAAAAAAAGCAGAAGTACTTCCTAGCACTTCCTACAGGTTTAAAAGGACCAGTACAGTGAAATGTAATTTCCATCCTGAGAGATCTTGAGAAGGGGTCTTTACCTCCTTGGGAGCAAAAATGGGAACACTAGCAAGATGCAAAGATAAAGGCTGAGATGGCCTCAGGAAGGTGGTTCTTTCACAATCACTTCTCGACCGTTAGCACACAGAATCCCCCAATACCCATTTTCCATACTCAAACTAAACGAAGTTAGAAAATAAACTGACTCTTTAATGGGGAATGGGAGGAAGGGCTGTCCGGGCAGGAATGGGGTAGGCTGTCAGAAGCGCAGCCCCCTGCGGGCTAAGTCGACTCGGGCCTCCTGTATCTGGCTCTGCAGCTCGCGTGCGGCATCCTCGCAGTCATGAAAAGTGGCCACACGATAGCCCACAGTGCCCAGGGCATAGCAGCCGGCGGACACCAGCAAGTAGGCAGGCAGTGGCCACAGGACTTCCTGGCAGGACAAGGGCAGCTCCAGGCCCAAGGCTCCCGTGGTCAGGGCCGCCCAGGTGGAGCCCAGGATCGCCAGTCCCCAAAGCCACTGCGCTAATTTCGTCATGATCACTGCGAGAAAAGAAAGCAAAGCTCCCCCTGAGGAGCAGAAAGGAAAATCGGACCAAACTCAGCCGACGCCCGCCCACAGAGGGAGCATTTAAACCAGCCCTAGCCAGAGGGGGAATCACCGATCCCAGCGGTTCGAACTTGAGTGCCCGCAAAAGGTGAAGGGTTCCTTCCACCTTGCTAACCCCTCTACATTTGAGACCCATTCCCCAGCTCTCGCCCTCTCCATTCAGTCTTCAACCCACACTTACTTACCTCTTGGCTCCTCGTCTCCTCTTCCCCGGCGGCCCGGATGTCTGCGTCCGGAAGTCCTCCCTGGCTCACGCTCTGCTTCCGCGCAGCCTTCTGGGAGTTGTAGTTCACTTGGCAGCGCCTGGCGTACTCGTGGCCACCGCCTCAGTCTAGGCCGGGTCCAGCAGGCTGTGCTCCGCAAATGGCGAGCTGGGAGAGCCCTCGGCGCTGCTTCCCCACCTTGCGCTACGCTCTAAGCTGGCGTGGGGCTTGAGGGACATCCTTAAATGTTGCAACACTATGGGAATATAATACAGTTCCCCTTAAACTCAGTTCTCCCGCACTGAAATCTTCATTCACCTGTTCATTCATTCGAACATGCTTTCTTTTTTTTCTTTCCGTTCTTGACAGGGTCTTTCTATAGTGCCTAGGCTAGACAGAACTTTTTTTTTTTTTGAGATGGAGTCTCTCTCTGTTGCCCAGGCTGGAGTGCAGTGGCGCGATCTCAGCTCACTGCAACCTCGGTAGCTGGGATAACAGGCACGCGCCACCACACCTGGCTAATTTTTGTATTTTTAGTGGAGACGGGGATTTCACTATGTTGGCCAGGATGGTCTCGAACTCCTGACCTCAAGTGATCTGCCCACCTCAGCCTCCCAAAGTGTTGGGATTACAGGCGTGAGTCACTGCACCCAGCCAGAACATTTCTTGATTATCATGATAGACTGTAGAGATAAAGAAATGTCAAGAGATTCAACCCTTCCTTGGGTGGAGGGGGAAAGCAGGATCCGGGAAGCAGTTGCATTGACAACTAACCATGAAGGCTTGAGATTATTGTTAGAACAGAGGTAGTCTTATTTTTACAAGGACAACAACCAATATAACTTGGAGCCAGAGGAAGAAGGGCTCCAGGAGGCTGTGAGAAAAGGAAGGAAGGAAGGAAGGAGAAAGAGAGAGAGAGAGAAAGAAAGAAGAAAGAAAGGAAGAAGAGAGAGAGAGAGAGAGAGAAAGAAAGAAAAAGAAAGAAAGAAAGAGAAAGAAAGAAAGAAGGAGAAAGGGAAGGAAAGAACCGGAAGAATTACCCGAAGTGGTGAAGGTATTAGGGTATCTGGCTGAAGAAATTTCTAAGCAGCAAAGCATTCAAGAGGTGACTTGGGTTCTGTTAAAAGCATTCAATTTTATAAGGGAAGCAGAGCATAAAAGTTTGGAAAATTCGGAGCCTGACTATGCAATAGAAAAGAAAAACCCATTTTCTGGGGAAAACTCTAGCCAGCTGCAGAAATTTACATAAGTAGTAAGGAGCCTAATGCTAATCCCCAAGACCATGGGGAAAATGTCTCCAAGCCAGGTCAGAGACTCACGGCAGCCCCTCCCATCACAGGCCCAGAGACCCAGGAGAAAAAGGTGGTTTCATGGGCCTGACCCAGGGTCCCCATGCTGTGTGCAGCCTAGAGACTTGGTGCCCTGTGTCCCAGACACTCCAGCTGTGGCTGAAGGGGCCAACATACAGCTTGGGCTGTGGCTTCAGAGGGTGGTAGCCCCAGATCTTGGCAGTTTCCATGTGGTATTGAGCCTGTGGGTGCACAGAAGTCAAGAACCTGAGGTTTAGGAACCTCCACCTGCATTTCAGAAGACATATGGAAACGCCTGGATGCTCACACAAAAGTTCGCTGCAGGGGCGGGGCCCTCATGGAAAGCCTCTGCTAGGGCAGTGCAGAAAGGAAATGTGGGGTCAAAACCCCCAACATAGTCCCTACTGGGGCACTGCCTACTGGAGCTGTGAGAAGACAGCCACCATCCTCCAGACCCCAGAATGGTAGATCCACTGACAGTTTGCACCGTGCACCTGGAAAAGCCACAGACACTCTTCGCCAGCCTGTGAAAGCAGCCAGGAGGGGAGGCTATACTCTGCAAAGCCAGAGGGGCAGAGCTGCCCAAGACTATGGGAACCCAACTCTTGCATCAGCATGACCTGGATGTGAGACCTGGAGTCAAAGGACATCATTTTGGAGCTTTAAAATTTGACTGCCCCGCTGGATTTTGGACTTACATGGGCCATGTAACCCCTTTGTTTTGACCAATTTCTCCCATTTGGAACGGCTGTGTTTACCCAACACCTGTACCCCCATTATATCTAGGAAGTAACTAGCTTGTTTTTTTTATTTTACAGGCTCATAGGTGGAAGGGACTTGCCTTGTCTCAGATGAGACTTTGGACTGTGGATTTTTGGGTTAATGTGAAATTAGTTAAGACTTTTGGGGACTGTTGAGAAGGCATGATTGGTGTTGAAATATAAGGATATGAGATTTGGAGGGGCCAGGGCAGAATGATATGGTTTGGCTGTGTCCCCACCCAAATCTCAATCTGAGTATCTCCCAGAATTCCCCCATGTGGTGAGAGGAACCCAGAGGGGAGGTAATTGAATCATGCACGCCAGTCTTTCCTGTGCTTTTCTCGTGCTAGTGAATAAGTCTCACAAGATCCGATGGGTTTATCAGGGGTTTCTGCTTTTGCTTCTCATTTTTCTCGCCACTGCCACGTAAGAAGTGCCTTTTGCCTCCCACCATGATTCTGAGGCCTCCCCCACCCAGGTGGAACTGTAAGTCCAATTAAACCTCTTTTTGTTCCCAGGTTCGGGTATGACCTTATCAGCAGTGTGAACATGAACTAATACAACAGGATATGGGAAAGGCTTAACTTCAATATTTATATTTTAAAATGTTTTACTTACTGATTTGGAGGTGAAGTCTCACTATGTAGCCCAGGCTGGACTCAAACTCCTGGGCTCAAATGATCCTCTTGCCTCAGCCTCCGAAGTAGCTGATACTATAGGCTAGCTAAAATTTAAATGAGGCAGTGTTTTGATAGGTTCAAAGTAAGCATAACTTTAAGTGAAGGGATCAAGAAGAAGTCTGAGCTGAGGGTCCACTTGGAAGTTACAAAGTTAAAATAAATGTAGAATGTAGTGTCTAAAACCCCACTATCTAGGCTGGGAACAGTGGCTCATGCCTGTAATCCCAACACTTTGGAAAGCCCAGGTGGGAGGGATGGCTTGAACCCAGGAATTGGAGACCAGCCTGGGCAACATAGTGAGACCCTGTCTCTATTTAAAACAAAACAAGGGCCAGGCGCAGTGGCTCACACCTGTAATCCCAGCACTTTGGGAGGCCGAGGTGGGATCACATGAGGTCAGGAGTTGGAGACCAGCCTGGCCAACATGGTGAAACCCCATCTCTACAAAAAAAAACCCCAAAACCTCATTGTCTGAAGCTTTGCACTCAGGTTGGAAATGGAGGCTACTTTTCTGTTGAAGTAATCCACGTGGCTCAGAGCTTCTGGCAAGAGTATGATGTTCCATTCTCACTGACTGATTTCAAATAGCAAAGTTTGTGACTATGATTTTAGAAAGTGAAGTTTCTCAGCCTTATGTCCTTGATGTTAATTAACAAAAGCAGTTTTTACAGATTCACAGTCTTACTACAAACACAAATGGCTCAGCTGTGAAGAAAATTTTCACAGCCGTAATAATGTAAACACTAAGTATTGATTTAACTAAAAATTGGAGCTGGGCGCAGTGGAGCTGTGATCCCAGAACTCTGGGAGGCCAAGGCAGGAGGGTTGTTTGAAGAAATGTAGAGGTAAGTATCAGAAGTAGCCGAGAAACTTGAGCGTGGTTGTACATGCAGGTTGTATACTTAAGGGTTACAAAAGAGAAGCAGGGGATCGTTATTTTTCATTAAAAGCCTTGTTCTTTTTTTTTTCTTCTTTTTCTTTTTTTGAGACAAGATCTTGCTCTGTTGCCCAGGCTGGAGTACAGTGGTACAATCATGGCTTACTGAAGCCTCGGCCTCCTGGAATCAAGCCATCCTCCTGCCTCAGACTCCAGAGTAGCCGGAACTACAGAAATGGGCTACCACGCCCAGCTAGTGTGTATGTGTGTGTGTGTGTGTGTGTGTGTGTGTAGATGCTATACTGAGGGTCCACAGGGTCTCCCTATGTTGCTCAGGCTGGTCTTGAAATCCTGGGCTCAAGCGATCCACCTCAGCCCCCACAAAGTGCTGCTATTACAGTCATGAGTCACCGTGCCACCGAAGTTACAGCTTTCAGAATTTGTCTAGCAGTTTTCCCAGTTTCATCAGAAAATGCCCCCACTGCCCCAAAAAAGCTTTGTTGAGCTAGTTGGTTTTTAAAACGATACAAATTCCTTTGTTAAAGTAAAAATTAAAACAAATAAAAACTGTTTTTTTGAGCTGGAGTTTCACTCTTGTCACCCAGGCTGGAGTCCAATGGCACAGTCTCGGCTCACTGCAACCTCTGCCTCCCGGGTTCAGGTGACTCTCCTGTCTCAGCCTCCCGAGTACCTGGGAATTACAGGCACCTGCCACCATGCCCAGCTAATTTTTGTATTTTTAGTAGAGACGGGGTTTCACCATGTTGGCCAGGCTGGTCCCAAACTCCTGACTTCGTGATTCACCCACCTCAGCCTCCCAAAGTGCTGGGATTACAGGAGTGAGCCACCGCCCCTGGCCAAAAACATTTTTAAAAACCTGCTACACGAACTTCAAAGCCCTACCCCCCATCCCCATTTCCAACCCAAATCTTTCGGGTTGCTCAATCAAGGCCTCGATGGTCACAGTGACTTTCAAATATTGGCACACTACAGGGTCTGGACACCATCGCTACAGATCCAGATGCAGAAAGTCTATTTTATTTACACACAGTAGACTTGGCCCTGAAAGACTACCACTCCCCAGGACCTTTTTAGATGTAAGATAATGAGGAGGGGCTTGGACCAGCACATATAAGGATAAATAATAAATTATAAAGTTTTTTGTTTGTTTTCGTTTTTTTTTTGAGACGGAGCCTTGCTTTGTTACCCAGGCTGGAGTGCAGTGGTGCAATCTCGGCTCACTGCAACCTCCGCTGCCCTCCTGAGTACCTGGGATTACAGGCGCCAGGCAACCACACCCAGATAATTTTTGTATTTTTAGTATAGGCGGGTTTTCACTGCATTGGCCAGGCTAGTCTCAAATGCCTGACCTCAGGTGATCCACCCACTTCAGTCTCCCAGAGTGCTGGGATTACAGGTATGAACCACTGTGCCTGGCCTATAAGTTATAAAGCTTTGATAATCAGCAGCAGCAGAAGAATACACATTCATTGAGGAGCTATTACCTGTCCTACCCTGTGAAACACCATCATGTTTAATTTTCAGAATACACTGCAATAGGTACTTTGTTTTTTGTTTTTTCGTTTTTTTTTTCTGAGATGGAGTCTCGCTCTGTTGCCCAGGCTGGAGTGCAATGGCACTATCTCAGCTCACTGCAACCTCCACCTCCCAGGTTCAAGCGATTCTCCTGCCTCAGCTTCCCAAGTAGCTGGGATTACAGGTGCCCATCACCATGCCCAGCTAATTTTTGTATTTGTAGTAGAGACAGGGTTTCGCCATGCTGGCCAGGTCGGTCTCAAACTCCTGACCTCAGGTGATCTGCCCACTTCAGCCTCCCAAAGTGCTGGGATTACAGGCGCAAGCCACAGCGCCCGGCCCCAGTAGGTACTTTCCCATTCCCGTGTATGAATGAGGAAATCAAGATACAGAGAGGGCAAAAGGTAAGTAACTAGTTCAAGGTTGTGCAGATAATAAATAGCAGAGCTGTTCCACTGGACCCAAAACTATATTCTTAGCACTTTTATTCTACTGTGTTTCTGCTACAGGGATGGGCGGATAGGGTTCATCACGACAGCTGATATTCACCACATGTCAGCTGTATGTCACTATGATTCCTATGTGTCAGGCGCTGTGATGAGTGCTTTATGTGCATTATCTCAGTCAATCTTCACAGCAACCATACGAAATAAGTACTACTGGCCCGGCACGGTGGCTCCTGCCTTTAATCCCAGCACTTTGGGAGGCTGAGGCGGGTGGATCACTTGAGGTCAGGAGTTGGAGACCAGCCCGGCCAACATGGCAAAAACCCTCCTCTACTGAAAATACAAAATTAGCCAGGCATGGTGGCAGATGCTTGTAATTTCAGCTACTTGGGAGGCTGAGGCAGGAGAATTGCTTGAACCCAGGAGGTGGAGGTTGCAGTGAGCCGAGATCATACCATTGCACTCCAGCCTGGGCAACAGAGTGAGACAAAAAAAAAAGAAGGGAAGGGGAAGAAGAGAAAGATGAGGAAGAGGGGAGGGGAAGGGATGGGAGGGGATGAGAGGGGATGGGAGGGGAAGGAGGAGGAGGGGAAAGGAAAGGGGAAGGGGAGGGGGAGGGGGAGGGGAGGAAGGGGAGGGGGGGAGGGGAAGGAAGGGGAGGGGGAGGGGGAGGGGAGGGGGAGGGGGAGGGAGGGGAGGGGAGGGAAGGGAAGGGAAGGGAAGGGAAGGGAAGGGAGGAAAGAAGGGAAAGAAATAGGTACCTACTATCTCCAATTCACAAATGAGGACACGGAGGCACAACCCAGCCGATCTCCCTCAAGAGCCTGCATACTTTACCACTGCAGTCTAGCACCTCCTTCCCTAGACTGATGGAACAGAATAAAAAGAGAAAACAGATCAGACATGTATACCAATGTGGCATATGATAGAGGCACCATCTCGAGTGAGGAAAGATGGATTGTCTGAAAAGCATCGCAACTAGCTTACCATTTGAAAAAAAAATCAAGGGTAGATTTGAACCTCGCATCTTATACCAAAACAAAGACCCAGAGTGTTAAAACAATTTTTTTTTTTTTTTTTTTAAGATAGGGTTTCACCATGATGGCCAGGCTGGTCTTGAACTCCTGACCTCAGGTGATCCACCCACCTCGGCCTCCCAAAGTGCTAGGATTACAGGCGTGAGCCACCGCGCCCGGCCAAAACAATTTTAATGTAAAAAGTGAAACTCGAATATGCTGCAAGCCAATGTGGTGCATGTTTCTCTAATGCTCAGCTCAAGCATCACGTCCCCCAGGCAGCCTTCCCGGGCCCTGATTCTGTCCTGCAGGGTAGGCCCCATCTCCCTCCTCCGTGCTCTCACCGACTCTTGGCAATAACCAACAGATGGCAATAACCATGCCGAGCTGCAGGGGTTTTGTTTCTCTGCTCGTCCTGTATCCCCACGATCAAGCACAGTGTGGGAAATGTAGCCAGGCTTCTATAAATGTAATGAGGGAGCAAGAGACAGATGGACAGTTTGGCATTAGATGATCTCCAGAAAAACTGTCCTAGCTTTTCCGGTCCCAGGAATTACAACTACTCCAGAGACTCCGTCTTCCAGACGCGGGGTATTTGACTTTGGGTAGCGCTGGACAAAGAGCAGATTCTTAGGGTCCAGCTCCTTTCTCGTCAATCTTTTTGCAGATCATCCCCCTTCCACTACCACCTCGGGATAAAGTACATGTGATTGATTGCAGTAGGGAATGAGAGGCAGTGAAGCTTGGGAGTTAAAAATTGGGGCTTTGGGGGAACATGTCATCAAGACCTCCTGAGCCTGTGTCACGGTAAAAATAAATAAATAAATAATTGTTTTTAATTGGGGCTTTTGCTGAATATGGTGGCTCATACCTGTAATTCCAGCATTTTGGGAGGCCAAGGCAGGAGGATCACGAGATGCCAGGAGTTTGAGAGCAGACTGGGCAACACAGTGAGATCTGATCTCTATAAACAAATAAATTAAAATTTTAGCTGGGCATGGTAGTTCTGGCTACTGTAGTTCTAGCTGCTCCAGAGCCTGAGGCAGGAGGATTGCTTGAGCCCAGTCAAGCAGTTTGGGAGAAAAATTCCAAATCTAAGAGCCTCTGTACCGAAGATAAAAGGATATACAAAGTTAAACAGACCACAGAGGAGGAAGGGACTATCTGGAGGAAAGGCTTCATAGAGGCCCAGAAGCCTGAGGAGATGCTGGAAAGATGGGTAAGAGTTGTTTAGGTGAGGGAGGGGGCATTTAAGGCCGAGGGAACAGCTCGAGTGAGAGGCCTGAAGGTTCATGGTAAGCAATCTTTTCCGGCTGTGTCTGAGACAAAGAATGTTTCATGGGGGGGAGTGGCAGGGATGAGGTTGGAAAAGTTGGCCAGGGTCAAGTGATTAAAGACCCCCTAAAAGTATCTGTGGGCTAGGAGGAGGTGGCACACGCCACTAATTCCAGCACTTTGGGAGGCCGAGGTGGGCAGATCGCTTGAGTTCAGGAGTTCAAGACCAGCCTGGCCAACATGGCAAAACCCTGGCTCTGCTAAAACTACAAAAATTAGCCAGGCACAGTGGCACACACCTGTAATCCCAACTACTCAGGAGACTGAGGCAGGAGAATCACTTGAACCTGGGAGGTGGAGGCTGCAGTGAGCTGAGATGGCACCACTACACTCCAGCCTGGGTGACAGAGCGAGACTCCGTCTCTAAATAAATAAATGAAAGTATTTGTGTTGGGCACTTCACCTATAAAGATACACATAGACTGAAAATAAAGGGATGGAAAAAGATATTCTATGTCAATGGAAACTAAAACAGAGCAGGAGTAGCTATACGTATATTTTTCTTTTTTTTTCTTTTAATTTTAAAATTAAAAAACTTTAAAACATATAGAGATGGGGTGTCACCATGTTGGCCAGGCTGGTCTCAAACTCCTGACCTCAGGTGATCCACCCTCTTGGCCTCCCAAAGTGCTGGGATTACAAGTGTGAGCCACCACGCCTGGCCAGCTATACTTATATTAGACAAAACAAATTTCAAGATAAAAACTGTAAGAAGAGACAAAGACATTATATAATGATAAAGGGGTCAATTCAGCAAGAGACTATAATAATTGTAAATATATATGCACCCAACATGGGAGCATCCACATATATAAAGCAAATTTTTTTTTTTTTTTTGAGATGGAGTTTCACTATTGTTGCCCAGGCTGGAGTGCAATGGCATAACTTCGGCTCACTGCAACCTCTGCCTCCTGGGTTCAAGAGATTCTTCTGCCTCAGCCTCCTGAGTAGCTGGGGTTACAGACATGTGCCACCACGTCTGGCTAATTTTTTGTATTTTTAGTAGAGATGGGTTTCTCCATGTTGGTCAGGCTGGTCTCGAACTCCTGACCTCAGATGATCCACCCACCTCAGCCTCCCAAAGTGCTGGGATTACAGGCATGAGCCACCACACCCGGCCATAAAGCAAATATTATTAGAGCTAAAGAATAGAAGAGAAGAGGTGCAAACGACCCCCATACCAACCAAAGCCTGCGTGCCACTGCATCCCATACCCAGCACCTAAGTTCCCCTGCTGTCGCTGCCACCAAGCCCAAGGGAAAGGCTAAAGGAGATAAAGCCAAGGTGAAGGACGAACCGCAGAGAAGATCCGCGAGGTTGTCTGCTAAACCTGCTCCTCCAAAGCCAGAGCCCAAGCCTAAAAAGTCCCCTGCAAAGAAGGGAGAGAAGGCACCAAAGGGAGAAGGGGAGAAGCTGCTGTTGGTAGGGAGGCAAAAACCCTGCAGAAAATGGAAAGGCCAAAGCAGAGCAGGCACAGAAAGCGGAAGGTGCTGGAGATGCCAAGTGAAGTGTCTGCATTTTTCATAACTGTGTGCTTCTGGTGAATGTACACTTTGAAATACTATTTTTTATCAAGTTTTATAAAAATGCAGAATTTTGTTTTACTTTTTTTTTTAAAGCTATGTTGTTAGCACACAGAACCCTTCATTGTTGTTTTTGGGAAAAGAATGTCTCTGAAGCTGGATTGATGTGGGGAGAACACCTTTCCCTTCTAGTTTTGAGAGACTTCCTCTTGGCTTCCAGGAGGAGGGGTTCCCTGACTTTGACACACATGGCCACCTTGGCACAAAAGCCTTGTGGTATGGAAAAACAAATTCGTTTTTATGTCCTCTTCTCCCTTTCCACCTTTCAACGTAGACTTAACTCCCTTAAGCCCAGACACCTGTTGGGACCTGACCCCCAGTCATTGGTTGCCAGTGTATCAGGAATCTGGACTTTCCAGTGATGCCACTGAGATGGCACCTGTCAAAAGAGCAGTGGTGCTGGGTGCAGTGCCTCGTGCCTGTAATCCCAGCACTTTGGGAGGCCGAGGAGGTTGGATCACCGGAGGCCAGGAGTTTGAGACCAGCCTGGCCAACATGTTGAGACCCTGTCTCTACTAAAAATGCAAAAATTAGCCGAGCATGGTGGTGGTGCACACCTGTATTCCCAGCTACTCGGGAGGCTGAGGCAGGAGAATCGCTTGAACCCAGGAGGCGGAGGCTGCAGTGAGCCGAGATCGCGCCACTACAGTACAACCTGGGCTGTGTGTGAGACTCTGTCTCAAAAAAAAAAAAAATTGATTAAAGACTTAAATCTAAGACCTCAAACTATGAAACTGCTACAAGAAAACATTAAGAAACTCCAGGACATTGGCCTGGGCAAAAATTTATTGAGTACTATACCACAAGAACAGGCAACTGAAGCAAAAATGACAAATAGGATCACATCAAGTTAAAAAGCACAACAAAGGAAATAACAAAGTGAAGAGACAACCCAAAGAATGGGAGGAAATATTTGCAAACTACCCATCTGATAAGGGATTACTAACCAGAATATATAAGGAGCTTAAACCACTCTTCAGGAAAAAAATCTAATAATCTGATTTTAAAATGGGCACAAGATTTGAATAGACATTTCTCAAAACATACAAATGACAAACAAACATATGGAAAGGTGCTCAACAGCATTGATCATCGAGAAATGCAAATCAGGCTGGGCGCGGTGACTCACGCCTGTAATCTCAGCGCTTTGGGAGGCTGAGGTGGGCAGATAACCTGAGGTCAGGAGTTCAAGACCAGCCTGGCCAACATGGTGAAACCCTGTCTTTTAAAAAAATTAATAAATAATAAAAAAAATTTAAAAAAAAGAAATGCAAATCAAAACTATAATGGGATGTCATCTCGCCCCAGTTAAAATGGCTTATATCCAAAGGACAAGTAGTAACAAATGCTGGCAAGGATGTGGAGAAAGGGAATCCTCCTACACTGTTGGTGGGAATGTAGATTAGTGCAAGCACTGTGGAGACCAGTTTACAGATGCCTCAAAGAAACTAAAAGTAGGGCTACCCTATGATCCAGCAATCCCACTGCTGGGTATATACCCCAAAGAGAAAGGAAATCAGTAGATCAAAGAAATATCTGCACTCCCATGTTCGTTACACCACTGTTCACGATAGTCAAGTATTGGAAGCAACCTAAGTGTCCATCAGCAGATGAATGGATAAAAACCTGTGGCACATATACACAATGGAGTACTATTCAGCCATAAAAAGGAATTAAATTCTGTCATTTGCAACAACATGGATGGAACTGGAGAGCATTACGTTAAGTGAAATAAGCCAGGCACAGAAAGACAAATATCACATGTTCTCACTTATTTGTGCATTCTAAAAATCAAAACAATCAGGGCACGGGCGGCTCACGCCTATAATCCCAGCACTCTGGGAGGCTGAGACGAGTGGATCACCTGAGGTCAGGAGTTCAAGACCAGCCTGGCCAACACGCTGAAATCCCGTCTCTACTAAAAATGCAAAAAAATTAGATGGTCACAGTGGCTCACGCCTGTAATTCTAACACTTTGGGAAGCCAAGGTGGATGGATCACCTGAGATCAGGAGTTCGAGACCAGCCTGACCAACATGGAGAAACCCCATCTCTACTAAAAATACAAAATTAGCTGGGTATGGTAGCGCATGCCTGTAATCCCAGCTACTCAGGAGGCTGAGGTAGGAGAATCGCTTGAACCCAGGAGGCAGAGGTTGCAGTGAGCCAAGATTGGGCCATTGCACTCCAGCCTGGGCGACAAGAGCAAAACTCCATCTCAAAAATATAAATAATTAAAATAAAATAAAATCAATTGAACTCATGGAGATGGAAAATAGAAGGCTGGAAAGGGTAGCAGGGGGCCATGGGGATGCTTAATGAGGACAAAAAAATAGCTAGAATGCATAAGACCTAGTATTTAATAGCACAACAGGGGGACTATAGTTAATAATAATTTAATCGTACATTTAAAAATAACTAAAAGAGGATATTGAATTGCTTGTAACGCAAAGGAGAAATGCTTGAGGGAATGGATACCTAATTTTCCATGATGTGATTATTACGCATTGCATGCCTACACAAAAATATCTCATGTACCTCATAAATATATACATCTACTATGTACCCACAAAAATTAAAAATAAAACTTTTTGGGGGGGGGGGACAGAGTCTTGCTCTGTCACCCAGGCTGGAGTGCAGGGACACAGTCTCTGCTCACTGCAAATTCCACCTCCCAGGCTCAAGGGATTCTCCCGCCTCAGCCAACCAAGTAGCTGGGATTACAGGCGCCCACCACCACACCCGGCTAATTTTTGTATTTTTAGTAGAAACGGGGTTTCCCCGTGTTGGCCAGACTGGTTTCAAACTCCTGACCTCAAATGATCTGCCTGCCTTGGCCTCTCTAAGTGGTGGGATTACAGGTGTGAGCCAGCACGCCCGGCCACTCTTTAAATAAGCATCTACAAATAAATAAAACTGTATCAATGAACTTTTCATACTCTGTTACATTACGATTCATTGGTTTCTCTTGCACTTCGCATAAATCTTTAACTCTTGCATAATTTTATAATATTTTAAGCTATACATATTGGCTCACGGAGTGATGTGGCTCTTCCAACATGTGGGGTGCTTCATTATTAAAAATGCTTCTCAGGCCAAGCGCAGTGGCTCACACCCGTATCCCAGCACTTTGGGAGGCTGAGGCGGGCAGATCATGAGGTCAGGAGATCGAGACCATCCTGGCTAACACGGTGAAACACAGTCTCTACTAAAAATGCAAAAAGTTAGCTGGGCATGGTGGCACATGCCTGTAGTCTCAGCTACTCTGGAGTCTGAGGCAGGAGAATTGCTTGAACCTGGGAGGCAGACCCCCCCCCCCGCCCGCCCAAAAAAAAAAAAAAAAAATCCCCCCCCGCCCCCCCCCCCCACCCCCCCCCCCCCCGCCGCCCCCCCCCCCCCCCCAAACACCCCCCGGAGAGGTTGCAGTGAGCTGAGACTGCACCACTGCACTCCAGTCTGGGTGACAGAGGGAGACCCTGTCTCAAAAAAAAGAGAGAGGAGTTCTCAGAAGGGCTCCTCACAGGCCATGAGGGCTGTTTGGCTCAGACCTTATTGCCACATAAGGCCTCAAATTTAGAATTCTGATGTTATCTCCAAATGTGGTTACAGTCACGCTGATACTCTGGTAGAACAGAAAGTAAGAACTTACCATAAAATTGATTTAACCTTTATTTTCAAATATATACAAAATTTTCAAATTATTTGTATATATTTTCAAATATATACAAAAAGAAGGCTGAGTTCAGTGGCTTACGCCTGTAATCCCAGCACTTTGGGAAGCTGAGGCAGGAGAATAGCTATACACACACACACACACACACACACACACACACACACACACAAGTCAAAGAATAGTACAGTGAATCTGGTATGGCCATTATCACAATACTTTTTTTTTCCTTCAACTTTTTTAACAGTTTTTTTTTTTGAGACGGAGTCTCGCTCTGTTACCAGGCTGGAGTGCATCACTGCAACCTCTGCCTCCCGGGTGCAAGCGATTCTCCTGCCTCAGCCTCCAGAGTAGCTGGGACTACAGGTGCCTGCCACTACACCTGGCTAATTTTTGTATTTTTAGTAGAGACAGGGTTTCACCATGTTGGCCAAGATGGTCTCAATTTCTTGACCTTGTGATCCACCTGCCTCAGCCTCCCAAAGTGCTGGGATTATAGGCGTGAACCACTGCGCCCGGCCTTCTTCAACTTTTATTTTAAGTTCAGGGGTACGTGTGCCGGATGGGAAGGTTTGTTACATAGGTAAATGTGTGCCATGGTGGTTTGCTGCACAGATCATCCCATCACATAGGTACTAAGCCCAGCATCCATCAGTTATTCTTCCAGATGCTCTCCCTCCCCTACCCCTACCCTTCCAAAAGGCCCAGTGGTGTGGTTCCGACCTTGTGTCCATGTTTTCTCATCATTCAACTCCCATTTATAAGTGAGAACAAGCTGTGTTTGGTTTTGTTTCTGTGTGAGTTTGCTGAGAATAATGACTTCCAACTCCATCCATGTCTGCAAAGGACATGATCTAATTCCTTTTCATGGCTGCATAGTATTCCATGGTGTATACATATGTGGTATTCCATGGTGTATATGTACACATGGTGTATATATACTTCCATGGTGTATATTTTCTTTATCCAGTCTATCATTGATGGGCATGTAGGTTGATTCCATGTCATTGTTTTTTATTATTATTTTTTTGAGATGGAGTCTCACTCTGTTGCCCAGGCTGGAGTGCATGGCATCATCTCAGCTCACTGCAACCTCTGCCTCCAGGTTCAAGCGATTCTCCTGCCTCAGCCTCCTGAGTAGCTGGGATTACAGGAACCTGCCACCATGTCCGGCTAAATTTTTGTATTTTTAGTAGAGACGAGGTTTCACTACGTTGGCCAGGCTGGTCTTGAACTCCTGACCTCCTGATTCGCCCGCCTCGGCCTCCCAAAGTGCTGGGATTACAGGCATGAGCCACCGTGCTGGCCAATTTGGATTTTTCTAATGATCAGTGATGTTGAGCTTTTTTTTCATATGTTTTTTGGTCACGTGTATGTCTTCTTTTGAGAATGTCTGTTCATGTCCCTTGCCCACTTTTTAATGGGGTTGTTTTTTCTTGTAAATTTGTTTAAGTTCCTATCACAAGACTTTAAATTATAAAATAGGACCTGCAGTTCCCTGTAAAGAAAATTTGCTATAAATTCGGTAATGATCTTGTGGATAGCATAATTGTATTGTAATTTCGTGTGAAAAAATGTTAATCTGGCTGGGGGCAGTGGCTCCCGCCTGTAATTCCAGCACTTTGGGAGGCTGAGGCAGGCGGATCACAAGGTCAGAAGAGAGACCATCCTGGCTACACATGCCTGTAGTCCCAGCTACTCCAGAGGCTGAGGCAGGAGAATAGTTTAAATGCAGGAGGCAGAGATTGCGGTGAGCCGAGATCAAGCCACTGCACTCTAACCTGGGCGACAGAGTGAGACTCTGTCTTAAAAAAAAAAAAAAAAAAGTGAGGCCGGGAGCAGTGGCTCACGCCTGTAATCCCAGCACTTTGGGAGGCTGAGGCGGGTGGATCATGAGGTCAAAAGATCGAGACCATCCTAGCCAACATGGTGAAACCCCATCTCTACTAAAAAATACAAAAATTAGCTGGGCATGGTGGCGTGCACCTGTAGTCCCAGCTACTCAGGAAGCTGAGACAGGAGAATGGCTTGAACCCCGCAGGCGGAGACTGCAATGAGCCGAGATTGCACTGCTGCACTCCAGCCTGGCACCTGGTGACAGAGCAAGACGTTGTCTCACAAAAAAAAAAAAAAAAAGATTTGTCAAATGTAAATGTGCCTGTTTTTCTTCATTTTCAAGTGTATCTGGAGCCTCCACAGATAGTAGGGACCTAGATTTCTCTCCATCTTTCAGAAGTCCTGTCTCCTAGGGAGTCCCACCCCCTGCAGAGGCTAGGGTGGGAATAGCTGGTTCTTCAAACTCTGCCAAAAGCTCTAAACTCTGCGTCCTGCCAGTGGTCAGGCCTCCTCCACCTGACCCTTCACCCAAGGTGATGGGGTGCCTAACCATAGGGCCAACTGGGGGGACTTCTCTCTCTGCCTCTGCAGGAACTCAACCAAATAGCATTTACAGAGCAACCTCTGTGTGGCCAGCTGGCTTTCAGCCTTGGGGGTGGGAGGTGCTGGGGTGGATTTGGGAACCTGATCCCGTGTCCCGGCACTGCTGCCTGAGGAACTTTCAGTCTTCTAGGAGAAAAGCAAAGAAAGGTACCTAAAGCAGAGTTATTAAGTGCCCCAACTGGGCCTGTGTGAGGGTCCCACCACTGTTTACTTGAGAGGCAGATCCTAGTAAGCCTAAGTCAAGGAGGATGGTGCACAGGGCAGGCGGCCGGAGTTCCCCGAGGGCAGGGCCTCCAGGCTTCCCATTCTTTCGAGGTTCCCACAGCGCTCAGGCCCCACTGGGCTCACAATAAGCTTCAATGCCCGCTTTTGACTGAACCTTTCCCCTTTGTATCTGTCTCTGTGTCTCTGAGCATCTCTGTCTCTACGGGTCTCTGGCTCTCTCTTGTTTCCCAACATCCTTCCCGAGCCCCTGGGGGAGCAGAGCTGGGGGAGCCCGGCAGTGGGAACGGGACAGCGTCCTGTTCTCACCAAGGACAATAAGGGCCGGAAAGGGCTGGAGCCAAGGCCTGGCGTAGACTCCCCTCCCTGCCTGCCCTGGGCGCCCCCAGCCCCCGCCCTGACCCGCCGGCAGGGCTTAAGTGCCAGTCCTCGGGGAGTCAGCCTCCTTGCCCTTGGTCTCACATTCCCACTGCCCTCCCTTTTCTCTGGAGGCATCACTTCTGCCCCCAGGAACCCGCAGAGCGAGCGCCCTCCCGCCGTCCTCCACACTCCCCGTCCCCTGCATTATTTACTCCTGTTTCCGGAGCTGGCTGCGGGTGCCGGCGGTGTCAGGGCCACGTGTGAGGGGAGCAGGAGGAAACATCTGGCTTCCCTCTGTCCCTCAGGGGCGGGGACGCCTTTCTCTCCCTCAGGCCTACCGCCTCCTCCGGGGGTGGAGCTGAGCCCCAGGAGTCCAGGGGCCAAGAGGTTAGCACCTTTGCCCTTCTCACCCTCAGGGCTCTGGGAGCCACGGAGTCCTCACGCCCCCTTACCTAATGATAGTGATTGGGCGGCTGTGGTACTCCTGCCAGGGTTAATTGGCAGGTCAGGTGCAGGCAGCCTGCAACCAGACAGGGTACAGAGCTGCGACGTCGGCGCCAACCTGCCCTATAAATCCACTCATTCCCTGAGGAAGGCGTCATTATTCCTTGGCCACATGCTGCCCCTGGTGCCTACGCAGCAGTGGCAGCAGGTGCTCAGATCCCTTGGCACTGCCCTGGCACCTGCTCTCCGGCTCCTCCCCACCCTCCTCTTGCCATAGAGATGATGCTCGCTGCTGGTCCCCACCCAATCCAGCACCTGCTGTGGAAGGCATGGTGCCCTCTGGTGGTCGGCTCCCCAAACCACCCCCGCCCCCGCAACCAAGCAGTGTCTGTGCTCACCTGGACTGGGACCTGACCCTCTGCCCAGTGCTCCCACTTCGGGTTAGGACAAAGTCGAGGTTTGACAGTGAGACTTAGAACCAACCCAGCCTCCCCTTAAGCCCAGAGACCATCTTGGACAACCTCACCTCGTCTCCCAGAGGGTTTCACCTATCACAACCCACCGCGCCACCCCCTCCCAACCATCAATACAATACGGGTGAGTCGGAGCCTAGAGCGGCCATCCTATCAGGGGAGGCTCTCTCTGGTCTCCACTGAACTTTCTGCCTCCATTCCCAGCCTAGAGAGAAAAGAGACTTAATTCAGGATTCAGTCCTTCCAAATGAACCAGTCTTTCGAGTCTTCTAAGAAGGCTCGCTTCCCAGGGAAGGACCCAGCAGCAACGAACGCCCCTCCCGGCCCTCAGGGCTGGCTAGCCTGGGAGGGTGCTGCTAGCCTCCCGAAGGGAGACGTGGGTCCACAGCGCCCCCTGCAGGCGTCTTGGATAAACTGCCTAGCACTTCCTCCTCGGCCAGGTTATAGAAAGGCAAGTGTCTGCCGTTCTAGCCAAAGATAGGAGTGGAGTGGGTGGCCTCTAATCCTTGACCAAAACTCTACTCACTTCTTCATCTTCGTTGGGTCTTCTTCCCTAACTCAGGCACCTATGGACAGGATTTTGTTTGTTCTGGACAGGTTATTTCATTCAACCAACCCACATCTTTTTTGAGACAGAGTCTCACTGTTGTTCAGGCTGGAATGCAGTGGCACAATCCCTGCCCACTGCACCGTCCACCTCCCGGGTTCAAGTAATTATCGTTCCTCAGCCTCCCAAGTAGCTGGAAATACAGGCGTGTGCCACCACACCTGGCTAATTTTTGTATTTTTCGTAGAGGTGAGGTTCCCCATGTTAGACAGACTGGTCTCAAAACTCCTGACGTCAAGTGATCCACCCGCCTCGGCCTCCCAAAGTGCTGAGATTACAGGCTTGAGCCAATGTGCCCAGCCCTACCCACCAGTCTTTATTGTCCATTATCAGGCTCTGGAAAAGACAAAGCTAACCAAGACAAGGTGCGCACCCTAAAGCCCACACCATTCAGCACGAGGGAGGGCACCTAGGTGCCCCAAAGAACAGGCACTCTGCACAGAGTTGTCCCTCATGACAGCACAGACAGGGCAGGGTGCAAGTAGCCAGCTGCCTCATTTCCATCAAGGCTGGCTCAAAGGTTAGTGTCCGTGCTCCTACTGTTTTATATACTTTGGTAAAACTTAGGGAAGTTCCCAGGGTCTCGGCTACCAGATAGAGAAAACATGAAGGCACCAGAATAGAGGCTAGGAGCAGTTGACCGCCCTGAAGAGTCTTTCTAAACACAAGCATATGTTCATGCTGGAGTAGAATGGATAGGTCCTGGGCAGCATCAGAAGGGAAGTCCCACCTATGCACTTGCAGCAGAAAGGGCAGGGCGCTCATTTGCTCAAGGCAGGTAGCTGGAGTGGTAAAAGTTATCACATGGAACCCCATCAAACAGTGCAGGGGTGAGAGACCTTTCCTTCCTTTACTCTTTTGCTTCAAGTTCCCTTCTGGTGCTGACAGGCAGGCCTTCCTGCATTGCAGCCTTTACCCCTTTCCCCAAAGGTCAAGACTGTAGAACATTCATGTACTTTTCTTCCATGATGAGACGCACACGAGTATACGCCACTCCAGTGCCTGGCCAAATGCCTGGCGCTGATGGAATTCAACAGACACTTGGTAAAAATGAATGTGGGAGGAGGAAAGCCTCACCACTGCCAAGCTCTGAAAACAGTAGATGCCCAAATGTCTTAACATTGTGTACACCTAAGCTGGGCACTGGTAGATGAGGCCCACAATATATCACAACTCACAGAGCTACAAAGAATCAACTTTATTGAACAATCAGGGTCAATTTCTCTTCTTGCTCTTGCCTGTGACCTTGGCTGGTGTGAGGACTGGAGCTGCTGCCTGGTACAGGGTGGAGGAGATCTTGTTGATGTAGTACAGACCAACCATGGAGAAGATGAAACTATATGGGGAAGGCAGAAAGGTCATGGCACCAGTGGGCATGCTGCCAGCCTGGTGCCTCCTAGGGAAGACACTAGCATCAGGCAAAGAATCCAAGCTCAGGTTTAGGAAAATGGGGAAGGACAAAGGAGGGAGAACAGAGGGGAGAGGGGAGAGGTAGGTGCGGATGGGAAAAAGTCTGGCACCGTCGCGGTAGGATCCAGTGGCAAAGAACAGAATGCTACACCCCTTACCCAGCTGTCAGGAACATACCAGGTGGTGACACAGACTCGGTGGATGAGGCCAGATGCAAAGAGAGCCAACAGGAGGCACAGCAGAACTAGGGAGGCAAGAAGAGACAAGGAGAGCAACGGTCAGAATGAAAATACTAGGCATTAGTACGTGGGGTCCAGGAGAAATCTGGGGCTCTCTGCATCTTGGGGAACCTGCTTAGAAGGGTATGCATGACAACAGCAAGAAGATTCAGATGACCTTAATGACACCCAGAACATGGAGGTAGGAGGCTGAGTGTGGTGGCTAGCATCTGGAATCCCAGCACTTTGGGAGGTTGAGATGGGCAGAGCACTTGAGGCCAGGAGTTTGAGGCCAGCCTGAGCAATAAAGTGAGACTCTATCTCTAAAATAAAATTAAAAATAAAAATTTAATTTTAAAAAAATTAGCCAGGTGTGGTGGTACACACCTATAGTCCCAGCTACTCAGGAGGCTGAGGTGGGAGAAACCCTTGAGCCCAAAGTTCAAAGCTGCAGTGAGCTGTGATTGCACCACTGCACTCCAG
This sequence comes from Ateles fusciceps, assembly GCA_036589455.1. Classification (NCBI taxonomy): domain Eukaryota; kingdom Metazoa; phylum Chordata; class Mammalia; order Primates; family Atelidae; genus Ateles; species Ateles fusciceps. The sequence continues at coordinate 4,528,176 of JAZHEH010002047.1, forward strand.
CCTGGGCAACAGAGTGAGACCTTTTCTCAAAAAAGAAAATGGATGTAGATGTATACTTTTTCTTTCTTTTTTAACCAGCTCTGCCCCAAATCTCACATAACCTCCTGGCTTTCCTCCCATAAAAGGAAAAAGGAAAGGTGAGAGACAACGGAGCCTGAAGGGCAAGGTGTGTTCCCATTTGGGGGAATCCAGTTAAGGCCTTGCCAACAGAAGCCAGCCAATGAGAGTCAATTCATTAAGCTGAGTGACCAGTGGTGGAAGTTGAGGACGTTGCTCCCTGGACACAGGTTTGGAGGGCAGAGGGCTTGGATCCACTTGTTCAGTGGGGGCAGGAAAGGACTTTAGGTTATCTGGCATATGGGAGAGAAGGTGGGAGGACAAAAGCAAGCATAAACAGGACCCCACCTGCCCAGGTAGAGACGGCAGGGAAGGCAAAGAGGGCCAAGAACTTTGCCCCACCACAGTGGAACCTTTTTTTTTTTTTTTTAAAGTTTTGAGGCTGAATTGCACTCTGTCGTCCAGGGTAGAGTGCGGTGGTGCGATTTCAGCTCACTGCACCCTCAACCTCCTGGGCTCAAGCGATCCTCCCACCTTAGCTTCCTGAGTAGCTGGGACTATAGGTATGTAACACCATAAGCAGCTAATTTTGTATTTTTTGTAGAGACGGGGTCTATCTATGTTGCCAAGCCTGGGCCCAAATGATCTGCCAGCCTCCACCTCCCAAAGTGCTAGGATTACAGGCGTGTGCCATCCCGCCCAGCCAACAGAAGCAACTGAAAGGCCAAGCACAGTGGCTCACGCCTGTAATCCCAGCACTTTGGGAGGCTGAAGTGGGTGGATCACTTGAGATCAGGAGTTAAATACCAGCCTGACAAACATGGTGAAGCCCCATCTCTACTAAAAATACAAAAATTAGCCAGGTGTGGTAGCGCATGCCTGTAATCCCAGCTACTTGGAAGGCTGAGGCAGGAGAATCAATTGAACCTGGGAGGCAGAGGCTGCAGTGAACTGAGTTTATGCCACTGCACTCCAGCCTGGGCGAAGAGCAAGAGTCCCTCTCAAAAAAAAAAAAAAGCAGCAAATGAAGACAATACACATGGAAACAAAATCTAACAGAGAGAAGTCCCAGGACTGCTGGATGGAAGAAACTATGGAAGCCTGCAAAAGGGCTATGCAGAGAAAGCAAGTCCTAAAACAGGATAAAGAAACGAGGGCAGCTAGGCACAGTGGCTCATACCTGCAATCCCAGCATTCTGGAAGGCCAAAACAGGAAGATCACTTGAGCCCAGGAGTTTGAGACCAGCCTAGGCAACACGGTAAAACCCCATCTCTACAAAAACTTAAAACATTAGGCTGGGCATGGTGGCTCATGCCTGTAATCCCAGCACTTTGAGAAGCCAAGGCGGGCAGATCACCTGAGGTCGAGGGTTCAAGACCAGCCTGACCAACATGGAGAAACCCCATCTCTACTAAAAATACAAAATTAGCTGGGTGTGGTGGCACATGCCTGTAATCCCAGCTACATGGAGGGCTGAGGCAGGAGAACTGCTTGAACCAGGGAGGTGCAGGTTGCAGTGAGCCAAGATTGCGCCATTGCTCTCCAGCCTGGGCAACAAGAACAAAACTCCGTCTCAACAAATAAATAAATAAACAAACAAACAAAAAATAAGCTAGGTGTGGTGGCACTCACTGATAGTCCCAGCTACTGATAAGACTGAGGTGGGAAGACCACTTGAGCCCAGAAGGTCAAGGCTGCAGTAAGCCATGATCACACCACTGCACTCCAGCCTGGGTGACAGAGTGAAACCTTGTCTCAAAAAAAAAGAGAAAAGATTAAGGGCAACCGTGATAGATCTTTGTTGTACCAGATGAAACTACAGGTGTGTACCACCACACCTGGCATCTGCTGTGAATTTCTGAGCATGTGGCACTCCTTAAGTGATCTGGCCTTAATGCTTAATTTGCATTATGAACTTAATTGTCTATACATAACTAAATCATCAATTCTTGATTACATGAGCAATTGAACAAGAATTACTCCAAACAGGAAATAATCTTCAATTCTTGATTACATGAGCAATTGAACAAGAATTACTCCAAACAGGAAATAATCTAAGTTATTCTGATTGGGTCAGGATTCCTGCTGCCACAGAAATTTGGTGCTTCTAGTATTTAGGCTCTTCCCAATCCCCTCAAATAACTATAATTCTTGGCTGGGCACGGTGGCTCACACCTGTAATCCCAACACTTTGGGAGGCCCAAGTTGGGTGGATCATCTGAGGTCGGGAGTTCGAGACCAGCCTGATCACCATGGAGAAACCCCGTCTCTACTAAAGATACAAAAAATTAGCCGGGCATGGTGGCACATGCCTGTAATCCCAGCTACTTGGGAGGCTGAGGTAGGAGAATCACTTGAACCTGGGAGGAGGAGGTTGTGGTGAGCCAAGATCACACCATTGCACTCCACCCTGGGCAACAAGAGCGAAACTGTCTCCAAAAAAAAAAAAAAAGTAGAATTCTCTAATACTGAGTCAATTTCACATGAGAAAGCCATCGTGAACTTGGTCCTGCTGCTTCTTCTGGTGGGAACAAGGACCACCTCCCAGAGAATAGATGCAAAACATCAGCCCAAACTTGCCTGTTCCCCTCAAACCTTCCCTGGGAGCTGGCCAGAAGGTATCAGAGTTTCTTGCTTTCCAAGGCCTTCTCTTCCAGCTCCAATTCCAGGAGCTTTACAAGGTGCAGAATCAAAAAGCATCATCTGTCTTCAGACAGCTTTAGTAAACAAATTTATCCTTAAAAACCTTTATACCTAAGCATCTGGAAATTCAATATCCTGTTTCAGAAGGTTAAAGAGGAGAAAGTTCAAATACTCAAGCTGCAATTTTCACTTACTCTCAGGGAAGATCTTTGCTTGGAATCCTTTGCCAAAGACAAGATTCTCCAGATTATTGAAGGCCTGTTTGAGGGAGTTAAGGAGTAGGGCGTGCAACGGGGGACAGAGCTGTGTGGGGAAGGCGAAGGGCACATGCCTACGTGGCCCGCCCCCCTCCCACCGCAGGGAGGATACGGTGAGGGAGAACACGAAGAGGCCCGAGCCAAGCAGGCCGCCCTGGATGGTGAGCCACTCGGTGGAGGCCAGCTGACGGCTGTACATCTGCATCCCAGCGAAGAGCAGCAGGGACAGGAGGGAGGACAGCGCCAGCGAGGTGCCTGTACCCACCACTGGAGAGAATGGGAGAAGAGACGGAGTCAGGCTCGGCCCTCCCCCCGGCAGCTACAGGCAGATTCGGCCGGTCCCGAAGCTCGGTGGGCCGACCCCCTCCAAGAACTCCTCCGGGACTGCGGCCACATTCCCCAACTCCCTACACCGCGCGGCGACCGCTAGGTACTCCCCAGCTCCGGACACCCCGAACCATTAATGCCCACTCCCCGGAACTCAGGACACGTCAGCTCTGCTGGGAGAGGACGAGGAAAGCTTGTCCACCCCAACCCCGACGCCCGCTAGCACTTCCCGGGGACCCCACCGGTCCCGTTACCCATCATTCCCCGCCTGTGAGTCCAATCGGCGCCTCTGGCCAAGAAAGCGGAGCCGAACCGGGTACGGTTAGCTATGCGCATGCGTCAGCGCTTAACTCGGACTTGCTATTCCCGGCGCCTTCCTCTTTCGTCCTCTCGGCGCCTGGACGCAGCGCCCTCTTGCGACAGGGAGGAAATACTGCGTCGAGGGGGCATCTTCGGCCACCGCCCTGGTCCCCAGACTTTCCTCATACCTGGTGCATCTGCTGCCACTCTGTACAAGCGGCACTTATCTCTTTAGGTCATTGGGCCCATGCCTGTGGCATCTATCCCATCTCTGTTTTCTTTGCCATTTCTGTCATCGCTATTGCACGTTCCTAAAACCTCCCTGCCCCATGATCATGCCTCAACATCTCCCAACCCAAAATTTAGTGCTCCCAATCCAGAACCCATTTTCCTCTGAAACTAACCCCCGGCTTAATATGAGTAAGCTTAGGAGCCAATGAAAATTGAGAATATCAGAAATGGCTCCCCCCTCAAATACCTTTCCATATTACCCAACCCCCCGACCGGCTTTTGAGAACCACGTGGGGGAGAACTATTTTCCCACCCCCTACCCCGACGGGCGCTGTTCGAGGCTGGTCCCTGGAGCATGCGCAGTGACACCTCACCCCCCAGCCCTCCTCACACCCCCACTGGGCTCCTGCATTAAGCCCGGGGTTCGCAGCCGCAGCCGGGATCGGGCATCCGGGGGCGGGCGGGCACGGGAGGGCCATGGCAGAGGGTGAGGATATGCAGACCTTCACTTCCATCATGGACGCACTGGTCCGCATCAGTGTGAGTTAAGGTGGGGGTCGAGGGAAGGGGGGGGACGTATAGGGTTCTGGGGCAATCTGGGACCTGGAACAGGTGGGGGATGCAGGAAGATGTATACAGCGGGCTAGCGATGGCAGAAATGGCTGGGAGGGTCGGGATGCAGGTATGAGAGTAATCCCGGGGAGCAGCCCGGAGGTGAGTGCCGCGAAGGCGTCGGCATGCTACGGCATGAGGAGCTAGGAGCAGCCCAGACGCAGCGGGTGGGCTGGGGTGGCCTCCAGCAGTGCACTGGGGCTGGGGCTTCAGGGGAAAGGCGCTGTTATGAGGAGGGGGACGTGTGAGCTTGGATATTTTCCAAGAAAACTGAGGACAGGTGGGGGGATGATGTAGGAGCCACCCCACAGTGCAGTTCCCAATTTGGACCCCTCCCCCAAGACCCCACCCCACGCACCCCCACTCAGGGCTGCTTCTGAGCCTGCGGTTGTCATGGCAACCCGTACCCGGCTCTCCCAGGGGCGGTGCCAACCGTGTTCCCCCCCCACCACTTCCCTCCCCCCTCCTTGTCCCTCCCTCCTTTGTGTCAGCTGCGCCCCTGACCGGGATGGCTGCGAAGAGAGGGACCAAGGTGAGGTGTGGGGGGTGGGGCATAGCCTGAGGACCCCCACTCTCGCCACCAAGAGGGGGAGGGGGGACTTCCGGTGGGGGAGGGGGCGAGTAGGCGGGGCTCTTGACTCCCCCGCTAGCTCGGAGAAGGGGGTGCTGCTGACCGGGTTGCGCTGCGGGAGAGGGCGGGAGGGCCTGATGGGGGCGAAGGGGAATGGGTTGGTAAGAGGGATTGGAGGAGATCGATGGGGAAGTGAAGGATGGGGAATGGAGGCTGGAGCGGCCGCAGGCCGGAGCCGCGGTAGGAGGACGAATGGAGCCAGCAGGATGGAGAGCCAGCTTCGCCTGGCTATAGGGAGGAATCACGGCATGGGGGTGCTGCTAGAGAAGGGAGTGAGGGTCTGCATGGAGCTGCAGAATGGGCGGTGTCCTTGAGAAAAATGCCAGGGGCGAGCTGCCCAGAGACGGGGGATGGAGGCAGGTGAGGGGGCTGCCAGCTAGGGCTGCTGCGGCTGAAGAAATGGGGATTGGGCTTGAGGCCTAGAGGGCACAAGCGCCAACGATCCCTCCTCTGGGCCTTTAGCTCTGCAGCAGGGAAACAGAGGCAAGGGACAGAGGTCTGGAAAGGTCTGTGAACCAGCCCAAGGCAAGTGCTGGGGAAAAGCTGAAGGTAGCTTGTCTCGCTCCTGCCTCAGACCCCTAGGGTATCCAAGGGCAGCCGAGGGGCTGCTGAGGTATGCCTAGGTGTCCAAGTGCTGACCTAGCCTCCTGGTCCCTCCACAGACCAGCATGAAGAACATGGAGAAGGAACTGCTGTGCCCAGTGTGTCAAGAGATGTACAAGCAGCCACTGGTGCTGCCCTGTACCCACAATGTGTGCCAGGCCTGTGCCCGGGAGGTCTTGGGCCAGCAGGGCTACATAGGACATGGCGGGGACCCCAGCTCCGAGCCCACCTCTCCTGCCTCCACCCCTTCCACCCGCAGCCCCCGCCTCTCCCGCAGAACTCTCCCCAAGCCAGACCGCCTGGACCGGCTGCTTAAGTCAGGTGGGACTGGGGCCTGTAGGGTGGGGGTGGGAATGCCAAGCTATTCATCGGGAAGATGGAAGAAGTCCATCACTGGTCAGGGGCATCTGTCTGTCTTTCTAGGGGGTGGAGATACTGCTTATGCAGGCTCTAATGAGAGCTGAGTTCTGGCATAATGAAAATCTAATTTAATTTAACAGGTTTCCCCCACACCCAGCCAGCTGTAACTCTCACATCCTCTCCCTCCCTGGTTCATCCACAGGCTTTGGGACATACCCTGGGAGGAAGCGAGGTGCTTTGCACCCCCAGGTGATCATGTTCCCGTGCCCAGCCTGCCAAGGTGACGTGGAGCTTGGGGAGCGGGGCCTGGCAGGGCTTTTCAGGAACCTGACCCTGGAGCGTGTGGTGGAGCGGTACCGCCAGAGTGTGAGTGTGGGAGGCGCCATCCTGTGCCAGTTGTGCAAGCCCCCACCACTAGAGGCCACCAAGGGCTGCACAGAGTGCCGAGCCACCTTCTGCAATGAGTGCTTCAAGCTCTTCCACCCCTGGGGCACTCAGAAGGCCCAGCATGAGCCCACCCTGCCCACCCTCTCCTTCCGCCCCAAGGTGAGCCAGCCCTTACAAGGCCTGGGGGAGGGGCGGACATGCTACTCCAGGTGGGCGGGGGGTGCCTGGCATTGTGGGTTTCCAAAAGGAAGTGGGAAGGGTTTTCCACTGCCAAGCACTTATCTCTGTAATCTGTAAGAAAGTGACCGGACAAATCATTCAACAACTTCAGGCCTCCATCTGATTTACTACAGGGGGGATGGTAGTATCCACCCTGCAATAACCATACCTGAAGGGTTGTTGAGAGGATGGCGTGAGATAATGTTTGTTCACTAAAAAGTGTTATCTGCACACTAAAAAGGTTTGTGTGCATTCACTCACTAAACAAATATTTATTGAGCACCTACCTATGTGCGTGGTGCTAGATGTTGGAGATACAGCAATAAACAAGATGGACAAGGTTAATTATTAACTACCAGGTTAAGAATAATTGTCATCATTGCTCCTGTTACTACCACATATCCCAGTGAGAGAGATGAAGGGAGGTGCAGTGCTGGTGAAATGGGCACCGCCCGGAGACTGCAGGAAAGGCTCGCTTTGATGCCAGTATGTACCACCAGGTGGCACTGTGGAGCACCACCGGCAGATTTCTCCACTCCCATCTTGCCAGTGGAGGGGGGAGGGCACCAAACTGCTGTCGTGGTGACATAGCACCCTTACCCACACCATTGGCTGACCATCACATTGCTCTTTGTGTCCCTAGGGTCTTATGTGCCCAGACCACAAGGAAGAGGTGACCCACTACTGCAAGACATGCCAACGGCTGGTATGTCAACTCTGCCGGGTGCGGCGCACCCACAGCGGGCACAAGATCACACCAGTGCTCAGTGCCTACCAGGCCCTCAAGGTAAGGACTCCCCCTCATCCAAGCCTAGTGCTAACTCACACTCTTACCCTCTTGCACCTCCTCCCAACTGCTGGCTTCTGCAGAGCTGGGCGTGATGCCCACCTCTTTCTTCTTCCCCCCTCAGGACAAGCTGACAAAGAGCCTGACATACATCCTGGGAAACCAGGACACGGTACAGACCCAGATCTGTGAGCTGGAGGAGGCCGTGAGGCACACTGAGGTGAGGGAGGGCACAGAGGTGGGCCCTGGGCCCTGCCTGAGAGTGGGGGCAGGAAGGGGGTGTGGGTGGTCATGACCCAATCACCTCATTGCTAGCTCAGGAAGCCCGTGAGGTGTCCAGGTTCTGGTTAAACCAGGTTGGCAGGAACACCATTGCCCCAGGCCAGGCTCTACCTGGGCTGCAGTGGGGGCAGGGTGGCTATAGCTCTGGAGAAGGAGAGCTCAGAAAACCCCACACGTAGCTCAGATGCTCTCAGGTTCAGGTGCCTACCAAGGATGGCACACATCCCTAGTGCTAGAGTGAGGTGATGACTGATGATCTTCTCCCAGGTTGTCTGAGCTGGCTAACGTGTGGATGGACAGATAAGGGTGACATAGATGCCGACGGATATTAGTGCAGCTCGAGTGGACATTAGTGTAGCCATGGCCTCTTCGATTTGGATGAGTCACTAAGGGGTCAGGATTATGATGTGGGGATCCAGGAAGGTTGGCACAAATGATCGGGAGTTGAGTCCATCTAGAGGTGCCTTTGCAGCCATGAGCCCAGACCCTGTAAGAACGGGTGAGCAGGATTTCCCCAGACCCCTCGTGACCTTAGCCCCGCTGTGGTGTTCAAGGAGGCCGGCACAAGTGCTGCCTCCACAAAGAAGACAGTAAGTCACACATCCTTTGGGTGTTGCTCCCTGGGCAGGTGAGTGGTCAGCAGGCCAAGGAGGAGGTGTCACAGCTGGTGCGGGGGCTGGGGGCTGTGCTGGAGGAGAAGCGGGCATCACTGCTTCAGGCCATTGAAGAATGCCAGCAGGAGCGGCTGGCCCGTCTCAGCGCCCAGATCCAGGAGCACCGGAGCCTGCTGGATGGCTCAGGTCTGGTGGGCTATGCCCAGGAAGTACTTAAGGAAACAGACCAGCCTTGCTTTGTGCAAGCCGCCAAGCAGCTGCACAACAGGTACTCAGGGGCATGGGTTCCTAGGGGGCAGGGACATCGCGGCTGTGACTAGCAGCTAGAACAATGTCTAGAGTACTGCCATGTGGAGAACTGGGGTTCTGAGGATTTTCCTGAGGCCAAACTGATACCAGCTCCCAAAGCAGTTGCCAAGGCTCTAGGGGCAGGCAAGACAGAATCTAGAGGAAGGGTGGCTGCACAGATGGCAGGACCTGACCCTTTCTTGCCCCATCCCAGGATTGCCCGAGCCACTGAGGCCCTCCAGACATCCGGCCAGCTGCCAGCTCCTCCTTCCGCCATTGCCAGCTCGACGTGGGGCGTGAAATGAAGCTGCTGACGGAGCTTAACTTCCTGCGAGGTAAGAAGATGGCCAGGCCCCGTGCCCTACCAGAGCCTTCTTCCCTTCCTCCCCAGCAGCGGGCCCGGGGGGCAGTGCCCACCGGGGGACCTCCCGGCCTCCTGCCCGGCCTGGCCAGCCACTCCTCCCACCCAGCCCACCCTGCCACACTGTCCTACCGCGCTCAGCGCTGCTTCTCCCTCTCTTTGTTTGTAGGCTGTGGCCACCGCGGACTCTGCTCCGGAGCACCCCAGGCAAGTCAGCGGCCCTGCCCGGGGGGCCCTGCCCGCCGCCGGGCCCCCTTCCCACCCCCGCTGCTCCCACGCATCTCAGCCACCCACTCATTTGCTTTCTTTTCTTTCCTACCTCGCCCCTACCTCGTGGTCCTCCCGCTGGACCAATGCCCTGTCTCTCTTCTGCCTTCTTCAGGCGCTTGCCTAATCCTGGCCTTTCTGACCTTTTGTCCTTGTGACCCTTGCCCTCTGACATTGCACTTCCTTTCCCTTGACCTCCAACCCCTGCCATCAGCTTTTGCTGTTCCTCTGTTGTCCCCCACTTTTCACCTCGCTGCCTCCTGCATCTCTCTCCTGAGCCTGGTCCCCTTCCTTCCTGCTTGGCGCCCTCTTGCCTGTGGGCTCCAGTGGCCTCTGCCTGCCCCCTCCCTGGGGCTCCTCTTAACTCATAGAATGTCTGAGCTGCAAGGGCCCCCAGAACTTACCTGGTCTGATACGCTCCTTTGACAGGGGAGGGAACTGAGGCCCAGAAAGGGGAAGTGACTTATTCCAGGCCAGAGTGAGGTAGCAGCAGCCCAGGACTAGCACACAGGCCTCCTGACCCCCAGCCCAGCGCTTTCCTGCCTCGTTCTCTCTTGGGCCCTGCCCTGCCCCTCCTGTGCCCAGTTCCTGGAGGAGTCCTTCCCCAGCTCCCCTCTCACCCACACTCACCCCCCCCGGCTCCCGCTGCTTTCCCTTTTCCTGCCTGCCCCTGCCCTCCATGCCAGGCCAGTGGCCAGGCCCTGACTGACCCCCGCTGTCTCTTCCAACAGCGCCTGAGGCCCCCGTCATTGACACCCAGCGCACCTTTGCCTATGATCAGATCTTCCTGTGCTGGCGGCTGCCCCCCCCCCACTCACCACCTGCCTGGCACTATACTGTCGAGTTCCGGCGCACGGATGTGCCCGCCCAGCCTGGCCCCGCTCGCTGGCAGCGCCGGGAGGAGGTGAGGGGCACCAGTGCCCTGCTTGAGAACCCCGACACCGGCTCTGTGTATGTGCTGCGTGTCCGTGGCTGCAACAAGGCTGGCTACGGCGAGTACAGTGAAGACGTGCACCTGCACACGCCCCCAGCACCTGGTGAGTGAGCAGTCACAGGTGGTTATGTAAAGGGCATGGGGTATGCCAGGGCCCAGGCCCTGACGGTCGGTTCCACGTGGCCGCTAGAGAGGCCATGTAACATACTGGGTCACACACACTAGCTCTGCAGCTAGACTGCTTGGGTTCAAACTCCAGCTCTGCCTTTTGCCAACCGTGTAGGTGGCTTTTGGCAAGTTTTTCACCCTCTCTGAATTTCCTTTTCTGTAGGGATAATGATAATATTAGCCAGGCACAGTGGCTCATACCTGTAATCCTAGCACTTTGGGAGGCCAGGAGTTCAAGACCAACCTGGCCAACATAGCGAGACCTCATCCCTAAAAAAATAAATAAAGGTCAGGCGTGGGGGCTCACGTCTGTAATCCCAGCACTTTGGGAGGCCGAGGCAGGTGGATCACCTGAGGTCAGGAGTTCAAGACCAGCCTGACCAACATGGAGAAACCCCATCTCTACTAAAAACACAAAATTAGCTGGGCATGGTGGTGCATGCCTGTAATCCCAGCTACTTGGGAAGCTGAGGCAGGAGAATCGCTTGAACCCAAGAGATGGAGGTTGCAGTGAGCTGAGATCGTGCCATTGCATTCTAGCCTGAGCAACCAGAGGGAAACTCCATCTTAAAAAATAAATAAATAAATAATAATTTTTAAAAAAATGCTAGTACTTACCTCATGGGGTTGTGAGAATTCAGCTGATGCGAAGCGCTCCGTGGGAGTCTTAGTACAGTGTCTAGCTCATGGTTAGGTCTCGTGAACGTTATTAACATGACTCTAGAAAATAGTTTGGACTCCAGGGGGTGGGCATGAGAGGGGGAGCCTTGCCACCCAAGTAGGGGCTGGGTATAAGGGCCAGGGGTGAACCCAGAGTGTGGGCTGGAAGACATAGGTTGATGATGATGGCAATGTCACCAGGTGGAACAGGACAGCAGGGACTGTCCATGGGACTGGCCACAAGTAAGGAGTTAGAGGAAGCACCATGAGTCAGCCAAGTCCAGAGCCCTGGTTTTGTGCCCACTGTCATCACGAAAACATTCTCTGGGGTCCCATGCCCACTTGGAATGCCCCCTTGTTTTTTCCTCATGCCTCCCTTTCCAGTTTCCCATGCCTTGTTCTTCTGAACCCCCTGCCTGTTCCTGGTGGTCGAACCCGCCTGCAATGTCTTCTCTGTTCCAAAATCTCACAGACCCCAGTGCCAGTGTTTGTCCCTGAAGTTCTTCCTCCATCTCAACCCTCTCCTTCCTTCCAGTCCTGCACTTCTTCCTCGATGGCCGCTGGGGGCGCAAGCCGAGAGCGGCTGGCCATCAGCAAGGACCAGAGAGCAGTACGGAGTGTTCCAGGGCTACCCCTGCTGCTGGCTGCTGACCGGCTGCTGACCGGCTGCCACCTGAGTGTGGACGTGGTCCTGGGCGACGTGGCTGTGACTCAGGGCCGCAGCTACTGGGCCTGCGCCGTAGACCCAGCCTCCTACTTGGTCAAGGTGGGCGTCGGGCTGGAGAGCAAGCTTCAAGAAAAGCTTCCAGGGTGCCCCCGATGTGATCAGCCCCAGGTCAGGCCCCTCTGGAAGGGATGGGGTGCGGGGGTCCTGGTGGGAGTGAGGGGCAGGGCAGGGGTGGCAAGCGGAGCACAGACTTGCTGTGGTGGGGCCGGGGAGAGGATTAGGAGGGAGAAATAGGAACAGGGAAGCCAGGTTGGGAGGCCTGTGGCCAGGAGAGGCATGGGCTCAGCAAAAGGGCTTTCAAGGACTGATTTTCAGAGCGTGGTGTATGGTCAGGGAAAAGGATGATAGAAGAGGGGGCCATCTCTGCTTCCTTCCAAACATCTGTCACTCCGGACCAACACACCACCTCTGCAAGTGTCTGTGTCCTTTCTCCCTTACACTCCATTTCCAACACTGTTTCTCCACTAAACCTTTGCTCTCCAAGACCTCCTCCACCCACGTCTTAAAATTCTTCCCTTAAACACCCCACCTCCATATCCCTCCTCTCCCCAACTCCCTGTTTAACACCCTACCACCAACGCTCTTCTTCCTAAGCCTTCTCCCCAGCACTCTATCCCCCAACACCTCATTTCTTCAAAGCGCTTTCTCTGCAACACAAATCCCCTCCTAAACCCCACTGTCCCCAACCCCGCATCCCTCTGACACCCTTCATCTGTGACACCAATCCACCCTCATCTATCTTCTGACGCCCACCTTCCCAGCTTCCTTTCTCTTCTTAGTCACTAATCTGGGATTCTTCCAACATCCTCTAACCCTCAGAACCCTCTTCCCAGCGTGATTTCCCCAACACCCATCTTTCTCGACGCCTTTCCACGTGCTCTACCAATGACTGTCTTTCCTGTCCTCCCTGCCAATGTGCCAAAGTGCTCTTGCCAATGTGCTTTCCTTTCAGTGCCCTTTCCCACTGAACTCAAATCCCTGACCCTGTACTCTAACCCCTGCCTCTTCAACGTTTTCTTTTCAACACCCCAAATCCATCCCTTCAACCCCCTGCTCCTCAACATTCCATCCTTCCGGCGTCTCCCTTGGCACCTCATCCGTCACTCCATCTCTCAAAAATCTTGTACCCAATGCCCGCCCCTGCAGGTATGACCCGGACAGCGGGCACGACAGTGGTGCCGAGGATGCCACAGTGGAGGCGTCGCCGCCCTTCGCTTTCCTAACCATCGGCATGGGCAAGATCCTGCTGGGGTCAGGGGGCAAGCTCAAACACCGGGCTGACGGGGAGGGATGGCCCCACAGCTGGCTGCACAGTGCCCCTGCCACCCCGCCTGGGCATCTGCCTGGACTACGAGCAGGGCCGGGTTTCCTTCCTGGATGCCGTGTCCTTCCGTGGGCTCTTGGAGTGCCCCCTGGACTGCTCAGGGCCTGTGTGCCCTGCCTTTTGCTTCATCGGGGGCGGCGCAGTACAGCTACAGGAGCCAGTGGGTACTAAGCCTGAGAGGAAAGTCACCATTGGGGGCTTTGCCAAGCTGGACTGAGCCTTCCAGGCCCCTCATGCAGACCTGGGGTCCTCCTGGGCTCTGGCCCCCAAACCTCTTTGCCCAGGTTGTTCCCCCAAACTCTTCCTACAATGTGACCCTGCCCCTTCCCCTGTGTCTATGTCTTCCCAGGGTTTTCTCTTGACCCAGGGGCTCTCCTCTGCCCACCTCTCTGGATGGCCCCCATTCTCTCCATTGCCTGTTAGCCAAGCCCCGCTCCCACTGCGTCTGCCCCATGCCCTGCCTTTGGCATCTCACCCAAGCCATGGAGAGAGCCCCTTCTCCATCCCTGTCCTGTGCCCCCAGGCTGACTGGGAGGGGAGGGCACCTGAACACTGGGCACGATCTCCAGCTCTGCCCTTTCCCTGCCAAGCTCCCTGCCCTGTTGATGCTGAACTACAGCCTTGGCACAGGCAGACTTTTGGGCTGGATGCTGTCCAGGCACTCCTGGTGAGGGGAAGGGGACCCTGTCATCCTGCTTTATTTATTTGGGTCCCGACACCCCACAGCCGCATGCCCCTTAAGTCCCTCTTCTCCCTCTTGCATGCTTTACCTGTCCCGCACCCATGCCAACGTGCCAAGTCTCCCTTGGGGGACCCAGCTGAGTCTGGGGTGTTCCCATAGGGTTGGGCCAGGCAAGGCTTCTGGTGCCTGCTGCCGTCCCCTGCAGTGGGCTCTGCTAGGCCTGTGCCGAGCAAGAGCTGTTATTTTCATGGTTTATAAACAATAAACTGTGATGCCAGGCACACTTCTGCCTCCCCTGAGCGTGACCATTCCTCTTAGTTTCTGTGCTGGGTGTGGCAGGCAGGAGGGAGCAAGGTGCTGGGCTGTGGTTCTGGGCCGGGGCACCGGATAGATCTGGCACCTGAGGGAGGAGGGCCCCAAGGCTCTAAGCCTCCTGCCACACACGTCCCAGCCTGGCCTGAGCCCACCACAACCGCCAGGGGACGTAGCTCTCCACCTGTTGGCGGGAGGCCCCAGCCAGGGTGTCTGGGCCCGAACGGGTCAGAGAACCAGAACCACTTCCCCATTCCCAGGGTGTTGTGGAGCCCACCCCAGGGGCAGTGCGCTGGTGGGGCAGACAGGGTCAGGTGGGGGCCGGGCCTGGTGCCAGCACCCAGATCTGACCGGCCCCCGCTTATCTCAGCCCTGTTGACTCTGGGCTGTTATCACTGCCCTAGGATTTACTTCACACCCAGGCAGCTGAGAATAGAGGCACCTGGGGGCACCGTGCCAGGGGGGAGAGGAGAGTATGGGCCAGGCAACGCCAAGGGAGAGCTGCTGGCGCACGGAGCCCAGTCACGCTAGCCCTCCAAGACCCGCCTAGGTTTCGTTTCCTCCTTCCTCTTGTGCTGCCAGGGTCAGCCAGAGGTGGCTCCCCAGGCCACCCCCTCCTCCCCAACGTCACCTCCTCCTCACATCTGCTTCTCAAACAAACCTGCTCCTTCCTGACTCCTGGCCTCCCCTGTCTCCTCCCCCGGGCCCCTCACACACATTCTGACCGCCCTGCTGCCCACAGGTCACAGATGAAAGATCAGAAGTTGGTACAGCGGGAGACCATGTTTTATTCAGTCCTGTCCAGGTTCCCTGCCATCTCCGGGGTCTCTGGGCCAGTCCTGGGAGCTCCCACCGCACCACTCCCCCAGGCATAAGCCCTCAGGGGGCAGCCATGGGCTTCCACAGCCGAGAAGGGTCCAGGAACTTGGTGAGGCCTCTGAGGGAGGCTGTGAGCAGCGCACCTGAACTCCCAGCTCACCAGCCCAGAACAGGGTGCGGGGGGGGGGGGGGGGGGGGGGCTCTGGCCCTGAAGAGCCGGAGTGGGGCAGACTGGCACTGGTTGACCACTCAGCTCAGCGGGTGACGTGCCCCTATAAGTTGGCAGAAGTGGCTGCCACCGCTGGGTTTGTGTAAGAGAGGCTGCTGCCACCATTACCCGCAGAAACCTGGGTAGAAGGAAAAGAGATCCCCAGGTGAGAAGCAGAAGGTACCTCCCAGAGCCCCTGCATGGCACCCCAATCTGGGTAATCCGTCCAGGGTCCTGGCCAGCTCTCAAAGGGTTAAGTTGGAGAGAGCACCTGGCACCCCACCAGCCAGATGACTGTAAACAGGGCTGTCCTCCTCCCTCGGCTCCCCTTCACTCCTCCTTGGCTCTAATCA
The DNA here is from genome assembly GCA_036589455.1 of Ateles fusciceps. Classification (NCBI taxonomy): domain Eukaryota; kingdom Metazoa; phylum Chordata; class Mammalia; order Primates; family Atelidae; genus Ateles; species Ateles fusciceps. The sequence goes on from JAZHEH010002047.1 coordinate 4,543,590, forward strand.
GCCCCTTTGGCCTCCCTTGCAGCCCCTTTGGCCTTCCATTCTCTGCTGTTCCAGCCCAAGGAGGGGTGTGTGCGTGTGTGTGTGTGTGTGTGTGTGTGTGTGTGAGAGAGAGTGTGTGTGTTTGTCTGTCTTTCTGAAACTGAGAGAGGGAGGTCTCCAGGAGGAGGAAAATAGGAGCAAGAAAAATAAACTCCTGTCTCCTCCCCCCACCCAGAGTGGTTTTCCAGCCTCAGGTGGCTGCAGTAATTATTTACTAGGTTCCGTAGAGAAAGGCCAGGAGAGGAAGGAGGGGAGGGTTCCTTGCTTCCTTGAAGCTCCCAAGACACTCCTGGCACCAAGGCTCACCTGGTCTGCTGACACTTCTTCCTCTACCTGGGAAACCTCCCCCCTACACCAGCCTTTCTCGGTCTACCCTCCATTCCTAGGAGATGATTAGGTGCACAGGGGCTCACCCCATGACTCTTCAGGGAGTGCTCCCCTGAGCATAGTGCTCCACCCATTTTGCCTCTGGGTGCAAAAAAAAAAAAAAAAACTGCCTCAGTGGCACCAGTTCAGCCAGCATGAGTGCTGATGGCCGACGCTCTTTAGGAATTCTGGCAGTGGGGCCACTCCCTCTTGAGGGCCCCTTTCTTCCTTGGTCTCCTCCCAGGCCTGTTCTCCAGAACTCTTCTGACCTCTGCCCCCCATCCTTACCAGGCCCTCCCCTGCTCACTTCATGCCACTTCTCACCTCTTCCAAGCTCTCTGGGTTTTCCAAGTACCCTCTTCAGAACCCTCGCCAGCCAAAGCCTCTGCCTCCCCCAGCCTGTGGGGCCCAACCTCACCTCCTCATAGGGGCTACGATTGGTACTTCCAGGGGGCACATAGCGCCCATGGGTGTGGTAGGTGGGGTACTCGCTCATAGGATGGTAGGCATCCCCGGGCTGGAAAGATATCCAGCTGCCCCGTAGTTCTTTCGGCGGCACTGCCAGACAGCCTGGGGATATAGAAGGTTATGGTGGGCCACGGAGTGCCTTCTAGCAGCAGGGTTCTGATCAGGGCCAGGGACTGCACTCACCAAGGCTGCAAGATAGATGATGGCCAGCGCAACCAGAACACAGACCAGCACCAGCAGCGCAATGCCCCAGCCTGGCACCCCAGCCCCGGACGGGGCAGAGAAAGGAAATGGCACATCGCGCACTAAAGGAAAAGCAGTGGTCAGGGCAGTCTCCCAAAGGAGGTGCCCCCTCCTGCTGCCAGAACTAAGAGCAGGGACCCAGACACTGGAGGGAGAGGGGCTGCGGCATGGTGCCGGGCTACAGGCAGGGGAAGCAGCCTCACCGCTGGCTGCTGAGACATTCAGGTCATATCTAGAGGCTGCTTTCGCTTTGAGCTCATCAAACTGTGTCTCCAAGTCTTGCACATTGGTGGTACCTTCTCGGAAGGCCAGAGTCGATTCTACCACCACAGATCCTGGCCTGGTCACAGGGAAATGGGCACTTCAGCCACAGGTCACAGCTCTGGCTCCGCACTCTCCCCAGCCCTGATGCACCAGTCCCTCCCTACAATCATGACAACCACCCACCCTCCAACCACCACTGAGTCCACACCCAGAACTGTACCTGAACTTGATATTGAAGAGGCCCAGAAAATCCTCTTGTTTATAAATCTGCAAAAACTGGGGTGAGAGGGAAAAGACTCAGGCTTGATGCAAAGGGTATGGACAGTTCTGAAGGCTGCTTCAGGGGAGCATGGGGAAGGAAAGACTGATACTCACCAACTCAGAAATGTTTCTCCGCAGCTCTTGGTAATAGTTGGTATTGGGATCTCCCAGAGAGGAGTTAAACTGGAGGTTCAAAATGCGAAAAGACAGGAAAAAGAAAGAGACGCCAACAGACAACTGGGAAGAAGTGCTGTGACTGGAGGTGAGAGGAGGTACTATGCTATGGTGAGTGCCACTGGCAACAGTCTTGGTGCTACGGCTGGCAAGGGTGGCAGGAGTATCAGAATGGTGGCTGGGAGTTGAGAATGGAGTACTCTTGCTGCCTGGGGTTGTGGTAGACTTGGCAGAGGTGCCATTGTGCACCAAAGTGGAAGCTGAGCCTGATGTCGAGCCTGAGGCCGAGGTGCCATGGTGGGCTGGAGTGGTGGTGAAGCCAGGGGCTGAAGCGGTGGTGGAGCTGGGGGCTGGCCCGGTGTCCGTGGCCGAGGTTCCATGGTGGGCTGGAGCGGTGGTGGAGCTGGGAGGCTGGCCTGGTGTCCGTGGCCGAGGTGCCATGGTGGGCTGGAGTGGTGGTGGAGCTGTGGGCTGGAGCAGTGGTGGAGCCGGAGGCTGGCCTGGTGTCCGTGGCCGATGTGCCATGGTGGGCTGGAGCGGTGGTGGAGCCGGAGGTTGGCCCCGTGTCCGTGGCCGAGGTGCCATGGTGGGCTGGAGTGGTGGTGGAGCCGGAGGCTGGCCCCGTGTCCGTGGCCGATGTGCCACGGTGGGCTGGAGTAGTGGTGGTGCCGTGGGCTGGAGCGGTGGTGGAGCCGGAGGCTGGCCCGGTGTCCGTGGCCGATGTGCCATGGTGGGCTGGAGCGGTGGTGGAGCCGGAGGCTGGCCCTGTGTCCGTGGCTGAGGTGCCATGGTGGGCTGGAGTGGTGTTGGAGCCAGAGGCTGCCCCCGGTGTCTGTGGCCGATGTGCCATGGTGGGCTGGAGCGGTGGTGGAGCCGGAGGCTGGCCCGGTGTCCGTGGCCGAGGTGCCATGGTGGGCTGGAGCGGTGGTGGAGCCGGACGCTGGTCCCATGGCCGTGGCCGAGGTGCCATGGTGGGCTGGAGCGGTGGTGGAGCTGGAGGCTGGCCCGGTGTCCGTGGCCGAGGTGCCATGGTGGGCTGGAGCGGTGGTGGAGCTGGAGGCTGGCCCGGTGTCCGTGGCCGAGGTGCCATGGTGGGCTGGAGCGGTGGTGGAGCCGGACGCTGGTCCCATGGCCGTGGCCGAGGTGCCATGGTGGGCTGGAGCGGTGGTGGAGCTGGAGGCTGGCCCAGTGTCCGTGGCCGAGGTGCCATGGTGGGCTGGAGCGGTGGTGGAGCTGGAGGCTGGCCCTATGGCCGTGGCCGAGGTGCCATGGTGGGCTGGAGCGGTGGTGGAGCTGGAGGCTGGCCCGGTGTCCGTGGCCGAGGTGCCATGGTGGGCTGGAACAGTGGAAGAGCCGTGGGCTGCAGCGGTGGTGGAGCCGTGGGCTGGAGTGCTGGTGGAGCCGGAGGCTGGTCCCGTGTCCGTGGCCGAGGTGCCATGGTGGGCTGGAGCGGTGGTGGAGCCTGGGGCTGGCCCAGTGTCCGTGGCCGAGGTGCCATGGTGGGCTGGAGCAGTAGAGGAGCCAGAGGCTGGCCCGGTGTCCATGGCTGAGGTGCCATGGTGGGCTGGAACTGTGGTGGAGCCGTGGGCTGGAGCGGTGGTGGAGCCGGAGGCTGGCCTGGTGTCTGTGGCCGAGATGCCATGGTGGGCTGGAGCAGTGGTGGAGCCGGAGGCTGGCCCGGTGTCCAGGGCCGAGGTGCTGTGGTGAGCTGGAGCGGTGGTGGAGCCCGGTGCTGGGGTCAAGGAGACATCCTGTCCCCCCAGTGCCAGCCGAACCTGAGGTTAGTGTGGTGGCTGGGGCCAGGGTCTGGTTCTGTCCCTGAATAGTGGAGGAGCCTGAACCGGGGCTATGGCTGGAGATGCCACTGCTGGTCACACTCACAACATTCCCGGGAGAGCTGGGTGCTGAATTTCTGTGGGTAGTCCCTGTCTTTCTCCTCCTGGGGTAGAGCTTGCATGACCAGAACCTGTAAGAACTGCTGTAGGGTCTGTGGCAGCTGTAAGAAGTTGAAGTCACAGGGTTGGGTTGGAGGACAAAAGAAGAAAATATAAGCTCTAGCCATCAGGGAAATAATACCAGAGGACTGGGGGAGTGAGCAGCCTCAGGCAGCCCCTGGGTTGGCCGGCTCCTTACCTGCAACCTCCTCCTTCTCTGCCCACAGGCCTCAGCTGCTGGCCTGTGCATTTCTGCCTCCTAAGCCTTCCCTCTCCCTACTCCTTTCCCCTGTGACTTCTCTTCAGGACATTTGCTTGCCCCTGGCACCCACTCTCAGGGTGGGGGGCACCTCTTCTCAGCCTGTCCTTAGCCTCTCCCTCATCTTGGCACAGACAGGGCAGCCTCTGTCTGCAATTCTTGCTTTTCATGGTGCCATCTGCCAGGGAGCAAAACCCACAGAAAGAGCACAAAGCCCACCTAAGCAGGGGCAGCCCACTCTCCCCTTGTGCCTCTCACCTGTAAGCACTATGAGTAGCAGCAGCAGGAAGAAAGGGGACTGGATGCCCGGTGTCATGGTGGTGGTGAACTGGGTGGGGAGGGGGCAGACAGACTCAGGCAGGCGCTGCTTGAGAGGTGGAGCGGGCACAGGCGCCTGCTGCTTTATACCGGTCCCCCCCCCCCCTGCCCGCCCTAGGCACAGCCGGAGCAGGTGACAGGTGACAAAACCCCGCCCCCTCCCCCTTCCCTACCTCCTACCTCTTCCTCCTCCTCCCCAACCATTCCTGGGTAGGGAATGGGCTCTAATCACTCAACCCCCTGACAACCCCGTTTGTTCTCCAACTGGCGTCCCCCTTTCACCAACCACTCCCTGGCTCCAGGGGGGAAGGGCGGAGGGCCAGTCTGGAACCTGGGGGCCCCTGGGCTCTAGTTTAGCCCCAGGACAACTACTAAGGTGGGAATGGGGAACACAGCCGGCTAGGTCGAGGTCCTGGACAGCAAGGCCAGAAAGCCCCCCCCCTAGGTCTCCCACTCCACTTCCCGGCCCTCCCTGGGTCCATTGAAGCAGAGCGGGGCCGAGAAGAAATAAGAGGGCTGGATAATGAGTGGAAGAGGTGCTAGTTTTGGGCTCCCTGCCCCACCACTTCCCGGAATAGCCCCACCCTTCTAACCGCTCCCTGTCCCGTTGCACACGCAGTTTCTACCCTGAAACCCATAGTCCCCGCCCCAGCCGGACTTTCCAACAGCCTGGGTTCCCTCCTTGGCTTTCTCCCAACAAGGGAGTGGGGGGAAGAAATTTCCACTTAAAGGAGGAAACCCGGGCTCTGATGAACCCTAGGGTCCTTCCTTGCCACCCTCCACTGCCAGCCAGGAGCTCCCGCCCTCTAGTGGTCACCGGGGAGCCTTGCGGGGCCGGACCGCGCCGGCTGTGGAGCCGCTCGGACCGGATGGAGAGGAGTTAGGGCAGCGCTACCTAAGTGAGACCACGCGAGAGGGAGGCAGAGCCCGGGAGAGAAGGGTCACTGCTGTGGCCAGGGAGGGGAGGAACGCACAGCATGGTGGACGGCTGGGAGCTTTAGGAGGGGCACTCCGGGAGGGCGTGGTGGTGGCGTCTGGAGGAAGTGGAGCAGAGCGGGTGGGGTCCTGAGGTAGGTGGAAGGGACACCAAGGTATGTGGGAGAGGACACTGGAACGTGGTCGGGGGAGTTGGACACGTGATAGAATGGGATTTAGGGGGCACAGAACTATCCTTTGGGGAGCAGAGTGGTATTGGGGACAGGTAAGCACGCAGTGGGGGTCAAAAGCACACGGGAGGTGCGTAATGAGAGAGCCGAGAGGTGCGTGCGGCCAGCAGTGCGCCAGAAGAGGAAGCTATCCCGGGCCGCGGCGGCACGTGGAACTTGGGTCCAGCCGTCGCTTGCTGCGGTCTAGGCCGACGGAAGCCGTTCCGACTGTATTTGGGAAACAGTTCTCAGCCCCAACGACACAGATTGGAAGGAACACTTTAAAAACACTTCAGCGAGGCACGGGATTGGAGAGCATCGGGTCACCGGGCAAGAGACCACCCCCTCCCGCCCGCGCGCCACTCGGGCCCCCCAGGCGAGGCTTTGTGCGCGGCAAGACCCGGGGGCGGGCGCGGGCGGGGTGGGGGCGTCTGACGTCAGCGCGCCCGGACGCGCGGGCCGGGGAGGCGGGGGAGCCCCCCACTCCTAGGCCAGAGAAAACCCGAGTAGCTAGGTGGGCGGCAACAAACCGCAACTCCCGACATTGCCAGGCAACAGCCATTCAGTTCGGTTGCTGGGACACGCGTCACCATGGCGACGGCTCCGCGCCGCGCTGTCTGAGTATTTAAAGAGCAAGCGCGCGCAACGCCCGGGCGTCCGAAAGCGGCCTTCCGGGGAGTCCGCGAACTCCTTTCTCCCTACCCCCTCCCCTTTACCATTCCCTTCGCCTTCCGGGCGCCAAGTCTCTCTCTGGCCTCCAAGGTGAACCCAGCTCCCCAGCGCGCCCCGTGTTCCTGAGTCGGGCCAGCTTCAGGCGGTGGGGGAGCGGGATCCCGGGCCCCGGGCGGGCGGGAGGGACGGGACGCGGTGCAGTGTTGTTCTTTCCCCTGCCAATATTGCACTCGTCCCGGCCTCCGGCCCTCCCGGCCCCCCGGCCTCCCCCTACCCCGAGCGGGGCAGCCCCCGCCCTCCTGGCTCTCCATCCCGGCGGATCTCTGATAGATTGGAGTGTCGCGGCTGCCACCGTGAGTAAATGGGGCTGGGAGGATTTAGGGCATCCTCCGACAGACACCCTATCCTTCACTTAACTCCATCCAGCACCTTCCCCACCCGCACCCCTGAATCAGTCAAACTTCCCCTAGATACTTAATGTCCACCCTCCCAGCCTTTCTCCCCTACTTCCTGATTCCTTCCACTTCCCCTCCCTATCCCGGAAAATCCCTAAAATAAGCAGTTGCACTGGCTTAGAAAACAACCAGAACTTTATGGCAATGTGCTGTCATCTTTCCTGGGGTTGGTGCCTGAGTAATACCCCTTGAAAACTTCTCACCCCCTGAACAGTGGGGTGACCACCCCTCTGGGGCTGAACTCCTTTTGGGTGCCAGAGAAGGGTCTGTGGTTGGCTGAGGGGCTGTGGCTTAGACCTCAGGGTCTCCAGGATGGACCCCAAGGTCGAAGGGTCTAAAATTCTGAATTCTCAATCCGGTGGCCTCCCTCCTCATACCCTTCCCCTGGAGCAGCTGCCTCCGGAATGGCTCAAAGTCCTCAGGCACTGTGTCTGAAGAAGGGAAAATAAGTTAGGTCAGAGGATGTGGCTCTCCCACAAGGCATGAAAGATCAGGTTGATCTCAATCAGCCACCTCACCATTGCATCGATACTGGAGATTGGACCAAATGATGTTTTCTTGAGAGAAGCAGAATACACCAAGACGCCCCCCCCTCGCATGGATGTGTCAATGATCACCCCAGAATCTGCCACAAGCTGGGGTCCTTCATAGAGCTTCACCCTGTCCAAGATTCCAGGATAGGAGTGTCCATGGGTGCTAGGGTGCCAGTGGGCACTGTGCCACCATGCCTGGGGCCTTGCTTTTCCCCCAGCCCCCCTTGAGCTCAACAGGCCTGAGACAGAAGGGAGGGATGGAAAGGGAGGCAGGAAAGGAGAGGGAAGGGGGGTGCTTTTCTCAGGCCTGGGGCCCCTAGCTCTTTGTCCAGCTCCTTTTGCATCTCAAAGCACCAGCCGCATTCCAAGCGAGGATTGGGTTGCCATGACGATAAGCACAATGGGCTGGGGGGTGAAGTCACCCGCTTCCCAGGCTCTAGTCCACCCCCTTTTATCCCCCTGTCCTGGCACCCCCACAGCCCCAGGCACCTTAAAGGGGAACCAACGCAGGTTCCTGGACTCTGGGCTCTTGGCCATGGAAAGTCCAGCCTATAAGCAGACCCACTTCCCCTCCCTTCCCGTTCATCCCCACCAACTAGGGCTGCTGGTTGGAGGGAAATGCAAAGTTGTGGACAAAGTGCTGAACCAAGGCCTGTGAAGTCAGGGCCTTGGTTTTCTCTTCTGTAAATGATGATCCCTTCCAGGTCAGATCATTCTTATCCAGGTTGATAAGGCAGGTTCCAGGCCATTCCAATTAAGGGGCCAGACGTGATGTGCCCCTCCGCAGATTGGCCTGGGTTTGGAGGCTTCTGGAGAACTGTAAAGGGCATCTAACCCAACGCCCTCATTTTACAAAGGGGAAAATGGGTCATGGAGGAGGAGTGACTTCACCAACATCACTCATAGGTGCTTGTGTCTGCAGTGAGAAGGGAGATGGAGAGAAGCGGCTACAGTCCCCACCAATGGAGAGGCCACTGGTGAGTCCCAGCTAAAGAGGAAGGACAGGCCCGGCCTGAGTCCCACAGGTGGGCTCAGTCCCCCTCCTTACCGAATGTAGCCAACTTGAGGCCGGTGCAGAAGCTGCCAGCGATAGGAGGTCTTGTCCCGCCAGCCCACGTTTCGTGGGTCCGTCCACAGCAGTCGTACCTGATCAGGGGTGTGGCCAGTATGCCACAGGGCATTCCGGAGGTGCTCACCTGGGCCAGACACTGATGTCACTGCCTGGGGGACATTGGCAAAGACAGTGGGTCAACTGCAGAACTGGAGTGAACGGGAGACAACAGGTCGGTAAGTGCAGGCGGGAAAGGGGGTCAAGGTGGTCATGAAAATGCTTTGGGTCCCAGAGAGCCGGCCTCCATGCCAGATGTCTGGGTAAGAGGGCTCCCAGTCAGGCAGTGGAGGAGGCCTTGGGGCTGTAGGGGAGAACTTTGAGAAAGGACCCTGGGTTGGGGAATCTGGGCTGCTGGGGACCTTGAGCTGCAGCCCTGGCTGGGCAACTGCCCGGAAGGGTGTAGCCTGCCAGTAGGTCTGCTCCGTCTGCTTCCACATGACCACGTAGAAGCGGCCGCTGTCTTGATAACTGAAGAGAAAGCCCGCATAGTCATCATCAGTCACTGTGTTCACATGGAAGGTGCCTTCAAAGTCCACGCCATTGAAGGCCGTGTATCCTGGGGGTGGGGGTGGGATAAAGGTCAGGGGTAGCAAAGCTACTGGTGGCCCATCATGGGGTGAGGTTGGGAAGGGATGCCTGCTATGTGTGTGGCCAGCTTGTACCACTGCCTTCTCTCTCGCCACTTCGCCCATTCTCCCTGTCTGTTCCTCCCCTACCCTCTGCCCCTATAGGATTCCTCCATTTGGAAGTTATTGAACTGGGTATCCCTTACATACCAACTGCCAAGCCAGGGTCACTGTTCATGGTCTGAACGATTTCCATGCCCTGGGGTTGTACAGTAAAGAAAAAAGCTGTGATGCAGGTGTGCTGTCCTTCCCAGGCTCCCCCGGTAGCCCTGTCTGATAGCACTTGCCCATCCCAGTGCCCCGAGTACCTGGTTGAGCACAACCCAGTTTGGGTCAATCTGAGCATCACCCTCAGGATCCAGGACGACGGTCTATAGGCCCGAAAATCCGTAAGCGTTACCTCTGCACTTTCGGGACACACATCCAGGGGGTCCGCCACAGCATCATTGTCAAAGTCATCCTCACACACATCACCAACGCCATTGCCTGCACAGAGTGAGGCTGGGTGCTCAGGAAGGCCCTGCCCACTGCCACTAGGCAGCAGTACCACCTGTTGGGCCTTGCATTTCTGACTCTCTTCCCCACCCTGCCCTTCCTCACTTCCCAACAGGGCTTGCTGCCTCCCCCTGGGCAAAGGCAACACCAGTCTAACGAGCTCTGGGTCCCCATGCTTACCATCTGAGTCCTTCTGATTGGGATTGGGTACCAGGCGACAGTTATCAGGACCAGGAGGCACGTAATCTGGGATGCCATCATTGTCATCATCACCATCACACTCATCTCCAAATCCATCATTGTCTGAGTCCAGCTGAGAGCTATTCGGCAGCTGTGGACAGTTGTCTTTGGTGTCCTGATGCCCATCCCCATCGCTGCTCAGAAGAACAAGAACCAAATAAAGGCTTTAAAGGTATTCCTTGTCCTTCCCCTTGTTTCTGCCTAGGAGCCGACTCTCCATCCAGTCAGATCCCTGGCAATCAGCCAGATGAGGTGGAGGTCCGGTAGTAGGAATTGAGGGTAGACTATAAGAATGACTCTCCTGCTCAATAGCAATCAAGAATTAAGGCTAAATCATAGAAGGAATTAAGAATATACTATGGCCCAAGCGCAGTGGCTCACGCCTGTAATTCTAGCACATTGGGAGGCTGAGGCGGGCAGATCACCTGAGGTCAGGAGTTCAAGACCAGCCTAGGCAACACCATGAAACCTCGTCTTCACTAAAAATACAAAAAACAGCCAGGCTTGATAGCGCATGCTTGTAATCCCAGATACTCAGGAGACTGAGGCAGAAAATCACTTGAACCCAGGAGGCAGGGGTTGCAGTGAGCCAGTATTACACCACTGCACTCCAGCCTGGGTGACAAAGCAAGACTCCATCTCAAAAAAAAAAGATACACTAAAGGAAAGTAAAATATCCCCAGTAAGACCTTGCATTTCACCAGGCACAGTGGCTCATGCCTGTAATCCCAGCACTTTGGGAGGCTGAGGCCGGCAGATCACCTGAGGTCAGGAGTTCAAGACCAACCAGGCCAATACGGTGAAACCCCTGTCTCTACTGAAAATACAAAAATTAGCTGGGCTTGGTAGCACACGGCTGTAATCCCAGTTACTCGGGAAGGCTGAGGCACGAAAATTGCTTGAACCTTGGATGCAGAGGTTGCAGTGAGACAAGATTGCGCCACCGTACTCCAGCCTGGGTGACAGAGAGGCTCTGTCTCCAAGAAAAAAGCTGGGTGTGGTGGCTCATGCCTGTAATCCCAGCACTTTGGGAGGCTGAGGTGGGCAGATCACAAGGTCAGGAGATCAAGACCATCCTGGCTAACACAGTGAAACCCCATCTCTACTAAATACAAAAAATTAGTTGGGCATGGTGGTATGCGCCTATAGTCCCAGCTACTTGGGGAGGCTGAGGCAGGAGAATTGCTTGAACCTGGGAGGTGGAGGTTGCAGTGAGCCAAGATCACGCCATTGCACTCAGCCTGGGCAACAGAATAAGATTCTTATCTCAAAAAAAGAAAGAAAGAAAGAAAGACCTTGCATCTCTTGGCCAAGACATTACCTGTCTTCATTGGTATCACAGACATCCCCCACCAGGTCGCTGTCAGCATCTGTCTGAGAGAGAGGGACCTGTTCTCACCATCTTCTCTTGATAACTCAAGAGGGTGATCTGACCAGTTCCCATCCAAAGGGCTGGGGCTTCATCCACCAGTATCCTCATCCCTCCCCCTGCCCTTACCATCCCCCCTGTACCTGGGTAGGATTGCTCATTTCAGGGCAGCTGTCGCAAGCATCTCCCCACCCCGTCCTCATCCCTGTCTGTCTGTAGTGGGTTGGGACTTTAGGGCAATTGTCCAATCCATTGGGGATGCCTAGAAGACATGGGAAGCACAAGGTTGTTACTAGAACATGCCATACTCTCTCTTCTAGGTTGGTGAAAGTCCTGAACTTTTTCTCAGGACCCACCCAGAGGACAACTAGTCAGGAAGTCTGCCTGTTTCTTGTCTCACCCTCTAGTCCACATTCTGCCTAATGCTACACCCTACCTCACATTCCCACTGACATCTGCTGCAGGTAATCTCTCCTCACCCGGGCCAGCCTCCACAAGGCTGCCTCCCCCAATTCACAGAGACTTCCTAGCTTCCCTGCTTCATCCCCACCTGACCCAGATTCTTACAGGTCCCCCAGCCTCCCCTTCAGCCCCAGGCCTGCACCATCCCCATCCACATCGTTGTCACAGGCATCTCCTTCCCCATTGCCATCTGTGTCCTTCTGGTCATTGTTGGGAACGTTGGGGGCAGTTGTCACAGGCATCACCAAATGAATCTGTATCTGAGTTCTGCTGGTCCTTGTTGGGGAACAGCCGGCAGTTGTCCTGGGCAGAGGGGGTGGGAGGGGAAGTCAGCACCTCTAAACCACTTGTCATCTTGCACCTACCTTGTCACTGTATCCTTTTCTAAGATCACAACCTTGTGATGGTCAAACTGCTTGGCACGGTCCCACCCACCAAGCCTCCTTGTCCTGGGCACAAGGTTTTTGCCTCCCTAATTTGGGATATTGGGCCCTTCCTAGAGAGCTGCCAGATGAGGTAAGAAAGGCACTGAGAGGACAGGAGCAGAGCGGAGGAGCTTCAGTGGGGCAGGGCAGTCTGAGAGTCACCTCAACATTCTTGATCCCATCCCCCATCAGCGTCGTCATCACACTGGTCCCCACGCCATCATTATCAGCATCTTCCTGCCCAGAGTTGGGTGTCAAAAGGCAGTTGTCCTAAAGTTCAGAGGAAGAGGATGACGAGTTCTGCCTGACACGGCCTGGGCTCCCCCGCCGCACTCCCTCGCCCGCCTGCCCCTGCACCTGTTTGCAGTGTTTGTTGTTGTCCATGCAGGGCAGTGCTTGGTCTGGGTAGCCATCGATGTCTGTGTCAGTACCGCATACGTCCCCGTTCCCAGCCCAGCCCACGTTACACTGGGCAACATAAAGGGTAGGAGCTAGCAGTTTGGGCCGGCTCCCCTCCTCCCTCTATTTTCCCTGCTTCAGGTTCTGTCTCCCCCACCAACCAGTTCCCGGGCCCAGGCCCACCTCTCTCCCATGAAGGCCCCCAATCCAGGCCCTAAACAGAGCCCTACCTCTTCCCCCAGACTCCCCTTTTCCTTCCACACCTGAAGCCTAGCTCACCTGGCAGGACACTGCACCATTGCGTTCAAAGAGACAGTGAGCATGGATGTGGCAGGGGCTGTGGGCTGGGCTGTGGCAACTCCGGGCTGGGGAGGCAGCCCTGGCTCTGGTTGCCCAGGAAACCCAAGCGGCAGGGACCACACTTGAAAGAGCCCTAAGAGTGGAGCGGCAGTGTCAGGAGGAGCCCACCAGGCACCCAGAACCAGCACTGCCCCACCTTCGGGGTGCGGACTGGGCATTCAGCTATGTCAGGCATAGCAGCATCTCTGTTAGGTTCTCATGACAACCTTTCAGGGTGGATAACAGCCCCGGTTTTCAGATGAGAAAGCTGAGGCTCAGAAAGGTTAAATAATATGCCAAAGAGCTAGCAAGAGGCAAACCAGTATTCCAAACCAAGTCCGTGTGAACACCTAGTCTGTGTAGTGCCCTGCGGAGGAGGAAGGGCAGCAGGAAATCTGAAGGCAAAAAGGGGTGGGGTTCTGGGGTTTTACCATTCCCATCACCCCAGAATACTCTCAGGGTATTCAGCTCACCACAGTGTTGGTGCAGATGGAGTTTGGGTCACAGCCACCATTGTTGCCATCATTGCATTCATCGATGTCATTGCAGACCTGAAGGGGCAGACTTTGGGTGGAACCAGACCTATGGTGGGTCTCCTCAGATACAGCAGAGGGCACTGGTATGGCCTTATCTGTGAACATCAACATTAAGCCCAGACCCAAAGCCGATGCAAAGCCATCCCTGCCCCGTACATCACAAGGGTCCCATGTCCAACCCAGAAGCCCCTGGCCTCTACAAGGCCAAGATCCCTCGTCCACACACACTACCCAGTCTGACCTGTTTGCTGGCCCGGGCATAGTCAATGCCCACACCAGACACCTGTATGCCCTTGTACCCTCGAGGACAGGCCTCACAGTGGAAGCCGGGCATGGTGTTGATGCAGCTGGAGCCTGGGAAACACGGGTCAGCGTGAGCACACTGGGGACCAGACGAGAAGGCAGAGGTCAGGCTGCCCTCTGGGAAACTCAGGCCCCTGCCTGTGATCCAAGAACCATTGCTCCAAGTCTCCACACAATTGCCTTGTGCTCCTGGTCCCCACCCTGCCTCCCTTGGGGTTCCCTGGCTCCCTCCCCAAGCCCCTGGTGGCCATCTCAAGCCTCCCCTGCCGCTTCCCAGCTCCTTCCCTGTGTGGCCTTCAGTCTTTGCCCCAGGCCTTCTGTCTCTCCCATCTTGCATTTCTCTTCTTGTCTCTGACCACACCTAAACTCTAGATTCTTCTCCTCCAGACCAGCATTTATCTCACCCTCTTGGGCCCCTCTTGACGTCCTCACCCCAGTTTTCTGTACCCTTCCGGGCTCTGCCCTCCCCCCACCTCATTGATGTCACTGCAGTGGGTTCCGTTGCCCTGCAGGCCGGGGGGGGCAGGGCCCACAGCGGTAGCCAGGGTACTCGTATACTTCCATGCAGTCCACGCCTCGGAAGCAGGGATTGGGGCTGCAGTGGGAACGCTGCTCATGGAAGCCTGAGGGGTGGACACAGTCAGAGCTACCTGGTGGTCACGGGAAGCTGAAGCCATTGGGTAGGGAACATGGCACTGGCATCTGGAGCCTCCCCTACACTCCCACTCACCGCACACCTGACACTCCATGATGGTGTTTCGGATCAGGGACATTTCCTTCACCTGGAGAAGGATGGGGAGGAGTCAGCACTTGGCATCCGCCACCCCACCCCAGAATCAGTGCCGCCACCCTTCACTGGCCCACCCGAACCTGGTCTCGGATATCATCCCGCAGCTCCACCAGGATCTGGTTGAAGAGGGTGAGTTGGGTGACCAGCGCCTTGGTCTGCTCCCCTGTCAGGACCCAGGGTGTGAGGGGCTCGGTAGTGGGGTACGAGTCCAGGGCCCTTTGTAGGCAATAAGCCAGCACCTGCCATGGCTGCCCACCCCTGCCTTTAAACCTACTACATTCTTGACTGAAGAGGACTTAGTTTGAGGCAGCTGCCAGAGCCTGGGGCCTCCTCCCACCTTGCCCCTTCTGCTTCAGCGTGGCCTACTCACCTAGAATGGAGTGCAGTGCATTGCTCACTGGAGAGGAGAAGAAAACAGAGTCAGAGGGGTGAGGTGATACGAAGAGAGGCCTGGCTGGTGAGGAGGCAGAAGGAAGGCAGGGACGGGGCTGGAGCCTCAGAATAAAGATGAGGTGCTGAATGGTGGGAGGGCAGAGCTGGCAGACAAGCAGTGCCAGCTCCTTCCACAGGGCAAAGGACTCTCTAAGGGAGTTGCTTCATAGGAAGTCAAAACCCAAATCCTCCTGATTCCTAGGAATGGAGGTGGCAGAAGGGATGGACCCACAGCAGGGCCAGGGCCCCAGTACATTCCATTCCCCCCCCCCCCAACTTTTTTTTTTTTGAGATAGAGACTTGCTCTATTGCCCAGGCTGGAGTGCAGTGGTGCGATCTCAGCTCACTGCAACTTTCACCTCCAGGGTTCAAGCCACTCTCCTGCCTCAGCCTCCCAAGTAGCTGGTACTACAGGCACCCACCACCATGCCCGGTTAATTGTATTTTTTAGTAGATATGAGGTTTCATCACATTGGCCAGGCTGGTCTCGAACTCCTGACCTTAAGTGATCTGCCCACCTCAGCCTCCCAAAGTGCTGGGATTACAGGCGTGAGCCACCACACCTGGTCATCCCATTCCTCTTCAAGTACTCTCTCTTTCTGAAATATTTGGGGAAGGTGGGTGTTTGATTTAGGTGAGAGCTTCTGAACATCCCTGTCAGAGAGACCAGGCAGATGAGTAATGCTCAGAGAAATTGCTGGTGACAGCTACCAGTGAGAACTAAAAAAGACTCAAGACCAGGCCAGGTGCGGTGGCTCACGCCTGTAATCCCAGCACCTTGGGAGGCCAAGGTGGTTGGATCGCTTGAGATTAGGAGTTCGAGATCAGCCTGGCCTACATGGTGAAACCCTGTCTCTATTAAACTTACAAAAATTAGCTGGGCGTGGTGGTAGGCACCTGTAATCCCAGCTACTCGGGAGGCTGAGGCAGGAGAATCATTTGAACCCGGGAGGCGGAGGTTGCAGTGACCCAGAATGCACCACTGCACTCCAGTTTGGGTGACAGAGCAAGACTCTGTCTCAAAAAAAAAAGACTCAAGACCAGTATCTCTCAGTCAGCCAAGACCACGCAGTTAACTTCTTCTCTCCCATCCCTTCCAGAGTTCGTCAGTGATATTCCTCTCCTGGATCGCTTTGTTTTTTTCTGGGATGGCTGTACTGAAGATTGTGGAGTCAGGTGGAAGATTTGGAATAACAGGGTTAGAAACCCCAGGAAGGTGAGCCAAAGGAATGGGTGTTGAGAGGGAGGTTGAGAAGACAGGATTCACCAAAGGCCACAGGGCCTGTGGTCCAATGTCAGCAAACAAGTCTCTGCGTTACCTGCACTGTGGATGGACTCGTCCCCTTGGAATGGACACTCACTCAGGGCTCCTACCCGGGCCATGGACCCACCCAGAATAATTTTCATAGATTCCACAAAGCCCTGGGGGGGATAGCAGCAGAGTAAGGTGGGAAGGTCTACCAACCCCTTCCCCAGCTGGTGCAAACTCTATTTCCACAGAACTCAGAGGCTCCTCCCAGCTCACCTGCATCCTCAAATAAGCCTTCTGTCCAGTCCTAATCTCCAGCCCATCGACCTCTGCTGGAGGAATGGGGGCCAGTGCTGGAAGGCCTGCATGTTGGTCACCCAGTTTGCAGTCCACATAGAGATGTAGGGCAGGGTTGGGTCTGGAGGGGCCTCGGAGTCGCAGGAGAACTGTGTGTGTGCGCCCATCGGCCAGGCCTGCTTGCTGTAGGTTCACGGCGTGGACTTTGCCATCCTCCCGCTGGTACCGCACCAGTACTGCCCAGGAGGGGGAGATCAGTATGGGCACTGTCCCCCCCATTCCCTGCCTCCCAGTTGAGCCTTGGATCAACTCTTCTGGATACATCTTTAGGGCCCCCATCCCTAATTCTACTCTGTAGCTCTCAACACCTTGTATGTAATAGGTACACAATAAATGTTTTTCAAATTGGTTTAGAGGCTGGGCGCGATGGCTCACGCCTGTAATCCCAGCACTCTAGGAGGCCAAGGTGGGCAGATCACCTGAGATCAGGGGTTTGAGAACAGCCTGGTCAACATTCGAAACGCTATTTCTACTAAAATTACAAAAATTAGTCAGGCTTGGTGGTGGGCAGCTGTAGTCCCAGCTACTTGGGAGGCTGAGATAAGAGAGTCACTTGAACCTGGGAGGTGGAGGTTGCAGTGAGCTGAGACTGTGCCACTGCACTCCATCCTAGGTAACAGAGTGAGATGCCGTTTAAAAAAAAAATTGGTTCCCGTATAGTCTAGCAGTTAGGATTCCTGGTTTTCACCCAGGTGGCCCAGGTTCGGCTCCTGGCATGGGAACCAAAATAAAAAAAATAAAAATAAAAAATTGGTTTGGAGAATAAGACTGTCTTAGTCTTCAGTGGTATCAGATGACTCTATCCTCTCCTAGGCTGACAGCTGGTTTTGTGCCCACTGAACTGTGCCAGGGATCTGAAGGACCTTTCTGTATCACTGCTGAGGCAGAGACATGCCTCACCCTCCCTCCAGGCATCCCAAGTACAACCCATCCCTATAAATACCAGGCCTCAAGCCTCACCCTATTGTTTGGTACCTGGCCTCTTAAAGCACCTTGTAAGCACCCCGTACCAGATGCCCCTGATGTCTGGGCACAACCAGATGGGACCATGGTCCCCAGTGGAGGCCAAGGAGAATTAGGAAGCACGTGGGAAGTAGGGATGAGGGAGAGTGCTCAAGGGGGTCACCACTGCGGGAAAGGAGATGCCCACCAGTCACCTTTGTTGATCTTGCCTACAACAGAGGCCTCCAGCCATCGTGTGTTGTCTTGGCGAGAGTAGAGGCCAAAGAGGACACCACCCTGCTTGGGAGGCAGGCGGAAGGTAGACAAGAGGTAGATGTCCCCAGCAGTGAGCAGGGCTGTCCGGATCTTCTCTGCCACAGCTACCATCTGCCGAGACTCGCCCACAGTCAGCAGGTCAATTACTGGTCAGGTAGGGGTTGTCAAGGTTAGAGAATGGGATCAAATGCTAAGGTATGCCCTCCCCTGAGCCCACATCACCCCCACCCCCCACCACCAGGCAGCGTTAGTCACCTCAAAACTCAACTCTTGCTCTCAGAGGACAGAGGCACTGTGCCTTCCTTTCCCCATTATTGCCTACTACCACCTTCCAGGAACCTGCTGGCTTGAGGCTCACTTAGAAACAGAAACAGCACCCCACAAATTTGAGATGACTCCACCAGGTGGCGCAAGGGAGATGCTGTGCTGATCCCCTGCAGGAGTGGCACCTGGTGCCCACAAGGCAGAAACGGGAGGCAGCTTCTCTTTCCACTGCTGGATTTGGCTTGTTCCACACCCTAGTGTCCCTCCTCCCATCCTAAGGGCACATCACAATCGCTCTGGATAAGAACAGCTGCCCATGGAGGGCTCTGACCCTCCCACCATCTGGGCTGTCTCCCATGGGAATGTAGCACCCAGCTCCTCTGCCTCCTGTGTCCTTGCCAATCTGTGGTTTTCCCTCCAGCCAGTAAAGAATCTATGCCTGTGTCATCTGCTCCAGCTACCTCTCCCACACTCATGGGACCATCCCACCACCAGACCTCTGGGAGAGCCCAGGCTTCTTGGTCCCCACCCCCGCCCTGTCCTTGGATACCCAGGAGCACAGCGGGATGAAGCCCAGGGACCTACACAGTACACCCACCTTCAGGCTGCTCTCCCAGACCCTGGGATGTCTACAGATGCTCAGACACCACCCCAGCCAGGCAGCCTGAGCATCCAGTTCCTGAGTCCTCTGCCTGGCCTCATGCCTGACCCTGGCCCATTCCGACTCCCCCACTACCCTCTGGTGCCCACTCGTCTCCACCAGGCCATAATTTCACCAATTCTAGGCAGTCTAACGTTTTCCTCTGGCTCAAGTTCTGGACTCTTCCCCCTCTCCCCCTTGCCCACATGTTCTCTGCTACTTGGGCTGGGGGCAAATGGAAAGAGGCAGAGAGTGGTCTGAGAGGATGGAGACAGGCTTACCCTGCAGGTCCTGACTGGCAGATGCGAAAGAGCAAAGGAGGAGAAGAGCCAGGGCCCCCCGAAGTTCCTGCGTCTCCATGCCGCTCAGCCGGCTCACTACCCCTGGCAGGCAGGCAGCTGGGAGGGGAAAAGGCTAGGCGGAGAGAACAGGAGCCGGGGGGGCGGAGGGACGGAGTCGGA
Organism: Ateles fusciceps; assembly: GCA_036589455.1. NCBI lineage: Eukaryota > Metazoa > Chordata > Mammalia > Primates > Atelidae > Ateles > Ateles fusciceps. The sequence goes on from JAZHEH010002047.1 coordinate 4,562,437, forward strand.
GGGGGGACCAGCAGGCGGGTGATGGGGGGGGCTGAAACAAAGAGCTGCCAATCACCCTGGAGGCATCATCAGCTGTGGGAACCAGGGGCACTGGGAGAGTCCTGGAGGCCTCTCTGCCTCTTACCTCCCCATAATGGTCCTCCCCTAGTTGCCTCCCTTTCCGCAGTCATCACACTGTTGGGGGTCTCAGCACACAGCACTACCAAATGCTACTGTTTTCTGGAAGCCACGATTGTGGAAGGCAAGAACCCCTACCAGGGGCAGTGCTAGACAGTGGGCATCATTCCACAGCTGGCAGGAAAGGATGCCAAGGGAGTGGCCAAAACTAGCTTGCTATAATGCCCAGGGATGCCCACATGGCATGAAGTTTGCTGTTCTGGCGGAGCAAGTGCTCTTTATTAGGGCGGGGGTCCCCTTACACGTGCCTGTTTCTCCATTTTCCCTCATTCCTAGGAAACTTTGGGAGTCTGGAAGCGTCTGACGGGAACTGGAGAGTCTAAAGCAGTGGTCAGTGAGGTCGGAGTGAAGAAACCAGGAAAGAGGAAAGGGACACCAGGGACAGGCGCAGAAGACCGGGGGACAGGCCAAGAGCCAACGACCAGCCTGTGGAACCCTCTGGGTACTAGCGGACGGGCCTTGACCCGGATGAAGCAGAGGGGCGCCTGAGTTCCCGTTACCTAGGCAACAGCCTGAGAGCCTCCCCTCCCCTCCCCCTCCCCCACCCAGGCCCCAGTCCGGCGTCAGCTCCGGCCGCCGCCACCGCCCCTGTTTTGTTTCCATGGCGACAGGCGGCGCAGGGCCTGCTCCAAACATAACGCGCTGTGGAAAACATGCTGCTGGGGGACCCCCCCCCGCAGTCCTCGCTCTGGGACGAGCCCCGAGGGGCCCCAGAGCAGTACAGGCCACGTGCAGTTTGGCAAGAGCCCCCAGACCTGGCCCAGGCGCACGAGACCCCGCTCTCCTCGGCCTGCCGCGCCCTCGGGGGTTCGGGGCTCCACTCAGCCGAGGCGCTGTGACTCTGCGAGGCGCCCGTGGCTGACAGCGCTGTCCCGCTACGGGGCCCGCCTCTGGATGGGCCGGCGGCCGTCCTTCCCTGAGGCCCGCGGCCCAGCCCCCCGCAGTGCGGCTGCCAGTCGGGCCAGGAGAAGCCTCGCCTCCCCGGGGACCTCCCCAGGCCCCCTGCCCGCCACGACCCGAGGGGCGGTGGCGGGGGGCGGGTCCGTGCAGGGGAGGGCAGGAGCACAGAAGGAAGTGTTTCCGGGACAGAGGGCGGGCAAGATGGCGGCGCCCATGGAACTATTCTGCTGGTCAGGGGGTTGGGGCCTGCCTTCAGTGGACCTGGACAGCCTGGCCGTGCTGGTGAGGGGGAGGCGCCGGCGCCCTCTGCTGTGCCTTGATGACTGGGGAGGGGGCCGACTAGCCAAGCATCCGAACTTTGTCACGGCTACTCAGCACGGGTGCAGTGGGGAAACTGAGGCAGTCAAAGAGCGTATGTGGCCGCTATGGGCTCAATGCCCTATGCTGTAGTTTTCTAGGTTTCATGCAGCGATGAAAAGAAGCCTGGTCGGGAGTTCAGGAGATGGGTTCTAGTCCGTGCTCATCCATTAACTGGCTGTGTGACCTTGGGGCGATTCTTTTTCTTCTCTGGGCGTTGTTTCTCCATCCGGAGGTTTACTAGGCTGAACTATCTCAGGGACCTACTCTGGCTTGGAATTCCTGCCTTCTCCTCAGCCCCCTTCTTTTCCTCCTCCTCACTTAACAGCATTTACTGAGCCTATTGTTTGTTGGACCAAACGAATCACAGCCAGGCTCTGTAGAAAGAGCTTAGCAATCAGACAGACTTAGCTTCATTTATTCATTCACTCCGTGCTTTGAAAAGCATCTATTATATTTCTTCCAAACACTAAATATTGCCATGAAAAGATGAATAAAAATTGGTTCCTTCCCCTCGAGTTTACACAAAGGCAGATAGGTAAGCAAATAAATATAATAAAATATTCAGGTATAAGTAGGAACAGACCACAGATTGTGCCAAAGAGAAGGGCATGGCCAATGCTTCCAAGAAGAGGGATACTTGTTAGGAAAAGCTTCTGAGGATAAATGTTCACCAGGTAGATGACAGGGGAGGAGATAGAGGGAAGAATTTTCCTGACTGACCTGTAATCATGGACATGTCCATAATCTCTCTAAGCCCTGTGTTGTTCATTTGTGAAATAGCAGTGGTAGTGTCTTCCCCTTTTTTTTTCTGGACTAAGATACTAAGCCTAGGGCATGGCACATAGGTATTCAATAAATGTTATTTCTCTTCTTGATACCCCTTGTGGGGACCATGGCCCTGCCTTTCTGCCTTCTGCTTCATTCCCTGCAGACCTATGCCAGATTTACTGGTGCTCCACTGAAGGTGCACAAGATCAGCAACCCTTGGCGGAGCCCCTCAGGTACCCAGTATCCTTTGGGGGTGAGGAAGGGTGTGTAAAGGGGAGGAGCACGAGATAGGCAGGAATGTGTTGCAAATATGTGTGAATAGGCAGCTAAGGGCCTGGTTGGTATACTTCTCTCTCAATGTTAGGAACTCTGCCTGCCCTTCGGACCAGTCATGGAGAGGTCATCTCAGTACCACACAAGATCATCACCCACCTTCGAAAAGAGGTAGGTGGCTTGCATAGAGGGGACTGCCAGTGAGAGAAATTCAGTCAATTCTGTACAATATACATTTATTGAGCACAAGACATATACCATGCCAGATGCAGGTGACCCAGAGCATCAAGGACACACGGTCTGATGGCAGAGGCACACACAATATTGCTGTGATGTCTTAAAGCAGTCGGCAAGAGATGCAGCTCAGGGCACTGTTGGGGTCTCCATAGGCACAGTATCTTCTGCCTGTCAGACAGGAGGGAGAGAAAAAGAAATCTCTCTCCAGTCCCACCATCAGAGGCCAAATGCTGTCTTCCACTCTCTTTCAGCGCAGGGTGACAGCAGTTGGCCTCTGAGGGTGGGACTGGAGAGAGATTTCTTTTCTTTTCTTTTCTTTTTGAGATGGAGTCTCGCACTGCTGGTTGGGCTGGAGTGCAGTGGTGCACTCTGAACTCACTGCAACCTCTGACTACAGGGTTCAACTGATTCTCCTGCCTCTGCCTCCCAAGTAGCTGAGATTACAGGTGCCTGCCACCAAGCCCAGCTAATTCTATTTTTAGTAGATATGGGGTTTCACCATGTTGGTCAGGCTGGTGTCCAACTCCTGACCTTATGATTTGCCTGCCTAGGCCTCCCAAAGTGCTGGGATTATAGGCGTGAGCCACCACACCCAGCCTGGAGAGAGATTTCTAAGGGCCACTTCCCTGTTTTCCCGGACTAGGTTGGGCTAGATATGGGGCTCAGGATGGACAAGGCTTAGAGCCAGGTTGGAGAAGTTGAAAGAGCATTACTAGAGGAGTGGGCAGGCCTAGGCTATGCTCTTTACTCTGCCACTGACTGTGTGATCTCGGGCAGGCCACTTGACCTCTCAGGGCTGTGCACTCCCTTATTTGTAAAACTAGAGGGCTGAGCCGGCACGTTTTCCAAGGGTTCTTCTAGCATTGATGGTCTGGTCCAAGAGGGAACCCAGTGTGAGAATGGGACGCTCTTCCTCATTTCTACTTTCCCAAAGGTTAAAGACCTGGGGAATTAATGGAGAGGCCTGGAAAGAGAGGATCCAGATAAAAGCCAAAGTTCCTGGCAGGGCCATGGCCACTGCCCTGATTCCTTAGGTATGAACAGAGCTTTTCCAGCTCCCAAAGTGTTCTAAATTATTTCCTAACACAGGGGCATTGAGAGAAAGAGATTCTTACCCCCTATTCCACAGGGGGAGAAACGGAGGCTCAGGGAGATTTAAGGATCATGCTCAAGAGGTTATCTGGGGACAAAGCTCACTGAGGATGTGGAGGGGGGTGCTGAGAAGCAGGGACTGGAGCCTGGAAAGGTAGGGCAGGCTGAGACCTGGGGGTATGAATGGAATGTGTATGTGGTAATGGTGCCTGGGCCATGGAATGAAGTGGAAGAAACAGCCAAGAGCTGGGCACTGAGGGAACAAGCTGGGGGGCCCTGGGTGTGGGTTCCCTGGATCCAGGAGTGTGAGGATGGCTTTCCCCTGGTTCCTGAGGCATGGACTGAGTCCCAACCTGCATCTGAGCTCTGCTCTGCTAGCTTTGTGGTGTCTGGGTCGGGGAAGTTACTGTTAGAAAGTTGCCGTCAGCAGGCGTCCTTCCAGCTTTCCATGGAAATTCTGGGAGCTGCTCCTAGTTTGCGGCCGGGCCTTCCTTCCTTCTCCCCAGTGAACACAGGACCTTCCTTCTCCCCAGTGGACACAGGACCTTGATGGCCAGCGGGCTCCAAGGCCCAGGCCTTTTGCCAACAGCAACAGGCTACTGGCTGGGCCCAGGCAAGGGGGCCATGGCAGGAAAAGTTCCTTGTTCTATCTCCACTACACTCAGAGGCCAGTGAGGGGGGTACCAGACAGGACTCCTTCCTCCGGGGTGAAGTGCCCCTGCAGCCCCCCAGTGTCCACCCCATGGATGTTTCCTTTACAGAAGTACAATGCTGATTATGATCTGTCAGCTCGGCAAGGGGCAGACACCTTGGCCTTCATGTCTCTCCTGGAGGAGAAGCTGCTCCCGGTGCTGGTGAGTGTGCCCAGACCTCCCAGCATCCAGGGCCAGCAGGGGAGGGGTCGGGCGCGCACACACCCACACACTGGCTCAGGGCAGCATGGGGGTCAGGAGCCCACCTTGAATCAGACAGGTGCACTGGCTCAGACCTGCCTGTTTCTTCGTGCCTACCCAATCCAGGTACATACTTTTTGGATAGACAGCAAGAACTATGTGGAAGTGACCCGGAAGTGGTATGCAGAGGCTATGCCCTTTCCCCTCAACTTCTTCTTGCCTGGCCGCATGCAGCGGCAGTACATGGAACGGCTGCAGCTGCTGAGTGGGGAGCACAGGCCTGAGGACGAGGAAGAGTTGGAGAAGGAGGTAGCTCTGAGACAGGGGGCTATTGTATGAGATGAGCCCCAAAGGTGATGGCCAGGAATGGGAGTGCCTGGAGGGGAGGTGGCCCTGTTCCCGCAGCTGCAAGCCTACCTTGTCGTCCCTACAGCTGTACCGAGAGGCTCGGGAGTGTCTGACCCTGCTCTCTCAGCGCCTGGGATCTCAGAAGTTTCTTCTTTGGAGATGCGTGAGTCTGACTCCAAGGGGTTCAGTGGGTGGCTTGGAAGAAGATACGGGTTCAGATGGGAGCAGCTGGGGCTGGGGCTGGCTCAGGCTCTGGATAGGAGGTCCTTGGGACAGATACTGGCCCTGGTGACAGTGGGGCTGTGTGTGGGGCCGGAGCCTTCTCAGAGGTACAAAAGGGTACAGTGGAGGGCAGCCAGGCACAGGAGGGGCCTGCAGGGCTGTGGGGCACTCAATGTGCCCTTTATGCAGCCCTGGGATAGAGTCCTATTCAGGGCCAGGCTGGCGCCACCTGGGAACTCTCCCCATACCGGGTCTAGAACTGTGTGTCCTGTCCTTCCCTGGTGGCCACGGGCTGCCCAGAGCCTACCTCCCAGGGCTGACTCTTCCTCCAGCTCTGTCTTCACCCCTCTGCCCCAGTGCTTCTCCTCCATCTCACCCTTCTCTCTCTGCCCAGCCCTGCCTCCTTGGATGCCTTCGTCTTTAGCTACTTGGCCCTGCTCCTGCAGGCCAAGCTGCCCAGTGGGAAGCTGCAGGCCCACCTGCAGGGGCTGCACAACCTCTGTGCCTATTGTACCCACATCCTCAGTCTCTACTTCCCCTGGGATGGAGGTAAGGGGCAGACGGGCGGGGGCAGCCCTGGGGGAGAGTGGGCAGGGATCCAGGAACAAGTTCCCGGACCCACCTTCCTTCCTTGACCCTCAGCTGAGGTACCACCCCCACGCCAGACACCAGCAGGCCCAGACACTGACGAAGAGCCGTACGGGCGCCGGAACCAGATCCTGTCTGTGCTGGCAGGGCTGGCAGCCATGGTGGGCTATGCCTTGCTCAGCGGCATAGTCTCCATCCAGCGGGCAATGCCTGCTCGGGCCCCAGGCACCCGGGCCCTGGGCATGGCTGAGGAGGATGAAGAGGAATGATTGGTCCTCATGCTCCCAGGACTGGTTTTTCTACTCTCATGCATTCCAGAGGCCCCTGTGCCTCCTCATTGTTGGTACAGCCGGAAACGGGGTGCTGCCCCCAGAATAAAGCCACTCACACTGACTGAGCTCAAACATTTCTCCTTTAAGGGCTGCCATTTTTCCTGGCTGGTGCCACGGGAGCCACCTGGGTCCTGAGCCTACCCACTGGTGCCATAGAGCTTCTGCCCTGAGGCTGACAGTGCTGCCCCACCACCCGGTTCTGCATCTCCAGGAAACACACACAGTCCCCAGTTTTGGGTCCAGCTTTCCTAGTCTCTCCTTTCCTTACCCTCACCCCCATCCTACGCCTGTACAGACAGTGAGCTCACCCCAGGCCTGGGCCCGGGCCCAGTTTCCACAACAAGCAGCACACAGCGCACGCTCACATCAGCATGGGGGCTCGGGGGACACTGGGGCTTTCTGATCTTGTTCTAGGGGCCTCCAGCCCCTGGCACCACCTAGAGGGGGAAAGTGAGTCACCCAAACCACTACTCCTGGGCTTACGTCACTGTAAGCTCACCCTGGCCCCGCTGTGCCTCTGGCCACAGACAGTGTGTGCGCTGACTCTGTCCCTTTAATGCCCAGGCTGAGCCCAGTGCCTCCTTGGGTATCTGCTCCATCACTGGCGACGCCACAGGTAGGTGTGAATGGAGTAGCCAGGTGAGATCGTCTCCAGGAAGCCCACAGCAGGATCCTCGATGGTAAGAGGCACGTCCTTAGAGGAGCTAGGGAGCGGGGAGGAGAAGCCGAGAGTGTGATCCTGCCGAGTCCCCCACCCTGTCTTCAGCCACTTCCCAGACCCCGCCTTGCCCTCACCGGTTTAGCACGACCACAACGGCAGAGCCATCAGGATGCAGCAGTGCCACTGTGTCCAGGTCATTCTTCTCACTGGCAACCAGCCCCACTCTCTGGGAGCCCTCAGGAATGAACTTGCTGAATATGGGAACAGACATGGTCAGGGACTCTGGCCCTCGGGGTACCTCCCACGAAACCCTCATCTAAGAAGTTCACCCACCCACCTACCCACCCCATAAGTCGTGCAGAAGCTCTGCCCTGGCTCTATAGGGCCAGAGCCACGCTGCTGGCCACTGACCCTGCATTTCCGCGTCGCAGCCCCAGCCTCAGGCATTGGGGTTGTCTGTTGCTACCTAGTCACTTCCTGCCTCCATGGTGCAAGAAGGGATGGGTGGCCTCTCCCAAGGTTCCCACCCTAAACACCTTCCTGCTCCCGCATGGTGCAGAGTGATGTAAGCCATCCGACGCAGGAGATGATAGGCCTGGTATGGAATGGAGGTGCCCGCCTTCCACTCACCTGAAGTGGCCAAGGTGGTAGAACATGGGCTGTTTGTAAAACGTGTCCTTGGTGATGTCTACAATGATGGGGCTGTCGACAAAGTTACGCACCCAGTTGGGTCCTCCTTCGGGGTTCAGGGCGAGGTTCCAGTCAGTCCAGCCGACCACGTGGTACAGTAGGTTCTAGACAAAGAGACAAAGGCTCAACACTGGGGGTCCCCAGAGAGGGTAGGTAAGGGTCCCATGAGGGAGAGGGGGCTGTGGGTAGCTCAGCCCTGTGAGGAGTGCACTGTCTCCTCAATAGCTAAGGACGGGGGTCGTGAGACTGAGGCATCTCAAGGGGAGCTGAGGCAGGTGGAACTGCCTCAGTAGCTGCAAAAGGGGCAGTGAGGTGTGCAGACCTGTGAAGGAAAGGCAAGACAGAAGGTCATGGTTCCCCAGAATTGCCCAAAAGGGCAGGCTAGCTGGGGAGAAGCTGGAGGGGCGGGCCTTCCGTCCGTCTTTGGTGAGACTAGGAAGGGGTCTGAGGCCTGCTCTGCAGGAAGGGGGACTGGGGTGGCTTACCGTGATGATGCTGTGGCTGTACTGCATCCCTCGATCCCAGGAGCCTAGCCGCACACTCTGCTCCCAGAACTTGGAGCCCACACAGGCCTCTGAGGCGAAGAGCATGGTGTTGGGGAACAGGCGGTGTGTCTCCCCTAGGGTGGCTTTGGCTGGAGCCAGAAAGTCCAGGTACCAGTGTACAGCAATGCCATCCACATACTTAGCTGCCTCTGGGTCTGTCAGTACCTGCAAAGGAAGAGCCACTGACCCTGGACCCTGCACACAGCGTTCTGGAACTTCCAGTTCCTCTTCTAGGAATCCTGAAGAGGAGGGGTGGGAGGAAGGCAACTAGAGAGGTTATGGGAGGGATGTCTTTTTGTTTTTGAGACGGGACTCACTCTGTCTCAGGCTGGAGTACAGTGGCGCAATCACAGCTCACTGCAGCCTCGGCTTCCTAAGCTCAATCAATCCTCCCACCTTAGCCTCTTGAGTACCTGGGACTACAAGGGTGCCACACCCAGCTAATTTTTGTGTAAATATATATATATATATATATAAATAAATAAGTAAATATATATATATATATATATATATATATATTATTTTTTTTTTTTTTTTTTGTAGAGATAGGGTTTCACCGTGTTTCCCAGGCTGGTCTTGAATTCCTTGGGTTCAAGTGATCTGCCCACCTTGGCCTGCCAAAGTGCTGGGATTACAGATGTCAGCCACTACCCCCGTCCTAGAGAGGTTTAAAGTGACAATTGTGGGCATCCGTGGGGCCCTGGAGGTCCAGAGAGATGGTGCTCTAGGAATCCATAACTGAGCTGAGAAATCTCCCTAAGTTTGGGAGCCAGTCATTTGGATGCTAGATTTGGAGGTCACTGGGGCACCATGAAGGTCCGGGCCTTACCACCTGTGCCCAGTGGGGCAGCAGCAAGCGTTGGTCATCCAGAATAAGTAGACGGACATTGCGGTGAGTACTGTTGGCGAGGGCAGGACCTAGGTCACGGGCAATGAAGTCTCGCTGATGTTCAGGGGTGAAGCCCAGGCACTGGAAGGGGTATCCACTCAACAGCCCAGCAGAAGGCTCATTTTCAGCTGTCACTGCCCAGAACTGTAACTTGTGCTCAGCATAGGCATCCAGAAACCTGGCACGAGAAAGGTCGTGAATGATGCGGCCAAGAAGCTGGACCAGATCGGCTGGGTGTGGTGGCTCACACCTGTACTCCCAGCACTTTGGGAGGCCAAGGCAGGTGGATCACTTGAGGTCAGGAGTTCGAGAGCAGCCTGACCAACCTGGCAAATCCCCGTCTCTACTAAAAACACAAAAATTAGCTGGGCATGGCGGCGGGCACCTATAATCCCAGCTACTTGGGAGGCTGAGGCAGGAGAATCACCTGACCTCAGGAGGCTGAGGTTGCAGTGAGCCAAGATAGCACCACTGCACTCCAGCCTGGGGGACAAAGTGAGACTCCTTATCAAAAAAAAAAAAAAAGAACATATACCAGACGTAGAGAACAGGAAGAAGCCTGGTGGAGTTGGCAAGACTGACAGGCCCAAGTCTGCAAGCCCAAGAAGGTAGAAAGGTGAGCTGAGAGGCAGATCTGGAAGTGAAACCAGGTTGAGGGTTGGGACATAGATCAGGGAGGCCAAAGAGGAGGCCAGTTCTGACCCCTCAGCCTTGCTGATCCCTTACTTCACAAAGTATCTGGCCCAGGTCTGGTGGTAGATGTCTCCGGGCTGACCCTTGAGTGACCCCTTCCCATTCACTGCTCCATTAGTCTTGAGCCAAGTGGGTGATGTCCAGGGGCTGACAGAGAGTTAGATGGGATGCTGGGACAACTGCAGGGCTCGGTGAATCAGGGGTATCTACAGTCAAAGGTAGTGAAGAGAGAAGCACCCAGAGTTGGAACAAATACTAGCCCAACCAGTGTATCAGGTTACGTCATCAGCCCGCACCCTCCCACCCCGGGACAAAACAGCTGGGGACAAAATATCTCTACGGGCAGGCCTCCCCCCTCTGCAGCTTCTCAAACCCCAGACATCAAGGCCATCAGGGCCTCAGGAAGCCAGAATGCTCACCTTGAGCTTGGTATCTTCCTCTGGGAGGCTGAAGTTGTACAACTGAAAATCGTCAGGGGTGTCTGCATAGGTGTAGATGCGAATGGAGAAGTCACAGCTGGCCATGGGTACCTGGATGATGTTATATCCGATTCCTAGAGAAAAGGATGTCCAAGACATGGTAGTCTGAGTCAATAGGAGAGTACGGGACTCTGCTTACCACGTGCCAGTCCTAATAGTGTCTGAGTCAGGGCCAAGGGAACTTGGGCTCCAGGGTTGGAACCTGTGAAGGCCAGCACCCGGGTGAAGCACAGGCCTTTCTGAGCCTGAGTCCATAAGCACTTAACCGATGATTGGCGGGGATATCTTATTTCACTGGGCATTAACAAAGGAACCAAATGTCAGGGATGGGCTGAAGTCAGGGTCCAAAGAAAGGTCAAAGAAAAGTGTGGGCTGGGCGCGGTGGCTCACACCTGTAATCCCAGCACTTTGAGAGGCCGAGATGGGCGGATCACAAGGTCAGGAGTTTGAGATCAGCCTGGCCAACAGAGTGAAACCCCATCTCTATAAAAAATACAAAAAATTAGCCAGGCATGGTGGCGGGTGCCTGTAATGCCAGTTAGGAGGCTGACACAGGAGAACTGTTTGAACCCGGGAGGCAGAAGTTGCAGAGAGCCGAGATCACGCCATTGCATTCCAGCCTGAGCAACAGTGTCAGACTCCATCTCCCCCCCACCACACACAATAAAGAGAGAAGTGTTGGCCTGGCTTGATGGCTCACACCTGTAATCCCAGCACTTTGAGAGGCCGAGGTGGGTGGATCATTTGAGGTCAGGAGATCAAGACTAGCCTGGCCAACACAGTGAAACCCTATTTCTACTAAAAATACAAAAATTAGCCAGGTAGTAGTGGTGTGCGCCTGTAATCCCACTACTTGGGAGGCTGAGGCAGGAGAATTGTCATAGCCTGGGAGACAGAGGTTGCTGTGAGCTTAGATCGCACCACTGCACTCCAGTCTGGGCATCAGAGTGAGATTCTGTGTCAAAAAAGAAAAAGAAAAAAAAATGTCATTGGTACTATGTCACCTCGTCCCCTTCCTCCTCACCTTCTTCAGAGAAGTATGATTTAAGTAGCAAATTCTGGGCAGGCAGTGACAGGGCAAGGATGTTGAGAGCAGCAGCATCTGTCACGGCCCCTCCAAATCCCTTTATTTTCTGGAACTTCTGTTCTGGCTGCAGGGTCAGTAGCAGGCCTGAGGACATCCACAGGGAATAAGGCTATCAGTGCCCAGGGGAGGAACTCCGTGGTGATCACTGACACCGTTTACCTCTAGGAGGATCCAGCCTGGCCCGGGGGGTGAGGGCTGTAGTGGTTACCTGTGCCTGTGCAATTAGTCTGGATGGTCCCCGTACTCAGCTCCATCCGACGCCCACTGCGTGTGCTCTCATAGCGGCTGAAGGTACCGAGGGCAGGAAAGGTCAGGGGGTCAACAGAGTCACAGTATGTGGCATTGCAGACACAGACCACCAAACTATAGCCGAAGCTTTTAGGGATGCAGGGGCGGGCACCTGGGCAGGAGGGAGCACAGGCAGACATGAGGTCTGATGAAGACGTGGAGAACGAACACAGCTGCTAGGTGAGACTGAGCATGGTTTCAAATATCCTCGGCCCAAAGTTGGTCTCAGTCACTCAAAAGGACTTATTGAGCACCTACTCAAAGTCTACTGCCGCGCGGTGGCTCACGCCTGTAATCCCAGCACTTTGGGAGGCTGAGGTGGACGGATCACCTGAGGTCAGGAGTTCGAGACCACCCTCACCAATATGGTCAAACTCCATCTTTAAAAATAAATAAATAAATAAAAATAACAGTAAAAGTCTATCACCAGTTTACTAGAAGGCTGTCAAAGGACTATAAGGCAGAAGGGAGCCTCTGTGCTACCTCCCCACCGCCTTGACTCACTTACCTGATGCCCACGACACTGCCTGGAGTAAAAGCAATCCCGCGAGGCTGGCGGCCATGATGCTTACCCTACCCCGAAGGTTTGGGACATTCCTGAAGACAGAATGAGGAGTGGCTGAGAAGCAAGCCCCCTCTACCTCTCAACTACTCTCCTGGGCAGGGCTGGCTGCTTAAGGGTGCCCATGGCCTAGTCTCCCACATTCATTAGGACAAGGCCCACAGACACCTGGGTGCAGCCCTCCCTGCAACCTCTCTGGTGACAGCTCTCTGCCCACCCCAAATCAGAAGGCTCCCCACCACTCTTCCCACTCATTTCAACTTCGACCCTTCCCCCTCCATCTGTTTCTTGCTCAAAGAGCCATGATGACCCTGCATTCAAAGAGAGTCTGTCATTCACTGAATTCCAGTGCCAGGATTCCAGAAGCTGTGTGAGGAGGCCGATTGGGAGCTCTCGCTCTTACCTCTCTGGAAAGACGCGAAACTCCATCACCTCAGGGTCACTGGATGAGAAGACCACAGGGGTTCCAGAGTCTCTGAAGGAAGAGGATCCACTAAACAAAAACAAGGATGTAGTACCTCCCCTAGCTATAGGCAGTAGATTAGTCCTGTAGGTAATTCTGGCTTCCCTATGTGAAAGGGTCATGTGAGCACTAGAGGAGTCACGTGACACAGGCAGCGATGCAATTGCAGCCATATTTGTAAAGGGCAAGTGGCTTCTTCCAAGCTGTTACAGATTATACACCCTATAAAACCCTGGAGGGCATGTGTGAGTGACAACTTTAGAACGAGGCTAGAAACAGATCTGGGTGAAGAATCGGATAGAGTCTCCTAAATCCCAGAGGATGTGGACCACAGCAGGCACACCGCTTTTTTGATAAAAATTTCAAAACGGTAAAAATAAAGCTGATATAAAAAGAAAACAACAAAAAAAAAACTTCACTGCACAAAATGCTGAGGCTACCGAGATATTCAAGACACATTCTTTGCCCCATAGCGGTGTGTGAGGCATAGAAGTCAGACAGATATTTACAAATAAAGACAGAAACGGTAACAGGTGTGCATGGAGAGCCCTCTCAGGTGGGGGAGGGACCATTCGTGGGTAGGGAATTATCCAGGACAGCTTCACACAAGAAAAAGTGAAGTGAAGTGTAGGGATCAAGGAGGGTGGGACACTGCAGTGAGAACACAGGGCTGGAGGGAGTGATCAGCGCGGCTCCTCTGCGCCTTCCCTTGTTTCATCATCAAGGGCCTGAGAGAGTCACATGACACAGGTAGTGAGGGAATTGCAGCCATATCTCTAAAGGGCAATTGGCTTCCAGATGCGGATGGTAATAACTGTTCTTTCTTCCTAACAGGACAGGGAGGTTTGTAGAGTAGTTCAGAAACCAGAAAGTGTTCTACAAAGCTATGGCTGTGTACAGTGCCTCATGAATCACATCAAATGAGATCTAGCGGGAGTGGTACACACAGTCATGACCTACGTCCAGGGCTCAGCCTATTTCCTCACCTGGAAAATGGAGGCAGCGCCACAACCTCACAGGGTGGTTACTGCAGTCAGGGAGGTAAGTGCAGTGCCTGACCACTTAGTAGGTGCCTGGGATCTATTTGTGGTGTGTATCTTTTTTGTACAGTCTCAGTGAGACGGCAAGGTTGGCATCTTGGCTACACCATTTACTGGCTGTTTGACCTTCAATAAGTCAATCACTCTAAGCCTCTGTTTCATCTACTAAAAGGGGGTGCTGGCCGGGCATGGTGGCTCACGCCTGTAATCCAAGCACTTTGGAGGCCAAGGCGGGCGGATCACCTGAGGTCGGGAGTTCAAGATCAGCCTGACCAACATGGTGAAACCCCGTCCTTATTTAAAAAAAAATAATAAAGGGGGGTCTCAACTCCTACCTCATAGAATGGTTGTGAGGTTTGAGTGTGATAAGTGTCTCTAGTACACCACTTGGCACTAAACATTGCAACATGTTAGGCCTATGTTCCTGGAGTTCCCTGAAGGAACGTCTCACTCATTCTAAATAGCCTCATATCCTTATAGACAGCCTGGCACAGAGGTGGGTGTTAAGTTGTACAGCTGAACTAGGTGCTTCATCAGTCTCCACCTCTTCCAGACTTCCTGTTTTGCTTTTTTTTTTTTTTTTTTTTTTTTTGAGATGGAGTCTCACCCTGTCACCCAGTCAGGAGTGCAGTGGCCAATCTCAGCTCACTGCAACCTCCACCTCCCGGGTTCAAGCAACTCTCCTGCCTCAGCCTCCCAAGTAGGTGGGACTACAGGTGCGCCCTGCCACGCCCGACTAATTTTTGTATTTTTAGTAGAGACAGAGTTTCACCATGTTAGCCAGGCTGCTCTCAACCTCCTGACCTCAGGTGATTCACACACTTTGGCCTCCCAACGTGTTGGGATTACAGGTGTGAGCAACTGCACCCGGCCTGATTTCCTGCTTTTCTAGGAAACGTTGCACAGGACTTGTTCTGGTTACCGGAGGTAATATCTCTTACGTTACTTCCCTCAAGTTCATTCATCTCACAGATGTTTCCTCAGCACGTTCTACATTTGCCTCTCCTGCTCTAGTGAGTTTAGAAGTCCAACCGTCTCCTTCCTCTTTCCTTCTGCATACAGTCAGTGAGCTTCTTCTTTCGGCCAGGTACTGAGCAATTTTTCTTTTTTTTGAGACGGGGTCTCGGTATGTTACCCAGGCTGGAGTGCAGTGGCTGGATTTCAGCTCAGTGCAACCTCTGCCTCTCGGGCTCAAGCAATCCTCCCACCTCAGCCTCCAGAGTAGCTGGGACTACAGGCGCACGCACCACACCTGGCTAATTTCTGTATTTTTTGTAGAGACAGGGTCTTGCTGTGTTGTGCAGGTTGGTTTCAATCTCCTAAACTCAAACAATCCTCCTGCCTTGACTTCGCAAAGTCCTGGGATTACAAGCGTGAGGCCACTGCACCTGCCCTCTTTTCTTCTTTTTATACTTCATTTTGTAAAATTTTTCCAGGGTGGCTGGGCACAGTAGCTCACATCTGTAATCCCAGCACTTTGGGAGGCTGAGGCAGTGGATCACTTGAGGATAGGTGTCAAGGCCAACATGGTGAAACCCCATCTCTAATAAAAATACAAAAATCAGCCAGTCATGGGGTGGTACACGCCTGTAATCCCAGCTACTTGAAAAGCTGAGGCACAGGAATCCAGGAAGTGGAGGTTGCAGTGACCCGAGATTGTGCCACTGCACTCCAACTTGGGAGACAGAGTAACACTCTGTTTTTTGTTTTTTTTTTTCCTTTTTTTCGTTTGAAAGGAGTACCTGAAACCAAACACTGTTTAAAAAAAAAAAAAATTCCAGGGGTAGATATTATCTCATCTTTCAGATTTCTTGTACAATGTGATTTGTCCTTGGGTATTTTCTATTTTATTTTGTAAGTAAAGTTAGTTTTAATAAGGACTTATGTTTATGGTGTCAGAGATAAAATTACAACAAATTTAAAGATCTGGACTGGATTTCTTTTTTTTTTTTAAAAGACGGGGTTTCACCATGTTGGTCAGGCTGGTCTTGAACTCCCGACCTCAGGTGATCCGCCCGCCTTGGCCTCCAAAGTGCTTGGATTACAGGCGTGAGCCACCACGCCCGGCCTGGACTGGATTTTTTTCTTTCTTTCTCTCTTTTTGAGATGGAGTCTTGCTCTTTTGCCCAGGCTGGAGTGCAGTGGCATGATCTCGGCTCACTGCAAACTCCAACTCCTAGGTTCAAGCAATTCTCCTGTCTCAGCCTCCCGAGTAGCTGGGATTGCAGGCACACGCCACCAAGCCTGGCTAATTGCTGTATTTTTAGTCAAGATGAGGTTTCACCATGTTGGCCAGGCTGATCTCGACCTCCTGACCTCAGGTGATCCACCCGCCTCGGCCTCCCAAAGTTCTGAGATTACAGGCTTGAGCCACTGTGCCCAGCCCTGACTGGGCTTTTTCTACAAAAAATTGTGAAACTTTTCTGCAATATTTTATAATGAAGTCTTACTGATTCATACTTGATTTTATATTTGGAAGTCAGGTGAAATGGGTGACTTCTTCCTTGTGCAGGAGGTACTACTGCACGTTGCAGAATGTCTCCCTTTCCTTGGGCTCCATCCACTGAATTCTCAAAGTGCCTCCTAATCATTGTCTCTATAAGAGATGCCCCACAAATTTCCAAAATGCGCCTAGGGGGTGCCTGAGAGCCACTGCCCTCAGTGCCTCTCCTCAAACACCTAAGCCTCACTGCAATGGCCACTAGGGGCATACTAGGTGGCCACAATCACATTCCTCTGTCCCCTTTGTACAGCACTTGAAAAAGAGTTAGCTCAGGCCTGGTGTGGTGGCTCATACCTATAACCCCATCCTTTAAGGAAGATGAGAGGATCCCTTGAGGCTAGGAGTTCAAGACCAGCCTGTGCAACATAGGGAGACTGTCTCTAGAAAATAAAATTTTTTGGCGGACGGGGGTGCGGTAGAAACGGGGTCTCCATATGTTTCCCAGGCTGGTCTCAAATTCCTTGACTCAAGCAATCTGCCTGCCTTGGCCTCCCAAAGTGCTGGGATTACAGGCATAAGCCCCCATGCCTGGTCACTAGAAATGATTTGTTTTTTAATTGGCCGGGCATGGTGGTGTGCACCTGTGGTTCCAGCTACTTAGGAGCCTGAGGCAGGAGGATGACCTGAGCCTGAGAAATTGAGGTGAGGGATGACCACACCACTGCACACCAGGCTGGGCAACAAAGCAAGACCCTGTATCAAAAAATAACAACAGGCCAGGCATGGTGGCTCACGCCTGTAATCCCAAAACTTTGGGAAGCCAAGACAGGCAGATCACGAGGTCAGGAGTTCGAGACCAGCCTGGCCAACATGGTGAAATCCCATCTATACTAAAA
Source organism: Ateles fusciceps (assembly GCA_036589455.1). Taxonomy (NCBI): domain Eukaryota; kingdom Metazoa; phylum Chordata; class Mammalia; order Primates; family Atelidae; genus Ateles; species Ateles fusciceps. The sequence continues at coordinate 4,579,363 of JAZHEH010002047.1, forward strand.
ATACAAAAAATTAGCCATGCATGGTGGTGCGTGCCTGTAATCCTAGATACTCCGGAGCCTGAGGCAGGAAAATAGCTTGAACCTGGGAGGCAGAGGTTGCAATGAGCTGAGATTGTGCCACTGTACTCTAGCCTGGGTGACAGAGCAAGCCTGTCTCAGAAAAACAAACAAGCAAAAAGACAGCCATATGCCTAGGGAAGACATAAATATAAGTGAAAAGTAGAAGTATAAAAATAGTTCAGCTGACCCAGCAGCAATGTTGATCCCATCCTAGCCAGCCTTGTCCTGGAGTGCAGGTCTGTCTCAAATAGTAAACTCCAGCCCTTGGAGACTGACAGGTATCTTATCACAGGTTCCTAGTTTTATAGGTACCATGGAGAGTGCCCCTCTAGTTCCACTGTTTGTTAGTTCTGTGGTCTCTGTTCAAGTCAAATAAAGACACTTGTTCATTCCATGCACAGCAGAAAGTAGGTGCTCAAAAAGTACTTATTATACAGATAAATGAATGAACTACTACCCGTTAACCTTAGAACCTGTCCTTTCAGTTCTAGTTATTTTATTTTATTTTATTGTATAGACGTGTTCTAGATACAATCAAATTCACTGCAGCCTTGACCTCTCAGGCCCAATCAATCCTCCCACCTCAGCCTCCATAGTAGCTGGGACTACAGGTACATGCCACCATACACAACTAATTTTTGTATTTTTTTTTTTAAGAGAGGGGGTCTTGCTTGTTGTCTAGGCTGGTCTCGAACTCCTGAGCTCAAGCAATCCATCTGCCTCAGCCTCTCAAAGTGCTAGGATTATAGGTGTGAGCCATCATTCAGCTCTAGTTTCTAGCCTGAGGATATATTACTCTCTCTGATCACTGACACCAAAAATAATTTCACTCTTGGGTGGGACCTCTGTTGCCCCTTACCCACTAGGGTGCGGGTTTTTTTGGTTTGTTTTTGTCTTTTATAAGACAGGGTCTCACACTGTCACCCAGGCTGGAATGCAATGGTGTGATCCTGGCTTACTGCAGCCTCCATCACCTGGGCTCAAGGGATCCTCCCACCTCAGCCTCCTGAGTAGCTGGGACCAGAAGTTAGCACCACCATACCAAGGTAATTTTTTTACTTTTTGTAGAAACAGGTTGCCTAGACTGGTCTCAAATTCCTGAGCTCAAGCAATCCTCTTGCATCGGTTTCCCAAAGTGGTGGAATTACGGGTGTGAGCTGCCGAGTCTGACCTTAGGGTGCGGTTCTACCACTGGATTCATGTGATTTACCAACTCTTCAACAGTACCCACAACATTCATTGTACAGCCCAGTGCAGATGGGAGGTCCTTGTACCTGTGATGCTGTCCTCCAAGTTTTTGCAAGATAATAGTCAATCTTTCACAAGTGCTTATTACATGGATTGGCCTGACAACTCTACATTACAGATAAGAAAACTAAGACTTAGAGAAGTGAAATATGTTCTGGCCACTGCTCCCATCTAGCTGGTATTGTGGCCAAAAAAAAAAAAAAAAAGAGAAGTGAAATATGTGGCAGAATGAAGCCTAAGCTCGTATCTGTCCTACTCTAAATTCTAAGCAGCTCTGAGTCATCACGTCATACAGCCAGCCTCTGACATGCTTCAGGAATGCCTTTTTCAGTCTTCCTTAAAGGTTGTAAACAGTCGCAAAGTAAATTTCATGGTTCCTATTTCTTCAAAATCTCAAAGCTCTTCACTCAGCCAGGTACAGTCGCTGGAGCCTGTATATCCAACTACTTGGGAGGACCAGGGGAGAGGATGTCTTAAGCCCAGGAGTTTGAGATGAACCTGGGCAACATAGGGAAAGCCCTGCCTCCTAAAAAAATAAATAATACGGGGCCGGGCGCGGTGGCTCACGCCTGTAATCCCAGCACTTTGGGAGGCCGAGGCGGGCGGATCACGAGGTCAAGAGATCGAGACCGTCCTGGTCAACATGGTGAAACCCCGTCTCTACTAAAAATACAAAAAAATTAGCTGGGCGTGGTGGCACGCGCCTGTAGTCCCAGCTACTCGGGAGGCTGAGGCAGGAGAATGCTTGAACCCGGGCAGCGGAGGTTGCAGTGAGCCAAGGTCGTGCCACTGCACTCCAGCCTGGCGCCTGGTGACTGAGTGAGACTCTGTCTCAAAAAAAAAAAGAAAAAAATAAAAAAATAAATAAATAAAAATAAATAAATAAATAAATAAATAAATAATACAACCAGTTTTTCATTTAGAGGTAAGCACAGAATAGGCGCTCAATGTTTGTTGAATAAATGAGTTGTTACCAGCCACACTCCACTATTCAAGGTCCTGCCTGTCACTGTTTCAGGGAGTGTTCTTGGTGTGGTCTGAAGCAAAGGAGTGGTAAACTTCAGGAAGAACGATGCTGACTCTGAACACAATATTTATTTATTCATTTTATTTTATTTTTTTGAGACAGAGTCTCGCTCTGTTGCCCAGGCTGGTGTGCAATGGTGCGATCTCCACTCACTGCAACCTCCCGCCTCCCAGGTTCAAGCAATTCTCCTGCCTCAGCCTCCTGAGTAGCTGGGACTACAGGTGGCTGCCATCACACCTGGCGAATGTTTTGTATTTTCAGTAGAGACAGGGTTTCACCATGTTGGCTAGGTTGGTCTTGAACTCCTGACCTCAGGCGATCCACCCACCTCGGCCTCCCAAAGTGCTGGGATTACAGGCATGAGCCAGTGTGCCCAGCCTGAACACAATTATTAAAGTAAAAGTGAGACCTAACAAAGGGACTTTGGATTTCGCTACAGAAAATGTGGATTCAAATACTGAACACCAGCCAGGCACAGTGGCTCATGCCTATAATCCCAGCACTTTGGGAGGCTAAGGCAGGACGATGGTGGAGCACAGAAGTTCAAGACAAACCTGGCCAACAGGGTAAAATGAAAAAATTAGCCGGGCATGATGGTGCACACCTGTATTCTCAGCTACTTGGAGGCTGAGGTGGGAGGATCGCTGGAGCCAAGGTGGTGGAGGCTGCAGTGAGCTGTGTTCCTGCCACAGCACTCTAGCCTGAGCAACAGAGAAAGACCTTGTCTCTAAATAAATAAATATAACAAAAATAAAACAAATACTGGGTCAGGCGTGGTGGCTCCCAACTGTAATCTCAGCATTCTGAGTGGCTGAGATGGGCGGATCACTTCTGGTCAGGAGTTCAAGACCAGCCTGGACAACATGGTGAAACCCCAACTCTATTAAAAATATAAAAATTAGCTGGGCCTGGTGGTGCAGGCCTGTAATCCCTGCTACTCAGGAGGCTGAGGCAGAATTGCTTGAACTCAGAAAGGAGGCGGAGGTTGTAGTGAGCCAAGATCACCCCACTGCTCTTGGTTGCAGTCAGCCAAGGTCAGGCCACTGCACTCCAGCCTGGGTGACAGACCAAGACTCCGCCTAAAAGAAAAAAAGAAAGAAAGAAAGAAGAATAAACTGAAAGCATAGAGAGTGCTGGAGCAGTATGAGTGAGACGGATACTGGTAAAAAGTGACCTTGGAAAAGGAAAGTGCAGGCCAGATTGTGTAGGGTCTTGGTGGCCATAGTAAGGAGTCTGAATTTTGTTCTAAGAAGGAAATTCACTGTAGAGTTTGGGGATGGGAAGTGACAAGATCAGGGGTGTGTGTGTGTGTGTGTGTGTGTGTGTGTGTGTTGACGTGATCTCAGCTCACTGGAACCTCCACCTCCCTGGTTCAAGCAATTTTCTGCCTCAGCCTCCTGAGTACCAGATTACAAGCGCTTGCCACCATGCTCAGCTAATATCTGTTTTTTTGTTGTTGTTGTTGTTTTTGTAGAGACGGGGTTTCACCTAGTTGGTCAGGCTGGTCTCAAACTTCTGACCTCAGGTGATCCACCCACCTCGGCCTCCCAAAGTGCTGGGATTACAGGCATGAGCCACCGAGCCCGGCCCTACTTTTTTTTTTTTTTTTTTGTATTTTTAGTAGAGACGGTGTTTTACCATCTTGGCCAGGCTGGTTCAGTTGTGTGGCCAGGTGTGGCGATTCACGCCTGTATTCCCAGTGTTGCAACTGACCTCATGATCTACCCACGTCGGCCTCCCAAAGTGCTGGATTACAGGCTTGAGGCACCATGCCTGGTAGGGATGGACTTTTTTTTTTTTTTTTGAGACGGAGTCTTGCTCTGTAACCCAAGCTGGAGTGCAATGGCGCTATCTCGGCTCATTGCAACCTCCGCCTCCGGGGTTCAAGCGATTCTCCTGCCTTAGCCTCCCGAGTAGCTGGTATTACAGGCGCCTGCCACCACGCCCGGCTAATTTTTTTTTTTTTTTTTTTTTTTTTTTTGTATTTTTAGTAGAGACAGGGTTTCACTATATTGGCCAGGCTGGTCTCGAACTCTTAACCTCAGGCAATCCGCCTGCCTCGGCCTCCCAAAGTGCTGGGATTAGAGGCGTGAGCCACCGCGCCCAGCCCCATATGTGTATTTTTAAGAGATCACTTTGGCTGCTGTGTAGAAATCGGACTGTAGGAGGCAAGTGTTGACGGAGACCAGCATCAAATTACAGCCTGCCATGGACTTGCCAGGCTCTTCTTCCCCCTCCTTCAGAACGCATCACTCTTCCCCACCCCTTAGCCTAGTTAAGGTTTATTCTTTCAGAATTCAGCCCGGATGTCACTGTCCCTAACAACATCACGCCCCGCCTCCCCCGTCACCTCTCCGCCCCACACACCTCCGGTAACACAAACCCATAGCCCTCACATCTTCCTTGTCACTTCCTCTCCCCTTTTTTTGAGATAGGGTCTCACTCTCTCTCCCAGGCTGGTCTCGAACTCCTGGGTCAAGCGATCCTCCCGCCTCAGCCTCCCGAGTAGCTCCTTTGTCACTCTTATCACTGTTGTGATTAATTGTACAAATGGCTTAATGGCAGTTATAGCGCCCAGCTCATCAAAGGCAGTGGCCGGCCAGTCGTCAGCGGGCAGTGTAGGAAGAGTCTGCCCTGGCTCCCATCTGCAGCCCCAGTGCGCATCCCGACTCCGGAGCTAGTCGCCGCGCTCCGGGAACGTTTGTCACATATCTGAAAAATGCATGAATTATATAACCTTCTTCCCATTCCACTCCTCAAAAAGCAAGTGGATACAAGGACTTGAAGATTTTATAATCTCTTCTTCATTACTAAAATTTGACCCATCCTTACCAGTGAAAATAATGATGATGAAAAAGGTTAAGTGCGAACGCAGGGAGGGGGACAGCTAAGACCCAAAGGGCGAAATATTTACAACGCCTACCGTCGGCGAAGCGAAACAGCAACCCCAACCGGAGGCAAAAGAAATCCCACAGCAGCCTGCAAAGGCGCGTGGGCGGGACAGGAGACCAGGGTCCAGCGCAGTAGGTGCGGCAGCCAGGATGCAACCCCACCAAGCGCAGCCGCAAGAAAAGCAGCCTCGGGGAAGTGGGGCGTGGCCTCACTCGGAAAAGAGATGGCCACTCGCCCAGTGGCGGGACTCAGAGGCCCTCCACAAGTCTCATTGGTCCAACTGGAGACGGACAACTCTCGCTGACCAGCCGTAGCCAAGATGGTGCGCAAGCGTATTTGGAAGGGGAGAGGGCGCCGAAGGCGAGAACTACGCGTGGGTCTCAGCGTTTTCGCGCCGGCACAGCCATAGTGGATGAAGCAATTGAATTCCCACCGTGAGTCCAGCCCAACCGAAGCGCAGCAGGATTCCTAAGCTTCCTCTTTAGAGAGCCTCGGGTTAGGGAACGTCCAGTGCCCAGAAGCTGCCCCTTGGGAATCCCAGTGCCCACCGCCTCCTATCTAATGTTGTCGTCCTGGCCGCGCCCCAGCCCTTCCTGAGGCTGGGTTGTTACGATGGTGAATTATTCACGAAGTCTTGCAGCCTGACGCCATTTCTGGGCCCTGCTCCTCCCTCCTCCCTGGCTTCCTTGGAGGGTACCACGTTGCCCCTACAAGCATAGGGTTCTGAAGCTGTTTACAAGGCCCCACTCTGCCACTTTAGTATCTTAACGAGTGTTCGCGGAGGACACACTTTGTGTTAGACCCAGTGCAGTAAGTCCCAGATCCTGGGACCTTACATTCTATGGGATGACACAAACATAGAAATAATTGTAGATAGTGATACATGCTCAAAACATGACTATGTGGTAGGGCGTGGTGGCTCACATCTGTAAATCCAGCACTGTGGGTGTCTGAGGTGATCACTTGAGGTCTGGAGTTCGAGACCAGCCTGCCCAACATGGTGAAACCCCATCTCTACTAAAAATACAAAAATTTGCCAGGAGTGGTGGCACGCGCCTGTAGTCCCAGCTATTCAAGAGGCTGAGACAAGAGAAGAGCTTGAACCTGGGAGGCCAGGCAGAGGTTGCAGTGAGTCCAGATTGCACCACCACTGCACTCCAGCCTGGGTGACAGAGGGAGACTCTTCTCAAAAACAAAAACAAAAACCAGGCCAGGTGCGGTGGCTTACGCCTGTAATCCCAGCACTTTGGGAGGCTGAGGCAGGTGGATCACCTGAGGTCAGGAGTTCAAGACCAGCCTGACCAACATGGAGAAACCCCGTCTCTACTAAAAATACAAAATTATATGGGCGTGGTGGTGCACGCCTGTAGTCCCAGCTACTCAGGAAGCTGCGGCAGGAGAATCGCTTGAACCCAGGAGGTGGCGGTTGCAGTGAGCCAAGATTGTGCCATTACACTCCAGCCTGGGTGACAGAGCAAGACTCCATCTCAAAAAAAAAAAAAAAAAAAAAGAAAAGAAGAGGGCTTAGGTGAGGGCCCTGTGGCCTCCACTGTTAACCGGTTCAGGAGAGGTGTAAAAGCTTGTAAAGGATACCCAGAGGACAAAGTAGAAGAGCAGTGTCTTCAAAGCAAAAATTTCAAGAAGATGCTGATTATGGAGATTAATTGCTGCTTCAAAGTCAAGTGAGATGCAGGCAGAGAAATGGTCACTGGGTCTGACACCACTTTTGTCACTGAAAATTTTGTTCAGAGCAGTGGCTGGGAAGAGAGAGGGGATCGAGTTTGATGGGGGTCAGTGAGAAAAGAATGGATTTTTTTTTTTTTTTGTAGGGACGGGGTTTCACCATGTTGGCCAGTCTGGTCTTGAACTCCTGACCTCGTGATCCACCCATCTCAGCCTCCCAAAGTGCTGGGATTACAGGCGTGAGCCACCGTGCCCAGCTGAGAATGGAGTTTAAGTGCGGAGGGAAGAAACAGAAAACCTATTGCTATGAAAAGGAGCAGAGATAGAATTAGTGGTTGGAAAGAGTGTCTTGAAACTTTCTTTTTTCTTGAAAGTTTCTTGTGCACCATGTTGCACAAGATGAGCAACCCCTGGCAGAGCCCTTCAGATACACAGTATCCCTTGGGGGTGAGGAAGGGTGTGTACAAGGGAAGGAGCAGGAGATAGGCAGGAATGTCTTGCAAGTACGTATGAATAGGCAGCTAAGGGCCTGGTTGGTATACTTCTGTCTCAAGGTCTCCTGACATTTAGAGACCTTAGGCCTTCAGCCGCCTATTCATACATACTTCAGACCAGTCATGGAGAGGTCATCTCAGTACCACACAAGACATCACCCACCTTCGAAAAGAGGTAGGTGGCTTGCATAGAGGGGGCTGCCAGTGACAGAAATTGAGTCAATTCTGTACACATTTATTGAGCACCAGACATATGCCATGCTAGATGCAGGTGACCCAGAGCATCAAGGACACACGGTCTGATGGCAGAGGCACACACAGTGTCTCCAGGATGTATTAAATCAGTCAGTGACCGGGTGTGGTGGCTCACGCGTGTAATCCCACCACTTTGGGAGGCCAAGCTGGAAGGATCACCTAAGGTCAGGAGTTCGAGACCAGCCTGGCCACATGGTGAAACCCCGTCTGTATTAAAAATACAGCAATTAGCTGGGTGTGGTGGTGGGCACCTGTAATCCCAGCTACTTGGGAGGCTGAAGCTGGAGAATCGGTTGAACCCAGGAGGCAGAGGTTGCAGTGACCGAAGATTGTGCCATTGCACTCCAGCCTGGGTGACGAGTGAAATTCCATCTCAAAAAAATATTAAATAAGTCAGCAAGAGATGCAGCTCAGGGTACTGTGGGATATCTAGAGATGCAGCTCAGGGTACTGTGGGATATCTAGAGATGCAGCTCAGGGTACGGTGGGATATCCAGAGATGCAGCTCAGGGTACTGTGGGATATCTAGAGATGCAGCTCAGGGTACTGTGGGATATCTAGAGATGCAGCTCAGGGTACTGTGGGATATCTAGAGATGCAGCTCAGGGTACTGTGGGATATCTAGAGGCACAGTACCTTCAGCCTGTCAGACAGGAAGGGAGAGTAGCACAGGCTGAAGGAGAGTGGAACATAGCAGTTGGCCTCTGATGGTGGGACTGGAGAGAGATTTCTAAGGGCCATTTCCCTGTTTTCTGGGACTAGGCTGGGCTAGATATGGGGCTCAGGATGGACAAGGCTTAGAGCCAGGTTAGAGAAGTTGAAAGAGCATTACTAGAGGAGTGGGCAGGCCTAGGCTATGCTCTTTACTCTGCCACTGACTGTGTGATCTCGGGCAGGCCACTTGACCTCTCAGGGCTGTGCACTCCCTTATTTGTAAAACTAGAGGGCTGAGCCGGCACGTTTTCCAAGGGTTCTTCTAGCACTGATGGTCTGGTCCAAGAGGGAACCCAGTGTGAGAATGGGACGCTCTTCCTCATTTCTACTTTCCCAAAGGTTAAAGACCTGGGGAATTAATGGAGAGGCCTGGAAAGAGAGGATCCAGATAAAAGCCAAAGTTCCTGGCAGGGCCATGGCCACTGCCCTGATTCCTTAGGTATGAACAGAGCTTTTCCAGCTCCCAAAGTGTTCTAAATTATTTCCTAACACAGGGGCATTGAGAGAAAGAGATTCTTACCCCTATTCCACAGGGGAGAAACGGAGGCTCAGGGAGATTTAAGGATCATGCTCAAGAGGTTATCTGGGGACAAAGCTCACTGAGGATGTGGAGGGGGGGTGCTGAGAAGCAGGGACTGGAGCCTGGAAAGGTAGGGCAGGCTGAGACCTGGGGGTATGAATGGAATGTGTATGTGGTAATGGTGCCTGGGCCATGGAATGAAGTGGAAGAAACAGCCAAGAGCTGGGCACTGAGGGAACAAGCTGGGGGGCCCTGGGTGTGGGTTCCCTGGATCCAGGAGTGTGAGGATGGCTTTCCCTGGTTCCTGAGGCATGGACTGAGTCCCAACCTGCATCTGAGCTCTGCTCTGCTAGCTTTGTGGTGTCTGGGTCGGGGAAGTTACTGTTAGAAAGTTGCCGTCAGCAGGCGTCCTTCCAGCTTTCCATGGAAATTCTGGGAGCTGCTCCTAGTTTGCGGCCGGGCCTTCCTTCCTTCTCCCCAGTGAACACAGGACCTTCCTTCTCCCCAGTGGACACAGGACCTTGATGGCCAGCGGGCTCCAAGGCCCAGGCCTTTTGCCAACAGCAACAGGCTACTGGCTGGGCCCAGGCAAGGGGGCCATGGCAGGAAAAGTTCCTTGTTCTATCTCCACTACACTCAGAGGCCAGTGAGGGGGGTACCAGACAGGACTCCTTCCTCCGGGGTGAAGTGCCCCTGCAGCCCCCCCCAGTGTCCACCCCATGGATGTTTCCTTTACAGAAGTACAATGCTGATTATGATCTGTCAGCTCGGCAAGGGGCAGACACCTTGGCCTTCATGTCTCTCCTGGAGGAGAAGCTGCTCCCGGTGCTGGTGAGTGTGCCCAGACCTCCCAGCATCCAGGGCCAGCAGGGGAGGGGTCGGGCGCGCACACACCCACACACTGGCTCAGGGCAGCATGGGGGTCAGGAGCCCACCTTGAATCAGACAGGTGCACTGGCTCAGACCTGCCTGTTTCTTCGTGCCTACCCAATCCAGGTACATACTTTTTGGATAGACAGCAAGAACTATGTGGAAGTGACCCGGAAGTGGTATGCAGAGGCTATGCCCTTTCCCCTCAACTTCTTCTTGCCTGGCCGCATGCAGCGGCAGTACATGGAACGGCTGCAGCTGCTGAGTGGGGAGCACAGGCCTGAGGACGAGGAAGAGTTGGAGAAGGAGGTAGCTCTGAGACAGGGGGCTATTGTATGAGATGAGCCCCAAAGGTGATGGCCAGGAATGGGAGTGCCTGGAGGGGAGGTGGCCCTGTTCCCGCAGCTGCAAGCCTACCTGTGTCGTCCCTACAGCTGTACCGAGAGGCTCGGGAGTGTCTGACCCTGCTCTCTCAGCGCCTGGGATCTCAGAAGTTCTTCTTTGGAGATGCGTGAGTCTGACTCCAAGGGGTTCAGTGGGTGGCTTGGAAGAAGATACGGGTTCAGATGGAGCAGGGCTGGGGCTGGGGCTGGCTCAGGCTCTGGATAGGAGGTCCTTGGGACAGATACTGGCCCTGGTGACAGTGGGGCTGTGTGTGGGGCCGGAGCCTTCTCAGAGGTACAAAAGTGTAGAGTGGAGGGCAGCCAGGCACAGGAGGGGCCTGCAGGGCTGTGGGGCACTCAATGTGCCCTTTATGCAGCCCTGGGATAGAGTCCTATTCAGGGCCAGGCTGGCGCCACCTGGGAACTCTCCCCATACCGGGTCTAGAACTGTGTGTCCTGTCCTTCCCTGGTGGCCACGGGCTGCCCAGAGCCTACCTCCCAGGGCTGACTCTTCCTCCAGCTCTGTCTTCACCCCTCTGCCCCAGTGCTTCTCCTCCATCTCACCCTTCTCTCTCTGCCCAGCCCTGCCTCCTTGGATGCCTTCGTCTTTAGCTACTTGGCCCTGCTCCTGCAGGCCAAGCTGCCCAGTGGGAAGCTGCAGGTCCACCTGCGGGGGCTGCACAACCTCTGTGCCTATTGTACCCACATCCTCAGTCTCTACTTCCCCTGGGATGGAGGTAAGGGGCAGACGGGCGGGGGCAGCCCTGGGGAGAGTGGGCAGGGATCCAGGAACAAGTTCCCGGACCCACCTTCCTTCCTTGACCCTCAGCTGAGGTACCACCCCCACGCCAGACACCAGCAGGCCCAGACACTGACGAAGAGCCGTACGGGCGCCGGAACCAGATCCTGTCTGTGCTGGCAGGGCTGGCAGCCATGGTGGGCTATGCCTTGCTCAGCGGCATAGTCTCCATCCAGCGGGCAATGCCTGCTCGGGCCCCAGGCACCCGGGCCCTGGGCATGGCTGAGGAGGATGAAGAGGAATGATTGGTCCTCATGCTCCCAGGACTGGTTTTTCTACTCTCATGCATTCCAGAGGCCCCTGTGCCTCCTCATTGTTGGTACAGCCGGAAACGGGGTGCTGCCCCCAGAATAAAGCCACTCACACTGACTGAGCTCAAACATTTCTCCTTTAAGGGCTGCCATTTTTCCTGGCTGGTGCCACGGGAGCCACCTGGGTCGTGAGCCTACCCACTGGTGCCATAGAGCTTCTGCCCTGAGGCTGACAGTGCTGCCCCACCACCCGGTTCTGCATCTCCAGGAAACACACACAGTCCCCAGTTTTGGGTCCAGCTTTCCTAGTCTCTCCTTTTCCTTACCGTCACCCCCATCCTACGCCTGTACAGACAGTGAGCTCACCCCAGGCCTGGGCCCGGGCCCAGTTTCCACAACAAGCAGCACACAGCGCACGCTCACATCAGCATGGGGGCTCGGGGGACACTGGGGCTTTCTGATCTTGTTCTAGGGGCCTCCAGCCCCTGGCACCACCTAGAGGGGGAAAGTGAGTCACCCAAACCACTACTCCTGGGCTTACGTCACTGTAAGCTCACCCTGGCCCCGCTGTGCCTCTGGCCACAGACAGTGTGTGCGCTGACTCTGTCCCTTTAATGCCCAGGCTGAGCCCAGTGCCTCCTTGGGTATCTGCTCCATCACTGGCGACGCCACAGGTAGGTGTGAATGGAGTAGCCAGGTGAGATCGTCTCCAGGAAGCCCACAGCAGGATCCTCGATGGTAAGAGGCACGTCCTTAGAGGAGCTAGGGAGCGGGGGAGGAGAAGCCGAGAGTGTGATCCTGCCGAGTCCCCCACCCTGTCTTCAGCCACTTCCCAGACCCCGCCTTGCCCTCACCGGTTTAGCACGACCACAACGGCAGAGCCATCAGGATGCAGCAGTGCCACTGTGTCCAGGTCGTTCTTCTCACTGGCAACCAGCCCCACTCTCTGGGAGCCCTCAGGAATGAACTTGCTGAATGTGGGAACAGACATGGTCAGGGACTCTGGCCCTCGGGGTACCTCCCACGAAACCCTCATCTAAGAAGTTCAACCACCCACCTACGCACCCCATAAGTCGTGCAGAAGCTCTGCCCTGGCTCTCTAGGCCCAGAGCCACGCTGCTGGCCACTGACCCTGCATTTCCGCCGTCGCAGCCCCAGCCTCAGGCATTGGGGTTGTCTGTTGCTACCTAGTCACTTCCTGCCTCCATGGTGCAAGAAGGGATGGGTGGCCTCTCCCAAGGTTCCCACCCTAAACACCTTCCTGCTCCCGCATGGTGCAGAGTGATGTAAGCCATCCGACGCAGGAGATGATAGGCCTGGTATGGAATGGAGGTGCCCGTCTTCCACTCACCTGAAGTGGCCAAGGTGGTAGAACATGGGCTGTTTGTAAAACGTGTCCTTGGTGATGTCTACAATGATGGGGCTGTCGACAAAGTTACGCACCCAGTTGGGTCCTCCTTCGGGGTTCAGGGCGAGGTTCCAGTCAGTCCAGCCGACCACGTGGTACAGTAGGTTCTAGACAAAGAGACAAAGGCTCAACACTGGGGGTCCCCAGAGAGGGTAGGTAAGGGTCCCATGAGGGAGAGGGGGCTGTGGGTAGCTCAGCCCTGTGAGGAGTGCACTGTCTCCTCAATAGCTAAGGACGGGGGGTCGTGAAGACTGAGGCATCTCAAGGGGAGCTGAGGCAGGTGGAACTGCCTCAGTAGCTGCAAAAGGGGCAGTGAGGTGTGCAGACCTGTGAAGGAAAGGCAAGACAGAAGGTCATGGTTCCCCAGAATTGCCCAAAAGGGCAGGCTAGCTGGGGAGAAGCTGGAGGGGCAGGCCTTCCGTCCGTCTTTGGTGAGACTAGGAAGGGGTCTGAGGTCTGCTCTGCAGGAAGGGGGACTGGGGGTGGCTTACCGTGATGATGCTGTGGCTGTACTGCATCCCTCGATCCCAGGAGCCTAGCCGCACACTCTGCTCCCAGAACTTGGAGCCCACACAGGCCTCTGAGGCGAAGAGCATGGTGTTGGGGAACAGGCGGTGTGTCTCCCCTAGGGTGGCTTTGGCTGGAGCCAGAAAGTCCAGGTACCAGTGTACAGCAATGCCATCCACATACTTAGCTGCCTCTGGGTCTGTCAGTACCTGCAAAGGAAGAGCCACTGACCCTGGACCCTGCACACAGCGTTCTGGAACTTCCAGTTCCTCTTCTAGGAATCCTGAAGAGGAGGGGTGGGAGGAAGGCAACTAGAGAGGTTATGGGAGGGATGTCTTTTTGTTTTTGAGACGGGACTCACTCTGTCTCAGGCTGGAGTACAGTGGCGCAATCACAGCTCACTGCAGCCTCGGCTTCCTAAGCTCAATCAATCCTCCCACCTTAGCCTCTTGAGTACCTGGGACTACAAGGATGCCACACCCAGCTAATTTTTGTGTAAATATATATATATATATATATATATATATAAATAAATAAGTAAATAAATAAATAAATATATATATATATATATATATTTTTTTTTTTTTTTTTGTAGAGATGGGGTTTCACCATGTTTCCCAGGCTGGTCTTGAATTCCTTGGGTTCAAGTGATCTGCCCACCTTGGCCTGCCAAAGTGCTGGGATTACAGATGTCAGCCACTACCCCCGTCCTAGAGAGGTTTAAAGTGACAATTGTGGGCATCCATGGGGCCCTGGAGGTCCAGAGAGATGGTGCTCTAGGAATCCATAACTGAGCTGAGAAATCTCCCTAAGTTTGGGAGCCAGTCATTTGGATGCTAGATTTGGAGGTCACTGGGGCACCATGAAGGTCTGGGCCTTACCACCTGTGCCCAGTGGGGCAGCAGCAAGCGTTGGTCATCCAGAATAAGTAGACGGACATTGCGGTGAGTACTGTTGGCGAGGGCAGGACCTAGGTCACGGGCAATGAAGTCTCGCTGATGTTCAGGGGTGAAGCCCAGGCACTGGAAGGGGTATCCACTCAACAGCCCAGCAGAAGGCTCATTTTCAGCTGTCACTGCCCAGAACTGTAACTTGTGCTCAGCATAGGCATCCAGAAACCTGGCACGAGAAAGGTCATGAATGATGCGGCCAAGAAGCTGGACCAGATCGGCTGGGTGTGGTGGCTCACACCTGTACTCCCAGCACTTTGGGAGGCCAAGGCAGGTGGATCACTTGAGGTCAGGAGTTCGAGAGCAGCCTGACCAACCTGGCAAATCCCCGTCTCTACTAAAAACACAAAAATTAGCTGGGCATGGCGGCGGGCACCTATAATCCCAGCTACTTGGGAGGCTGAGGCAGGAGAATCACCTGACCTCAGGAGGCTGAGGTTGCAGTGAGCCAAGATAGCACCACTGCACTCCAGCCTGGAGGACAGAGTGAGACTCCTTATCAAAAAAAAAAAAAAAGAACATATACCAGACGTAGAGAACAGGAAGAAGCCTGGTGGAGTTGGCAAGACTGACAGGCCCAAGTCTGCAAGCCCAAGAAGGTAGAAAGGTGAGCTGAGAGGCAGATCTGGAAGTGAAACCAGGTTGAGGGTTGGGACATAGATCAGGGAGGCCAAAGAGGAGGCCAGTTCTGACCCCTCAGCCTTGCTGATCCCTTACTTCACAAAGTATCTGGCCCAGGTCTGGTGGTAGATGTCTCCGGGCTGACCCTTGAGTGACCCCTTCCCATTCACTGCTCCATTGGTCTTGAGCCAAGTGGGTGATGTCCAGGGACTGGCAAAGAGTGAGACGGGACGCTGGGACAACTGCAGGGCTCGGTGAATCAGGGGTATCTACAGTCAAAGGTAGTGAAGAGAGAAGCACCCCAGAGTTGGAACAAATACTAGCCCAACCAGTGTATCAGGTTACGCCATCAGCCCGCACCCTCCCACCCCGGGACAAAACAGCTGGGGACAAAATATCTCTACGGGCAGGCCTCCCCCTCTGCAGCTTCTCAAACCCCAGACATCAAGGCCATCAGGGCCTCAGGAAGCCAGAATGCTCACCTTGAGCTTGGTATCTTCCTCTGGGAGGCTGAAGTTGTACAACTGAAAATCGTCAGGGGTGTCTGCATAGGTGTAGACGCGAATGGAGAAGTCACAGCTGGCCATGGGTACCCGGATGATGTTATATCCGATTCCTAGAGAAAAGGATGTCCAAGACATGGTAGTCTGAGTCAATAGGAGAGTACGGGACTCTGCTTACCACGTGCCAGTCCTAATAGTGTCTGAGTCAGGGCCAAAGGGAACTTGGGCTCCAGGGTTGGAACCTGTGAAGGCCGGCACCCGGGGTGAAGCACAGGCCTTTCTGAGCCTGAGTCCATAAGCACTTAACCGATGATTGGCGGGGAAATCTTATTTCACTGGGCATTAACAAAGGAACCAAATGTCAGGGATGGGCTGAAGTCAGGGTCCAAAGAAAGGTCAAAGAAAAGTGTGGGCTGGGCGCGGTGGCTCACACCTGTAATCCCAGCACTTTGAGAGGCCGAGGTGGGCGGATCACAAGGTCAGGAGTTCGAGATCAGCCTGGCCAACAGAGTGAAACCCCATCTCTATAAAAAATACAAAAAATTAGCCAGGCATGGTGGCGGGTGCCTGTAATGCCAGTTAGGAGGCTGACACAAGAGAACTGTTTGAACCCGGGAGGCAGAAGTTGCAGGGAGTCGAGATCACACCATTGCATTCCAGCCTGAGCAACAGTGTCAGACTCCATCTCCCCCCCCACCACACATAAAAAGAGAGAAGTGTTGGCCGGGCTTGGTGGCTCACATCTGTAATCCCAGCACTTTGAGAGGCCAAGGTGGGTGGATCATTTGAGGTCAGGAGTTCAAGACTAGCCTGGCCAACACAGTGAAACCCTATTTCTACTAAAAATACAAAAATTAGCCAGGTAGTAGCGGTGTGCGCCTGTAATCCCACTACTTGGGAGGCTGAGGCAGGAAAATCGTCATAGCCTGGGAGACAGAGGTTGCTGTGAGCTTAGATCGCACCACTGCACTCCAGTCTGGGCATCAGAGTGAGATTCTGTGTCAAAAAAGAAAAAAGAAAAAAAAAATGTTATTGGTACTATGTCACCTCGTCCCCTTCCTCCTCACCTTCTTCAGAGAAGTATGATTTAAGTAGCAAATTCTGGGCAGGGAGTGACAGGGCAAGGATGTTGAGAGCAGCAGCATCTGTCACGGCCCCTCCAAATCCCTTTATTTTCTGGAACTTCTGTTCTGGCTGCAGGGTCAGTAGCAGGCCTGAGGACATCCACAGGGAATAAGGCTATCAGTGCCCAGGGGAGGAACTCCCTGGTGATCACTGACACCGTTTACCTCTAGGAGGATCCAGCCTGGCCCGGGGGGTGAGGGCTGTAGTGGTTACCTGTGCCTGTGCGATTAGTCTGGATGGTCCCCGTACTCAGCTCCATCCGACGCCCACTGCGTGTGCTCTCATAGCGGCTGAAGGTACCGAGGGCAGGAAAGGTCAGGGGGTCAACAGAGTCACAGTATGTGGCATTGCAGACACAGACCACCGAACTATAGCCGAAGCTTTTAGGGATGCAGGGGCGGGCACCTGGGCAGGAGGGAGCACAGGCAGACATGAGGTCTGATGAAGACGTGGAGAACGAACACAGCTGCTAGGTGAGACTGAGCACGGTTTCAAATATCCTCGGCCCAAAGTTGGTCTCAGTCACTCAAAAGGACTTATTGAGCACCTACTCAAAGTCTATCACCAGTTTACTAGAAGGCTACCAAAGGACTATAAGGCAGAAGGGAGCCTCTGTGCTACCTCCCCCACCGCCTTGACTCACTTACCTGATGCCCACGACACTGCCTGGAGTAGAAGCAATCCCGCGAGGCTGGCGGCCATGATGCTTACCCTACCCGAGGGCTTGGGACATTCCTGAAGACAGAATGAGGAGCGGCTGAGAAGCAAGCCCCCTTTACCTCTCAACTACTCTCCTGGGCAGGGCTTGGCTGCTAAGGGTGCCCATGGCCTAGTCTCCCACATTCATTAGGACAAGGCCCACAGACACCTGGGTGCAGCCCTCCCTGCAACCCCTCTGGTGACAGCTCTCTGCCCACCCCAAATCAGAAGGCTCCCCACCACTCTTCCCACTCATTTCAACTTCGACCCCCTCCCTCCATCTGTTTCTTGCTCAAAGAGCCATGATGACCCTGCATTCAAAGAGAGTCTGTCATTCACTGAATTCCAGTGCCAGGATTCCAGAAGCTGTGTGAGGAGGCCGATTGGGAGCTCTCGCTCTTACCTCTCTGGAAAGACGCGAAAACTCCATCATCTCAGGGTCACTGGATGAGGAGAAGACCGCAGGGGTTCCAGAGTCTGTGAAGGATAGAGGATCCACTAAACAAAAACAAGGATGTAGGTACCTACCTTAGATTATAGGCACTAGGTTAGTCCTTCAAGTAATTCCGGCTTCCGTAGTGATGGGTCACGTGATGAGTGCGAGAGTCACAAGACACAGGAAGTGAGGCAATTGGAGCCATATTTTTAAAGGGCAACTGGCTTCCTCCAAGGTGTTACAGATTATACAGCCTGTAAAACTCTTGAGGGCATGCCTGAGTGACAACTTTAGGAAGAGTCTAGAACACCAATTTGGATGGAGAATGGGGTAGAGGCTCCTAAGTCCCAGAAGTTGGGAACCACAGCAGGCACACTGTTTTTGATAAAAATGTCAAAACGTACAAATAAAGCTGATATAACAATAATAAAAAAAAATTCGGGCCGGGCGCGGTGGCTCAGGCCTGTAATACCAGCACTTTGGGAGGCCAAGGCGGGCGGATGACGAGGTCAAGAGATCGAGACCATCCTGGCCAACATAGTGAAACCCCGTCTCTACTAAAATACAAAAATTTAGCTGGGCATGGTGGTGTGCATCTGTAGTCCCAGATACTCAGGAGGCTGAGGCAGGAGAATTGCTTGAACCCGGAAGGCGGAGGTTGCAGTGAGCCGAGATCGCGCCACTGCACTCCAGCCTGGCGCCTGGCGACAGAATGAGACTCTGTCTCAAAAAAAAAAAAAAAAAAAAAAACTCACTATGCAAAATGCTGAGGCTACCGAGATGTTGAAGACAGTCTTTGCCCTATAGAGGTGTGTGAGGCATGGAAGTCAAGACACACAGATATTTACAGATAAAGACAGAAACCATAACAGGTATACATGGAGAGCTCTCTGAGATGGGGGAGGGATCATTCGCGGGTAGGGAATTATCCAGGATGGCAACACACAGGAAAAGTGAAGGTGGCTATTAACCAGTGAAGTGTAGGGGTCAAGGATGGTCGGACGCCGGCAGTGGGATGGCAGGACTCGAGGGAGGGGGAGAGGTCAGCACGGCTCCTCTGCGGCATCCCTTGATTCATCATCAGATGCAGATTGTAATAACTGATCTTCCTTCCTCACATGACAGGGAGGCTTGTAAAGTAGTTCAGAAACCGGGAAGTGTTGTACAAAGCCGTATTATCAGTGGACACAAGGAGGAAGTTGTCTGTGCTGTTGCCTCATGAACCACATCAAATGAGATTTAGCGGGAGTGGCACACACAGTCACGACCTGACTAACCGCAGCGCTCAGACTATTTCCTTGCCTGGAAAATGGAGGCAGTGCCACAACCTCAAAGGGTGGTTACTGCAGTCAGTGAGGTAAGCACAGTGCCTGGCCACTTGGTAGGTGCCTGGGAACTATTTGTCTGCTATTCTATCTTTTTTTTTTGAGACAGAGAATCGCTCTGTCACCAGGCTGGAGTTCAGTGGAGTGATCTCAGCTCACTGCAACCTCCAACTCCCAGGTTCGAGTGATTCTCCTGCCTCAGCTTCCCGAGTAGCTGGGACTACAGGTACATGCCATCATGCCCGGGCTAATTTTTGTATTTTTAGTAGAGATGGGGTTTTGCTATGTTGGCCAGGCTGATCTTGAACTCTGGACCTCAGGTGATCTGCCCACCTTGGCATCCGAAAGTGCTAGGATTACAGGGGTGAACCAACCAGCCAGGACACCAGCCATCTTTTTTGTTCTTTAAATTATCTCAGTAAAGTCTTTCCAGATACACTCCAAGCAAAATTGATCATTTTGTCTTCTACGTTCCTCCAGTAGTTTTTTATTTTATTTTATTTTGGAGATGGAGTCTCATTCTGTTGTGCCGGCTGGAGTGCACTCCAGAGTGCAGTGGGGCAATCTTGTCTAACTCCAACCTCCGCCTCCCTGGTTCAAGCAATTCTCCTGCCTCAGCCTCCTGAGTAACTGGGATTATAGGTTCCCACTACCATGCCCAGCTAATTTTTGTATTTTTAGTAGAGATGGGGTTTCACCATGTTAGCCGGGCTGTTCTCAAACTCCTGACCTCAGGTGATCCACCTGCCTCAGCCTCCCAAGGTGCTGGGATTACAGGCATGAGCCACCGCACCCAGTCCCTCCAGTAATTAAGTACAGTCTCAGTGAGACGGCAAGGTTGGCATCTTGGCTACACCATTTACTGGCTGTTTGACCTTCAATAAATCAATCACCCTAAGCCTCTGTTTCATCTATTAAAGGGGGGTGCTAACTCCTACCTCATAGAATGGTTGTGAGATTTGAGTGTGAAAAGTGTCTCTAGTACACCACTTGGCTCTAAACATTGCAACATGTTAGGCCTATGTTCCTGGAGTTCCCTGAAGGAACGTCTCACTCATTCTAAATAGCCTCATATCCTTATAGACAGCCTGGCACAGAGGTGGGTGTCAAGTTGTAGACCTGAACTAGGTGCTTCCCTGGGTCCGTCTCCACCCCTTCCAGACTTCCTGCTTTTCTAGGAAACGTTGCACAGGACTTGTTCTGGGTACGGGAGGTAATATCTCTAGGTTACTTCCCTCAAGTTCATTCATCTCACAGATGTTTCCTCAGCACGTTCTACATTTGCCTCTCCTGCTCTAGTGAGTTTAGAAGTCCAACCGTGTCCTTCCTCTTTCCTTCTGCATACAGTCAGTGAGCCTCTTTTCTGGCCAGGTACTGAGGAATTTTTTTTTTTCAGATAGGGTCTCGGTATGTTGCCCAGGCTGGAGTGCAGTGGCTAGATTTCGGCTCAGTGCAACCACTGCCTCTCGGGCTCAAGCAATCCTCCCACCTCAGCCTCCAGAGTAGCTGGGACTAGAGGTGCACGCACCACACCTGGCTAATTTCTGTATTTTTTGTAGAGACAGGGTCTTTCTGTGTTGTGCAGAAAAGTGCCGATATTACAGGCATGAGGCGAACGCAGGGAGGGCACAGCTAAAATCCAAAGGGCGAAATATTTACAACGCCTACCGTCGGGGAAGAGAAACAGCAGCCCCAATACGAGGCAAAAAGAAATCCCACCGCAGCCTGCAAAGGCGCGTGGGCGGGGACTGGAGCCTGGGGCCCAGCGCACTAGGTGCGGAAGCCAGGAAGCAGCCTCACCAGGCTCAACCTCCAGAAAAGCAGCCCTGGGAGGCGGGGCGGGGCCTCACTCGGAAGGGAATGGCCACTCGTCCAGAGGCGGGACTCAGAGGCCCTCCCCAAGTCTCATTGGTCTAAGTGGAGACGGACAACTCTCGCTGACCAGCCATGGCCAAGATGGGGCGCAAGCGTATTTGGAAAGAGAGAGAGCGAGCGAGCGCCGAACACCGGAACCACGCATGCGTCTCAGCGTTTTCGCGCCAGCACACCCTCAGTGGATGGGGGCAATTGCATTCCCACAGTGAGCCCAGCCCACCGAAGCTCAGCAGGATTCTTAAGCTTCCTCTTTAGAGAGCCTCGGTTTAGGGAACCTCCGGTGCCCAGAAGCTGCCCCGTGGGAATCCCAGTGCCCACCGCTTCCTATCTAATGTTGTCCTGGCCGCGCCCCAGCCCTTCCTGAGGCTGGGTTGTTACGATGGTGAATTATTCACGAAGTCTTGCAGCCTGACGCCATCTCTGGGCCCTGCTCCTCCCTCGTCCCTGGCGTCCTTGGAGGGTACCACGTTGCCCCTACAAGCATAGGGTTCTGAAGCTGTTTACAAGGCCCCACTCTGCCACTTTAGTATCTTAACGAGTGTTCGCTGAGGACCTACTGTTAGACTCAGTGGAATGGGCAAGTTCCTGATCTTGGGGCCTTACATTCTGTGGGACGACACAAACATAGAAACAAAAAATAATTGTAGATAGTGATACATGCTTAAAACATGGCTATGTGGCCAGGCGCAGTGACTCACATCTATAAATCCAGCACTTTGGGAGGCCGAGGCAGGCGGATCGCTTGAGGTCAGGAATTCGAGACCAGCCTGCCCAACGTGGTGAAACCCCATCTCTACTAAAAATACAAAACTTAGCCTGGTGGGCATGGTGGCCCAGCTAATTTTTGTATTTTTAGTAGACACGGGGTTTTGTTATGTTGGCCAGGCTGGTCTCGAACTCTCAGCTGATCTGCTCATCCACCTCGGCCTCCCAAAGTGCTGGGATTACAGGCATGAGCCAGTGTCCTTGAACTCCTGACTTCCTGATCCACCTGTCTTGGCCTCCCAAAGTGGTGGGATTACAGGCGTGAGCCATGGCGCCCGGCTGTCACTGAAAATTTTGTGTAGAGCAATGGCTGGGGAAAGATAGGGGAAGGAGTCTGATGGGGGTGGGCGAGGAGAGAATGTTTAAGATTCTCTCATTAAGGAAGTTTAAGAGTAGAGAGAATAGAGAAGACCTATTGCTAAGAAATAGAGCAGTGGTTGGAAAGACTATCTTAACAGTTTCTTTGTTCTTTTTTTTTTTTTAAGAGAGAGTCTCGCTCTGTAGCCCAGGCTGGAGTGCAGTGGCATGATCTTGACTCACTGCAACCTCTGCCTGCTGGGTTCAAGTGATTCTCCTGCCTCAGCCTCCTGAGTAGATGGGACTACAGACATGCACGACCACGCCTGGCTAATTTTTTTGTAGTTTTAATGGAGACAGAGTTTCACCAGATTGGCCAGGCTGGTCTCAAACTCCTGACCTCGTGATCCACCTGCTTCGGCCTCCCAAAGTGCTGGGATTACAGGCGTGAGTCACCATGCCTGGCAGTTTTTTTATTTTTTGAGACATGGTCTTGCTCTGTTGCCCAGGCTGTAGTGCAATGAATGGCTCAATCAGAGCACACTGCAGCCTGGACTTCCCAAGCTCAAGTGATCCTCTCATCTCAGCCTCCTGAGTTGCTGGGACTACAGGCGTGTGCCACCATGCCTGGCTAATTTTTTTTTTTTTTTTAATAGACAGGGTCTCACTATGTTGCCAAGGGTGGTCTTGAATTCCCAGACTCAAATGATCCTCTTGCCTCGGCCTCCCAAAGTGCTGGGATTATAGGTGTGAGCCACCGTACCCAGACCTGAAAGAGTTTTCTTAAATATGAGAGACACTAGAACAAATTTCATTGGTGATAAAGAATGATCCAGAAAAGAAGGGGAAAATTGAAATTTATTGAAGGCTTACATAGTGTTAAGAGCTTTACAAACATTCTACCTTCACAATGTTTAATCAGGCAGTCGGGTTATTATAGCTTGCCCAAGGTCATGCAGCTAGAGGTGGCAGAGCTGAGAGGCCACCTAGATTTTTCAGACTCTTTATGCCTGCCTTACCACCCCATTGCATAGGCACACATCTGCCCCTACTTAAACACCTGGGCCATGCCTTTGCCCTGACCATAGTGCTCTTGCAAATCAGAAAGAGCCACTCTCATGCTGGGGGGACAGGCATTTGTTTTCCTCCTCCAGGGCTGTAAGAGGGGCATCTCCCCCAACAGCCTGAATACCCATGTAGCAAAGGACAGAAGCTCTCCCAGTCCAGAGCAGCAGAGGCAAGCAGCAGGAGACCCCAGAGGTAGGAGGGAAAGGGACACTTTGGGGAGTATACAGCAGGTTTCTTTTTGTGCCAGCCAGTGCAACAGGATGCTGGGGGCTTCTGGTCCCAACCAGGTGGTGCCTGTGGCCCTAGCATTCATCTGGATGTGTTCAGTGTGACAAGAAGCCCAGGTCAGAGCCCAGTCTCCCGGCTGCCCCCGTTGAGGCTGAGGCTGTGGGGGCGGGTACCACTCTCCAGCCTTCGGCCAGACAGGAGACGCCTCAGGGAAGAGCCAGAGCTCAGATCTCCACAGCTGCGAAGGTGAAGGCTCTCTCGTCCAGGCCGGCCCCACGGGCTCCGGGGCACCTGGACAGGGACACGAGAGAGGGCATCATCAATAAGGCCCAACCCAAAGCTCCACGCTTTCCCAGACATCCTTCCTGCCTCCCTAAATTTCTACCTGCTTATGTCCATGAGCTCCAGTCCCACTGAGGTCTGGGGCTTTCCTGGACATCTGGAGAAAACGAGTGACCAGGCCCCGACCTGGCCAGCTGCCCTTCAGGTCCCCCAGGGAGTGGGCAGGTGCAGGGCCCGAGGGCAGGGGAACTTTTTGGAAGGTGGGCACAGGGCGCCGCTTCTCGGCTGAGCGGGCACGTAGCAACTTCGGGGAAGGGCAGCGGGCTAGGCGGAAGAGGCAGGCTTCAGAGCAGAGCCCTGCAGAGACACAGAGATAAGAGAATGGTATTGTGGGGTGGAGAGAGGGCCGGGCAGCCATACACAATCCCTACCCCTGGGGTGCAAACCGCGTGCCTGACCTGTATCTGCAGAGGAAACAGAAGCAGCTTCTTCCTCAAGCACTTTGGTATAAAGGTCCCTGAATTCAGCTGGGGAGAAGAGAGAAAGGAAGACAGGGAGTTAGTGGGAGTGCTCTGTGGACAGGCCCACCCTCCTGTGTGAACTCAAGCCCAGAGGAGCTTTTGCAGCTCCCATGCTCCACCCCAGTCAAAGGGCCAGTGTCTCTGTTCACGTTAGCAAGCAACTAGATGGTTCAATTCACCAAGACAGGGACTGCAGTGGTGGTGTTCAGCACTTGGTGTGCAGTGCTCCAGCGTCCCCAGTACTACTGTTTTTTTTTTGAGACAGAGTCTCACTCTGTTGCCCAGGCTGGAATGCAGTGGTGTGATCTCGGCTCACTGACCTCCACCTCCCAGGTTCAAGCGATTCTCCTGCCTCAGCCTCCCTAGTAGCTGGGATTACAGGTGTGCACCACCACACCTGGCTAGTTTTTGAATTTTTAGTAAGACAGGGTTTTACCATGTTCGCCAGGCTGTTCTTGAACTCCCGACCTCAGATGATCCATTGGCCTCGGCCTCCCAAAGTGCTGGGATTACAGGTGTGCACCCCCAGCCACTATCTCCTTTCTTAGCATCTTTGAGTACAATGCCTGTGGCTGAAGTACTATTTTTATGCTTTTTTTTTTTTTTTTGAGATGGAGTCTGTCTCTGTTGCTCAGGCTGGAGCGCAGTGGCACGATCTTGGCTCACTGCAACCTCCGCCTTCCAAGTTCAAGCGATTCTCCTGCCTTAGCCTCTCTTAGTAGCTGGGATTAGAGGTGTGTGCCACCATACCCAGCTAACTTTTGTATTTTTAGTAGAGATGGGGTTTTACCATGTTAGCCAGGCTGGTCTCAAACTCCTGACCTCAGGTGATCCACCCACCCTAGTCTCCCACAGTGCTGGGATTACAGGTGCGAGCCACCTCGCCCAGCCTGAAGTACTATTATTATACATGTTTTACAAGTGGGGGGCTGAAGCTTGGGAAGCACAGGTAAGTGGCCCACGCTGAGAACTCCGGAACCGGTTTCAAAAAACAAATCCTTTTGGGAGGCTGAGGTGGGTGGATCATTTGAGATCATGAGTTCAAGACTAGCCTGGCCAACATGGAGAAACCCTATCTCTAATAAAAAATACAAAAATTAGCCGGGCATAGTCCCAGCTACTTGGGAGGCTGAGGCAGGAGAATCACTTGAAACGAGAACCGCTGCCGCCGTCGCGGTCTCTAGATCGCCCGGGTCCCACCGCCGCCACCATGCCTCGGGGAAGCCGCAGCGCGGCCGCCCGGCCAGTCAGCCGCCCCGTCGCGACCTCTGCCCACCCGCCCGCGCACCCACCGCCCTCGGCAGCAGCCCCGGCTCCCGCGCCTTCGGGCCAGCCGGGCCTCATGGCTCAGATGGCATCCACGGCCACAGGGGTAGCCGTGGGCTCGGCTGTGGGACATGTCATGGGCAGCGCCCTGACCGGAGCCTTCAGCCGGGGGAGCTCGGAGCCGGCCCAGCCTGCCGCCCAGCAGGCCCCGACCCATGCTGCCTCCCAGCCCCTGCAGACGGGGCCCTGCGCCTATGAGATCAGGCAGTTCCTGGACTGTTCCACCACTCAGAGTGACCTGTCCCTGTGTGAGGGCTTCAGCGAGGTCCTGAAGCAGTGCAAGTACAACCATGGTCTGAGCTCCCTGCCCTGAAGATGTCAGTGCACTCAGGGGCCAGCCCTGCATCGACCTCTGCTCCTCATCAACAGCTAGACCACAACACTAGATTGTATGTAGATAGCTGGGACTGCAAATGAGGGAGGAGGTTTCTCACCCCACAGTTAACCCAAGACACACATGTGCAATTAAAAGAATTTATTTTAGACCACAAAAAAAAAAAAAAAAAGAAACAGTGATTGCAGTGAGCCAAGATCGTGCCACTGCACTCCAGCCTGGGCCACAGAGACAGACTCTGTCTAAAAAAAAAAAAAAATCATCCTCTTTTAGCTACTAAGCTATGAATGTTCTGTCCCGAGGAGGTGAATACCTAAGAAGTGTCTACCAGAGGAGTGAACTCACCCTTTCTTCCTCCTCAGGGACCTCAACAGTGCCCCAGCCTGTTAGGCATCACTGGCTACCTAACTCCCAGTGCCTACCCTCTCCTGAGCCTGGGCAGTGGGGGAGGGAGCTTACCATTGTCACTGGAGGTGGTGATGCCTGGGTCGCTGTGGGGACCGTGGCAGCAGCAGCGGTTGTGGGGGATGCCGGATGAGGAGGCCGGTGCCCCGGTGGGGGTGAGGGAACCTGAGCTATCGCTGAAGCGACGAGTGGGGGGCTCGGGTGGGAGGGGGCAGCAGCTGGGCGGCCCCCCTCCCCGGGGGACCCGCCTCCTCAGCTCGGGGAAGCAGGGCCCCACCCAGGGTGGCCAGCCCTCCAACCGGTGGCAGCTGCGGGCAGCTGTGGGGGGCACCTAGTGTGGGTGGAGCCTCAGGGGCAGAGCAGGAATAGGAGCGGGCGGCCCGTGGGGGGGCGCCGTGGCAAGGGACTTTCCTCGAAGGGGCCCCGC
This sequence comes from Ateles fusciceps, assembly GCA_036589455.1. NCBI lineage: Eukaryota > Metazoa > Chordata > Mammalia > Primates > Atelidae > Ateles > Ateles fusciceps. Next base: position 4,605,661 of record JAZHEH010002047.1, read on the forward strand.
AGGCCACAGTCCAGGCTGAGGCAGTAGCCGGCGCGGCTGCGCTGGATGGAGCGGAAGAGCACATAGTCCACGGAGCGCACGGAACCCTGCAGCTCTAGCAGGCACGAGTCCTCCGACGGGCTAGAGCCCCCAGGGAGGTCACCGATGGCTGACAGCACCAGAGACCCGCTGTCCATGGACACTGTGGGCGGCAGGGGTCGCTGTGTAGCACCAGCCCGGCCTGGCCCTGCCCAGGCAGTTCCTCTTCTTCCCAAGCCCAGCCTCTGGGGGCCACTGTACCTCCAGCTTTATCTCAGAGGAGACAAATAAGTCCAGGGTTCCAAGATGCCACAGCCCTCCTTTGTCCCCAAACCACCAACTCCGCCTTGTTTTCCCCTTCTGTTTTCTCTACCCACTCCTGCTATCCCTGGCAGCCCCACCCTTGTCCACTCCTCCTTACGCCCTGCTCACCGTCTACAATGGAGGCCACTCGCTCACAGATGCAGGAGCCATCGTGAAGCTGAGGGTCAAAGAGAGTGGCCTGCAGAAGACATAGGGTCAAGGGTTCAGCCCTACACACTGAACACCCCCATGTGCTGGACAGAGCTCTGGAGACCCAGATTCCAGACCAGCTTTGTCACTTTGTACAAGTCACTTAATTGTGCAGCCTCAGTTTCCACATCTGTATGGTAGAAATGATAGCTCCTATCCTGCCCACCTCACCAGGCTCTAGGGAAGATCAAAGGCAACGGTGGGCGTGCTGGTGCCATAAAGACCTTGACCACTGTTACTATCTTTATCCAGTGGCTACAGCATGTTCAGCTTTCCAGTTACACCCTGGCTCCCCAGCCCGCCCCAAGCCATGCTGTGCTCTCACCTGGCTGTCTCCTCGTAGCCCCATGACCGCCTCATAAGAAGGGGGGGCAATCGGTAGGGTACAAGGGCACTGGGCTGTCCATGGAGCCATTGTACGTGATGCTGGCAGATGAGGAAGAGGGTCAATGTAGGAGAAATAATTCCTACTCCACAAAGATCCCTCTCTCCAGCGGTCCAGGCCCAGCCCCAGTTCCCTTCCTTAGCTCCCCTAGCAAGACCCCACCAGGCCTTACCTCTGTGCATCGGTTTCTGAGCTGCAGGTGTACTCTGGGGGGATAGTAGGGCGGTGGGGGGCACAGGTGGGACAAATTCCTCCAGGTCCAGCATGGTGTGTAGGAGAGGGGCTGGAGGCGGGGATGTGCAGCCCAGAGGTCCCAGTGGGCCTGAGACTGAGCGCTCAGGGGCCAGCTGCTGGGAAGCGAGCAGGTCAGCAAGTCTGGATTCTGGGAATGCAGCTCCTCTTTGACCCCCAAACTCCTCTCTCATCTACATTATTTTTCCTGGTCCCATCCCCCTCAGATAATGGTTAAGGAGAGCTGATTCTGGGTGAGGAAGGGAGCTTCTAGTCCTGGCCCTTCCCTCACCCAGAATCAGCTCTCCTTAACCCCACGTTCACACCCTGTACCTCCAGCTCTGGCCCTGACCACCATAAATTCCTCCTCTTTCTGGCCCCACCTCCATCTAGAAGCTCCAACTGTTCTGTGTCTTCACAGAAATGTCCACCCTTTAGCCTCACCTCCATCTAGGATCTTCCTTTTTTTTTTTTTTTTTGAGACAGTGTCTAACTCTGTCATTGAAGTGCAGTGGTGCGATCCAGCTCACTGCAATCGCCACCTCCCAGGTTCAAGTGATTTCCGTGCCTCAGCCTCCCAAGTACTGGGATTATAAGGGTATCCCACCACGCTCAGCTAATTTTTTTTTTTTTTTTTTTTGGGATGGAGTTTCGCTTTGTCACCCAGGCTGGAGTGCAATGGCATGATCTTAGCTCACTGCAACCACTGCCTCCCAGGTTCAAGCGATTCTCCTGCCTCAGTCTCCCGATTAACTGAGATTACAGGCCCACCACCCCACTTGGCTAATTTTTTGTATTTTTAGTAGATACAGGGTTTTACCATGTTGGCCAGGTTGATCTCAAACTCCTGACCTCAGGTGATACGCTCTCCTCAGCCTCCCAAAGTGCTGTGATTACAGGCGTGAGCCACCGTGCCCAGCCCAATTTTTGTATTTTTAATAGAGACAGGGTTTTGCCATGTTGGCCAGGCTGGTCTTCAACTCCTGGCCTCAGGTGATCCGCCTGCCTCAGCCTTCCAAAGTGCTGGGATTACAGGCGTGAGGCACTGTGCCCAGCCTAGGACCTTCTTGTCTCTACCCCATCATCCAGTCCCATTCTCTAACGCCCCTTCTCCTGGTCCCAGACCAGCATCACATACTTAACTCACTCCCTGCCATCTCCCCCTTCTCATCCTCCCCGATAAACATCCCTTCAATAGATGAGGATAACAGATAACCCATAGCCCCTGTTGCTCAGAAGCCAGATCTGTAGCCATTGTTCCCTCAGGCCAAGTCCCAGTACACACACCCCTATCCCCCACCATACTTGCTTGGCCCTGGCCCCTGCTCCCTCTCCCTCTCACCGTATGCACCAGGTCCAGGGAGAAGATCTGGATGCAGCAGACAATAGCAGAGAGGGTACAGATTATAGCAGCACAAATGGTGAGCCCACAGACGCTGAAGAGCAGGTTCTGGGGAAGGAAAGAGAAAGGAGGAGAAGAGTGAGGAGAGGACGAAGTCCCACACATTATGAGCCTGTGAGTACCCCAGGAGGGGGAGGCAAGAGTGAGAACCAGGGGGGATGTTTGGGGGGGTACAAGCTCACCTTGAGGGCCCCTCGGGCTTCATCACAGGTGGAGTTAGGGGCAACTTTCAGTTCCTGCCCCGACTCTGGACAGGGCCGAAGGAGGGGAAAGAGGGACAGCACACACAGACCTTTCCTTCCTGAGTGGAGCAGGGAGGGTGAGGCAGCCTGGGTCAGGACAAACCCAGGTGTCCTGCACACTTCCCCCAGCCAGTTCTTTCCAGCTCTCCCTCCTCAAATCTCACCAGAGAGCACTGTTGGAAGTCTCGGGCCAGCTGAGCATTCTTACAGGAGAGAACAGAGCCAGCCATGCTAAGCATGACACAGAGCACCGAAAGCAAGGAGAAGAAGGAGATCTGGGGAAAACAGGGTGCAGACTGAGGGCTGGGGACCTTCATGAGTATTCTTCTGCCACGGACGGAGCCCCACCTCCTTCACAGACACTTCGTGCCCACCCGGCTGGCACCAACCGGGGAGCCAGTTCCTTTCTTGAGGGCATAAATGGGCTTCCCCTTAGGTGCTGGGCACCTGCCTCCCAGTGGGCACTGGACCCTGGCACCTACCACTAGAGTGAATGGCCGCTTCCAGGACACAATGCCAACCACCCCCGGAGAACGCCAGCTGGGGACAGAGTGGACACAGGCTCAGCCTGGCAGGGGGAGGCTCCTGAGTGAGCCCCTCACCACAGGATGCACCCAGCCCTGTAAGGAGGCAGAGGACCAGGAGAGGGAGGAGAGGCAAGGATGTGGACTTGCAGCTGGTGTGGAGGGTGGGGCCCGAGGAGCCTCCCCCCACCCAACAACTGTGTACCCAACTCACCGAGAACCCAGCCCAAGACGGGCAGGACCTCTTGATGCTCTCGGTGGTGGTGACGGAAGAGGCCACCATGCTGAAGGTGACCACCAGGATGCCCAGAAGCACCTGGGCCAGCCCCAGCGTGAGCAGGGCCTGCAGCCAGGGTCGGTGGAGGCGGAGGTGGGTAAGGCCCCTGGTGCTGGGCCGGCTGGTGAGCGAGCGGCTGGAATCACTAGGCGAGGGCATCATGCCTGCCGCCCCGTTGCCTGCGCCTCGCTCGGCCCTCCCTGGCGCTTGGGAGCATCTCAGAGGCGCCCCAGGTCCCGTCCTTTCTCCTCTCCACCCCCCCTCGCTCTAGAGCCCACCCCCTGGCCGGGTCCCCTGGGGCATAGCCGAGGGACGCCAGCTGGGGGGGGGGGGGCCCAAGCGAGGGGGCGTCACGGAGGGACCGCGAACTGCTCCCTCCCCACCACGGGCACTGGACGGGCACCGTGCCGGGGCGACGATGAGGACGCGGGGGCACCGGCTCATCGCATCTCCCTAGGGAAGAGGGGGCACCGAGAAGGGCCGGTCCGGGAGTGAGGAGGGGGCGGCGGCCTGGAGCCCAGGGAGGGTGGGGAAGGGTAAAAGCGGGAAGGATGGAAAGAAGTCTAGAGAAGAGGGGAAGGGTCGGCGTGAGGGTGACTCTAGAGGCGCGGTCGGTATGCCCTCAGGGAGTCCAGTGGGATCCGGGGGCCGCCTGGTGGGGAGAGGCCGCGGCGCCGCCTTCTCCTGTGTCGCCTGTCCCGCTCCCCCTCCCCCACCACGCTCCGCTCCCCGAGCTCCGGCTGCAGCAGGTCGGGGACTGAGAGAGGGGGATGGGAATGGGGATGGTGCGGGAGGAGGGGCGTGGCGGCGAGGGCCGGCGCGGTGCACCCCGGGAGTTGTAGTTCGGGACTGAGACCCTGTCGGGGTTGGGAGAGCCCGCGGCAGGTCGAGGCAGTGGGATCTGCTCTTCGGATGGGCGCTCCTCCAGTCCTTGACTCTCGCTGGACCCTGGCTAGGCTGCTAATGATCCACTGGGCGTCCACTTGAGCCCCACCCAGCCTTTCAGGCTCCAGGCACGCGTATTCCTTGGCGTTCCCGGCAGAGGCAGCGGTTCTTCCCCGTTCATTAATGGAGAGGGGTGTGGAGCACGGCTCCCCGGCGTTTCCGGGTTTCGCGTTTCCTTGGACTTCCCACCCCCTTCCTGCGCCAGCCACCCGGACTCCACCGCCCCGCCCCTCACATCTCCTAGTTTACACTTAAGTCGGGGCCGACCTTCCCGCTTCACTCCACACTCTCTTTTCACAAGGCCCAATTCCCAATTAAGGTTTAGGAAACCGGGATGTCAGTTCCAGTTCCACTTTCTTTTTATTTAAATAACCGAAGCAACAGCTGTAGCACAGCAGAGGGAAGCTGGGTTGGGGTGTGTAGGAGGTGGCAGCAGTGTGGCCTGATGGAGAGGGAACAGTGAGCAGTGATAGGTCACAGTGGACTCCCCCACACACCTGTCAGGTTCAGCAGTCATGGCCATAGGATTGGGGGCACTACGGAGGAGCCATCAGGTAGTGATGTCTCCCCAAGTCCCAAAGACTTTAGGGACGGAAGCTAAGTCAGCTCCCTCAAGTGGCAGAGCCAGGGCATCCCAGTCAGGGGTCACGGGCCCCGGAAGGCATTTTCAGCAGCCCCAGCAGCTGCATTGGCAGCTGCGGTTCGCACCGCAGGGTTGGAGAACACACCAGCCGCAAATTCTTGCTGGGCCTTCTGAAAGCTGGCACCTGTGCGGCGGTACAAGGAGTGGATCTGCGAGCAGAGAACAAAGACATTACAGCACATTCCAGCCACTGGTTCCCACCCCAGCCTAACAGCATCACCATCACTCAGCAGCCTGCTGCCCAACACACACACTCACACCCAGAAACACACATCCCAGAGGTCCAATAGCCGAGAACCACCCAGCAGCCTGGCCTGTGCCGGTTGCTCCTGAATGTTCCACCCAGGCCCCTAGGGATCCATGATCTCACCCTCCAGCCCCACCTTCAACACACCCCTCACCCGTTTTAGCATGACAATTCCTAGCACAGCAATGCCAGTGAAGAGCAGGGCGACCAGCAGCATGAGCACGGCTACTGCTGGATTGATCTTCAGCACCTCCAGAGCAGAGATCCAGCCACTGAAAGGAGGGGAAGGATGTGCCAGTGAAGAGGGGGCTCCTCAGCTTCTCCAGTGGTTATATCACCAACATCCCGTTCCTACCCTTCCCATCAGCAGTGGCTCCCCTGTCAATCTGGCAGCATTCCAAGCACTACAATCCCAAACTATATCTACTCTCTTCTTAGTTTAATTCCAGTTTCTGAACCATTAGCCCTAGAGCTCTCCAAGCCCTTCCAGGCACTTGTCTGGGGCTTCTTCTTCCTCCTCTCGACCATGGTTCTATGCCTCCTCCAGGAGGCCGCCTCAGATTGGCCACATACAGCATTCTTCAATCTATACGTTGTCAACAGTGCTGTCTGGGCTCTATCCTGGATGTCTTGTATCTCATTAAACTAGTACCTCCCAAGGATGAAGAGCACATTTCATTTTTCTGAACAACTCATACTCCAGCACCCAGTGCTGGCTTGGTCCAGAGGGGAAGGTGAGGGTGGATGACAGCCTCACAAACCTGAATCCCCAACCTGGGATACCGATGGCCTGGAGGACAAACAGCACATCCTGGGCGAAGAAAATGAAGAAGAAAACGAAGAAATTGAATGAACTGTCACTCCTACAAAAAGGAAAAAATGGGGAGTGTGGGAGAAGAATTAGAGCTGAAGGATAGGCAGATGTGGGACCCATCCCGGGTTCCCATCACTCTCCCACCTTACCGGAAAGCCTTATACATGGGGCGGTACCAGCAGACAAGGGAGCAGGGCGTGAAAAGGAGGATCCAGAGGATGGAAAGCCCAAAGCCCGAGCCACTGCTGGTTTCCACACAGAACTTGGCCAGGCAGGCGAGGAAGTTCAGGAGAAGAGCCAGAGTGCTGCCTAAGGGGCAGAGAAACAGGATGAGGAGTCCTTCTGGATTTCAATGAAGGCTCCTTCCCATCCATGTTCATCCTATAACATTCACCAAACATGGCAGAGTAAGGAAAGGAAGGCAGCTGCTGCCTTCATGGAATCCTCAACAGGGGAGACGGAGCAAGCAAATCTCAATCATGTGTGATGCTCTTGCAAAGACATTTAAAGAATTCAAAAATAAAAAAACAAAACAAAACAAAATTAAAAGAATTTAAAATCTTTTCCTGCAAGGGGACAATGAAAAGTGGGGGAAACGACAAAAACATTTGCTAGCAGGCTGCTGAGTTCTAAACAGAGGTGAAGTGTTTGGTTCTAGGTGAGCCGACTCCAGGGCCGTTCAGAGATCTACCTGTGGCTGGACGCAGTGGCTTACGCCTGTAATCCCAGCACTTTGGGAGGCTGAGGCGGGTGGATCATGAGGTCAAGAGTTTGAGACTAGCCTAACCAACATCATGAAACCCTGTCTCTACTAAAAATTCAAAAATTAGCCAGGTGTGGTGGCAGGTGCCTGTAATCTCAGCTACTAGGGAGGCTGAGGCAGGAGAACTGCTGGAACCCAGGAGGCAGAGGTTTCAGTGAATGACATCGCACCATTGCACTCCAGCCTGTACAATAGCAAGACTCCGTCTCAAGAAAAAAAAAAAAAAAATTAGCTGGGCATGGTGACATGCGCCTGTAATCCCAGCTACTCGGGAGGCTGAGGCAGGAGAATCCTGCCTTGAACCTGGAAGCAGAGATTTAAGTGAGCTGAAATAGTACCACTGCACTCCAGCCTGGGTGACAGAGCGAGACTCGGTCTCAAAAAAAAAAAAGATCTACCTGTAACTTCCTCCAAAAGGCTTCTCACTACTCACACATCCAGAGGTAGTACATGGTGGATACAGTCTTCTGAAATTCTTGGGGGATCTCCATGGAGATGTCCTGGAAAAAGCAGGGCTGAACTGGACAAAAAGAAGGTAGAGGGGGGCCAATTGTTCTGTCGAGCTGTAAGGCACAAAAAGAGACAGGGGGACCCAGAAGTAAGGCAGAGACCAACAAAGGAATCACTCCCTCTTCCCTCCATCCCTGGATCCTATCTCTCTCTCTCTCTCTCTCTCTTTTTTGAGACAGGGTCTCACTCTGTCCTTCAGGCTGGAAGGTAGTGGTATGATCACAGTTCACTCTAGCCTCAACCTCCTGGGCTCAAGCAACCCTCTCACCTTAGCCTGTAGGTTTTTTCTTTTTTTTCTTTTTTTTTTTCCTGAGAAGGAGTTTTGCTCTCGTTGCCCAGGCTGGAGTGCAGTGGTGGTGCGATCTCGGTTCACTGTAACCTCCGCCTCCCAGGTACAAACGATTCTCCTGCCTCGGCCTCCCGAGTAGCTAGGATTACAGGGATGTGCCACCACATCTGGCTAATTTTTGTTTTGTTTTGTTTTGTTTTGAGATGGAGTCTCACTCTGCCTCCAGGGTGAAGTGAAATGGCGAGATCTTGGCTCAGACTCCCTGGTTCAAGCGATTTTCCTGCCTCAGCCTCCCAAATAGTTGGGATTACAGGCATGCGCCACCACATCCAGCCAATTTTTGTGTTTTTAGTAGAGATGGGGTTTCACCATGTTGGCCAGGATGGCCTCAATCTCCTGACATTGTGATCTGCCTGCCTCGGCCTCCCAAAGTGCTGGGATTACAGGCGTGAGCCACCACACCTGGCCAATTTTTGTATTTTTAGTAGAGACGGGATTTCGCCATGTTGACCAGGCTGGTCTCGAACTTCTGACCTCAGGTGAGCCACCGGTCTCGGCCTCCCAAAGTGCTGGGATTACAGGCATGAGCCACTGTGCCTGGCTGTGCACCTCAGCTTCTTGAGGAGCTAACACTACAGACAGGCACCATCATGCCCTGCTAATTTTTTTCTTTAATGTTTTGGAGGCAGAATCTCACTGTGTTGTTCAGTTTGGTCTCTAACTCCTGAGCTCAAGCAACCTGCCTGCCTCGGACTCCCAACGCATGAGGCACCACACCCAGCTGTAGATCTTCTCTTTTATCTCCAATTTGAGGTCCAAGGAGACAAGGGAGAGTGAAAAAAATAATACTAAGTGTGGCCGGGCACAGTGGCTCATGCCTGTAATCCCAGCACACTGGGAGGCCGAAGCGGGCAGATCATGAGGGTCAGGAGTTCGAGACCAGCCTGATCAACACGGTAAATCAAAACAGCCCCATCTCTACTAAATATACAAAAATTATCTGGGCATGGTGGTGCACACCGGTAATCCCAGCTACTCAGGAAGCTGAGGCAGGACAATCACTTGAACCCAGGAGGCGGAGGCTGCAGTGAGCCAAGATCACACGACTGTATCCAGCCTGGTGACAGAGCGGGACTCTGTCTCAAAATAAATAAATAAATAAATAAAATAAAAGTGTTCATTATTATTTAAAACATCGAAGCACCATACCAAGCACTTCACATATATGATCTTGTTTAACCTTCAAAACAATCCTGTCAATTAGATGCAAACATAGTTTTCATTTTATAAATAGGGAAACTGAGGCACTCGAGATTAAGTAACTTCCCTAAAAGCTCATGGTTAGTATCCCCAAAATTCAAACTCAGCAGTCTGACTCCAGAGTCCAGGCTCTTAAGACCTGTTTTTGCTCCTCCCCAACACTCAGGTGCTCTTTCCCACCCTACCACTTACTAGCAGTGCCCCCCAGGGCAGCATGCTGCAGCTCTCGCTCCCTTCGGTCCAACTCCTCTGCCTTCCGGTTGAGCTCCTCCTGTTTCTTTAGCAGCTCAGCTGTGGCTGCTGCAGCTGAGGCCTGCCCAGTGTGAGCAGAGGGGAGATGTGAGCCCTGGGCCCCGGGACTGGCCCTTCTCCCCAGCTCTCACCTCCACACCTCCTGTACCTGAGTGCTGTAGGAGCCATAGTTCTTAGGTTCTGTGGGGCTGAGCTTTCTCGAGGACTGCAAGGAGGGAGCTGAGGGTAGAGGCAACGGAGCAGGGGCTGGAGGCTCATAGGCTGGAGGTGGCTGTTGAGGAAAAGACCTTAGTGATCATCTAGTCCCTCACAACACAGGAATCTAGAGTCTGCTTGAATATCTTTAGACCCAGAACTCATGATGTAAGGAGCAGCCCTTCCCCATTTGTTAGGAAGCTAGTTTTTCTGTTCAATTTCTGTCAGAGCTCTATGATGACCTGTAGCAGCCTCATCCTCCCTCACATCGAATTCCTTAGCAAGGATTCAAATCGCTCATCTACCATGTCTCCGCACCTAACTGTGGGTTTTTCTTTCTTCTGGGGATGGGGTGCAGGGGTCTCTTTCTATCACCCAGATTGGAGTGCAGTGGTGCAATCATCACTCATCAAAGCCTCAAATTCCTGGACCTAAGCAGTCGTCCCATCCCAGCCTCCCAAGTAGCAAGAACTACAGGCATGCGCCACTACACCTAGCCAATTTCGTAAATGTTTCAAGAGATGGGGTCTCACTATGTTGCTCAAGATGGTCTCCATCAGCCTCCCCAGTAGCTAGGATTATAGGCGTGCACACCATGCTCGGCTCTCATTTTTTTTTTTTTAATAAGTTTTAAGTACCATGAAAACCCCTTAACTTCTTACAGCTCACCATTTTCTAATCTAGTGGACAAACAGATGTAGTCCTCCTCATTCCTTGCCTTCAAACTGTACAGCCTACCTAAACTCCAACCAGCCCCAACCTTTATTTTCTTCAAGGAAGCCTTCCCCAAACAGAACATTGGTTAAGGTCTTGTCATCCTCCAGATCTTCCCAGGACTTACTTTTAGAGCTCAAACCATTTGCGTTGGTGGCCCTAAAAGGATGAGGCATCCCATGGCCAACTAGCTTCTCTCAGGAAGCTAAGATCACAGTGCCTCTTCCATGCTGTGCATGCAGAAAAGTTCCCTGTACCCAAGCCGACTAGTCTCACCGTCAAACCCTCCCCTTCCTTGCCCTCCCCTACGGGCTCCAGTAGCTCACCTCCCGGGTTTCAAAAGGGTTGTAGACGTCAAGCGTGGCATACTGCCGGCTGGGTCGGTGCTGGATCACAGCTGGGTCCTGAGGGCAGAGACCTGGGGCTCAGCTGACACCCGGTGCCACCTAGGGGAATTCCCAGGGACCTTTCCCAAACTGCCTGTAGCTCTAAGTACTGCACCTTCGGTGCCACGCTGTTATCCCAGGACTGGGACAACATTTACCTCAAATCCATCATCCAATACTGCCAACACCAGCCCCTTAAGGGGCAGGGCCCGCCCCCCCCAGAGTGCTCGCTGGTCTGGAGTCACTGTCCCCGCACGTGGCGGCCCTTCCTAGGATCAAATGTCACGAATGGGGATACAAGTTAGCCCGATCCTACAGAAGAATCAATCTGACTGCCCAAAAGAGGCCGGCCGGCGCAAGTCACCTGAAAGGGGTTGTCAAGCTCACTGGGCTCGGCGAACGGGTTTCCGCCGTCTCTGCTCTGAGCCATGTTTGCAACTGCGGCCTTCACCACCCCAGTCCTCCACGCCCCTGCCGCAGCAGTGGCGGCAGCGGTAGCCCCCCCGAGTCCACTCCGCTCGCCTCAGTTCTCCCCGCTTCTCTGTGCACGGATTGGTTCCACCGACCGGAAGAGCCACAAGGATCCCCCGCAGCAGCCGTGGGTTGCGCCTGCGTCTTGACCAAAAGTTAAGACGGAAGTGCCCCCCACGTGACAACGCTAACCCAGTGCCCACAACCAGGTACCGCCCCTCTTCCACGTGACTTCCTTCCACTAACGAACTACATTTCCCAGCAGACCTCGCGTAGGGATCCGTCCTTCCTAGTCTCCCGAGATGGACGACGGGAGCCTTGTGACCGGCCATGGCAGCCCCCAGGAGCCCAGTTGAGTACGTTTTCAACCTGGGTTTCTGGCTCTATACTGGGGTGCAACCTAATGGCTCTAGGAGTCAGATCTTTCCCAACACTCATAATTCCACATCCGAGAAGTGTCACCTTATAACACTTCTCTATTCTAACCTAAAAAAATGCTGCCCCACCCATCACTACCCTCCCCCTAAGGGTGGACAGGGGGAAATAAACTGGTAGCTCGGCTCTGGTTAATTTTGGAGGGTAAGAAGGACTCCCTTCATACCCAAACTCAGAAAGGTTGCCAATCGTTTCATCCCTCCACCCCAGTATTCCCAAACCTCCAACTCCAGGGATGGGGGTCAAATGAAGCACATCATTTTATTTCACAAAGACTGTACAAAATTCCTTATAAAACATGGGATAGATGCCACCTGGATACCTCACTCGGCCCCCATCCAACTCCGTATGAGCGGGCAGGTGAGGGTGGGTGGAAAGTGTGTGGATGGGAATAACATTATGTACAAGGCAGGGGTTGAAGTGATAGGTACAAGTTCTTTCATATTTACACTATTTCACATATTCACAGATATATAGAGAGCCAAGAGGAAGGAGTGAATTCTGGCTCTGTTCTCTTGTATAAAAAAGCACCAGTGTCCTGGACTGGACACCCACTGCTGTAAGAGATGCAGGGGGGTCCAGGCCCTAATCGTCACCGACTGATATCCCGACTGGAGTCCCACAACTTGTTGGGTGGCTCAGCCCGAAGGCGGGCGAAGAAAGGATGCTGAAGGGCTTCACCCAAGGTCAGCCGCTTAGCTGGTTCATACTCTAGCATGCTTTCAATCAGATCGAAGAGCTGGTGGTGTTCCTCTGCCTCTGAGGTCAGATACCGCTGGTGGAGGAGGGCAGGAAAAAGGTGAGGCAGGATGCCTTACAAACCCTGCTTTTCTTCAAGGCCCTACCTTTCATTATTGGAGAACCAAGGCTCTGCTTGCAGCCAATTTGAAGGCTACCTTACCACGACCACACCAGGACCAACGTTTCTGATATTATAGCTCAACCTACCTTCCCACTAGCACAATTACTCCATAATCTTTGAAAGTTCTTTCTACTTGTATATCCTTGTCAACTTCATCAATCTTCTTTAAAATGTAAGCTCTTCAAAGGTAGTTTATTCTTTTCTGTCTGACCTAAAGAATCCAGGACATTGCTTTGATCTCTGGTTGTCTCAAGGTTAGGCTGTCTAACCTCCTTCCCTCCACAGAACCATTCCCTCTTATCTCTCTTCTGTTGACCAAAGATGTCTTCTTTCAGCTTTCCTCCCCCTCCTTTCCTAACCCTCTGCTTGTGAAGAGCATTCCAGGGGCAAACCACCCTAAGAAGGAAGTGATTTCTGGATGATGGGCACTACTTATCCCCAGCCCAGCTCACCCGCAGTGGTTTGCAGTTCTCACGAACATAACGCCCAGCTGATGTGTTCTCATCCCAATCCAGGCGACCCCGGTAAAAATATTTCTGCTTTCTAGAGGGGAAGGGGAGGTTGAGGAATCAGGAAGGTCAACCTTGTTACAATTCCCATATTTCCCCATCTGAAAGTAACTGGGGGGGGAGAGGAGGTGTCAAAGAAAAAGAAAATGATGTGAAATAGACCAATTAATTCTGTGGAGAAGAGGAAGAGGGTTAACTAGCGCCTACTCAAGGTTCACCTTGTCTTTCGTATCATCCGGGAAGGGATAGGACCCAAAATCCTTTCCATCATGGCTAGATGCTCTCTGTTGTCATGAGTCTGGGAAACAAAAACAGAACTGAGCATGGGACTGAAAAGGGGATGCTGAGGACCAGTTGCCAGGAAGGTGCAGAACTGAGTAGGCAGGTCCTCAGCAGACAACAAAGGAACCAGGTAGAAGAATGCCAGGTGGTCAAGTAAGACACCTCACCACTTACCTGGAAGAGGGTGAAGCCCACATAGTACTCAAAGATGATGCAGCCTATACTCCACACATCACAAGGCTGTGACCAGCCCAACTCTGGGTGAGAACGGGAAGGAAAAGGTGTTAGGAGGCTTAGGCGGCCCCACCCTCAACACATCATCTCACACACTCGGACAGCCTTGCCCTCCCTTACCAAGGATGACCTCTGGTGCTCGGTAATGGCGAGTGGAGACAATGGTACTATGGTGCTCATGGTCAAAGGTGGCACTGCCAAAGTCTACCACCCGCACAGCTGTGCTCTTCACGCTGCGCTCATCTCGCTTCTAGGAGCAGAGGAGGAAGAGAATGAACCTCTGCACCCAGACTGAGATTCTACTACTATTCTCTACGGTGCTTCTGAACCTTAAAAAAGCAACTGTGATCTCCTGCCTTCTCCGACAAGCCCTGAGAAATTTCCTGCTTTACAGCTTCCACCACATCCAGCAGAGTACTTTTAGGATTGGGGAGTAATTAAGGAATGATTATGCAACAGTGTGCATATACCCAATTGCCTGATATATACTTTTTCTGAAAATATTTAACATGTAGCAAAGGGGTTTTGCTGAACATATGTAACATGAGCGAAGGGGTTTTGCTGAACATATGTAACATATAGCAAAGGGGTTTTGCTAAAAATATGTAACATGTAGCAAAGGGATCAAGGGAGGGAGAGCTTCTTCAGGTCTGAGATCTCCATTATTTCCAGTTGGTCAAGGGAGCCAAGCTTTCTTAACTCACAGGAATATACATCTCAAAAAAGAAGTACAGGCTAGGTGCTGTGGCTTACACCTACAATCCCAGCATTTCGGGAGCCCAAGACAGGCAGATCAACTGAGGTTCGGAGTTTAAGACCAGCCTGGCCAACATGGCAAAACTCTACCTCTACTAAAAATACAAAAACCAGCCAGGCGTGGTGGTGGGTGCCTGTAATCCCAGCTACTCTAAGAGGCTAAGGCAGGAGAATCACTTGAACCTGGGAGGTAGAGGTTACAGTGAGCTGAGTCGTGCCACTCACTCCCGTCTGGGCAACAGAGCGAGACTCCATCTCCCAAAAAAAAACATATATAAAAAAAAGTCCAAACCAAGAATCTTAAAAGCTTACACCCTACTGGAAAGTTATCTGAAGTCCCTTGTACAAGTTCTCTTCCAATTTAAGTCTTAAGAGATCCCTCCCTTTCAACCTATCTAGTTTTACCCAGTTGGAGCCAGACAGGAAGAAAATGTGGGTGGACAAAATAAAAGGGAAGAGCGAGCGAGCTTGGCAAGAGGCAAAGTGCCCCAGCTGCCTGCCCCCAGTAACCATGGGCAGACCCTATCCATCTTACCTTCTCTAGGTTGTAGGTGAGCTCATAGTCTGAATTCACAAACAGAATATTTTCAGGCTTGAGGTCTGTATGTGTCAGCTTGTTATCATGGAGGACTGTAGGGGAGAAGGCCAGGTCAGGCTTGGTGCAGGTGGCCAGAGCTAACTTGTATCAGCTGACCCCTGGCCTGGTTAGCTAGGGCAAAGCCAGTGAGAACACAGGTCCAGAATCACTAGGGCTGCTTTCTGCTCTGTATCTGAATGGAATGCCTGGTCTAAGAAGCCCTGCTCTTTTTAATATAAGATTCATATATATCTCAATTGATGTAAAAAAAGATAAAGTTGGCTTTGAGTTGTGGTGTGTGCACACTTTGGCATGTTTCTAGCTGACATGTGAACTCAATTCTGTGAAACTGTATTGTTTTGATGACTCAAGAGGAATGACGTATTTCTTTAAATTCTCCACCTTGCCCCTTAGCTGAACTACATACTTTGTGTTCCCATCTGCTTCACTGTGAATGAACATCTCATCCCAGACAAATATTAGGCCTTTAGCCCACGGAGTGTATTTTCATCTATGTTTGCTGTCTGACTGATGCTTTCCCAAGAAGGGGAGGAAAAGAAAGGGGGAGAGTGATTAAGTGCTTCGATTCCAAAGGCTTTCTCTTCTAGCTGCTACTAGGTTAGGTGTAGAGTAAGAGCAATCAGTCACAGTAAAGACATGAGTCGAGGAGTTAAGTCAGAAGAGATTTCGAGATGACAGTAAATAAAAGAACTGCAGATAATAGAGAGCTGTTTAGAGGCTTCACCAGTGCATAACCAAGACAAGGAGATCCAATGAAGGGAGCGGCTGCCCCAGAGTCCACTTCAGCCCACCCCACTCACACTTGACGGCCTGGCACAGCTGGAAGGCCATATGGCGCACTTGGTGGATGGGGTAGGGCAGGTAGTTGTTGTCTTTGAGGAAATCGAAGGTGCTAAGGCCCAGAAGCTCAAAGGAGATACACATGTGGCCATGGTAGTCAAACCAGTCAAACATCTGGACACAGAGGCTGAGAAGAGAGATGGGGGAAGGGAGGTTGTCTGATGAGCTCCCATCTGCCCATCAGCCCTCCAACAAGGAGGGACTTCATAGCTATTGATTCCATATAATTGCGTAAAACCATGCCAGTTAATACTAACACCAAAATTCAGTTCAGCTAGGGAATAGCCTCTGCCAGACCTAAGAAGAATGGTACTACCTGCCAAGCTTCAAAACATTTTCCTGTATCATTTTAAATAGTTCAAAAAACGACTGAAGAACTGTTGAGTGCCAAGCTCCAAACAGTATAGATCCTGGATCATCAAACTGTCCATCCTAAACCCTAACCCCAGCCCAACTCCTGATATTCATCACCAGCCACCACTGGGATCCTGTTTATACCTACTGGTCTCATATCTTAGCTTAATGTCCTTATTCTATTTTTGGACTGTGAATGTATGTGAAAATATTACTGCATAAATGTCTGTGGCCTCATCAGCATAGTTCTCCTTATAAAAGCTTAATTCATTGTTCGATGATGTTGACCCTCAGTCCTAGGGCTTTGTCCAGGGTATATCTCTACAGAAGCCATTCGAGGCTAGGCCCAAACTAAAGAGCAATCTAACTGCCCTGAATACAATGGGGAGTGGATTAAATGGTCACAGGCCCCCCTTTCCTACCCTGATGTTCTACTACTCTAAGATGATGAACAAAAGATGAATGGATGAGAAGGTCTAGAATTCTCCTGTCTGCCTAAACCAGGTCTAGAAGTCTCTCCTGCGTAGGGGCTGGGCCTCTTAGCCTCCCCACATACTTCCTTGCTTGCTTACTTCTTGTTGTCAGGGTCTTTCTCATTGATTTTCTCCAGCACGTTGATCTCAAGTCGAGCTGCTTCCTTGTACTTCTCCACATTCTTAATGATCTTCAGGGCAACTCGAGCCCCACCCCTGTAGGTTGGCAGGAGAGGCTTTTGCTGGGTTCTCAAGAATGTCTCAAATCGAACAGGGCCATAAAGGGACTAAGAACTCCTGCCTTTGGCTGATCAGCAAAAAGGCCCCATATAAGCCCCACCATCTCTTTATCCCCCACATAGTAGGGAGGAGCTGACAGTTACCTGCGATGGTCAACACATTGTACAACTCGGCCGAAGGTCCCCTCTCCTAACGTGCTAACAATTTCATCTGAAATGAAAGACAGCAGGGTCGGGGGAGAGGGAGGGGAGAGAAGGTGGGGAATGAGCTGAGTTGGAAGAAAAAGGGGACAGCAACCTGGGGTGGAGATGAAGGAAGGGGAACAGATACAGATGGTCACAGGGGAAGAAAACCCCTGCGTGATTCCCACCACCTTTAACCCAGGGGCCGTGAGAGCTGGGAGTGGACAACAGAGGTCAATTCTCAACAGCAACTCAAACCACCCAGATAAACAACACCACTGAGAAAAGGCAAGAGGCTGTGACTCAGGTTGGCTTGGGACGTTAGGATGGCTATGGGACCATTACAGGCTATAGGATTGTTACGATTTGGCTTGTACATCGCTCTTGTAGCCAGTCCCCGACGTGGTAGATGAGGTGGCCCTCAGCGTCGTCCTCTACACTCTTGGCTCTCCGGCTGCTGTGCTGCTGTCGGGGGGGCAGGGGGGGTCGGAGCAAGCCAGGTGTCGGAGCGGGGGCCGGAGGGAGGCGGGGTGGGTGGTAGAGGGGTCACCGGTCACAGGCGCCCAGCCAGGGGGGACAGACGATGATGGGGGACAGTGGAAGGGAACACGTCAGATGCAGTAAGGTGGATCGGTGTGAGAAGAGAGAGCGGCGCATAATCCCAAGTCCCCAAACCCAAAACAGGAACAGGGGGAGAGGCATGGGCAGAGCAGAGAAGTGGTGTTGTTGCCAATGTCACCCACAACCCCATGCTCTACACAACGCCCTTCTGGGCAGACACAGATCTCCCCTTGCCCCCACCCAAGCCCGCCTGCCAAGGGGGCTACAGAGCCCAGGGCTTGGGGGAAAAGGGAGCTCACAAGCAAGGTCCCCATTAAAGAGTGGAGGCCACTGGGGTGGAGGAGCTGCTCCCAATACAATAAGCCCAACATGCCAGGGAGAGCACTGGAAGTCACAAATGCTCTGTGCCCATCCATCTCCAAAGCAGATTCCAGGGCCCTTCAAGAGTCGTAGAGCTTCCAAGAAAGTAGGCAAACTCGGTGCCCACCTCAGTGTTCATGCCCCAATGCTCAGCTGAGAACAAGGATACTTCTCACTTACCAGAGTCCTAGAGGGCCTGCAGAAGAGTGGGGGAGAGGAAGGGTCTGGGCTGGCACTCACCGAAGATGAGCGGCTAAATGTCCGGCTGCGCCTCCTCCGCCGTCTGTGCTTCCTCCGGCTGCTGCGCTGGCTGCGGTAACTGCTGTTCTCACGCTGATATTCATAGGAATGCCGATAGTCTGTGTCATAGTAGGCATCTCCCCCGATCCCGGCTATAATCGTTGCGTCTGTAGCTGCCACAGTATCGCCGGTCATACACCCTCCGATCGGATGAACGATCATCATAACTGCTGTTGGATAATAAACACCCATTAGGTGTATCTGTTCAGACCACATTCCCTACCATACCCTACTATACCCTGTGACAAGGTCCTGCCTTGGTGAGAACAAAGAGTAATGCTAGAAAACTGTTCTCAGACACTTATTGAGTAATTGAGAGGACTAAGGGACCAGAGAAGTGAGGTAACGAAGCACATCTGCCATGTCGCCAACACCTCTGAAAAGGCATCTGCAGGACCACTTCCTCTTGGGGACTTCTCCCCGCTGCAGTGATACAAAGAAACGAAGAGGTATTTCTTTCTCAAGCATTCCTGACTGACATCCACCCTTGCTCTAAACCATCCCTAACTCATTCTTCCCACTGAACATGCCACTAAAATACTAAAACTGGGCAGGGTGTGGTGGCTCACGCCTGTAATCCCAGCACTTTCGGAGGCTGAGGCAGGCAGATCACTTGAAGTCAGGAGTTTGAGACCAACATGGTGAAACCCTGTCTCCACTAAAAATGCACAAAAAGTTAGCCAGGCATGGTGGCACATGCCTGTAGTCTCAGCTACTCAGAAGGCTGAAGCACAAGAATCACTTGAACCCAGGAGTGCAGATTTTGCAGTGAGCTGAGATCACGCCACTGCATTCCAGCCTGGGCAACAGAGTAAGACTCTGCCTCAAAAAAAAAAAAATAAGTAAATAAATAATATTTAAAAATTTTATAAAATGGGAGTAGGGGGATTGGGGGAGGGGATAACATTAGAAAGAAATACCTAATGTACATGACAGGGGGAGATGGATACCGCAAACCACCATGGCACGTGTATACCTATGTAACAAAACTGCATGTTCTGCACATGTAACCCAGAACTTAAAAGTATAGTTTAAGAAAAAAAAAAAAGTATATCAAAAAAATAAAGACAAAAAAATAAAATATTGGAACCACAAAGATCTAAAGTTGTCTTATCTGTTAGCTTGTTGGTTACCTGTAGCTCCCAGTCCTTTGCACGTGCTTTCCCTCTGCCAAAAGACACTTCCCCACCTGACTCCTACTTGTCCTCCAGGCATACGCAGATGTCACTTTCTCTGCAATGTTTTCTCTGAATTACACATCCTGCCCTGTTCTAACCAAACCCACTGCGTACATCCTCAGTTCCTCACTATGTAGTATTGGAACACTTAACACTGCAGCGCAAATGGCTTCTTGGGTTATCTATCCTGAACATTACCTTTAGCCAGCTACTTAATGGTTTTAGCATATAACCAATAAGTATTTGCTGAACAAATGAATGAGGGGAGTGACCCTGTGTTTGAGTTTCTCTTCCTGGGGCCTCACCTTCGAGAACGGACATGGTAGCTATCCTCTCGCCGGCGCCGTCGTGTGCGGTCACTACTACTCTGACCAGGAGCGACTTCGTCGTCGCTTATGCTTTCGGCTCCGATAGTGTTCACGGTAACTCCCCCGGCTGCCTCGCTCTGAGGAATGGTACCTTCGAGGATGAGGCATCTGGAAGGGAAGGGAAAGTGGAAACAGTAAAGTTCTGATTTTCAGAGTCTCCTCCAAGGACTGGCTGCTCCAAAGACGCTAAGCTGCTTTCTGCTCTTTTATTTCTTTTTTTAATTTCATTTTTTACTCTTTTTTTTCTTAAGGCCAAGCTACAGCATGGATCTGCTCTTTTATTTCTGCGTCTTTTTACCAGGCACAACTTCCTCAGTCTTCCTCTGTACTTACAATTCCTCCTTATTGGAGTATAGCCACCTACTAACTCTGGCTGAAACTCTAGAAAGCCCCTAAACCCATCCCTCATTACCCCCGACTCAGCTCAAGTGTTCTATCCTTATTTTCCTCAAACACAGCTCCATGAAGACTTTCAGGTCTAGGACACAGTTCATTACAGGGGAATGCGCATGATGACTGATGGAGACTGCCACAGTTCATCCCTGGTCAGGATCTAAGATACCGATCTGTGTGATGCTGAGTTCCTCACAAGTAAATAGAATAAAGCTTTGGTTTACAGTTATGATCAATGTTGTACAGTCATTAAGAGTACCTCTTATCGCCCCAAGTAAACTATAAGTGTCCTGAAGGTAGAAATCCAGTCTCCCAGGTTTCTACATATACCAGGTAAATGTCAAATACTGTCAGTTCCAGGGATCTGGCTCGGGCCCCTTGAAGTAACTTAATCATCTCTCATATCTTTGGTCAACTCTCCCTTGAGAGCTTTTAATGCAGTAGGCCACCAACTACAGTCAGCATCCCATGTGGCCCCTCCATTCTTGTTCTTAACATGTAGACAATAACTGGTTTTTAATTAATATCAGCCCTATTTGGCTGAGAGCTGGCCACCTTCCAGTTAATAGAATGGTTCACAAATCTTTTTTTCCTTCAAGGAAAAAGGAAAAATCACTGTCACAATCCAGGAAGATGAGAATAGAAAGGCAGAGTAAAATGAAACAGGCCCAGGGACAGAAGTCTGGGGTGGGGGGTGCATGAGAATCAGGTATGCAAAAGGTTTAATGATTCCAATGTCTGACTCCCATTCTGCATCATTTCTTCCCAACCTCCCCAAATTGAGGAGGGTGGCATTTGATGCATTACTGGCGTAAGTGGGGCCAGTAGAATACTAAGAGGCAATCGCAGTATTTTCCCAGCTAATCCATTCTAATCAGCATAGCCACATAAATGCCATCTCACCACACACTACCATCAAACGGCCTCATAGTACTTTACTCTCAAAGAATCACTAGCCTACCTTTCTCAAGTTCGAAATCTTTTGCTTTTTCCTTACTCAGAAAATCCAGAACTCCTGCAAGCAAATTCTTCCTGCATGCTACAAGTGACAAGATGATGTGTTCCTCCCCTTCAGCTCTGACTGGACCCCTGAGTCCAACTTTGATATTCCGCTCCTTCACAGTTCTGGAACCACTCTTATCCTTACTTTATCACCCCTTCTAGTCTGGCTCCGCCCAAGTTTCCTATAGGTCTTCTCGGTACATCCAAGGCAGGCCGACCTCCTTCCTCCTCATCTCCCTACTCTGCTGCTTCATAGGTCTCAACTCTCCTTCTCTCCAAATCTCGCCCCCGTCCCTTGCCCCCAATCCAAGCCTAACCCCGCCCGCCCCGCGGTCGCCATCTTTTCGAGGGGCCCCGCGGCCGGCCAGCCAGCCCGCGCGCTCACCGTTCTGGCGGCGAGGCCCGTGCGCTTGTCCCACAGGAAGTCCGTGATGGCGGCGGCACTGCGGCCGGAGTCCCGGCACCACCGCGGCGACGAAGTGCTGCTCCCCCCCCAACCCGGGACCCTGGGACCTCCCGCCCCGTTCCCGGGCTCCGCTTGAGTCCCGCCCGCCCCGGCTCCGTCCCCGCCCCTAAGATCTGCTTGGCGCCGCTCGCACCGCCCCCGCCCGGGGCCCGATCCCAGCTCGGTCTCCGGCTCTGGCCTCTCCGCTCCGCCGCCGCCGCCGTGAGCGAGCACGTACGCACGGACGCACGTCCTGCGTCGCTTCCCAGATACCCGCTGGGCTCCGCCCCCAGTACCGCGCGCGCCACCACGTGCTCACGTAGCTGGCAGGCGTCGGTCTGTCAGAGCCCTGGAGATACTCGGGGCGGAAGTTCTTAGGGGCGAGGAGGGTCCACTGGGACGCGCTGGAAGCCTTCTGGGCCCGCTACGTCCCGCCTCTTGTCCTTTCCCCACCCCCTCGTCAGTCTTTTACCCTTTGCATGAAGACGCGTGGCTTAGGTTTGGAGTTTAAAAGAAAGGATTGTCATTTACAGTGTCGCTGCTAGCCTGGCTCCAGGCAGGCTTCACCATCAAGCCTGACTTTAGTGAGGCTTGATGGTGAAGTCTCATTCTTCTGCATAGCCTGAAAATAACGATTTCTTAAAACTTCACCTACCTATCCCCCAGGACAGAAGTTTGCCACCTTTTGTCATCCACAAAAGTTATGCACGACTAGAGGTGGGGACACAGCCATGGAGGAAAGGTTTGAGCAATGAAGGGATGGAGAATTGGGTGCCGAAGAGAGGGACTCACTTGAGAACTGTGTCTTAAGGTGGCTTACATAATGTGTAAGAAATACAAGTTTGCTACAGGCGCGTGTCACCACGCCCAGCTAATTTTTAAAAACATTTTCTTGTAGAGATGGTGGATGACTTGAACACAGGAGTTTGAGACCAGCCTGGGCAACCTGGTGAATCCCAGACTCTACAAAAAATACAAAAATTAGGTAGAGTGCGGTGGCTCATGCCTGTGATCCCAACACTTTGGGAGGCTGAGGCAGGTAGATCACTTGAGCACAGGAGTTCGAGACAGCCTGGCCAACATGGCGAAACCCTGTCTCTACTAAATATACCAAAATTAGCCGGGTGTGGTGGCGGGTGGCTGTAATCCCAGCTACTCAGGAGGCTGAGGTATGAGAATTGCTTGAACCTGGGAGGTGGAAGTTGCGGTGAGCCAAGACGGTGCCACTGCACTTCAGCCTAGGTGACAGAGTGAGACTGTATCTCAAAAACAACAACAAAAAAAATTAGCCAGTCATGGTGTCTCCCACCTGTAGTCCCTGAGCTTAGGGAGGTTGAGGCTGCAGTGACCTGTGATCATGCCACTGCACTCCACCTTGGGCAACAGAGTGAGACCCTACCTAAAAAAAAAAAAAAAAGAAAGAAAGAAAATGAGGAGAAAAAGTTACTCTACAGAAAGAATTGAGAAGTGGTCAGAAATGTAAATTGAAAGGGAAATAATATAGTCTGAGAATAACTATGTTAGATACAGTGAACTCCAAGTTTCTCTTCAAATAATCAGTACGTCAGTATGTTCAGCTCTCTTATTCTTTAATTCTCCCTTTTAAAGTTTAGCTTCCTGATTCTCTGCACTCCCTTGCCTCTAGTTTTGGTAAACAACTTTCCCACCAGTTCTAATCGGTAGTTCACATCTGTTCCTCTGGTCACCTGCTTTGGCCTGAGTCACCCCTGGTCACCTGCTTTGACCTGAGTCACCCCTGGTCGCCTGTTCTGACCTGATCCATAGCCATCTTCCCACCAAACTACCCATCCCACCACTTCAGCTCATACTCCTGCTCTCTTTAAAATAGCCAATCGGAATTAGTTTAGACTGTGCAGTCCAACCCTAGCCAATACGGGAACGACACAGCAGTAGGGGCTACCTGCATCAGGAATAAGAACCCTTTCCCTTCCCTTGTCCAGGTGTGTGCTCACCATTGCTCCATCTGTGAGACACACCTTTCTATGGAAGTAAATTGCCTTGCTGTGAAAATTTATAGTCGAGTGCTACTTCTTTTGCAGCACCAAAAATTTACATATAACAACTATATTAAAGTCAGGGAGCTGAGCAAGGTGGCTCACACTTGCAGTCCTAGCTACTCAGGAAACTGAGGTGGGAGTATTGCTTTGAGGCTGCAATGGGTCATGATCGCACCACTGTACTTCAGCTTGGACAAAGAGCAAGATCCTGACTCTAGAATCTAGAGTGACTAAATAAAGTTAGGAAATATTAGAGGGGAGCTGGATGAAGGATAGTCAGATGGAGGTTAGATCAGTTAACCAGACATAGTTTAGAGAAGTTCCCTGAAATAGACGATGAAGAGCAATCAATGAAGGAGTTGGGGGAGAGAGAAGTAAAGATTTCATTTCCTCCTCCCGGAACCTTTTCCTAGATTATTTATTCATTCAACAAGCATTTACTAAATGTCCACTGTGTGTCCAGCAATGTGCCGGGTGCAAGGTTCCTGTTTCTCAGAGTTTCACAATCTAACAGGAGAGACAAACCTGTAAACAAATAATGGGACCACGTGTGGTGGCTCATGCCTGTAATCCCAGCACTTTGGGAGGCCGAGGTGGGTGGATCACCTGAGGTCAGGAGTTTTAGACCTGCCTGGCCAACATGATGAAACCCCATCTCTACTAAAAATACAAATATTAGTCAGGCATGGTGGCAGGTGACTGTAATCCCAGCTACTCAGGAGGCCGAGGCAGGAGAATTGCTTGAACCCAGGATGCGGAGGTTGCAATGAGCTGAGATTGCGCCACTGCACTCCAGCCTAGGCGACGCGAGCGAGACTCCGTCTCAAAATAAATAAATAAATTAATTAATTAATAAAATAATAATAATGGTAGCCCTGTGACATGAGCTGCTCAAAACAGCGGTGCCCTGGCTGCCATAAAAAAGCTCTAAAATAGGCTGGGCACAGTGGCTCACACCTGTAATCCCAGCACTTGGGGAGGCCGAGCCGGGCATATCATGAAGTCATCAATTCGAGACCACCCTGGCCACCACGGCGAAACCCCATTTCTACTAAAAATACAAAAATTACTGAGGCTTGGTGGCACACGCCTGTAGTCCCAGCTACTTGGGAGGCTGAGGCAGGAAAATTGCTTGAACCCAGGAGGTGGAGGTTGCAGTGAGCTGAGATTGCGCCATTGCACTCCAGCCTGGGCGACTGAGTGAGACTGCATCTTGGGGGAGAAGAAAAAAAAGGCTCTAGAATAGACCCTACCTGGGAGAAGGAGAGTTGGAAATGTGTTCCTAGGTTTCCTAGAGAAGGCGAGATCTGAACCAGCCGTTGGAAAGTGAATTGGAGAATACCAGGCAGAGAAAATATTTGCAAAAGCATAAACACAAGGCAGCACAAAGTCTTTCAGCATGACTGGGGCTCTGGCTTTCAAGAGAGGGACTGTCAGAAGAGAGATTGTTGAAACTAGGTCCAAATTTTTTTTGTTTGTTTGTCTTTTTTTTTTTTTTTTTTTTTAAAGATAGGGTTTCACCATGATGGCCAGGCTGGTCTTGAACTCCTGACCTCAGGTGATCCACCCACCTCAGCCTCCCAAACTGCTAGGATTACAGGCGTGAGCCACTGCACCTGGCTTGTTTTCTTTTTTTTTAATTTTAATTTTTTTTCTTTTCTTTATTTAGGTCCAAAATTTTTAGGGCCTCATACATCATGCTAAAGAACTTAAGTGTAGTCCTGTAGAAGATGGGAAAGCACAATGGACTTCAAGCAAGCGACATAGGCATAGTTGGATTTTAGGAAGGTAACTGGCAGAGAATGGAAGAAGAATTGGTCTGGAAGTGGTTGAAGACTTAGAGGTTTCTGAAATAATTTAGGTGAAAAAATGCTGAGCACTTGAAATAAGGCAGTAGCAATAAGAATTGGAGATGAAGGGAAGAATTTGAGATATTTGGGAATTTATAGTACTTAACTTCGCATAGCACTGCAATTTACCTGTCTGTCCTTGGGCACAGATGAGCAGTGGCTTTATGGCTAGGACTTTGTTTTTATTTTGTGTTGTTTTCCATTACGACATGGAGATGCTAAGGCTAGGACTTTTGTACTCATCTTTGTTTCCTCAGCGTCCACTCAATGACGGGCAGAGTCGCACTTGGTGAAAGCTGACAGAATGAATTAGGAAATTAAATACTAGGGGAAGCAGTTCCGAGGAAATCAAAAGACAAGAATATTCCTAGAAGTGTTAAGAGAAAATGGAATCAAGACAGAAGTCCATGGGCGAGAATGGGGAATAATCGCAAAAGCCATTTCCACTTCTTCTATTGACCCCCGATCCCTCGCGCTCCCAAGTTCCTCGAGCTACAAACTCGCGTCCGGTTTTCCCGCCACTGCAAGGGGCTCCTCCTCCCTGGCTCTGAGTGGATGAAAGGCCAACGCTAGGCCACGCCCTCTCCCTGGCTCTGGCTGAGCTCCCCGCCTCCTTTGCTAAGCCGCCACCATCTCGGAGTTCCTCCAGGATCCCTGCTTCCCAGCCCCGCCCAGTCTTCGCGCAGCCCTCACCAGGGGGCGCCGCACAGCCCGCCCGCCGCCCGCCGCCGCCAGTCTAGCACACACCCCGTCCACCCAGCGCGCTGGCGGTTCCGAACCTACGACGCCTCCGCTAGAGCCCGCGGGGCTGCGCCGACTCTTACACTGGAGGGGTTGGGGGTACTGATGGCCACAGAGGGCTCTAGGAGGCCAAGCGTGTAAGCGGGGGTGGGCACCATGGAGGCGGAGCAGCGGCCGGCGGCGGGGGCCAGCGAAGGGGCGACCCCTAGGCTGGAGGCGGTGCCTCCCGCTGCTCCCCCGCCTGCGACCGCGACCTCAGGTCCGATCCCCCGGGTCTGGGCCTGAGGCTAAGAGGAGGCACCTCGGGACGCTTCTCCAGCCCACGGTCAACAAGTTCTCCCTTCGAGTGTTCGGCAGCCACAAAGCGGTGGAAATCGAGCAGGAACGGGTGAAGTCTGCGGGGGCCTGGATCATCCACCCCTACAGCGATTTCCGGTACTGGGGGCTCGGCCGGGAGGGCGGGGTACATCGATCCCACCCTCGCGGGCAGCGACACCGGGAACTGGCCCGCCCCACCCTCCACGGTCATTTCCGGCCCAGGGGTCCCTTGGTGGGGCGGGAAAGTCACTCCCCCAACCTAGCCTAGGAATTCCTGGGGTGGTATCCCCTGCCGGAGGTCCTCCGTGCCTTGGCAGGCTGGGAGTGCCAGAAGGGCAGGCACACATCAGGGGATCTCCAGAGAACTGGATTTCCCCTTTCAGGATCCCGGGACCCATCCGGACCTCAGGAACTACCGCAGTTTGGGACCCCTGCCTCCTCCGGTTCTGCTTGCTGGAGATCTGGGAAATCATATTCTAAGTCTCAGGGCCAGCCTGAGGGAGAAGCCGAGCTCCGCTATCTCCCATCCCCCACACACACTCATTAGCACCTGCCTAGTTCAGCATGACAGACTACCAGAAAAAATAGGGACGCTGAAGGGGGCGAGGGTCCAGACCTCAGCTCTGGTCGCTGTCCCTAGTGCTGAAGGCGGGGGCGGCGGGGCTGGGCCAAGACTCTGAGTGACTCAGGCAGCAAAGCAGGGGTTGGACCACCACCCAGGTGACTCCCAGAGAAGGGACCGAGGGTGGGGGTGGGGCCATTTCAGTCTCCGTCAGGCTGTACCTCTACATCAAGGTCGCTAGGGGAGGGCAGCAGCCTTGTCCTTGGGGGAAATCAAGGACAGCTCTTGGATGAG
This sequence comes from Ateles fusciceps, assembly GCA_036589455.1. Classification (NCBI taxonomy): domain Eukaryota; kingdom Metazoa; phylum Chordata; class Mammalia; order Primates; family Atelidae; genus Ateles; species Ateles fusciceps. The sequence continues at coordinate 4,632,897 of JAZHEH010002047.1, forward strand.
GCAGGGATGTATGCAAATCACCTAACCTGGGGAACTAAAGAAGAGAGAGGAAGAGGTGTGAGTCTGGAGTCTGGAAATACAGTTGCAGACCCAGACTTTATCTTGAATCCACATATATACACACTCCCTCTATGTCCCTCTTCCTCCCATTGTTCCTTACACTCCTGTCTTTGCTGCCTCGTTCCCACCCAGCCAGTGCGCCTTTTCTAGTCTCCTGTGGCTCTCACTCCCTTCCTTCTGTTCACTCGTAGACGGATCCCCCAGAAGTCGGGTATCCCTCTGATTGTGCTTCTTCATTCTCTCTACTGCATCACCCGCCAGGCTTGTGACCGCCTGTGAGTCAGGCTGTGAAGATGCTCTCATGGCTAGGCGAACCCTCCTTCCCTCCCCTCTCCTAGTATCTCACAATACAGGATTCCTCCTCAGCCCAGGAGAGAAAAGAAGAGTGGTCAAGGGTTTTTATTGATTGAAAACATATAGTCTGAGGGACTTCCCAGAGGCTCAGACTTGGGGAAGCTTCTTTCAGGGCTGAAAATTGATTTTGCAGTCCGAGTCAGAAGGGGCTAGGTCCTGAGCTGATACTGGGATTAGGTGTGTCCTAGAATTAAAACCACCATAGGTAATTGAGTCCCTGAGATTATCCTGAGTCCCTGATACTCTCTGAATGAGGGCGTCACACAGTTCCCCTCTCAACTTCTTCTATCCAGGGTGTCTGCCACAGCTGTGTCACTCACTCCTGCCTGTGCCTCTGTGCGCAGCCACCAGAGTCCCAGTGGACACAGGGAGCCCAGAGGAGGAAAGTCATGCAGAGCTCAAGCCTTGCTGCCTGATGATCTCCTGTGGAGCTTCTCTGTGTGTGCAGCCCTGTCTGAGGTTCTGTGGAGGGGGAAGGGCATCCCTGGAAAGCTCAATTCAGAGGAAGGCAGGATAGACCACCCCACCCTGGGACATGGATGAGCAGACCCCAGCAAAGGAACAGGATCCATGGGTCCAACTGTGTTGGAGAAGAGGAATGGGTAGAGAAGGCTGGGGAGGGCATGAGGTCCTAGACTAGAATGGGCAGATAGCTGGAGATGGCAGAAGCAGCAGCCTTTTCAGAAACCTGGGGATAAAGGGTGGGTGAGTCATAACACCAACTAGTGTCTGTACCACATGGTCACATCTATTGTCTCCACGTAAATGTTTTCAACAATGCTGTGACATTAGTACAGGGTACATTACCTTTTTTTTTTTGAGACGATGTCTTGCTCTGTCACCAGGCTGGAATGCAGTGGTGCAATCTCGACTCACTGCAGCCTCTGCCTCCTGGGTGCAAGTGATTCTTCTGCCTCAGCTTCCCAAGTACTGGGAATACAGGCATGCACCACCACGCCCAGCTAATTTTTGTATTTTTAGTAGAGATGGGATTTCACCATGTTGGCCAGGATGGTCTCCATCTCTTGACCTCATGATCTGTCCTCCTCAGCCTCCCAAAGTGCTGGCATTACAGGCATGAGCCACTGCACCAGGCCTATCTTTTTTTTTTTTTTAACCTTTAAAATATTTAGCACTGGTGAGGTAAATGATATATAGTAGGGCTATATATGTATATGGAAAAGTAATTTTATTTATTTATTTATTTATTTATTTTGAAAAGGAGTCTTGCTGTGTCGCCCAGGCTGGAGTGCAATCATGCAATCTTGACTCACTGCAACCTCTACCTCCTGGGTTCAGGCAATTCTCTTGCCTCAGTCTCCTGAGTAGCTGGGATTACAGGAGCATGCCACCACGCCCAGCTAATTTTTGTATGTGCAATAGAGACAGGGTTTTACCATTTTGGCCAGGCTGGTCTCGAACTCCTGACCTCGTGATCCACCCACTTCGGCCTCCCAAAGTGCTGGGATTACAGGTGTGAGCTACCATGCCCGGCCAATTTTTATTTATTTATTTATTTATTTGAGGCAGAGTCTCACTCTGTCACCCAGGCTGGAGGGCAATGGAGCGATCTTGGCTCACTGCAACCTCCACCTCCCAAGTTCAAGCAATTCTCCTGCCTTGGCCTCCCAGTAGCTGGGATTACAGGTGCATGCCACCACACCCAGCTAATTTTTGTATTTTTAGTAGAGACAGGGTTTCACCCTGTTGGCCAGGCTGGTCTCGAACTCCTGACCTCAGGTGACCCGCCAGCCTCGACATCCCAAAGTCCTCGGGTTACAAGTGTGAGCCATAGCTTTTTTTTTTTTTTTTTTTTTTTTTTTTTTTGAGACAGAGTCTTGCTCTGTCAGCCAGGCTGGAGTGCACTTCAGCCTCCTGAGTAGCTGGGACTATAGATGCTCACCACCACACCTGGCTAATTTTTTTTATTTGTTGTTGAGATGAGGTCTCACTATGTTGCCCAGGCTGTTTTTTGCTTCTTTTGTACAACATTGCATTTGTGAAATTCATCCATAGGGCTGAATGTAGCTGGAGTTGGGTAATTTCACAACTGTATTGTATTCCAGGCCATAAATAGTGTATTTATCTACTTATCTATCTACATTTTTTTCTACAGAAGTACGTGTGTGTTGTTCTCAAATTTAATGCTGCAAAAAACATTCCTACATGTATCTCTTGGAGCGCATGTTTCCCTTGAATGTGTCTATGCCTAGGAATGGAATTGCTGAGTTGCAGGGAATGCAAATGGTTAACTTCACTAGATAATGATGAACTATTTGCCCAAATGGTGTCCCAACTTGTACTCCCAGCAGCTGTAAACAGTCTTCTGTTATTGTGCATCTTTGCCCATTCTTGGCCATGTCACCCTATCTTCTGTCAGTCTGGTGGCTGGCGAAATATCCTCATGGTCTTACTCCTTATCCCACTCCCACCTTAGGTTTTACTGGGACCTGATCATGTTGCTGCTGATGGTGGGGGAACCTCATCGTCCTGCCCGTGGGCATCACCTTCTTCAAGGAGGAGAACTCCCCACCTTGGATTGTCTTCAACGTATTGTCTGACACTTTCTTCCTACTGGATCTGGTACTCAACTTCCGAACCGGCATTGTGGTGGAGGAGGGTGCTGAGATCTTGCTAGCACCGCAAGCCATCCGCACACGCTACCTGCGCACCTGGTTCCTGGTTGACCTCATCTCTTCTATCCCTGTGGATTACATCTTCCTGGTGGTGGAGCTGGAACCACGGTTGGATGCTGAGGTCTACAAAACGGCACGGGCCCTACGCATTGTTCGCTTCACCAAGATCCTCAGTCTGCTGCGGGCTGCTCCGCCTCTCCCGTCTCATCCGCTACATACACCAGTGGGAGGAGGTGGGGCAGGGAGGTGGGCAGGGGGGCTGGCAGACTCCTCTAGGAAGATGCTATGGGTGGGGCTCCTGGTGACCTTATAGGGTGGGGAAAATGGATGGGGCTTCCATGGGTGAGCTCTCCCAAGTTGGTGGGGGAGAAGCAGGAACAGAATGAGGGTTCAGGGGATGGGGCCTGGGGTAAAGATGGTGGCACAGGAGGGTGGAGCACAGCTGGGGACACGCACTTAAGAGTTAGCCAGATGCTGGGTGGAGGATGGGGTGTGGAAGAAGGGGAGCTTCTGCTTCAGAGCAGCAGAGTTTAGTGGTTCAGACTGTGGGCTCTGCAGTCTCATTGTCTTTGGTCAGATCCCAGTTTTATGGTTTACTATAGGAGACTCCGTTTTGTGTTCTATACACTTACCTGTGATAAGACTGTTAGGATTAAAGGGTTTAATACATGCAAATCACTTAGAAAGGTGTCTGGCACATAGTAAGTTCTCAGCGAAGTCACCAGTATATATTATTACAATTGGAGGAGAGAGGGCTGCTGGCATTAATTCTTACACATACGCCCTGGGAACATTACACTGTGAAATGCCCTCTCTCTTTTCTAGGCTACACCTGGCAGCTTGTGCAGTAGATTTGTTTGATTCTCTGCTGTGACACTTACTGTGTGGTTCTGGGCACATGACTGACCTCAGCTTTCCTATCTATAAGATGAGAGAAATAAGAAATTGCTTTGTATTAGCTATACATGTGTGCCACAAAACTCCACACAAATGAATAATAGTTGTATTTTTTATTTCATGGGGGTTGGGGCTAGGGAGAAGTTCAGAGAGAATTTACCAGGCTGGGAATGGAGGAGGACAAGCAGGGAGGGGTTCCTGTCCACAGCAGCTCCTCCTCGGACTCCTCAGATCTTTCACATGACCTATGACCTGGCCAGTGCTGTGGTTCGCATCTTCAACCTCATTGGGATGATGCTGCTGCTATGTCACTGGGATGGCTGTCTGCAGTTCCTGGTCCCCCATGCTGCAGGACTTCCCTCCCGACTGCTGGGTCTCCATCAACCACATGGTGGTGAGAAGTCCCCCACAGCTCTGCCTCTCCTGGGCCTTCTAAGGGCTCTTCTGCCTGAGTAACAGGGATGGCCACAGGGAGCAGGAGGTGGGGAGATGATCACGACAGAAATAAGAGTGAGGAGGTGGGGGAGGAGGGAGGAAAGGGGAAGGATACCCAAAAGTGTTCGTGTATTGGAGGGAGCAGGCAAGGAAGGGTACCTAGCCAGAAGCTGAGGCCCCCAAGCTGTAATAGAGGACCCTTCTGCCTCAGGGCCCCCAGAACCAAATTTAAGTGCCTGCCAGGAGGAAGGCCTGCAGTAGAAGGGGGCAGACAGACCAAAAGAGGAAAAGGGGCAGGTGGAGAATGAGGCTCTGAGGGGCCCATGCCCAGCTTTGCAATACACTCTGCCCCCCAGAACCACTCGTGGGGCCGCCAGTATTCCCATGCCCTGTTCAAGGCCATGAGCCACATGCTGTGCATAGGCTATGGGCAGCAGGCACCTGTAGGCATGCCGGACGTCTGGCTCACCATGCTCAGCATGATTGTGGGTGCCACGTGCTACGCCATGTTCATCGGCCACGCCACCGCACTCATCCAGTCCCTGGACTCTTCCCCGGCGTCAGTACCAGGAGAAGGTCAGCAGGGACAGGAGAGGGAGGGGGTGGCATGGAGGATTGTTGGAGACTGGGTACCCAGACTTGAGGCCCATTCTGATGTGTGCCCCTGTTACACCTCTGTTTCCTTTCCTGTCCTGTGTCCATTTGGTCCCTGCCCCTGCGTGTACCTTTTCTTTGTTTGAACCTATGCCGGTGCTTGGTCCCTCTGCTGTCCATGCCTGGGCTTTCCTATGACTGTGCTCTGTGTCTTCCCTGTATCCACCATTATCCGTATTCCTCTGTGGCCCTGTGTATCCCCGTCTGGTTCCATGTTTCATCCCTCTGAGTTTGGCCTGTGTCTCTGACCTTCTACACACACACCCTACTGTTCCGGCCCCAAATCTGTCCCCCGCGTCCTCTTGCCCCTGGCAATGGGCCGGCCCTCCAGTACAAGCAGGTGGAGCAGTATATGTCCTTCCACAAGCTGCCAGCAGACACGCGGCAGCGCATCCATGAGTTACTATGAGCACCGCTACCAGGGCAAGATGTTCGACGAGGAAAGCATCCTGGGCGAGCTGAGCGAGCCACTTCGGGAGGTGGGGCTGGGTTGGCCCTGGAAGGGGGGCTCTTCAGGGACCTGGAGTGCTATCTGGTGGTAGGGGCTGTCGGTCAGCAGGTGCTCCTATAGGGAATGAGGCCTGCAGAGGGCCCCGTGGGAGGTCAGGTATTTTAGGGGCTTTCAGGGGCTAGGGTCTTTCTGGAAGGTCCTTTGGGAGTGAAGTGTACATAAGGAGGGACTGTAGGGGTCTTTGTTTTGGGGAGATAGTACCACAAGAGCTCATGGGAAAGATCTGAAGACAGAAGCTTAGGGATGGTCCCAGGCCCACTGACGCATCCCCATCCTTCGGCAGAACATGAACCCCAGGGGTGGGGTTTCCGGAGGAAGATGAGCTCAGTGGGAGCATCTCAGGGCAGGGGGCACAGCCTGCCTGACAGTCCCCTCTCCTGTCCAGGAGATCATTAACTTCACCTGTCGGGGCCTTGTGGCCCACATGCCACTGTTTGCCCACGCCGACCCCAGCTTCGTCACTGCTGTCCTCACCAAGCTGCGCTTTGAGGTCTTCCAGCCGGGGGACCTTGTGGTGCGTGAGGGCTCCGTGGGCAGGAAGATGTACTTCATCCAGCATGGGCTGCTCAGTGTGCTGGCCCGTGGCGCCCGGGACACACGCCTCACCGATGGATCCTACTTTGGAGGTCAGCAGGCCTCAGGGAGCGTGGGGAGGGGGTCACAAGCAGACAACGGACAGGGCAACTGCCCCCTGGGCTCAGGGTCTCTGCCTGGCTATGCTGCAGAATCACAGAGCTCCAGCCCCTCAGTGAGAATCTCTGGGCTGGGGTCTGGAGCTCTGTAGCTTTTAAAAGCTTCTCAGGAGATTCTAATGCACAGCCAGGTTGCAAACTCCTGGGCCAGAGGGCCTTTTAGAACCCTTAGACAGTGAAATCCAAGGATCCTATGAGATGAGGGAAAGGCAGGAGTGAAGCAGAGCTGTCCTGGAGCATGAGCTTTATGGAGCTGCCTGGTGGTGTGATTTGGGAACCCAGCCTGAGGCACTAAGGGCAGTTCAGCCAGCCACTGCCCAAAGTGACCCGAGCTCATACAGTTTCTCGGTCCCCAGACCACCCACCACCCCCATCACGTTGCACTTTGCTCTCTGACACTGCTTCTCTCCTTCAGGGCTGCCCTCAGTGTTCATTCAAGGGGGTGGGAGGTGTGGGTACACGGAGTGACTTGCCCTGATCTACCTCTTGTTTATTTCTTGGGATAGAGCAGTCGGGGAGGGGTGGGAGTTAAAGTGGAGTGGAGTCACTGGGAATCTAGGGCCAGCAAGACCTGCCTGGTCGTCAGCCTTCATTTGGAGAGAGTGGGAAGGACAGGGAGCAGCAATCCAGTAATTGTAGGCATCTGGAGAGAAACAATGCTTGGGGTGTTTAGGGACCCTGGGACACGGAGGTAATAGGTAATCAGTGGTTTCTCCCAAGTCTAGGGAAGAGCCTTAGAAAGTTGGGTCCACTGCTGCAGGCTCAGTGAGAGGAGTTCCGGGGCAGGGACAGGGGTTCTGAGGCTTCCTCCCAACTTCTGCAGAGATCTGCCTGCTAACTAGGGGCCGGCGCACAGCCAGTGTTCGGGCTGACACCTACTGCCGCCTCTACTCACTCAGTGTGGACCATTTCAACGCTGTGCTCGAGGAGTTCCCCATGATGCGCCGGGCCTTTGAGACCGTGGCCATGGATCGGCTGCGCCGTATCGGTGAGACCTGTCCACCCCATCTGCTCTGGGTCCAGGCTGTGCCCTCACCCCACCTCCAAAGCAAGGAGCTCAGGCTTTAGGGCTCCAGGGTCATATCCCAATCCATTCAGTCCCAACAGATGCTCCCAAAAGGCCTTTCAACACGGTGGCCCACTGTCCTTATCCCTCAGCATGTCCTACCCAGGAGAGATATCATCCCACGTCCCCATGTCCTGAGTTCTCCTTCCCCTGAGTACCAGTCCCCTGACCCTCACTGTCTCTGATACATACCCACTTCCTCCAACCCCCATCTCCACCCCGCTAGCCCCATCGCCATACTACTGACTCCCATCTCCTACCCTCAACCCCACCCCATGCTGAGACCCTCACACTCTCTGATATCCAACTTCCAACTTGGATTCCTTTCCTATCCTTAACTTCCCCCCTCCCGGGACAACTTTAGGCAAGAAGAATTCCATACTGCAGCGGAAGCGCTCCGAGCCAAGTCCAGGCAGCAGTGGTGGGATCATGGAGCAGCACTTGGTGCAACATGACAGAGACATGGCTCGGGGTGTTAGGGGCCTGGCTCCCAGCACAGGAGCTCGGCTCAGTGGAAAGCCAGTACTATGGGAGCCACTGGTGCATGCGCCCCTTCAGGCAGCCGCTGTGACCTCCAACGTGGCCATTGCCCTGACTCACCAGCGGGGCCCTCTGCCTCTCTCCCCTGACTCTCCAGCCACCCTCCTTGCTCGCTCTGCTCGGCGCTCAGCAGGCTCTCCAGCCTCCCCGCTGGTGCCAGTCCGAGCCGGTCCATGGGCATCCACCTCCCCGCCTGCTCGCCCCACCTGCCCGAACCTTGCATGCCAGCCTATCCCGGGCAGGGCGCTCCCAGGTCTCCCCTGCTGGGTCCCCCTCCAGGAGGAGGTGGACGGCGGCTAGGACCTCGGGGCCGCCCACTCTCGGCCTCCCAACCGTCTCTGCCTCAGCGGGCAACAGGCGATGGCTCTCCTGGGCGTAAGGGCTCAGGAAGTGAGCGGCTGCCTCCCTCAGGGCTCCTGGCCAAGCCTCCAAGGACAGCCCAGCCCCCCAGGCCACCAGTGACTGAGCCAGCCACCCCTGGGGGTCCCCAGCTTTCTGCCAACATGTAAAACCCCTGAGTACATCCAGCCTTAGTTCTTGGGGTTAGTGAGTAGTATGTACCCAAGGGCAAATGCCTCCTGGAGAGGGCCATGGGGACCTGAAACATTGCCCTATGGAAATGTCGGCCCTGTGCTGATGTTCCTCATACTGCCATGAAGATGGTCTCTGTGTCCTCAGCTCAAGAATCCTGTAGCTTGTCTGCCATCATAATCCATTCATCATGTGTACTGAGCGTCTACCATGTCCCAAGTAATATGCCAGGCGCTGTATGTCTCCACTGCCAAGTAGAAGTGACTCAGAACCCTCTGACAAGGGTATTCCCCTGGCTATGGTCCTGCCAGGTGCAGGCCCAGGCCCATGACCTTACCTTTACTAAGCACAAGTACTTGCCACCACCATCACTGCCAAGTAACTTAATGTCTCTGTTTCCCTGCCAATGATCCTGCAGTTTCTGCCTGGCCTAGTTATCTTCCTGCTCCTGTAGCATAGCCAGGCACTGCCAATCACCTGCGCCCCCATTGCTGCCAGTAGATGTCTTGGGTCCTGAGTGTGGGCATCCGCATTTACCCGCTCACTGCCACCTGTGGCACTCCGTGTCTCTACCCTCTGAGTGGGAACCCACTTCTAAGTTCCCTGCAGTCTGTCCTGTGGTAGAACTGTCTTTTTGTAAACTGAGAGCTGCCTCTTCCCTGTGCCCTCTGCTCCAGTGGTGCCCCCCTAAGTTAAGGGGTAGATGGTACCTCCTTATTAATATGCCAGCCTTCCCCCCTCCCCGGTGGAGGGGCAAATGGCTGAATCCTTATGTGATATTTTTTTCTTTGCTTATTTATTTATTTAATTTTATTTATTCACTTGCTAATTTTATTTGTTACCAATTCATTTTGTTTAGCCATTACTTTATCCATCCCTCCCCCTCCTTTTCAGGTAAGGAGACAGGAGGAGTAGCAGGAGGCAGGGCCTCTCCATGCCAGCCTGTGGTCCTTGCCCAAACCCATCAGCAGCAATACTTGAACCTTCTCCCTATCAGGTAGGGGCAGGAGGAAACGTGAGAGAGGGAGAAGGACTGTGTTTATCTTTAGAGTTTTGTTTTGTTTTTCCCTTCTGAGTTTGCTGTTGGTACAGGAGTAAAGGGAAGGCCCAAGGAATTGAAGCCTGGGAAAGGGCAGGCCAGCCAGCACCTCTGCCTTCTCAGGGACAAGAGTAGTCCTTTACCACACTCACTCTGTCTGTCCCCCTCTCCTACTCTACAGCATTAAAGACTGTGGGGCCAAGACCCTAAGTCTCCTTTCCTTCTGGGTGGGGAGTTCTGGGGTTCTTGGTGTGTGGGAGAAGTTTTATAATTGCTTCCAAACAGCTGGGTTTAAATATAAAATAGAGACACTCGTTTCTGGCTCTTGGTTTGTGTGTGGGAACAAAGTGAGTGGGAAGCTAATTTTTGGGTGCAGGAGGAAGCAGCCGGGCATTTGGCCAAGCAGGGTATCAGGCGGGCATGAGAGCAGCCAAGACAGTGGTCTACAAGCCCAGCACAGAGGCTGTGAAGACAGTGACAAAATCAGCTGCCCAGCCCTCACTTCTCCCCAGCATCTATCCCACCCAGTTTTCCCCAAAGTGTAGGCTTTCATGTCACTGTCAGTCACCATGAAAGGGGTAGCCTGCCCTGGCACGAGATGCCCAGATTATCATGAGGGCCACATATGAGAATGGGAAACTGGACAAGATTGTCCTGTCCTCCGTCTCCCCAACCCCAAGGGATGGGAAGGCTGGGGTTATGGAATTAACCAGCCAAACTGGGATTAAAGGCTCAAGGTATCTTGGGGCCTGCTGAGTGGATTGGAGGCAGGGAATGTACAGTTGGTGCTATCGGGTAGCCAGTGCATAATTGGACACAGACTTTCAGGACCTGTGTGAAATGGAGACGGGGGAAGGGGCAGCTTGAAATGGGACTAGATGGCAGATATGGTCTCAGATAGGCCCGAGGTAGGGAGAGCCAGGAATAGAGAAGAGAGGACTTAGAGGTGGGACTTTGGAGGGGTATGGGCTGGAGGACGTAGACTGGGGAGGAAGGGATAGGGTACAGGGGTAGGCTAGGACAGAGAAGGGAGGGGCATCTCAAGATATGCTCAGCACCCCGCATGATGTTGGTATAGCCAGAGCCAGGTCGCCAGCCTGTCACCACAATCACCAGGTCCCCAACACGGAGGAAGCCACGGAGTTTTCCTGGGGGAGGGAAAGAAAATGCGTCATTGGACGGGCACAGCAGCTCACTCCTGTAATCTGGCAGTTTGGGAGGGTGAGACAGACGGATCACGTGAGGTGAGGATTTCAAGACCAGCCTGATCAACATGGCAAAACCTTGTCTCTACTAAAAATACAAAAATTAGCTGGGCATGGTGGTGCATGCCTGTAGTCCCAGCTATCCAGGAGGCTGAGGCAGGAGAATCACTTGAACCCAGGAGGTAGAGGTTGCAGTGAGTTGAGATCACACCACTGCACTCCAGCCTGGCAACAGAGTGAGACTTGGTCTCAAATAAAAAAAAGACGCAGGACCAGGTGCAATGACTCATGCCTGTAATCCCAGCACTTTGGGAGGCCAGAGTTGGGTGGATCACCTGAGGTCAAGAGTTCGAGACCAGCCTGACCAACATGGTGAAACCCCATGTCTACTAAAAATACAAAAATTAGGTGTGGTGGCAGATGCCTGTAATCCCAGCTACTCAGGAGGCTGAGGCAGGAGAATCGCTTAAACCCAGGAGGCGGAGGTTGCAGTGAGCCGAGGTCTCGCCATTGCACTCCAGCTTTGGTGACAGAATGAGACTCCGTCTCAAAAAAAAAAAAAAAGAAAAGGTGCAGGAGTATCCATGGGCTAGGACAGAGTGTGTTGCTAAGTAGCATAGCCATCTGCCTGTGTGGCTATGCTGATGGAAGAGGTGTGTGTGATAGGCCAGACTGATACCTCTTAGTCTTAGTGAATCTCACAGGGAAAGCCTGGGACCACAGGATAGAGGCAAGGCCCTTTGAGTGGGTGCAGGAAGTTGGGTTGGAGGACTCCTGATACATACAAATGGTAGGAATGGGTGGAAGGTCTAGGTAGCTCACCACTTTCAATGCCAAATTGTACCCGGCGATCTACGTCATCTGCCCAGATGGCTTCTGGAGGTTCACGGTAAAGCAAGGGGAAGACTCCTCGGCATAAGTGGACCTGGCGGGCAGCCTGGGCAGAGCGAGTGACAGCAATGACTGCTGCCCGAGGTCGGTACTGAGACAGAAGCTGGGCTGAGCTAGAGGAGGCAGAGAAGGTCAGTCCAGATCAGGGGAAGAGTGGTGAATCAAGAAACGAGAGTCTGGATTCTGGTGCCAGGTGTCACTAACAAGCTGTGTGACCCTGGGTAAGTCATCATACTTCCCTGGGCCTTGGTGTTCTCACCTACAAAATGAGCATGAGAATGTTTGCCTCCCAGAGCAGGTGTGGTGGCTCACGCCTGTAATCCCAGCACTTTGGGAGGTTGAGGCGGGTGGATCACGAGGTCAGGAGTTCAATACCAGCCTGGCCAAGATGGTGAAACCCCGTCTCCACTAAAGATACAAAAATTAGCTGGGTGTAGTGGCTCGTGCGTGTAATCCCAGCTACTTGGGAAGGTGAGGCAGAGAATCGCTTGAACCCGGGAGGCAGAGGTTGCAGTGAGACACTGCACTCCACCCTGGGCAACAGAGCGAGATTTCATCTAAAAAAAAAAAAAAAAAAATCCCTGCCCGCCCTACCACACAGGAAAGATATGAGATAATAAGGAGAAATCTCTTTAAAAACTATTAAAGCCGACCGGGCACGGTGGCTCACGCCTGCAATCCCATCCCAGCACTTTGGAGGTCAAAGTGGGTGGATTACCTGAGGCCAGACCAGCCTGGCCAGCATGGTGGAACCCTGTCTACTAAAAAATACAAAATTATCTGGGCGTGGTGGTGCTCGTCTATAGTCCCAGCTACTCAGGAGGCTGAGGCAGGAGAAGCGCTCGAACCCGGGAGGTGGAGGTTGCGGTGAGCCAAGATTGCACCATTGCACTCCAGCCTGGGCAACAGAGTGAGACTCCATCTCAAAAAACAAAACAAAACAAAAAAACAAGAAATATAAACCCTTTTGAAAATGTGTATTATGTGCTTAATTTACATATAGTACTTAATTACTTCATATCTCCTGTTAATCACTGCATTCTCATGAAGAACAAATCATTACCTTGTCCTGTTCATGAGCAAAGGCAGCAGCCTACGTTTTAGACTAAAGACTTGAACTCAGACCTACTGGGCCCTTCTGCAATACCTCAGCATTGTAAGGCTCTGTGGGCCGAATGGACTTGCCTCTGAGCCCCAGGAGCCCAAGTGGTCTCGAAGCCAATGTGTCCAGTGATGCCACTGTCCCCTTACAGCCCCTGGAAACTCACTGACATTCTGTCTCTCCTGGCCTCCAGCTGTCATTGCTGCCCCTCCTCTTGACTCAGATGGACCCTTCACCCCTGGTGACCAGACTAAACCTGGGGCTCATCCCAGCCTAACCCTGACCCCTACTCCATCTGGGCATTTCCAGTGTCCCCCTCACCGGCCAGTTGTGGTCAGCACGATGATGGCAGCAGCACAGCACTTGAAGGCAGCCTCCACGGCGCCAATGGCAGTGACCTCAGTGGGATCACGGCTCAGTGGCGCTGCCCGACGTAGCTCCTCAAACAGCTGCCGGTGGTACACTGCAGCCTCTGCCTCCCGGGCAATCTGCAGGTGCCAGAATGTCAGGCTGCATTGGGGTGCGGAAGGGATTTGGTTCCCTGGCCCATTTGCTTTTCATGCTGAGCTCCTACCGCATGCTGCATCTTCACGGCTTCCACAGGGAAGTTGCCCTTGGCAGTCTCCCCTGACAGCATAATACAGTCAGCCCCATCCAGCACAGCGTTGGCCACATCGCTTGTTTCTGCCCTCGTTGGTCGGGGCTTGTTGATCATGCTCTCCAGCATCTTGGGGACAAAATGAACATCAAAGTTGTAGGAGTTGCACCATGACTGGGGACCCTGCCCAAGCTACTTCTCTGACACCCACAGTCTCAGAGTGTCCCAAAAACCAGGGTCACAGTCACAACCCCTGAAAATAGGGGTCAAAGTATCTCTAACTTTGTAGTTTGAGGAGCAAACACTTGTCAGCAAAATGTACTATAAACCTATAGTGTGGGCCTGGAGTGGTGGCTCACGCCTGTAATCCCAGCACTTTGGGAGGCTAAGGCAAGTGGATCACCTGAGGTCAGGAGTTCAAGACCATCCTGGCTAACATGGTGACACCCTGTCTCTACTAAAATTACATAAAGTAGCCGGGCCTGGTGGCAGTCGACTATAATTCCAGCTACTCGGGAGGCTGAGGTAGAATCGCTTGAACCCAGGAGGGGGACGTTGCAGTGAGCCGAGATCGCACCACTGCACTCCAGCCTGGTAACAGAATGAGACTCCATCTCAAAATAAATAAATAAATAAATAAATAAATAAATAAATAAATAAATAAATAAATAACGAACCTACAGTGTGGGCATTTACCCTTACCCACAGAGTGCCCTAAAACCCACAGAGTGCCCAACCTCAAGGGCTCACTCCAGACCTGTGTGGCACAGACAACAGGCTTGCCCGCCAGGTTACAGCGCCCAATCATCATCTTCTGAGCGAGGAAAACCTTCTCTGCTGGGATCTCGATGCCCAGGTCCCCCCCGTGCCACCATGATGCCGTCGCTCACCTCCAGGATTTCATCAAACCTGGGCGGTTGGGGGAATCAGGGGCAGGGCAGAAAGCTAGGAGATGCCAGGGAGAGGCAGGCGGGAGGAGAAAGGTGACGGGGAATAGCTAAGGGGAGGAAGGGGAAGAGAACCCAAACCTCACCTCTTCACGCCTTCGTGGTTCTCAATTTTGCTGACGATCTTGATGCCCTGTCCTTCTGGCCCCAGAGCAGCTCTGACGGCAGCCACGTCGCTGGCTTTCCGCACAAAGGAGGCAAAGACAATGTCCACGCCATGCTCCACCCCGAAGCGCAGGTCTCGGAAGTCCTGCTCCGACAGCCCGGGCAAGTCCACCTGGGCCCCCGGCAAGTTCACGCCCTTCCGGCTGCCCAGGACGCCGCCGTTCTCCACTTGGGTCACCAGCCCCTCTGGGCCTGCGGACATGGAGAGAGCCAGCTGCAGTCAGGGGTGAGGCCGGGGCACAGTCACAGCAGAGGGACGGCTGGGCTTGGACCTCCAAAAGGTCAGGGACCGTGTCCTCCTCGTCTCTCCGCCCTTGTTCTGGGCCCCGCCCGGAAGAGGCACAGACGGGCGTCCGTGGAAGAAACGACGCCCCTCGTAGTTCAGCCCCAACCCAGGGTGAGCGCCGGAGTCTGCACACTGGAGACCCCTGGGACGGGCTGGCGTGGAAGACCAGGGGAAGATGTGGTCGGTCTGACGGCCAATGGGGGAGCCAAACAGAAGGGAATGGGCCCAGCGCACTGATGTGGTCGGGGCGGGAGGCGCGTCCGCACCGATTTTCTGGACCACTAGGGAGATGAGCCCGTCGTCAAGATAGATGCGGCCCCCCCACGGGCACGACCCGGACAATATTGGGGTAGCTCACCCACACGGTGTTCGCGTTCCCCCGGGTCCGGAACGCTGGGTCCACCGTCACCAGCACCTGGGAGCCCTTCACCAGCTCCACTTCCGACTCCGGACCCTAGGGGCGGGCCAGAGGAGAAGTGAGTTCTGCGGCCCGGGAGTCCGGGACCCGCCCCTGCCCACGCCCAGGCCTGGGGCCCCGCCCAATGCGCGCCGCCTTTCCCGCCCCGGCCGGGCAAGACCCATACCCACCGCTCACCTCCTGCGGGATCCCAGTGCGGATCTCCGGTCCCTTGGTATCCAGGGCGATGGCCACGGGCCGGTAGCTGAGCGGGGAAGCTGCAAAGCTCTCCACGGCCTCCCGGATGTTGGCGATGGACTCAGCGTGGTACTGGGGGAGGGAGCGGAGCGAGGGTTTCAGGGAAAGGTGGCCAGGAACTCGAGGCATCCTCCCGCCCCACCCACCGCCCGGCGGCCGGTCCCGCACCTCGTGGGAGCCGTGGGAGAAGTTGAGTCGCGCAATGTTCATCCCGGCCTTGATCATCTCCTTAAGGCGCTCCACGGAGCGAGATGCCGGCCCTAGAACCAGAGATTCCACTCAGACAACATTCCCCCGAAACAGGAGAGGCAACTAAACCCAACCCATCACTACCCCCAGAACGCCCCACGTTGCAGGAGTCCTGTTACCTGCCCGATGCAACCCCTGATCACAGGTCACAATCTGCGTTTCCCCTCTCCAGCCGACATTCGTCCCCCTGGGGAGGCAGCTCTGTGGGAGTTGGAGGGGGGTGCCCTTGGCCCTTGGCCGGGCCTGAGGTCACTGTGTCAGCAAGTGATGTATGTAAGTGCTGCCTACCCCGGTCACCCCAGGGTCTGGGGTGTATAGCAGGGGGTGGAAGCCAGGTGAGGATGTTTGGGTGCGGGTGTTTTAGAGCTAGGAGGCCTCATGGACTGAGGAGAGCTGAGTTCTATCTCAAGGACATAGATTCAGCCATTCTGTGGTCCTCTGTGACACCCATGTTTTTCTTTTTTTTTTTTTTTTAATGAGGCAGAGTTTCACTCTTGTCACCCAGGCTGGAGTGCAGTGGCACTCAGTGGATCTCAGCTCACTGCAACCTCTGCCTCCCAGGTTCAAGCAAGTCTCCTGCCTCAGCCTCCCGTGTAGCTGGGATCACAGGCGCCACTACCACGTCCAGCTAATTCTGTGTATTTTTTTTTTTTAATTTTTTTTTTTTTTAAGACGAGGTTTCACCATATTGGTCACGCTGGTCTCGAACTCCTGACCTCAGGCGATCCACCCGCCTCAGCCTCCCAAAGTGCTGGGATTACAGGCGTGAGCCACCGCGCCTGGCTTAATTCTGTGTATTTTTAGTAGAAATGGGGTTTTGCCATGTTGGGCAGGCTGGTCTCGAACTCCTGACCTCAGGTGATCCACCTGCATTGACCTCCCAAAGTGTTGGGATTACAGGCATGAGCCATTGCCCCAGCCATGTTTTCTTTTATTACTGGATCATTCCCATCAGTATGTAAACCTGCTGTTATTTCTTTCATCATTAAAAAAAAAAATTCAGGCCAGGCTTGGTGGCTCACACCTGTAATTCCAGCACTTTGGGAGGCCGAGAAGGACAGATCACGAGGTCAGGAGTTTGAGACCAGCCTGAACAACATGGTAAAACCCATCTTTACTAAAAATACAAAAATTAGCCGGGCTTGGTGGCATATGACTGTAATCCCAGCTAATCAGGAGGCTGGGGCAGGAGAATCATTTGAACCCAGGAAGTGGAGGTTGCAGTGAGCCGAGATTGCACCACTGTACTACATACAGCCTGGGGGACAGAGTGAAACTCCATCTAAAAAAAAATTTCTTAATCCCCTGGTTTCTCTTCAGTCCCAGTTTTTGCTCTCGCTTGCAGCAAAACTCATTGCAAGAGTTATCTGTACTTGCTGCCTCCAGTTCCCCTCCCCCATTCTCCTTGAACCCACCCCACTCAGGCGTTGGCCACCATCTCTCCACTGCATCTGTTCTTGTCAAGGTCACCAAGAAGCTCTGTGTTGTTGCTCAGTGTAATGCTCAGTGTTCATTCCTCCTCTACTGGCCTGTGGGCAGCCTGGACACACATCCCTCCCCCGACACCAGTCTTCACTTGGCCTCTAGGACAGCACCTCCCTTGGTTGACTCCTGCCTCTCTAGCTGCTCCTTCCCAGTCTCCTTTCCTTGTTCCTCCCCTTAATGTTAGAGGCCCTTTTCTCTTCTCTGTCATTTTACCTACACTCCTTTGGTGATCTCTAGTCTCATGGCTTGAGATACCATCTATATGCAGACAACTCCCAGATGTCTTTCCAATGGAGACCTTTCTCCCAAAACCAGAGTTGTGTACCTGACTGTCCGCTCTTATCACACTTGGATGGCTAGTCTGCATCTCAGACTCAACGTGTCCCAAGCGAACTTCTGCTCTCCCCGCAAACCCTTCCACCACAGTCTTTCTGTTCAGTGGATAATGCATCATTCCAGTTCCTCCTGCCAAAAACCTCAGTCACCCATCACCTTTGACTCTTTTCCTTCTTGCCCTCACTCCCTACCCCATATCCAATCAATCAGCAAATCCTGTCGGCTCTACCTGCAAAATACATTCAGAATCTGACCACTTCTCACCACCTCACTGCCACCAACTGTTCTGAACCAGAAATACTACAGAGGCGCCCTTCCCCCACCCCCATCTATTTTCAGTACAGCAGCAGGGGAGGGGAGGTTCTATTAAAACATAAGTAAGAGCTTGTCATTCCCCTGCTCAAAACCCTGCAGTAGTTTCTCATTTTACTGGGAGGAAAACACAACTCAAATTCTAAAAATGGCCTACAAAGCCCCACCTGATCTTCCTCTCCCCCACAGTCTCTTCATGTCTGCCGCTCTTCGCCCTTGATGGTTTCTAGCTCTGCTAACGTCCTTGACGTAGGCATTGGCACTGACTGTTCCTTCTTCCTGGAGTTCTCTTCCCCTAGATCTCTGCATGGCGAATTCTCTCATCTCCTTCAAGTCTTCCCTTAGGCCTCATTTTTTTTTTTTTTTTTTTGGGGACGGAGTCTGGCTATGTTGCCCAGGCTGGAGTGCAGTGGCTATTCACAGGCGCGATCCCACTACTGATCAGCACGGGAGTTTTGACCTACTCCGTTTCTGACCTTGGCCGGTTCACCCCTCCTTAGGCAACCTGGTGGTCCCCCGCTCCCGGGAGGTCACCATATTGATGCCGAACTTAGTGCGGACACCCGATCGGCATAGCGCACTACAACCCAGAATTCCTGGGCTCAAGCAATCCTCCCACCTCAGCCTCCCGAGGAGCTGGGACTACAGGCAGGCGCCACCGCGCTTGGCAGGCCTCATTTTCTTAATAATGGCTACCCTGACCTCCCTATTTAGGACTGCAACCTGCCCTCACCCTTGTACCCCTGATGCCCTTATCATACTTGATTTCTTTCCCCCATAGCACTTATAACTTCCCCCCAACTTTTTTTTTGAGATGAAGTTTTGTTTTTGTTGCCCAGGCTGGAGTGCAACGGCGTGATCTCGGCCCACTGCAACCTTCCCCTCCCACGTTCAAGATTCTCCTGCCTCAGCCTCCCGAGTAGCTGGGATTACAGCCGCGTGCCACCATGCCTTGGTAATTTTTTGTATTTTTAGTAGAAACGGGATTTTACCATGTTAGCCAGGCTGGGTCTCAAACTCCTGACCTCGTGATCCACCTGTCTCGGCCTCCCAAAGTGCTGAGATTACAGGCGTGAGCCACTGCACCCAGCCAACTTTCACTCTTCTTTCTTTTTTCTTTCTTTCTTTCCCTCCCTCCTTCCTTCCCTCTCCTTCCTTTCTTCCTTCCCTCCCTTCCCTTCCCTTCCCTTTCCTTCCTTCCTTCCTTCTTTTTTTTTGGAGGCAGGGTCTTGTTCTGTCACCTAGGCCAGAGCACAGTGGCTTGATCACAGCTCACTGCAGAATTGACCTACTGGGCTTAAGTGATCCTGCCCCCTCAGCCTCCTAAGTAGCTGGGACTATAGGTATGCACCACCACACCCAACTAATTTTTGTATTTTTTGTAGCGACAGGTTTTGTCATGTTGCCCAGGCTGGTTTCAAACTCCTGGGCTCAAGCGATCTGCCAATCTTGGCCTCCCAAAGTGCTGGGATTATAGGCATGAGCCACCGCACCCAGCCCACTGTCTAACAGAAAAATTTGCTTATTTTTAATAATTTATTGTGCTTACTATTTATTGTCACACCCAGCTAGACTGTCAGCTCCCCCAAGGGTAGGGATTTTTGTCTGTTTTTTTCACTGATCTACTCTCAGGTCCCAAAATCTTGTCTACTAGATGCCTAACAAATTTTTGTTGAATGAATGGCTGAGTCAAACATGGAGAAGTCTCAAAAGAGACAAAAAGATGAAGAAGCGCCTTGAGAAACACTGAAGAGGCCCTGTGAGGCTGCAGGGGGTTGGGAGCATTTACCGATGGTGGCAATGATGCTGGTACTTCGTGTGGCCATGGGCTCGGAGTCAATGTCCAGCAGGCAGAGGTGTTCCAGGAAGGTGTCTGCCATAGCAGCTGGCAGCTGCTGCTGCTGGAAGAAGGCAGTGCCCAGCTCCTGGGTCAGTTGAGCCACACTGGCCCGCCGCAGATACCCTGCTGGTCCTGTGGTAGAAGAGAGCTCAGGGGCTGCATGGCACCTGCCTTTCCTCCTCATGCCTTCATCTCAGCATACCCTCTATTCCTTCCCTTCTTCTTTTTTTTTTTTTTTTGAGACTGAGTCTTGCTCTGTTGCCCAGGCTGTAGTGCAATGATGTGATCTTGGCTCACTGCAACCTCTGCCTCCAGAGTTCAAATGATTCTCCTGCCTCGGCTTCCTGAGTAGCTGGGATTATAGGTATGTATAATTTTTGTATTTTTAATAGAGATGGGGTGTCACCACGTTGGGCAGTCTGGTCTCAAACTCCTGACCTTATGATCCGCCTGCCTTGGCCTCCCAAAGTGCTGGGATTACAGTCATGAGCCACCTCGCCCGGCCTTGTTCCCTTCTTATGAGCTGGACATCATCATATATTATCTTATTATGTCACAAGGATCCTATAAAGCAGGTACTGTTAAATGTTCTATAATTATCCCAATTTCACAGATAAAGAAACAGAGGTTGAGAAAGAGGAAATCAATTGTCCAAGATCATCCAGCTTCTAAGCATGGATCACATAGGATTCAAATCTAAGTCTGACTAACTCTAGCTCAAGTTCTTGACCACTCAGTTATACGGACCCTGCACAACCCAGAACCCTCTGGCCTGCAGCTACTGATGTCCCTCAACCCCAGCACTCCTTGATGTCTAGTCCCCAGCAGCCTCTCCTTATGCAGGACCAGAATCACCCAGTTCCTGCTCCGAAGGTCTCTGTTTTCTCCCTTCCAACCCCTGGCTACTGGCTGGCTTCCCCACCCCACCCTCTGAGTCTCCCCAGGCCCCTCAAAATTGCTACAGAACCAGAGGTCCCTGTAGCTTGACCCAGCGCAGTTCAGAGGAGCCCCCCCATTCCAGCCGCACCTTCCATGCCACTGCACAGCTCTCTGGGGCTTCCTCTCTGTGGGTCTGCTCCACACTGTTGGGTTGTCAGAGGCATGAGGCCCAGCTGGGCTGGGGATCAGTTCTGCAGACTGGTTAAAGTGTCACCAGTGACTCCCCTTCCACTGGAAGCCCTGTATGCCAGGGGCCAGAGTCCAGGAACCACGGGAGTGCCCCGTGGTTTACATGCTGTGGCCCTGGCCTGCCTATATGGCGTGAAAAAGAGCCAGGCCAGGGTCCATAATTTAACACGGGGAGGCTCCGATGACTGTATGTTTCTCTCCAAATCCACCTAGCCAGTGGCAGATAGGGATCATTTATACCCTCCACCCTGACTCCTACTTTCCACCCTCATTTTTTTCCTATGTTCAATGGCTTCTGCTTTCCCTTCTTACCTCCTGGAGCCCCAATCAGAATGGACTTTGCTAAGTCTCTTTGGGACTTAGAGACCCATGACCAAAGCTGCAGGGATGATATGTTCTCCTGGATCGACATGCTTTCAGTGGGGGCCTGGGCTGCGGGACCATGGAATGAGAGAGAGAGAGGATGACAAAACTGCTGGTCTTATCTAAGGGAGCCAGAGAAGAGAAAGGGGCACACCCAGTAGGCCACCCTGTCCCAGAGTCCCTCCCCCACAACTTCCTGCTCTCTGCCCTCATCTTCTGTCATTTCCTCTCATCCATTTTTCCTGATAAATTTTCGCCAAGCACGGTGGCTCACGCCTGTAATCCCAACACTTTGGGAGGCTGAGGCGGGTGGATCACAAGGTCAGGAGTTCGAGACCAGCCTGGCCAATATGGTGAAACCCCATCTCTACTAAAAATACAAAAGTTAGCCAGGCGTAGTGGCAGGTGCCTGTAGTCCCAGCTGCTTGGGAGGCTGAGGCAGTAGAATTGCTTCAACCTGGGAGACAGAGGTTGCAGTGAGCTGAGATCACACCATTGCACACTCCAGTCTGGGCAACAGAGTGAGATTCCGTCTCAAAAAAATATTTTTCAATCAATTTATACTATCTGGTCATCCATCTGAATAGATTTTTTTTTTGGCCAGACATGTGGTCCCATTTTTTTGTACTTTACTGAAGTTAGTGAATCTAGGAAGCAGGGGCTTTCAGAGTTGGGGCTGCAGCCTGAAGAAAGGCAAAAGCAAGCACTGTGGGAGTATGGTGGGTGTAGGGTCACCCAGTTTTGCCCACTTTTTTCTCTGTCTCAGCCAAGAAATGCAGAGTACCTTGACCACTCTGTGACCTGCCCAGCTGCATGTTTCCACCTACAGATTTGAACCCAAGATGGTTTATTGAACATTCCCAGGCACTGATAAACTTGATTAGGTTGTTGCTGGAAACACTGCAAGATTGACTATTTTGCTAAACTTACAGAATCCTACCTCCAGAGAAATTTCTTTTTCTTTTTTTTTGGGGGTGGGAGACAGATCTCGCTCTGTCACCAGGCTGGAGTGCAGTGGTGCAATCTCGGCTCACTGCAACCTCTGCCTCCCGGGTCCAAGCGATTCTCCTGCCTCAGCCTCCCGAGTGGCTGGAACTATAGGCACGCACCACCATGCCCTGCTAATTTTTGTATTTTTAGTAAAGACAGAGTTTCACCATGTTGGCCAGGCTGGTCTCCAACTCCTGGCCTCAAGTGATCTGCTAGCCTCGGCCTTTGAAAGTGCTGGGATTACAGGTGTGAGCCACACGCCCAGCCTTTCTTTCTTTTTTTTTTCTTTCTTGAAACAGGGTCTCACTCTGTCACCCATACTAGAGTCCACGTGACTCATCGTAACCTTGACATCCTGGGCTCAAATGATCCTCCCACCTCAGCCTCCCAGGTAGCCAGTACTACAGGTGTCCACCAGCCTGCCTGGCTACTTTTTAAATTTTTATGTATTCATTTATTTATTTAATTTTATTTTTTTGAGACGGAATCTCGGTCTGTCGCCCAGGCTGGGGTGCAGTAGCTCAATCTCAGCTCACTGCAACCTCTGCCTCCCAGGTTCAAGCAATTCTCATGTCTCAGCCTCCTGAGTAGCTGGGATTACAGGCGTGTTCCACCACGTCAGCTAATTTCTGTATTTTTAGTATGCTTTGGACTGATTGCCCTGGCATGGGGTGCTTCATTCACTGGAATCCCAACCAGCCCCATTATGGGATGGTTTGGGGCACCCTTTGTTAGAGCTGTCCTGATGGTGACACTAGCTGTGCGTTCAGCTGATACTAACCGGTGGGATTCTCTGGAAGGGCTTTGATAGCAGCAGCATCATCATCATAGCATTCATTAGTTACCATTTGCCCATTCCCCACTGTCCAGTCTTTATTGAGCACCTACTCTGTATCAGGCCCTAAGGACACAGTGGTGAGCAAAACAGACAGGGCCTTTGCCCCTCTGTGGGATTTACCGTATAGTGAGGAGACAGACTATGAACAAGTACCAGAGAAATAAATATGTAACTACAAACCTTGTAAGTGCTACTAAGTAATCAGTCAGGGTGCTGGAACACAGGAGCCAGTAGGAGAAGAGAGAGGATGTATTTTATTTTATTTATTTATTTTTTTGGAGACAGAGTTTTACTCTTGTCACCCAGGCTGGAGTGCAATGGTGCGATCTTGGCTCACTGCAACCTCCACCTCCTGTGTTCAAGTGATTCTCATGCCTCAGCCTCTTGAGTAGCTGGGATTACAGGCGCGTGCCACCATGCCTGACTAATTTTTTGCATTTTTAGTAGAGATGGGGTTTCGCCATATTGGCCAGGCTTGGTGTGGAACTCCTGGGCTCAAGTGATCTGCCCACCTCTGCCTCCCAAAGTGCTGGGATTACAGGCTTGAGCCACTGTGCTGGGCTATGGTCTGGCAATATTGAACTGAGTCCAGAATCAGTTGGGGAGACAGGAATCTCAGAGATCCCAGTCCCAAGGAATTAGCAGGTGGTTGGGGACAGTTCCCCAAAGCAGCCCTTGTCCTGTCCAGCTAAGGGACAGATGCATTGACCTGAAATCAGGCCAGAGTTTCCTCAGCAATCTGGCTGACCCTGGGTTCACAAGTGACCACGTGAAGGATGGTCTGCACTTTGTCACAGGATCACCGCTGAGCAGGAGGCCTGTGGGTGAGAAAACGGAGAAGCCGAGCATCCAAACAGAACGCTCAGCTTTGTCAGCTGAAAGCCCTCCCTCCCGCCACGACACAAGCACATACGCTCCAACAGCTGCACTACACACACACAGACACAAACGCAGGTGGTCCTTCATTCCACAGGCATGGACTGAACCCCCATATGGGCTCTGCTGCGCTCCGTGCCAGAGTGGAGGAGGTGAGGCCACTGGGCCCAGGTCTTTGCACAGTGTGGGGGATGGAGACAGGAGCGCCGCCAGTCAAATTTAATAAAGCATGTCGGGGGAGATGACAGGACTGTGCTCGGGGCACAGAGGGACACCAGGAGAGACAGAGTCTTGTGAGTAGGGGCAGAAGGAGGTCAGGGCAGCTTCACAGAGGAGATGCCCCGTGCTCAGACACATGCACGCACATACACAAGCCTCAGACACATGCACGCACATACACAAAGCTCCCCCCCATTCCACACACAAACACAAATACGCACTCCACTCTAACACTCACACGATGTCCACACTCACACACGCCGACTCACACAGAGACACCTGAGCCTCACACATGCTCCCGCACAGACACGCACTCGTGTTCACACACAAGCACACACTCACGCACACAGAGCCGCACACCCAGTTCAGGCTCTGTCTCCCGCCTAACGCCATTGTGCTCTGCGAACCGCTGCGTCTCACCGGGGGACGGGCCACGGCCTGCCTGCGAGGGGCGCCCGAGAGCCCCCGGGCGGGGAAAGGCGGGGCGGTAGGCTCCTCCCGTCCGCCCCCCACGGTGACGTCCAACCCTCTGTCTGGTGTGGAGAGGTCTCAGCGTCAGCTTCGTCACCGGCAAACCGAGATGATAAACCTCCTGCGGGCGCGATGCGACGGTGTCCTTGGAAGCGCTGTGAGTCCTGCACCAGCAGAGAGCACGGAATTATTGCTGTTCTGCACATGGTGACTCCTCTCCAGTCCCAGGAATCAGAATATTGGGGGTGGGGCCCTGCAGCCATGAAACCTTAAGGCTGTGTTTATGTTAACTTGAATAAATATTTGCACAATACGGTATACAAAATTCAAAGGCACCGCCGGCCGCGGTGGCTCACGCCTGTAATCCCAACACTTTGGGTGGCCGAGGCGGGCGGATCATGAGGTCAGCAGTTTGAGACCAGCCTGGCCAATATGGTGAAACCCCGTCTCTACTATATTTATTTACAAAAATTAGCTGGGCGTGGTGGCGTGCGCCTGTAATCCCAGCTACTCGGGAGGCTGAGGCAGAAGAATCATTTGAACTGGGGAGGCGGAGGTTGCAGTGAGCAGAGATGGCAACACTGCACTCCAGCCTGGGCGACAGAGCCAGACTCCGTCTCAAAAAAAAAAAAAAAAAAAGGCACAGAGTATAGGTGAAGAGCTGGTTTCTGAACTCCATGACCCCGCTGCTCAGCTCCTCCTAGCACGTAACATTTATGAAATGTCTATGTATTGTACCAAAATATAAACAATATATAATCTCACCCCTTTTTATGCAAGTGATAGCAATGGTACCATACATACCACTCTGTACTGTTTCTCTTCCCCCACTTAGTAATAGATATTGGACTCCTTGCATATTGAGGCCATAAAGGGGAGGCCTCAATTTTGCTCACAATTTTATTTATTTATTTATACTATTATTATATTTTTGAGACAGAGTCTCACTCTGTCACCAAGGCTGGAGTGCAGTGGTGCCATCTCAGCTCACTGCAGCCTCCATCTCCACTCACTGCAGCCTCCATCTCCTGGGTTCAAGAAATTCTCCTGCCTCAGCCTCCTGAGTAGCTGGGATTACAGGCATGCGCCACCACACCTGGCTAATATTTGTATTTTTAGTAGAGACGGGGTTTTGCCATGTTGGCCAGGCTGGTCTCGAACCCCTAACCTCAAGCGGTCCACCCACCTCGGCCTCCCAAAGTGCTGGGATTACGGGTGTGAGCCACCTTGTCCAGCCCTGCTCACAATATATAATGGACTCCCTGAAATCTATTTGTTGTTCCCTTCCTCTACTTACAGAGAGTATCCTCCCACAGATGGCCGTACTCCTTGCTCATTGCTTCCTTCTGATCTCTTTCAGATATCACCTTGCCAGTGAGGTCTCTTCTCACTCTAGTTAATACTTAGTCTTCCCTTTGCTTTGCCCTCCATCCATGCTCTGCTTTGATAGATTTTACACTCATTAAATGTGTTCTCACCCCCAAGCTAGAGTGTCAGTTCTGTGAGGGCTGAGATTTTTGTCTTTGTTCTCTGCTATATTCCTAGAGCCTAGTAGGTGTTCAATAAATAGTTTTTGTTTTATACACACTCACACACACACACACACATATTTTTTTTAGATGGAGTCTCCTCTGTCGCCAAGCTGAAGTCCAATGCCATGATCTCAGTTCACTGCAACCTCTGCCTCCCAGGTTCAAGCGATTCTCCTGCCTCAGCCTCCTGAGTAGCTGGGGTTACAGGCATCTGCCACCACGCCCAACTATTTTTTGTATTTTTAGTAGAGTCAGAGTTTCACCATGTTGGCCAGACTGGTCTTGAACTCCTGACTTCAGATGATCCGCCTGCCTCGGCCTGCCAAAGTGCTGGGATTACAGGCGTGAGCCACCGCACCCGGCCTAATTTTTTGTTATTATTGTTTTTTTTTTTTGAGACAGGGTCTCACTCCTGTTGCCCAGGCTGGAGTACAGTAGTATGATCACAGCTCACTGCAGCCTTGCTCTCCTGAGCTTAAGTGGTCCTCCCACCTCAGCCTACCAGATAGCTGGGATTACAGGCATGCGCCACCACACCTGGCTAATTTTTTGTATTTTTAGTACAGACAGGGTTTTGTTAGGTTCCTCAGGCTGGTCCTGAACTGGGTTCAAGTAATCCTTCTGCCTCAGCCTCTCAAAGGGCTGGGATTACAGGTGTGAGGCACCATGCCCAGCCAAATACATAATTTTTGAAGGATGAATGAATGATAATGGGGCCCAGCCCTTGGCTTGAATCAAAAATATCCAACTCCAGCTTCTCTCCTGGGCTATAGACCCTCGTATTCAATTACCTACCTCTCACCACAACCATGTGACTGAGGGCACTCTCCACTGTTCAGCCCTCCTCCTCGTGCCACCCTCTGTTACAGCTAAGTCAACTTCGTTTCACTTCCTTGCGCCCACCCCATCCTGCTCTATCTCCTTGACTCTCTGCACCTTAAAGAAAGTGAGAGCACAGTGGCTCACACCTATAATCCCAGGGACTCCAGTGGCTGAGGCAAGAGGATCACTTGAGGCCAGGAGTTCCAGACCAACCTGGGCCATGTAGCAAGACTCCATCTCTAAAAAGACTTTTTTTTTTTGAGACAGAGTTTTTTTGAGACTCAAAAAAAAAAGGCTGGGCGCAGTGGCTCACGCCTGTAATCCCAGCACTTTGGGAGGCCGAGGTGGGCGGATCACCTGAGGTCAGGAGTTTGAGACCAGCCTGGCCAATATGGAGAAATTCTATCTGTACTAAAAAAAAAAAAATACAAAATTAGCCAGGCGTGGTGGCAGATGCCTGTAATCCCGGCTATCTTGGGAGTCTGAGACAGGAGAATCACTTGAACCCAGGAGGTGGAGGTTGCGCCATTGTACTCCAGCCTGGGCAACAAGAGTGAAACTCTGTCACAAAAAAAGAAAAACAAAAAAAACCCGTGCCCGGTCAAAGATTTTTTTGAAAATTAGCTAGTTGTGGGCCAGGCACTATGGCTCACGCCTATAATACTAGCACTTTGGGAGGCTGAGGCGAATGGATCATGAGGTCAGGAGATCGAGATCATCCTGGCCAACATGGTAAAACCCCGTCTCTACTAAAAATACAAAAAATTAGCTGGGCGTGGTGCTGTGCCTGGAGTCCCACTCAGGAAGCTGAGGTAGGGGAATCACTTGAGCCCAGGAGGTGGAGGTTGCAGTGAGCCGAGATTGCGCTGCTGCACTCCAGCCTGGGTGGCAAAGCGAGACTGTGTCTCAATAAATGAATAAATAAATAAATAATAAATAAAACTGCCTTGGTTCAGAGAGATGCTTTCAAAAGAAAAAGAATAAAAAAAAAAAAAAGAAGAAGAAAAAAAGAGAAAAGAAAAAAAAAAGAAAAAAAAATAAATAAAACTGCCATGGAGACTGTTTTACCCGAAATTTTGGATCACAGCCTTCATCCATGGGACAAAGTAAAACCGTCAAGCTTGTATTGCTATCTCATAGCTAAGGTTTCAAGCTATTGAATCTTCATTAATGTGTGTGTATACACGTCTAGATGTGTTTATTTGTATGTACACTTATTGTTATATATTGTGTCTACCAAATTGACTTATAAATAACAGAGCACTAATAAATTAAGTAAATAAGCAGTTTTCAAGTTCACATGACACCACACCCAGCTAATTTTTGTATTTTTAGTATAGACATGGTTGCACTATGTTGGCCAGGCTGGTGTCGAACTTCTGAACTTATGATCTGCCTGACTCATCCTTCCAAAGTGCTGGGATTACAGGCATGAGCCACCATGCCTGGCCTTAACACATTTTAAAAGATCTATGGCAGGCATGTGGCTCACGCCTGTAATGCCGGCACTTTGGGAGGTTGAGGTGGGCAGATCACGAAGTCAGGAGTTCAAGAACACCCTGGCCAACACAGTGAAACACTGTCTCTATTAAAAATACAAAAATTAGCCAGGCATGGTGGCACGCTACCTGTAGTCCCATCTACTCAGGAGGCTGAGGCAGGAGAATCACTTGAACCCAGGAGGTGGAGGTTCTGGTGAGCTGAGAATGCACCATTGCATTCCAACCTGGGCAACAGAGTGAGAATCCGTCTCAAAAATAAAAAATAAAAAAGAATTGCACAAAATGCCCAAGCAAAGCAAAAAAGGAATGAAAGGATTTATTGAAAATGAAAGTATACTCCACAGTGTATACTCAGCAGGCCTGAGCATAAAAGGGCCCAAAATCCCCGTTACAGAATTTTGGGAGTTTAAATACCTCTGCCTAGTGTACACCCTATGTAAATGAAGAGGATGAAGTGAAGTTACAAAGTCATTTACTTGACCCACGCCCTATGGAGAGTATATTTCCGGTCATAGCTGAAGTGTGAATTGGCCTTATGTTCCCTGCCTCCAGACCCTATTTTCCTGCCTCATCTCCCCCACTGAGAGATGTGATCCCTATTTATGGAAGGCAGAGGGACCAATGGTCTTTCTTCTGTAACTGCTTCATGCTTGCTTAGAGGGTAGTCCCTACCTATTGGGATCACTGAACTCTCACCCTGCTCTGTCTAGTGGAGGCAGGGTAGCTCCTTGATGGCCAGGGTTGGTGTCTTCACCAGGAACTGGCTGGAGGCTTTGTTGCATGATCATCTGAAGCTTGAGAATAAATTAATTTGGTTAAAAGATGTAATGGGAACTTCAGGGGGTGGATACCTATGCTGTCAAGAATGTTTTTTATACAGATTTGCAGGAGAAAAATGAAACCTGCAACAGGCATGAGCCACCACACCCCGGCTAATTTTTGTATTTTTAGTAGAGACGGGGTTTTGCCACGTTGGCCAGGCTGGTCTCGAATTCCTGACCTCAGGTGATCCGCCCGCCTCGGCTTCCCAAAGTGTTGGGATTACAGGCGTGAGCCACCGCGAACGGCCAAGGCTCATCTTTAAGCCCTTAAAGCACTTTAAACACATTACCTCGTGGTATTATCACCCTCATTCAACAGATGAAGAAAGCTAGTTTCAAGGAAGTTAACTGAGGATCAGAGATGTTAAATGATTTGCCTGAAGTTAGAGAACTAATAAGTGACAAAGGTAGTCCTGCTGCGTTTTACTAATAGGCCATTCAGCTGCCCAGGAAGATGTCGAAAATTGTAGTA
The DNA here is from genome assembly GCA_036589455.1 of Ateles fusciceps. NCBI lineage: Eukaryota > Metazoa > Chordata > Mammalia > Primates > Atelidae > Ateles > Ateles fusciceps. The sequence goes on from JAZHEH010002047.1 coordinate 4,662,417, forward strand.
AAGGAGACAGCCAGAGCCAGAACTGGGGCGTTCCCCGCCTGGCTCGCTTCCAGCCGTGATGCCTCCAGCCGCGCCCTCTAGGCTTCAGCCCTTCCATTGGTCGTCCGTCACAGTGCGCCATGCTCACACGAGGGCCAGGAGCCAATCAGGGCGACTCGTCTCCGCCCAGCCAGGCCACGCCAGGAACGCGTTGTCCGTCCCTCCCGCGGCAGGCTGGGAGTTGTAGTCTAATTATGCATTTCTGCCAATAGTGTGGGGATAGCGAGAACTACTCGACCCATAGAGCCGAGCGCGGAGTGGATTCTGCTTTTAGGAGTACCCGCCAACTAGCGGGACCGAGCAGGAACCCGCATCCAGGAACAGGTGAGAGAGGTCGTGTGCTGGGCCTTGGAGGAAGGGAGCCGAGACCGTGCTTTGCTTCTGTAAAGATACTGTGAGGCACGGGAAGCTCAGCCTGTTGTGTCAGAGTTTCTCCGTTTTGAGGGTCGGTGGGCTAGACTGGCTGGCCTTCTGGGCGTGCAGAGACTTCCAAACTCTGCCGTTGTGCTTTCCTAAACCCCCAATATGCCCAGACCCCGGTATGCTCCTTTGCTGCGAGCCCTTCTCTCCCGTCCAGAGTTGCTCCCAGCCTATCTGCGCAGTCCTAGCGCTTCCTGTGAGGCTCGGGACGCGCGGTTCCAGCACCCCAGACCATATGGACGCAGCACCCATGGGTTCCGGCCCCAATCCTTCTCCCCTCTTTGGGATGTAGCGCAGACCGTGGGCACCCTTCTCCATCTCCCAGGGGAGACCTGGGTTCTAGATTTGGCTCTGCCTCTACTCTTTTTACCTCCTAGAGCCTCAGTTTGACTTGTGTAAAATAGGATGACTTAAGGGTCCTTTCAGCCCCTACTGCTGGGGTACTTCACTGTGTACCACGTCCTTACCCAGCCTTGTGGACGCCGTCTTGAAGGCATAGAGTTCTAGCCTGTTTATAAGTGGCAATTAGTTGGGTCTCAGTCACCCAGCCCTACTTTTTGTTTCCTGCATATCCTTCCTCTAATTGTCCCTAAGCACATTCCACAAGAGGGAGGGGCACTCTGAAGTAAGGCTGGGGTGGGAGTGATCTGGGGAGCTGCCACCATGCCTCTGCCTTTGGTGCTTGCCCCTGCAGGGAGTGCTTGGCGCCCCCTCCCTATGCCACTCCCACGATGCCCTTGTCCCGCTGGTTGAGATCTGTGGGGGTCTTCCTGCTGCCAGCCCCCTACTGGGCACCCCGGGAGAGGTGGCTGGGTTCCCTACGGCGGCCCTCCCTGGTGCTCGGGTACCCAGTCCTGGCCTGGCACAGTCCCCGCTGCTGGTGCCAAGCGTGGACAGAGGAGCCTCGGTGAGTGTGGTTGGGGTGAGGGACCTTGGGGGAGGGGAGCAGCTGGTCAGGCTTCTGACTTGTTTTTCTTCTCCTCAGAGCCCTTTGCTCCTCCCTCAGAATGAATGGAGACCAGAAATCAGATATTTATGCCCAAGAAAAGCAGGATTTCGTTCAGCACTTCTCCCCAGATCGTTAGGGTGCTGACTGAGGATGAGATGGGGCACCCAGAGACAGGAGATGCTATTGCCCGGCTCAAGGAGGTGAGGGATTCATGACTTGGGGGAATGAGCCTTTGGTTTGGTTGCTCTGTATACACGTGGGATTCACCTGTGGCTTGTGGGGGACTTTTGACAGATGTGAGAGAAAGCTTTTACCTGAGGGACTCGAGCCCACTTTTGAGGGGTTGGGGTCTGGGCAAGTATACTTATTCAGTCCGTCATCCTGACTTTTGCCTGTGATGGAAGGTGGGTCATCCAGACTGCTTTGCTTGAGGGTGGAGGCTTTGAGCCTGGCAAGTCTTTGATTTTGTGTCCTGAAATCAGAAGCTGCTACCTTGGCAGAGATCTGGGAGGAAGGCAGTCAGATGTTGTTCTGTCTCCCTGGGGCCTGAGTGAAATTATTGTATCATTAGAAACTCCTATTCTAGGGATGGACATGGTGGCTCACGCCTGTAACCCCAGCATTTTGGGAGGCTGAGGTGGGTGGATCACCTGAGGTCGGGAGTTCGAGACCAGCCTGGTGAAACCCTGTCTCAAAAAAAAAAAAAAAAAAAAGATCTGAATCTAAAGAGCTTTAAAGATTAAAAAAAAAAAAAGAAAGAAAAGAAACTCATTCTAGGACATGAACTATTCCTGTGATATTTGCCGTTTTTTCCCATTGATTCTGGAGTATCTATTAAAATTCTTTTTATAAATGCTGTCTATCTTATATACCTGAGGGGAACCAAGGGAAAGGGGGGGGTTTGCCTATCTATGCTGGAATAGGGATTAAAGAGAAGTCTTGGCCCGGTGAGGTAGCTCATGCCTATAATCCCAGCATTTTGGGAGGCCGAGGTGGGCCGATCACTTGAGGTCAGGAGTTCAAGACCAGCCTAGTCAACATGGTGAAACCCTGTCTCTACAAAAATACAAAGATTAGCCGGGCATGATGGTGTGTGCTTGTAATCCCAGCTACTCAGGAGGCTGAGCCGGGAGAATCGCTTGAACCCGGAAGGCCGAGGTTGGAGTGAGCCGAGATTGCGCACTGCACTCTAGCAAGACTCAGTCTCAAAAAAAAGAAGTCTTGGCTGGGCACGGTTGCTCACGCCTGTAATCCCAGCACTTTGGGAGACCGAGACAGGTGGATCATGAGGTCAGGAGTTTGAGACCAGCCTGGCCAATATGGTGAAACCCCTTCTCTACTAAAAATACAAAAATTAGCTAGGTGTGGTGCCGTGCACCTGTAGTCCCAGCTGCTCTGGAGGTTGAGGAAGGAGAATTGCATGAACCTGGGAGGCGGAGGTTGCAGTGAGCAGAGATCATGCCACTGCACTCCAGCTGGGCAACAGAGCGAGACTCTGTCTCATAAATAAATAAATAAATAAATTGACTAGAGTAGACCATGCAGAAAGAATGTGCCTGGGCACTGGGATATCTTCTAGCTTTGCCCCAGGACTTTGGGGAAGGAGTAAAGACAGTAGCAATTCCAGAGGCTCCTTGAAGAGGAGTTGGGGTTGGGGGAGGATAAAATCAGGTGGTGGTTGGAAATGGGAGAGCGCGAGGAGAAAACTCACAGTAGCTGCTGTGTGGACCCTGATACCCTGTCCCTCTCCCCTTGCCCTCCAGGTCCTGGAGTACAACGCCATTGGAGGCAAGTATCACCGAGGTTTGACGGTGCTAATAGCGTTCCGGGAGCTGGTGGAGCCAAGGAAACAGGATGCTGATAGTCTCCAGCGGGCCCTGACTGTGGGCTGGTGTGTGGAACTGGTGAGAGGCCTCGGGGGAAGGGAGACATTTCCTGCGACTTGGGTGGGAATGGGCGGGAGGGACCTGAAACTTGTCTCTGGTTTGTGTTTGCCTCTAGTGTGCTACGGCCAAATTTAGAGTGAATCACTGCACGGGTTAACCAATGTGGGGAGACTCTTGCCATTAGGTACAATGGTGGCTGTAGATAGGGTGGACTGGGGCCTTGGAACTGGGCAGAGTGGTGTCAGCTCTTTCCTCTGAGCAGAGGACAGCCATAAAAGTGACAGGTCTTCCAAAGGCTGTTCTGAAGCAGAGATTGAAAACTGGCAGCTCACTGATAGTTTTTGAAAATGTTTTAAAATTAAGTCTCCTAAATTTAACAAAGAGATTTTACACTGAAACCTAGATTTCTAGCATGGCTTGGAAAATTGTAAGACCTGGGTCCATGTTCCTGCATAGCAACAGTTGGCTGAAGCTGAGTGGATGCAACTTCTCCATGACCCAGGGCATGTGCTCTCCTGTGTGCTTTCTCTGATTTGCTCCCACCCCCCACATCCGATTGTCTTCTATCCCAGCTCATCTTGCTCTTGAAGGTGTATAATTTGCTGGCATGGCCTAAAGCTTTCATTAGTGACAGGGGGGCTGGGTTCTGGGAGGGGTGCCGTACCCGAGGAGGGTGGCAGTGAGCACAAAAGGGAAGAGCATTCAGAACTTGGTGAGTGACAGTGATGCTGAGTTCCTGGCCTGAGAGGAGCAGCTGGCTCAAGGGAAGACGTGCTGAGCGCAGTCAGCCGGGGCACGTTCTTGGTATGGGGGGAGTGGGTGGATCTCCCTGTCCTATGGGCAGTGGAAATTCCAGTCTGGAACTTGTCAGGGAGATGGTTGTGAAGAATAGGGATTTGCTTCCAAGGAGATAATAGGACCATGGCATCCAGGGAGAGGGCAGCATTTGGGAGGCTGAGGTGGGTGGATCACCTGAGGTGAAGAGTTTGAGACCAGTCTGACCAACATGGAGAAACCTCATCTCTACTAAAAATACAAAATTAGCTGGGCGTGGTGGCCCATGCCTATAATCCCAGGTACTCAGGAGGCTGAGACAGGAGAATCGCTTGAACCCTGGAGGCGGAAGTTGTGGTGACCCGAGATCACGCCATTGTACTCCACCTGGGCAACAAGAGCGAAACAACTCCATCTCAAAAAAAAAAAATTCTTTTTTTTTTGATATGGGGTCTGACTCTGTCACCCAGCCTGGAATGCAGTGGCATGATCATGGCTCACTGCAATCTCTGCCTCTGGAGCTGAAGCAATCCTCCCACTTCAGCCTCCCAAGTAGCTGAGACTATAAGCATATGCCTCTACCCAGCTAATTTTTTTTTTTTTGTGGAGACTGGTTTCGCCATGTTGCCGAGGCTAATCTTGAACTTGTAGCGTCAAGTAATCCGCTCATCTTGGCATCCCAAAATGCTGGGATTATAGGTGTGAGCCACCGTGCCTGGTCTAAATTTTTTTTTAGAGACAGAGCCTCACTCTGTTGCCCAGGCTGGAGTGTAGTGGTACAGTCATGGCATACTGTAGCCTCAACCTCCTCGGCTCAAGCCAGCCTTCCACCTCAGCCTCCCAAGTAGCTGGGACTACAGGTGCCTGCCACCACACCTGGCTTTTTTAAAAGTTTTTTTTTTGTAGAGATGGAGTGTCACTATGTTGTTCAGGCTGGTCTTGAACTCCTGGGCTTAAGTGATCTGCCTGCCTCAGCCGTCCAAAGTACTGGGGTGAGCCACCGTGCCTGGCTTGGGTTGTTTTTTTTATTTTAATTTCCCTAATAAATAGACAGTGCTGGTGGGGTTAAGAATCAGGGCTAGGAAGCAGAGGAAATTCAGGGAGGCCATGGAATTAATTCTCTTGGAGACCATCATGGTTGAGTGGTGGTGGCTGAAACGAGATTGTCCTTACAGTCACCCTTGAGAGGCAGTGGATCAGTGGCGATGGGGAAACCATGATACTCCCAATAAACACAGAGTAAATTAAACATGTGCCTTCAATGTGGAAAGCCTGGGACCTCCATACTACCCTTCTGGGATTAGGTCAGAGGTGAAGGTGCAGATGGATGCCTCCTTCCCTGAGGACTCTGCCTGGAACAGTGGTCCTTTCCCCCACGGCCCATGCTGGAGCTATGGCGGGAGGTGTTGCATGCTTCCTCTGCAATGTGGATCCACTACAGCACACAGAATTAGGATGGGATGAAGTTTTAGAGACCATGTCTTCTGGTCCAGCCTGAGTGACGGAGTGAGATCCTGTCTCAAAAGAAAATAACAATAAAAATAAAAACCTGGGTATAGGGTCAGGTGCATTGGCTCACGCCTGTAATCTCAGCATTTTGGGAGGCTAAGGCTGAGGTCAGGAGTTCGAGACCAGCCTGACCAACGTGGTGAAACCTCGTCTCTACTAAAAACACAAACATTGGCCGGGTGTGGTGGCGCATGCCTGTAATCCCAGCTATGTGGGAGGCTGAGGCAGGAGATTCGCTTGAATCTGGGAGGCAGAGGTTGCAGTTAGCGATCACGCTATTGCACTCCAGCCTGGGCAACGAGAGCAAAACCCTGTCTCAAAAACAAAAACCTGGGTATATATCTAGAAGTAGAAAAACAAAAAAGTCAGTAATAAAAATAAAAACCATGTCTTGAGCTGGGTGTGCTTGTGTGTGCCTATAATCCTAGCTTTTCGAGATTGAGGCAGGAGGATCACTTGAGCCCTGAGTTAAGTCCAACCTGGGCAATATAACACGACCTGTTCTCTTTAAAAAAAAAAACAACCCAAGACCAGGCGGGTAGATCACAAGTTCAGCCGTTTGAGACCAGCCTGACCAACATGGTAAAACCCCATCTCTACCCACGTGCCTGTAATCCCAGCTACTCGGGAGGCTGAGGCAGGATGATCGCTTGAACCCGGGAGGCAGAGGTTGCAGCGAGCCAATATCATCGCTCCACTGCACTCCAGCTGGGCGACAGAGTGAGACTGTCTCAAAAACAAACAAACAAACAATCCAAACCATGTTTTGAAAAGGTAGTTAATGGCCGGGCGCGGTGGCTCACGCCTGTAATCCCAGCACTTTGGGAGGTCAAAGCAGGCGGATTACTTCAAGTGAGGAGTTCAAGACCAGCCTGGCCACCATGGCAAAACCCCGTCTCTATTGAATGAAAATACAAAAGTTAGCTGGGCTAGCAGTTGGTGGTGGTGGATGCCTGTAGTCCCAGCTACTCGGGAGGCTGAGGCAGGAGAATCCCTTGAACCCGGCAGGCGGAGTTGCAGCAAGCCCCATGGTGCCACTGCACTCCAGCTTGGGTGACAGTGAGACTCCATCTCAAAAAAAAAAAAAGCTATTTAAGGAACCAAAACATATAGTCTGACTGACTGCAGGAAGTGTCATGGGGAATATTAGAATGTTTTATTTTTAATTTCTTCATCAGACAAGTGTTTAGGAAACTCTCACTCCAGGGCTGGTGCTGTGCTAGGCTCTGCAAATGCCAAGAGGGAAAACTTACTGTCCCTCCCTCCACGGAGTTCATGGTCTAATGGGAAACCCGACACGTTCAGGTACCTTCAAGTGGTCATTCAGAAGAGTAACCCTTTGCTAATGTTTAAAAATGTTTAAAGGTGTCTAAGACCCGTAGGTCAAAGTCAGATTTCAGTTCCAGCTGATTAGACCTGCACCACAAAGGAGCTCCTTTAGGTGAGGCTGTGTCCCTAGTCACAGAGGTGTTCAAGCACAGTACTGGGGGCAATGTGGGAATATCTTCTTTTGTTTAGGAAGTAATGTAAAGTCAATCGCATGAATAGATCCTTAAGCATTCATTGAGGTTTTTGGCAAGAATAGAGGATGGCCTATGAAGGTGTTTCCTCATCTCCCTGATACCAGGTATGATCTAGAGCTGATTAGAGATGCCAGCGATCTTAGTCTCTTACCTAAAACAAGAGTGTTGTAGTTTCATTTCATAGGCAAGGGGTCTGAGCCAAACAGGTTATGTCACTTTCCAAGTCCCCATAGCACAGAAGTCTTCTGCCTCCCCATCCTGACCTTCCCGGCTCATAGGGACTATCAAAGGCAGCAGCTCTGGCCTGGGCATGGTGGCTCACGCCTGTAATCCCAGTACTTTAGGAGGCTGAGGCAGGAGGATCAGTTGAACCCAGGAGTTCAAAACCAGCCTGAGGAACATAGTGGGACCCTGTCTCTACAAAAATTAAAAAAAAAAAAAAAAAAAAATGAGCCGGGCATGTGGTGTGTGTCTGTGGTCTCAGGTACTCAGGAAACTGAAGTGGGAGTTTCACTTGAGCCTGGGAGGTAGAGGCTACAGTGAGCCGTGATCACACCACTGCACTGGACAACAGGAGACTCTGTCCCCCGCCAAAAAACAAAGCAAAACTATATACAGATACAGATAGAAAGTAGCAGCTCCATTGCTGATAAAAGGAACAGTAATGAGGAGCCCTGCAGGTCTTACTCCACTCTCCCTAGCTGCAAGCTTTCTTCCTGGTGGCAGATGACATCATGGATTCATCCCTCACCCGCCGGGGGACAGATCTGCTGGTATCAGAAGGTAATGGGCGCAGTAAAGTAGCAGTGGGTATGGGGACAGGCCATAGGGAGGTGGTTACATATGGCCTGGTTGAGGTGTTGGGGTGATGGCTCTTAGTATGAACTGAGGCTAGAGATTGATGGCTTGTTTTTCTCTCTGCCGTCCCAGCCAGGTGTCGGTTTGGATGCCATCAATGATGCTTTCCTTCTGGAAGCATGTATCTACCGCCTGCTGAAGCTCTACTGCCGGGAGCAGCCCTATTACCTGAGCCTGATTGAGCTCTTCCTGCAGGTGTGCTGCAGACAGGACCCCATGCCCAGAGGCTGCCGCTGGTAGCCTTGGCCTCTATGGGACATGCTCATCTAGCTGGTTTCAAGGCACAGGATTGCAGGGGGCCTGGAAGGGAAAGAAAGTGAGGAAGGAAGTTGGGAAGTGGAGTGTTGGCAGTGGGCAGAAAGGGCTTCTCTGTCCCTGTGTGATTGGAAGGAAGGGTGATAAAGGACTGTGTGTATGAATATGGACCTTGAGTTTTGGGGCCTTCTCCCTTTCTGCTGCCTTTCTGATTCTGCCCAGTTGTCACCTGTCACGGGATGTTGTGCTCAGGATATCAGTTTCACGTATCTGGAGAAAGCCTGGCTCATGGGCCGTCTTCGTCTTCTTTAGAGTTCCTATCAGACTGAGATTGGGCAGACCCTGGACCTCATCACAGCCCCCCCAGGGCAATGTGGATCTCGGCAGATTCACTGAAAAGAGGGTGAGGGACAGGGCAAACCAGACACAGCAAGGGAGGGCTGCAGGATACGGACTGCCCTCCTGAGGAGTTTCTCTTCTCCCCCTACCCAGGTACAAATCTATTGTCAAGTACAAGACGGCTTTCTACTCCTTCTACCTTCCTGTAGCTGCAGCCATGTACATGGTGAGTGACCTCCTCACCCCTCTCTGCCCTGCTGATGGGGGCTTTTGGACAGGAAGGCATAGAGCAGACAACGTGAACACTCTGCTACCCCGGGTGAACGGCTGTGTGACCTTGAGCAAGTCGGTCTCGCTGAGTCTCCTCAACTGGGGATAAAATTCCTACTTCACAGGACTGTTCTTTAAGCAAGGTGGCTGGGCGTGGTGGCTCAGGCCTGTAATCCCAGCACTTTGGGAGGCTGAAGTGGGCGGATCGCCTAAGGTGAGGAGTTCCCGACCAGCCTAATCAACATGGAGAAACCCCATCTCTACTAAAAATACAAAATTAGCTAGGCGTGATGGTGCACACCTGTAATCCCAGCTACTTGGGAGGCTGAGGCAGGAGAATCACTTGAACCCGGGAGGCGGAGGTTGTGGTGAGCTGAGATCGAGATTGCGCCATTGCACACTCCAGCCTGCACAACAAGAGCGAAACTCCGTCTCAAAAAAAAAAAGAAAAGAAAAGAGGCCGGGCGCGGTGGCTCACGCCTGTAATCCTAGTACTTTGGGAGGCCGAGGTGGGTGGATTACCTGAGGTCAGGAGTTCAAGACCAGCCTGGCCATCATGGTGAACCCCCATCTTTAAAAAAAAGAAAGAAAGAAAAGAAAAGATTAAGCAAGGCAAGGGATATGAAAGTGCTTAGCGCATAATAGGGGAACAATAAATCCTGCATCTGAGTATGGATAGGAGTGCAGAGATCATCCTGGTTGAGGGAGAAGAGTGGATTAAAGGCAGTCAGTGGGATTAACTGCCTACCCTGACCTTGCTTCTCCACATTTCTTTTTCATCTTGAAAGAAGTTGGAGATGGCCAGGCGTGGTGGCTCATGCCTGTAATCCCAGCACTTTGGGAGGCTGAGGTGGGTGGATCACGAGGTCGGGAGTTTGAGACCAGCCTGGCGAGCATGGTGAAACCCCGTCTCTACTAAAAATACCAAAAAAAAATTAGCCGGGCATGGTGGTATATGCCTGTAGTCCCAGATAATTCAGGAGGCTGAGGCAGGAGAATTGCTTGAGCCCAGCAGGCAGAGGTTACAGTGAGCCAAGATCGTTTCATTGTACTCCAGCCTGGGTGACAGAGTGAGACTCCCTCTCATAAAGAAGTTGAAGGCAAAAATATTAGGAAGATGGATCAGAATGACACTCGGGGACTGACATTTGTGAGAGAAGAGACAGGCTGAACACCTTTAGAATGGATTTATCTCCGTTAGGACTCCTAGGAAAGGTCTAGCCAAAAATAAGTGGGATTGTGCTTGGATCATTAGTCAAGGACTATCTAGGTCAGGGAAGCCAAGATGTCTGAAGAGGAGAGATTTGGGGCTGCAGGAGGGCAAGACTCCACGGGAAGAAGCAGCCAGGAATATGCAGGCACCTCTGGAGTTTGGCTTATTAACCTCCCTTTCCTTACAGGCAGGAATTGATGGTGAGAAGGAGCATGCCAATGCCAAGAAGATCCTGCTGGAGATGGGAGAGTTCTTTCAGATTCAGGTAGGAAGGCAGGAGGCAGCTGCAGGGAACAGGCACCAGCTTCACTCCTCCTCTGCCTGGGAGCCTCATCCGTCTCCTTTGCTGCCCCCCCTCCCCCCACCCAGGATGATTACCTTGACCTCTTTGGGGGACCCCAGTGTGACTGGCAAAGTTGGCACTGACATCCAGGACAACAAATGCAGCTGGCTGGTGGTCCAGTGTCTGCAACGGTCTCACTCCGGAACAGCGCCAGATCCTGAAGGTGCTTGAGAGTGGGTGGTGGGTCCCCTGAGCTGGTGAGAAAGGGCCAGAGCAGTGGTTCCCAACTAGAGGCAGTTTTGCTCCTGAGGGGACATTTGGCAATGTCAGCAGACATTTTTTGTCATCGTAGTCACAACTCTGTTTGTGGTACAGGCATCTAGTTGGCAGGAGCCAAAGATGTTGCCAAACATAATACACAGAACAGCTCCCCCCAACAGGATTATCTGGTCCCAAATCTCAGTAGTGCCAAGGTTGAGAAACCCTGGAGTAGAGGATGCTGTGGTCTGAGCCAATATGTGGGGGAATACTTGGGATGGTGAAGGGAAGCTTGGGGATCTCAGCTATCTGGAGACACTTGAAAATTGGAGGCAGGAAGGGAGTGGGTGGCTTTGGAGATGTTCTGGAATATGTGAATGAAGGGAGTTGGGGCGGCGGAGTGTCCTGGAGGCTCTGGGGGAAGGCCAAGTCCAGTTTCCTGTCTCCAATCCCTTCCAGGAAAATTTACGGGCAGAAGGAGGCAGAGAAGGTGGCCCGAGTGAAGGCATTATATGAGGAGCTGGATCTGCCGGCCGTGTTCTCGCAGTATGAGGAAGACAGTTACAACCACATTATGGGTCTCATTGAACAGTACGCAGCGCCCCTGCCCCCAGCTATCTTTCTGGGGCTTGCGCGCAAAATCTACAAGCGGAAAAAGTGACCTAAAGACTGCAAGGGCGGGGGAGAGGAGGCTCTCAATAAATAAATTATTGTGTAATCTTGTGGTTCTGTTATTGCTTGGCCCAGCCGTAGTCTGGTTCTCCCCTCGAATGCTCGGGGTGAGGTGCTGGGAGGACTCGCTGCACGTAAGCAGAACCCAGGGGCCTTGGCACCGGGGGCCCTTGGGGCCAAAGCTTAGGATATATCCAACCGGCTGGGTGGGTGACACCAGTCGCTGAGCGCTGGGGGCGGGGCTGAGCTACGCCACGCCCATGCGCGAAGGGGTGCAGCTGCGCAGCGAAGAGTGGGTTGTCCTAGTGCCCCTCCCCCTCCTGCTCTGTGCCCCGCCGGGCGGGGACCGTGGGAGCCGCGGACAAGCCCAAGGCCGGAGCGGTTCCAGGAGGACGCTGGTGAGGAGGGCTCGGCCCATGGGTGTAGACCGATAGCCCAGGGCACGCGGGGCGGGGCCGGACAAGGGAGCCAGAGAAATGAATAGAGAAAGGGTGCGGTGGTGGCTGAATGATGGAGACGAATGCGGAGAGAATGGACACACCGCTGTTCCAAGGGGCGAGGGCGCAGGCTGGAGCCCAGCCGAGGCAGCCGGCGGATGCGGAGTTGAGAAGCTGACGGCTGCTCCATCCTTTTCTCCTCCAGCCGTCACCCCTTTTCTGCATTTACCAGGCAAACTCTGCGTATTGCCCCACCCCCCATCCCCCGCCTCCTTTCAGGGCGTCTGGGTGGGTCTCCCTGGGTCCCTTAATCTGGGAGTAAGGGGTAGGCTGGCGGGCCGGGCCGGATCGTGGCAGCAGGGGACCCGGCAGTCCATTCTGGGCCCCGACCTCTTCCAGGCCCCCGCCCCCCTTCGGAGATCCAGAGCGCAGCCGCGTTCTCTGACCCTCCCCGCTCCATTCCCGGGGGGTTACATCTGACTCCACCTGCAAACACTGCAGTGGAAACTAATGGCCAGTCGATTGCGATTTGCATCTCATTGAAATATCTTCCAAAGCAGTCAGAGCCTTCAGGCCTGCTGCTACCGTCACCTCGGTGTCCTCCCCGCAGCTCTCGTCCTCACTGGCTGGGCTTCGCCACTCCTGCTCTTCTAGGTCTACACCTGTGGTTGCCAGGTAGGTGGATGTGAGAGACCTCCTGGTTCTCTAGAGGCCATCCCATCGCCGCTGGCACAATGCTGTCCCCTCAGAGAGCTTTACTCTGCAACCTCAACCACATCCACCTCCAGCACGTCTCCCCTGGGCCTGCACTTGTCCCGCCGTCCTGAGCTACGGGAGGGGCCCTTGTAGCACACCCCCCTCCCCCAGGAGACACTGGGGGCAAGGAGAGCAGGGGTCCCTGCAGTGGCACCTTGGTGGACGCCAATTCCAACAGCCCAGCTGTGCCCTGCCGGTGCTGCCAAGAGCACGGTCCGGGCCTAGAAAACCGGCAGGACCCGTCACAGGAGGAAGAGGGGGGTTGCCTCTCCCTCAGACCCAGGCTGCTCCTCCTCGCTCAGCTCCTGCTCAGATCTTAGCCCCGATGAATCCCCCTGTCTCTGTCTACTTGCGGGACCTCCCTGGTGATGAGGATGTCCACCCTCAGCCCAGTATCATCCCCCTGGAGCAGGGCTCCCCCACTGGCTTCAGCAGGCCCTGGCACCTGCTCACCAGACAGCTTCTGCTGCTCTCCTGATTCCTGCTCCCGGAGCTGCTTCTTCCCCCGACCCTGGCCTGGACTCGAACTGCAACGCCCTGACCACCTGCCAGGACCTCCCTTCCCCAGGCTTGGAGGAAGAAGACGAGAGCGCGGAGCAGGATCTCCCTACCTCGGAGCTCTTAGAGGTGGATGATGGGAAAATCGACGCTGGGAAAACGGAGCCCAGTTGGAAGATTAACCCCATTTGGAAAATTGACACAGAGAAAACTAAAGCTGAATGTAAAATCACTGAAAATAACACTGGTTGGAAAAACAACACAAGAATAACAGATTCTGGCTCGAAAACAGATGCAGGGAAAATCGATGGAGGATGGAGAAGTGACGTCAGCGAGGAGCCGGTGCCCCACCGGACAATCACGTCCTTCCACGAGCTGGCCCAGAAGCGCAAGCGGGGCCCAGGGCTGCCCCTCGTCCCGCAGGCCAAGAAAGATCGCAGTGACTGGCTCATAGTCTTCTCGCCCGACACCGAGCTGCCCCCCTCGGGGTCGCTGGGCGGCTCCTCTGGACCTCCTCGGGAAGTCACCACCTTCAAGGAACTCCGGTCCCGAAGCCGGGCCCCACCCCCGCCAGTCCGCCTCGAGACCCCCCAGCTGGCTGGGCTTTGGTCCCGCCCCGGCCCCCCCCCACCTGTCCCTCCCCAGAAGAAGAACCGACCAGGACTGCAGCCCATAGCGGAAGGGCAGTCCGAGGAGAGCCGGGCTGTCAGCCCCGCGGCTGGTGAGGAGGCCCCAGCCGCGAAGGAGCCGGGCGCGCAGGCCGGCCTGGAGGGTAAGAGGTTGTCAAGAAGCGGGAGGAGGGCTGGGCTTCGGCCGCTCACGCCTCCTAGCCTTCCAACCCGGCCCCCTGTCTTCCCTCCATTCTGTGCTCTCCCATCCTCCCCGGCCCTTCTACCAGGGAGCGCTCCGGGAAAGGGAAACTGGTCATTGGGTTACGGGACTAACTCTTTGCTCCCTCTTTTCCCGCCCCTCCTTGCCTGGCTGCCCATCCCGCTGCCCTCCTTCCCTCTGCGCCTGGCCCCGCCAATCCTGCCTGCAGCCGGTCCCTCCTGCTCCCTCCGCCCCTGGTTTTCCGGTTCTCGGCCGACGGGCGCCCCCTGTTGGAGGGTGGGGGCGCGGGCGCAGCTGGGTCTCTGCTCCTGGCGCCTCTGGCCGGGTGGCCCGGCCCCCGGGCTGCGGCTGCTGGGGGCGCCGACACCCCCAGAGGAACAGCTGCTGCCGGTCCGCCTGTCCCCAGTGGGGAGCCTATTCGCCTCCGACTCGGGGAGCCTTGCCCTGCCTGGCCAGCCCCGAGCTGGCACTGCTGCTGTCCCCCGCTCTTTCCCAGAAGTAGCACCTTCCCCGCCGCGGCTCCCCCCACCCCGCCAGGTACCCGCCCCCTCGCTGCCACCGCAACCTCGTCCGCCGAAGGCCCCTCGCTGGACCAGGAGCCCATCGCCTCAGCCCAGGCTACGTAAGACGGACCGGGCAAGCCCCGCGGGCCACGCCTCTGGCGGGCCACCCCGCCCACCCCAAAGCCCCTTCCACTGTCGTCCGGCCCCGTTTTCGCTTTTTTTCCGGGGTTGCTCGGCTTGGTTCCGCCCTTCAGTTTCGGCCGACTCCAAGCAAGTTAGTTTGTCTTGGGGGAGTCTGGCCCCGTTCCTCGTGGTGGAGGGGGGAAGTTGTTGCCCTTTTCTGTTCCGTGGCCCGGTCTCCTCTCCCAGACACGCCTGGGCATAGTGGACGCGGGCTTACCCAACCTCCATGCCAAGTCTAAGGGGTCCCAGCGAGGCTTTTGTTTGGGACTCTGGGTCACACCGTCCGTGGAATTCCTGGGCTATGCAGCTCGGGCCTGTCCCCCACCTTGCTCGGCATGGGTGGAGGGTGAAGTTCCCGGGAGCTCATTGGTACTAGAGGTTCTGGCCACGCCCTCTCCTCGAGTCCAGTCCCACGCGGGAGTAAGGGGCACCCTCCGCCGAGAGGCTGCTGCGGATCCGGGTTTCCCCTTTCCGGCGCCTTCTAGCCTCCCAATCCTCCGGTCTCGCCTCCCTCCGTCTCCTCCCTTTCCTCTCTGTCTGTCTTTCCATTGGTCCATGCCGCCCACGTGCTCTCCGGGCCGCGCAGGCTGGACGCGGCCCTGGGGCGGTGCGCAGGGCTGCTCCTCCCTCCCGCGCCCTGTCCTCTCCGGCCCTACTGGCTTAGCGGGGTAGGCGGGGAGGTGAGCGCAGCCATCCCGCTCCTGGATTTCCGGGATCCTGGAGGGGTTGGCTGTGCCCTTAGGGAGGGCACCGGGGAACCGGGGTGGGCCCGGGGACAGCGAGTGCTGGGAAGTGGCGGGATTTCTCTCGGGGGCTCGGGTCGAGCTGCCCGTGCTCCAGGCGGCCCTGCGCCTCATCTCCCCAAGACCCTTCGGGGACAGAGCGCTGCAGACCCGCGGGAGACAACTTGTGCGGGAGCCCGGAGTCCTCGTAATAACCCTTGGTAAGTGTCACCACGCCCTTCTTCCCCTACCCCAGTCCGTAGTTCGTGGTCGTTCGCCGGTGTCCCCGGGGCCCAGCGGCTGTGGATGGCAGAAGCCCAGAGTGGGACTGGTCAGCTGCAGGAGCAGAAGAAAGGTAGGGCACCCTGACTCCCGACCCCGCGCTTCCGAATGAACCACCCCTCGCCCCGGCCCTGCTCTCTCTGGCTGTCAGAAGCCAGTCTCTCCACGCCCCTTGGGCAAGCCTGGGTAGGGGCGCGGCCTCCTAGCGTCTTCCCTTTCCGCCCCCTCCAGGTCTCCTGATAGCTGTCAGCGCCTCCGTGGATAAAATCATCTCGCATTTCGGGGCCGCCCGGAATTTGGTGCAGAAGGTGAAGGTGGCTGGGGGGAGGCTGTTGGGGATGAGGAGAGTCATGGAGCTCCGCGGGGGGTGCGGGAACGGTTGGCGGGAGGTGGCTGAAGGGATCTCTGGACCCATCCGCATCGCGCCGCCTCCAGGCCCAGTTGGGTGATAGCCGGCTGAGCCCGGATGTGGGGCACCTGGTGCTGACCACCCTCTGCCCGGCCCTCCACGCCCTGGTGGCGGACGGGCTGAAGCCTTTCCGGAAGGACCTTATCACCGGGCAGCGCAGGAGCAGCCCCTGGAGCGTGGTGGAGGCGTCGGTGAAGCCAGGTGAGCTGGGAGGGCGTGGGACCCGACAGTGCGCAGGGCAGGGCCGGGCTTAGCTGACTGCACCCCACGTTCTCAGGCTCCACACCCGCTCCCTCGGAATCCTGTATAGCCAGGTGAGCCGTCTAGCTCCGCTGAGCAGCAGCCGTAGCCGCTTCCATGCCTTTATCCTGGGCCTCCTCAAGTGAGTTGCCTTCTTCCCAGTGCCCTTCCCACGACCTGGGACTGCAGGAGCGTCATGGGTGGGACACAGGAGTAGTGCCTACGTCCCCAGAGAAGGCCTCCCCCTCTTCCAATCTTATCTCCCATCCTCCCACCCAGAGAGGACGGAGTCCTCCACCTCCTTGAACTTCCATTCCCTCTTTCTCCCCCCAGCACCAAGCAGTTGGAGCTGTGGTTTTGCCAGCCTCCAGGAAGATGCAGGTCAGAGGCTCAGATGGGAGAGGATGGGGCTGATGGGCTGAGAGGATGGGAAGGAAAGGGTTTTTTCCTGCTAGTTCCCCGTGGTGCCAAACGCCATTGAGCCAGATCTCCGATCTTATTACTCTCCTAATTAAAACTCTTCCAAGGAGGCCCATCGCCCATAAGATGAAAGACCCAAAGCCTTAGCTGTCTGGCCTCTGCCCTCTTTCCCTGAAGGCCAGGGCTATTCCTGGTCTTGCCAACAGTCTTCCCGCCCGGCCCTCCCTGCTCCAGGCCCTGCTTATGCTGTTCCTCCACCTAGAATCAGCCTCCCTGTCCCTCTTGCTTCCTCATTAACTGTCACTCATCCTTTGAGTCCTTCCCCAGTGATGCCCTACCTTTACCCTCAGACTAGGCCAACCCCCACCCCATTTTGTTTGTGCCTCTATGGCCCTCTTTTCCTCCTCTGTAGCCTTTGCACTGTCACTGAGTTACCTGTCACCACTTGCTGTGCGTGTCTTCCTATTTGGGCTAGGGTCCATGCAGGCAGGGATGTCAGTCCTATAGCCCACCACATCCTTCCACCTCTCTGCCCCCGTGCCCAGCAGAGTGAGGCCTGGGAGGATGTGTGCTGAGCGGCGGTCTGCTCTGGGGCATCCTCTGGGACTAGGTCCAGGGCAGGAGCTGATGTTGGCCTCCTCTTTTCCAGGCCTGCTCTCCCTCTTGTACCTGCCCACAGGATTCTTCTCCCTGGCCCGTGGTGGCTGTCCCTCCCTGTCCACAGAGCTGCTACTCCTGCTGCAGCCGCTGTCGGTGCTCACCTTCCACCTGGACCTGCTCTTTGAGCACCACCACCACTTGCCCCTGGGCCCGCCTCAGGCCCCTGCCCCCTCCAGGCCCACCTCCAGCTCTGCAGCAGACTATGCAAGCCATGCTGCACTTGGGGGGCCGGCTGGCCCAGAGTCTTCGGGGGACTTCCAAGGAGGCTGCTCCAGACCCCTCAGACTCTCCAAACCTTCCCACACCAGGGAGCTGGTGGGAGCAGCTGACCCAGGCCTCCCGGGTCTATGCCTCTGGGGGGCACTGAGGGCTTCGCTCTTCCCCGATGGGCACTGGGGCATCATGGGACTGGAGCTGAAGCAGGTGCACAGGAGAGACCCCTGCCCACAGAGGAAATGGCGCCAGGCAGGGGCCTTTGGCTGGGAAGGCTATTTGGAGTGCCTGGGGGCATCGCAGAAAATGAGAGTGGAGCCCTCAAGTCCAGGTAATGGGGTACCTTGTCCTCTCTAAGACCTTCTGACTCTCTCTGATCTCTCAGTGGGCTTATTTGAAACTCTCTAGTGATGATCCTTTAGGGTAGAGGGTGGCAGTCTGTTTTCTACAGCCATGAGCTAAAAATGGCTACATTTTAATGGTTATATTAAGTGCCTACATAATGATCTCGATTTCTCCGTTAGCCCTAGGGCCTAAAATACGGTTATCCTTAGTTACATGTGGGGAATTGGTTCTAGGACCCTCACATACACTCAAGTCCGAGCACACTCAGTCGATGTGTAGGAAAAGGCAGCTCTCGGTATATGCGGGTTTTACATCTGAGAATACTATATTTTCTGTTCGGTTGAAAAAAACCTGCATATAGGTGGACCTGTGCATTTGAAACCTGCTTTGTTCAAGGGTCAGCTGTCTTTACTAACTGGTCCTTTAGAAAAAGGAATAACAGCCTGGGCAACATGGTGAAACCCTATCTCTACAAAAAAATACAAAAATTAGCTGGGCATGGTGGCACCTACCTGTAGTCCCAGCTACTCCAGGAGGCTGAGGTGGGAGGAGTGCTTGAGCCTGGGAGGTTGAGGCTGCAGTGTGCCATGATCACACTGTTGCATTCCAGCCTGGGTGACAGAGTAAGGCCCTGTCTCCTCTCCAAAAAAAAAAGAAAAGAAAAGTTGCCAACCCCCGGCCCAGCATGCTGGCTCACGCCTGTAATCCCAGCACTTTGGGAGGCCGAGGTGGGTGGATCACCTGTGGTCAGGAGTTTGAGACCAGCCTGGCCAACCTGGTGAAACCCCGTCTCACAAAAAAAAAAAAAAAATTAAAAAAAATTGCCAATCCCTGCTCCAGGCCCCAACAACTGGTGGCTCTTTAATGGTCTGAGGTACTCTCCAGTGGCCCTTTCATTCTGAGCCTGTGTAGGCCCTGATGGGGCCATAGGTTGCTTGTGATTTGTGGTGTTGTGGACCTTTGTTGTCAGCTCCCTAATCAGCCTAAAAGTGCCTGTGTCCAACAATTACCACTCTGCTCTCGGAGGTGACTAACCCCGACCTCTTTGAACCACAGTTAGGCCCCTTAGCCTCTCCCTCCCTCCAAACCCCAGGGTTCTTGGGTTTTCTGGGGGTGGGTTGACCTGTGACCCTATGTCCCTTCTTTTAGGAGACCATCTAGCTGGCTGCCCCAACAGTGAGCATGTTGGCTCTTGTGAAGCGGGGGGGCACCTCCGAGATGCCTTCTCCTCAGGAGCTTGAGGCCTCAGCACCCAGGATGGTGCAAACCCATAGGTAAGGAGGATTGGGGGAGAATGCACTAGTGTGTAACCATCACCACAGCATGGAGGGGAGGTAGTGTAAAAAACCCTGGGCTTTAAAATAAGACAGTGCTTAGTGCATTGCAGCTTTTCTGTTATCATGTGACACTCATTTGTCTGAGCCTTGGATTTTTTTTTTTTTTTTGAGATGGAGTCTCACTTTGTCGCCCAGGCTGGAGTGCAGTGGCACGATTTCAGCTCACTGCAACCTCCACCTCCTGGGTTCAAGCGATTCTCCCATCTCAGCCTCCTGAGTTGTTGGGACTACAGTCGCCTGCCACCACGCCCAGCTAATTTTTATATTTTTAGTAGAGATGGGGTTTCACCATGTTGGTCAGGCTGGTTTCGAACTCCTGACCTCAGGTGATCAGCCCACCTTGGCCTTCCAAAGTGCTGGAATTACAGGCACGAGTCACTGTGCCTGGCCAGGATTCTTTCTATAAGAGGATATGATACAATACGTTTTTTATAGTTATAGAGACTAAACATGATTTTTTTTTTTTTTTTTTTGAGACAGAATCTCACTCTCACCCAGGCTGGAGTGCAGTGGCATGATCTCGGCTCATTGCAACCTCCACCTCCTGGGTTCAAGTGATTGTCCTGCCTCAACCTCCTGAGTAGCTGGGATTACAAGCACCACCACCACGCCTGGCTAATTTTTGTATTTTTAGTAGAGACGGGGTTACACCATGTCGGCCAGGCTGGTCTCGAACTCCTGACTTTGTGATCTGCCCGCCTCGGCCTCCCAAAGTGCTGGGATTATAAGAGTCACTGCGCCCAGCCTTGCTTGTGTTTGAGAGAGATCTGACTGCTATGGGGAAAACGGGGCTGGGGAAGAGGTTGAGAGAGATGTGTGCAGACAAGTTAGATTGTCCAGAGAGATCGGATAGAGGCTTAAACTAGGATGGTGGCAGCAGAGTTGAAGAGAAAGAGTACATGGGGGCCGGGTGCGGTGGCTCACGCCTGTAATCCCAGCACTTTGGGAGGCCGAGGCCGGTGGATAACCTGAGGTCAGGAGTTTGAGACCAGCCTTGCCAACATGGTGAAACCCCATCTCTACTAAAAATACAAAAAAATTAGCTGGGCATGGTGGCAGGTGCCTGTAGTCCCAGCTACTCGGTGAGGCTGAGACAGAAGAATTGCTTGAACCCAGGAGGTGGAGATTGCTGATACCACACCACTGCACTCCAGCCTGGGCAACAGAGCGAGACTCTTTGTCTCAAAAAAAAAAAAAGTATATGTAGTAGTAGGAAATCCAAACAAGTTCGTTGATGGATTGGATCTGTGGCATGAGATGCCCAGGTTTTACCAGGAGTAAGTGTGGGTAGAAATTGATGCTGTTTACCACTATAGGCAACATGAAGAGGGACTGGTTTTGAGGGTGAGTCATTTTGTTTGCATATGTTGAATTTGAAGCACCAGAGAGAAGTGCAAATAGTGTCAAATAAGCAGCTGGAGTGGGTTTGGCACTCAGGAGAAGGCTGAGGCCCCAGATAGAATCACCAAGTTGATGAATGGTTCTCAGGTCTCTTCCAGAGCCCAGTCAATATTCACTGAGCCGAATCCACAAGGGCACTCTATAGAGGTGAGGCCTGGGGACAGCTGGGCACCCCCCACCTCACTTCATTCCAGCATCTTCCTCTGGCTCCCCTCAGGGCAGTTCGGGCTCTCTGTGACCACACTGCTGCAAGACCTGACCAGTTGAGCTTCCGGCGTGGGGGAAGTGCTACGTGTCATCACCACAGTGGATGAGGACTGGCTCCGCTGTGGGCGGGACGGCGTGGAGGGTCTGGTGCCTGTGGGGTATACCTCCCTTGTTCTGTAGCCCTGGGACCCTTTCCTGCATATGTGTCTCCCTCTTGTCACCTGGGAATGGCCAGTGAACACCATCCCAGAAGCATTTTCCCTGTCTGCAAAACGGCATTTCTTCCCACATCTGTTTCTGCTAATAATTAAAATAAACGTTCCTTCTTCCCTTGTATACCCACCTGTAAGGTGAAATCTGCTTCTTCCAAATATATAAAAAGGGAATTGCCTTCCATGCAATCCCTTTCCTTTTTCCCATCTGTGTAAGGGAATGTCTTCCTATCATCTATCTGCAAAATGGAAATCTAGACCTCCTTCTTCATCCATAAGTGGACTGTGCCAGTACAATACATGCCTCAGCCCCCAAGCCTAGAAGGACCTCACTCCTTCCTGTGTATGGAATTGTCCCCACTCCACCCTTCCCACATTGCCTGTATTGATAATGTACTCATGCTGTACTAGGTGCTGAAGCCTGGACACCCCTGGTGGGTGGGCCTGCAGTGATGGTCTGCATCCTTCCTCCTTTGTCCCAATAAAGTATGGGAGTTGCATGTGTGTCTTTCACTGTGGGTTTCAGGACATAGGCTATGGGGGGAGGGGAAGAAGGACCTGTTACGGGAGGCATAAGGCAGATGTTTATTCCTAGCCTAGGTTTAGTTCGTAATGCTCCGTGAATAGAGAAGTAGTCCCTCATTGGTTCCTGAATCTCACAAGTGCTTCTCTATTCTGTGACTTTCTCTGTTAAGACTAACAGGATAGGGGCCTGCATAAATATGGGGGGAGGAGAAAAGACTTAGCTCTTGAAATTGTAATTCATATCTGAGGTGAAGGGAAGGATTAAAGAGTTATACCAGGGACAGTGACTCACACTTGTAATCCCAGCATTTTGGGAGGCCGAGGCAAGCAAATCGCTTGAGCTCAGGAGTTCAAAACCAGCCTGGGCAATACGGCAAAACCCCGTCTCTACAAAAAATAAAAAAAAAAATCAACCAGGTG
Source organism: Ateles fusciceps (assembly GCA_036589455.1). Classification (NCBI taxonomy): domain Eukaryota; kingdom Metazoa; phylum Chordata; class Mammalia; order Primates; family Atelidae; genus Ateles; species Ateles fusciceps. The sequence goes on from JAZHEH010002047.1 coordinate 4,684,266, forward strand.
TGGTGACACATGCCTGTGGTCCCAGGTAGTTGGAGGGCTGAGGCAGGAGGATCCTTTGAGCCCAGGAGGTCGAAGCTGCAGTGAGCCGATTGTGCCACTGCATTCCAGCCTGGGTGACAAAGTGAGACCCTGTCTCAAAACAACAGTTTTAAGAAATGCCACCATTTTTTTCAGCCAGGCATGGTGGCTCACTCCTGTTAATCCCAGCACTTTGGGAGGCTGAGGTGGGTGGATCACCTGAGGTCAGGTATTCAAGACCAGCCTGACCAACATGAAGAAACCCTGTCTCTACTAAAAATACAAAATTAGCTGGGCGTGGTGGCACATGCCTGTAATCCCAGCTACTCGAGAGGTTGAGGCAGGAGAATCGCTTGAACCCAGGAAGTAAAGGTTGTGATGAGCTGAGATCGGGCCATTGTACTCCTGCCTGGGCAACAAAAGCAAAACTCCATCTCAAAAGGAAAGAAAGATGATAAGCTCAAGAAAATTTAACAGTGCATATTGTTTTTTTGCAGTCATCAAGAAACCATTATGTAACAGCAGGTCACTCTGATCTAGTCTTGAACCTCAAGTCCTTATACAAGTAGAGACTGAACTGTTAAACTGTCTTGCTGCTTCTGAGCAGCTGTATTCTAGCTGACCTCCCAGCCTAAATGTTTGACTCATGCCTGGGACAAAATTTTAGTAGGCCTTTCAGTTGTCTGAAGGAATGGGTTTATCTTCCTTAATTAGAAGAGTCACTTAAGCTATTTTTGACACTTTTCTATTTGTGGATGAGCACACAGACTTTGGAATTCTGGCTCCAACATTAGTTACTGGGTGACCTTTGGCAAGTTACTTGACCTACTCCAGTGTTAGTTTTCTCTCTTGCAAAATGGGAATAACTTCAGAGGGCTACTATGGAGATTAACTATGTGATCTTGGGCAGGTTACTTACATTGTTTTTTGCTTCAATTTCCTCATTTACAAAATTGGGATTTGATACCTAACACAAAGGGCTTTTGTGAGGATTAATAAATACATGGAAACGGCTTATGATAGAAATGGTCTAACACAGTGGGCTAAAAAAATGTAGCCTGAAGTTATATATTGCCCGCCTCAGTGGCTGCTGAGAATTAATGAGATGATGATGCATGTGTGTGCAAAGAATGGACATGTACAATAGCATAGCATGTTTTTTTTTTTTTTTTTTTGAGAGAGAGTCTCGCTCTGTCGCCCAGGCTGAAGTGCAATGGCGAGATCTCGGCTCACTGCAACCTCCGCCTCCTGGGTTCAAGCAATTCTCCTGCCTCAGCCTCCTGCGTAGCTGGGATTATAGGCGCCCGCCACCACACCTGGCTAATTTTTATATTTTTAGTAGAGACGGGGTTTCACCGTATTAGCCAGGATGGTCTTGATCTCCTGACCTTGTGATCTGCACATCTGTTGGGATTATAGGAATGAGCCACCATGCCCAGCCACATGGCATGTTTAAGAAACCATGTGAGACCAGCCTGGCCAACATGGTGAAACCCATGTCTCTACTAAAATACAAAAAAATTTAGCCAAATACAAAAAAAATTTGTACTAAAATACAAAAAAAAATAGGCATGGTGGCAGCTGACTATAATCCCAGCTACTTGGGAGGCTGAGGGAGGAGAATCCCTTGAACCCAGGAGGTGGAGATTGCAGTGAGCCGAGTTGCAACACTGCACTCTAGCCTGGGTGACACAGGGAAACTAAGCCTCAAAAAACAAACAAACAAACAAACAAACGCCGGGTGTGGTGGCTCACATCTATAATCCTAGCACTCTGGGAGGCCAAAGCGGGCAGATCATGAGGTGAGGAGTCCGAGACCAGCCTGGCCAACACAGTGAAACCCCATCTCTACTAAAAATACAAAAATTAGCTGGGTGTGGTGGCGCGTGCCTATAGTCACAGCTATTAGGGAGGCTGAGGCAGAAGAATTGCTTGAACCCGGGAGGCAGAGGTTGCAGTAAGCCGAGACTCCGCCTCAAAAAAAAAAAAAAAAAAAAAAAGAAAAAAACCAGCTGGGCCAGGCATGGTGGCTCATGCCTCTAATCCCAGAACTTTGGGAGGCTGCGGTGGGTGGATCACTTGAGCCAGGAGTACGAGATCAGCCTGGGCAACACAGGGAGACCCCATCTCTACAAAAAATAAAAACATTAGCCAGGCGTGGTGGTGCGCCCCTTTAGTCCTAGCTACTCAGGAGGCTAAGGGGAGAGGATTGCTGGAGCCTAGGAGGTTGAGTTTGCAGTGAGCTGTAATGTGCCACTTCACTGCAGCCTGGGCAACATGGTGAAACCCTGTCTGCACAAAAAGTATAAGAATTAGCCAGGCATGGTGGTGCGTGCCGGTAGTTCCAGCTACTTGGGAGGCTGAGGCAGAGGATCATTTGAGTTTGGGATATGGAGGATGCAGTGAGCCGAGATAGCGCCATTCCACTCCAGCTTGGGTAACAGTGAGACCCTGTCTCAAAAACAAAAACCAAAAAAGCAACTGGACATTTGGTGTGTGTGATTGTCGTGCTGATTGCTTAGGCTGGGTCCAGACTAGAAAGATCCCAGTACTGAAGAAATGACGTCATCCAGTAGTCAACAGCAGTGAGAGTGCTCATGTGCAGCCTGGCATGTTTATGATGATGTTCAGAAAGATCCCCTCGGAAACAGGATGAAGTTGTTCTTGGAAGATAAATGGGGGATAAGAAAGAGGAAAAAATAGCAAGCTCACCAGTCCACAGTTAGGAAAACTTTTTTCCATTTAATACTAGACTTTCAAGGATTGAGATGCAAGCTTTGTATGCAATTACATCCAATGTTAAAATTGGTAATACATAATTTACAAAGATTAACATCAAAACAATCATCTATTTAGATATGCTTTTGTAAAAAGGAAATATATTAGCAGCATTTATATTTTCCGCAATCACACAGCCTACAGACATGCAGACTAACTCTGTATCTATTTGCAGTGATGTAGTGCTTTGCCCCGCATTTCAAACACCAAAACCCACCTGGCAGCTGGGGGGTTCTTTTTATTTCGTTATTATAAAATAACTGAAAAATAAAAAAAGGCATTAATTTCTACACCAGTAAGAAAAAACAAGTTTTTGCACTTACCTAACATTTGATTGTCTAAAAAACATTTCAGTTTTTTTTAGTCTTTCAACAAAAGAAAGATAAAATGACAGAGCGTAGTGTCTTTTGCTTCTGTTCTCGAATTTTACAAAGTTTTTTTTCTTTTTGTCTTTTTTAAAATTTTAGTGTTTAACACTATAAAGGAAACATTGAATTTTAATCTCTTTCTTGTCATTTTCTCGCTTTTGACTAAAAGAAGACCCCCAAAGTGCCCCTAGTCCCACCTCCCTCCCACCCACTCCCTGCAATGAAAAACAAAAGAAACCACTCAAACGGGCTTGGACATGCGATTTTTCCAGCTCCACATGTGAGTATCTTATACCCAGGTCTCTTAGTAATGTACAGTGCTTCTCTACAGTAAGAAAATACTCCAAACTATTTTCTTAATTCTTTTTTAATAAAATATTTATTTTGCTTTTTTTCTCTGCTCAAGGGGGATCACTGGCATCCCCTATCTCTTTTGTTTTTTCCTCAAGAATGACACAGAAAGGAGAAAAAGAAAAAAGATTCAATGGAATGGAAGGTGGTCAATGTGTCTACCTAAACAAGTCAGAGCATCGTCACCATAAGGGGAAATGTACAATTAGGACAGCATTGGTCCAATATTAGAAAAAAGTAATGGGGACATGTTTACTATTGTATTGCTTACCAATCACGCAGCAGATGTGTGTGTATATGTACATATACACACACACACACACACACACATATATATATATACACACACAACTTGGCACATTTAAAAACCATCTTTTCTCTTATAAGAACATCTAAAACGTATATGCATATGTATGTCTGAAAAGACAACAAAGCTTTTTAAATTTTATTTTTAAAGAGACAGTATAGTCTGGTAACTTCTGGTCAAGAGAGTAGGAAGGAAGGAGACACCCTGGATATACCTCCTGATGTCATTCAGGAGGGTGAGGGAAGATGGGACTAGGGGTGAAGAGAAATACACTGTCTCTTTAAGAAAGGGGCCTTGAAAACTGTACAATTAAGAAAACAAGAGTAGTGTTTTCAATTGATAATCTACACTCACAACAAATACTCCAATAGGTGAATACTGCTGAACAGTTTATGTAGTGACTTTTGTTACGGGGGTGGTTTTAGAGTTATTTTTATGTAGGTTTTAAAATGATTTTATTTTGAACGGAATCTCCATTTGCACGGCACGGCAGACACACAATAACTACAGCGCATTAAAAACAGCATGTGTGCTGGCGGGGCCTGGCTTTCTCATTAGAAAAAAATATGTTTGACAGGTTATGAAGGGTAAAACAAAAATAATTGTAAGAACTACTGTGCCCTTCTGACCCCATGGGGGCCTTCCCTATCCCATGATTCCATTTTGGGGAGTAGAGGTAAGGAAGGGGCAGCAGTTACAAGTGCTTTGAGCTGTCAACTCACATTTTTACTTTGACCTGGTTGGGCAAGAAAGGAGAGAGAAACTTCCCCTCGTCAGGTATTGGGGAAGAAGCCCCAGCTACTGTTTCTGTTTTAGGTCTCTGGAGTAGCTCTTGGAGCCAATAGAGAATAGACTGGGTAGGAATAGGGATCCTGACCCTATCCCTTTGGATTTTGAGTTATACCTGGGTATAGGAAGTAGCTTCTTAGCAATGCCTGTGGGATCTGAGGATGACAGAAAAACCCAAGCTGTGGGGGAGGGGCAAATGCTATAAAGTACCAGTAGGTTCTGGTCATCCCCAATGTGGTCCTCCCTCCTCTCTACATTATTAACCCTTCAGGTGAAGCAATGGAGAGGAAAATTAACTAACCTGAACTGTCTTGGACAGAACCCCTTCCTCTCCCTCTCCACCAGCTCCAAGGCTTATTAAGTACCTAATGTCAACAACATGGCCCCATTCCCCTTGCCCGGATGGACCCTTCCCACCCCTGTCTATACCCAGAGAGCAGGAGGCAGGACTGATTAGCTCCACTGGATCCCAGATGCTTGAGGTTCTCATTCTTTGAGGTTCACTTTCGAAAGCTGTTTTCTGGGATAAACAAAGTACGCCTTCGCAGTTTCCTGCCTGATCCTTCCTCCAGCAAGTAGGTCACATCAATGGCTGAAAACAGAACCAAGGAGGCTCATCAAAATACCACTCTCCTACTCCTTATTCCAGATTTGAGCTCTAAGGAGAGCACAGGAACTCAATGAATGATTCCTTTTCTGACCTAATAAGCAATTTAGACCGTCCTCCAGCCCTACATGAAAAAGGTTGTTCTTTAGAGGAGATTCCTCTCAACTTCCAGTTTCACTCCCAAGATATAACTAAAAGCAAGCCTATGAAAGAACTATACCATTTTCTTAGAATACTTTGGATGCTGGTCCAGTAATTACTATTTTTTCCCCATTCCCTTTTATTCTGCATTTATCTTAAACCCTAGATATGAGCCGGATTCTTCTTACCATTTTTTCCAGGGATTTTTTCAAGGAGATTGAGCAAGATCTGGTTGAGTCGTTCCCGTTGGTTGTGCCGTCGTTCCTCAGGGGGTACAGGTTGATTGGGGTTCTTGACTACTTTCCTCTGTTTTTTTTTTCACCCTCACTGACATTAGCAGTGGCCCCTTCCCTTTCTGGCTCCTCCAGGCTGGGTATCTCATTGGCTGCTTGCTCTTGACTGGCTAGAACCTCTTCAATCAAGGGTAGAGCATCATCCTCCTGGCCCAAGTCTTTTAGGGGTGGCTTTGAGCGCTCGGACTTCCAGGATGATCTGCTAGAAGGATATTTGAATTTAGTGCAAGACACTTGAGGAGGAAGGGGGATGAAAGGTACAAAGCCTCAGGATGGTTTGAGTTCCTGGAGTTCAGCAGAGCCTTGGCTTGAGGTAGGAAACCTGACTCTCTTCTTCACTTTATTATTATTTGAACAAATCACTATTTTTACCTGAAATTTAATTTTATTTGTAAAATTAAACTTTTATTATTTCCTCTCAGGAATATGCACAAATGATATAGGAATCTATAAAATATACAAGGACTAATAAAATTGTTTGGTGGTTTTTTTTTTTTAATTGAATGACACCTCACCATGTTACTGAATGTTTGGTGGTTCTAAATGATTGCTTCATGACTATAGTATGGCACAACCCTGTGATGCCAATAATCCAACTATAATAATAAATATTTAAATGGTTTTAAATTTTCCTGATTCCCTTTTTAACATCAATAGTTTAATATTTTTTCCCTTATGGTAAGCTACTGGTGTAGCTAAAGCAGTTGTTATGTCCCCATTCAATAGAAAAGGAAATTGAAGAAACGCCTTCTGTCATCTTCAGGAGTAATCCTCATGTACAAAATAAACAAAAATAAATTATTACGAACCCACAGTTCATAGCTCAGTGAAAACTGTACTCCTGGCTACATCTGTTCCTTGATAGAGGCACCAAGAGCTGATATGCTTTGAGGTAATGGGGAAAGCTTACAGACAACTAAAAGAAACTTTTCTGGGTCTGGAGTTCTGTTCCAAATCTCTATCTCTACTCCTTGCACACCTCTCTGTTGCTCCAACTAAGGCTCCATAATGGGACCACATCTACTGAAGTTTAGTTCTTCCATAGTGTTGGCATTGCACTGGGCTACTCTGTGGAGAATACCCACTCCCAGAAATGGAGCTGAGTGGGTAGTTGTTTTCTTGCTTCATTCAAGTTCTTGGTCAATCCCTCAGGATCCTCATATTCTCTCATGGGACTTACCGTCCTCCATTCCTCTTGTAGTTGTCTGGGACATAATGAGGCTGCAGAGAAGAAAAGGAAGAGGTAAGCACATTGCAGAAGCTGGGAAAGCTAGCTCTCCTCTGCAGCAACTCAGGATAAGGAACATAGTAGGGGCTGAAGACAAGCTGGGTGACCATGTTTTAAGATGAGAAATTTAGTACTTCTATTAATATGCAGGCCACAATGATTATCAAAATTTTGTACTCCCAGGGTGACAATGGGAGGGATAGCACACAATTCTCTCTACCCCATTTCACCTTTTATTGATTTGTTTTCTTTTTTTTGAGACGGAGTTTCCCTCTTGTTGCCCAGGCTGGAGTGCAATGGCGTGATCTTGGCTCACTGCAACCTCTGCCTCACCGGTTCAAGTGATTCTCTCGCCTCAGCCTCCCGAGTAGCTGGGATTACAGGTGCCTGCCACCATGCCCGGCTAATTTTTACAGTTTTAGTAGAGACGGGGTTTCACCATGTTGGCCACACTGGTCTCAAACTCCTGACCTCAGGTGATCCACCCACCTCAGCCTCTCAAAGTGCTGGGATTACAGGCATGAGACACTGTGGCCGGCCCCATTTCACCTTTTAAATACAGTCATATGTCACTTAACAATGAGGGATGTGTTCTAAGAAATATGTCATCAGGGCTCTCTTCTAGTGGCCCACCTTCCCTGCTCTCCCTCCCTCCCCTCCCTACTCCCTTCCCCTTTCAAAAAAGAAAAAAAAAAAGGTATGTTATCAGGTGATTTCATTGTGATGAAAATATCATAAAGTGTCCTTACATAAACCTACATGGTATAGCCTACTATACACCTAGGCTATTTAGTATAGCCTATTGCTCCTAGGCTCTAAGCTGTACAGCACAGCATGGTACTGAATACTGTAGGCAGCAGTAACACAATGGTAAGTATTGTGTATCTGAATATAGAAAAGGTAATACATTGCAGTATGCTATGACAGCTACGACATCACTAAATGATAAGAAGGAATTCTTCAGCTCCATTATAATCTTACGGGATGACTGCTGTATACAAAGTCCAATGTTGACTGAAACATGTTGCACATGACCGTAGTTAAGGCTGAGGTTTCAAAGCTAATCAGTAAGCTACTGACTGAGCAAGCAAGACCAAATAAGTATAGATGTGAGGAAAGACCTGGTGCTTGGCAGATAATACAAAAGACAGTTTGGAAAATAAAAAAAAAAAAATAATAGGGGGCCGGGTGCAGTGGCTCACTCCTGTAATCTCAGCACTTTGGGAGACTGAGGCGGGCAGGTCACCTGAGATCAGGAGTTCAAGACCAGCCTGGCCAACATGGTGAAACCCCATCTCTACTAAAAAAAAATAAAATAAAAAATTAGCTGGCTGTGGTGGTGGGCACCTGTAATCCCACCTACTCTGGAGGCTGAGGCAGGAGAGCTGCTTGAACCCGGGAGGTAAGAGGTTGCAGTGAGCTGATATTGTGCCATTGCATTCCAGCCGAGGACAGAACAAATCTCTGGCTCAAAAAAAAAAAAAGAACAGGAAAAATAGGAATGTTATCGGTTTGTTTGTTTTCTGGTTATATTTTTTTTTGAGGAGTTGTGCTCTGTTGCCAGGCTGGAGTGTAGTAGCACGATCTCGGCTCACTGCAATCTCCGCCTCCTGGGTTCAAGTGATTCTCCTGCCTCAGCCTCCCAAGTAGCTGGGATTACAGGCACCTGCTGCCACGCCCAGCTAATTTTTGTATTCTTAGTAGAAACGAGGTTTCACTGTGTTGGCCAGGCTGGTCTCTATCTCCTGACTTCATGATCTGCCCACCTTGGCCTCCCAAAGTGCTGGGATAACGGGCGTGAGCCACTGTACCCGGTCCTGGTTAGATTATTTCTAAGTTCAGGGTGACAGCTATAAATTCCGGCAGGACCACTAAAAGAAGACCCAATGATGAGGAAGGAGCTCAGCCAGGGTTTTATCAGAGCAAACAGATGAATGGATGGTCAAAATCTTCATGGAATGAATGACACAACATAGTTGGCACACTGTTCTCAACAATTTGAAAGAAAAAATACACAGGAAAAAGCCTAAAAATGAAAATAACAATGGTTATTTTCTGGAGAGTGGAGTAATATATGTTATTTTTTTCCTTGTAATGTTTCTAATTTTTTTTTTTTTGAGACACGGTCTCTATCACTTGGGCTGGAGTGCAGCGGCACAGTCAGCTCACTGTAACCTCAAACTCATGGGCTCAAATGATCCTCCTGCCTTGGCTTCCCAAAGTGCGGAGATTGCATGTGTGAGCCACCACGATGTTTATAGAATAAACACCACTACCACAAATTTTATATAATCATGTTTTCCATTTTTAATGCAGGCATAAAAAGAAAAAGCTGAATTATTTTCTGTGAAGGTTATTCTTTTACAGGTGTGTTCTCAATGAGAGAGAGGAAAAAAGAGTTTTTCAGAGGTCTTGCTTCTCAAAATTATGGGTGTCAAAGACAAAACAAAAGAAAAACCTACAGATGTGGGGCTCGCCAGCAAGGATTACACAGAGGAAAGAGAAAAGAGGAAAGGTGTAACGTTTTAATCAACAATTTTCTGAGACAGTCTACGTGAGAAAATGTACTTACGCTGTTCAAATGTCCCAAATAAAGACAGAGATTTCCACAGTTTGGGATGGAATTTGGATGAAGCAGCAGAGAGCTATGTAAAGATTTTCAATCTGTGAATTTCATGCATGAACCAGATTGTCCTAACATGCAGTGTTAAGAAAGGAAGGAGACTCACCGAGAAATCTCTTTTGGGAGTGAGCTTCTTGGGGAAGTGATCAAAAGCGTAGGGTTTGGTGCAGACAGGATAGCGGTTCCGGTGGATCTTGTAAAACAGGTGTGCTGACTTGTCAAGCCGATAATCACAGATGTACACATCTTGTTCCTTCACTCCTTTGGGTCTCCCTGTGGGTCCAACCAGTGTTAAGGAATCCTATTTCCCCATTTCTCCCCCTGAGCTGCCCAATGACCCCATACGCACCATTGAGAGAGCAGCTAGACCCTTAAAACCTACACAGTAGCTCTTTAGAGAGGCAGAACAACTAAGTATTTGGTTGATGCAGGAGAAAGAGTTCCCAGACACCAGTGTCAACAAAGAAAAAATAAATATAATAACTTGATGGAGCTGAAAAAGACAGTATTTAAATAAAAAAGAAAAAATATATATATAATAGCAGAATGGATGGAAATAAACCAGTAATGTATACTGAGAGCTGCAGGAATGTGTGACAAAGTATTTTGAGGGAAAAACAGAGCAGATTATGAAGGAATTACAAGAAAAGAATGGAGGTATAAATTTGAGGGAAGCACATTTGTTAATGAACATTTTTTTTTTTTGAGACAGAGTCTTTCTCTGTGGCCAGGCTGGAGGGCAGTGGCGCGATCTCGGCTCACTGCAACCTCTGCCTCTGAATTATTTTCTGTGAAGGTTCTTCTTTTACAGGTGTGTTCTCAATGAGAGAGAGAGGATAAAAAGGTTCCCAGGTTCAAGCAATTCTCTTGCCCCGGCCTCCCGAGTAGCTGGATTATAGGTGTGCACCATCACACCCAGTTAATTTTGTACTTTTAGTAGAGACGGGGTTTCACCATGTTGGCCAGGATGATCTCGATCTCCTGACCTCCTGATCCGCCCACCTTGGCCTCCCAAAGTGCTGGGATTACAGGCATGAGCCACCACACCTGGCTATAAATGAACACTTTTTCACTGAGACAAGGAGGACTCATGAGTATCACAGAGCTGCAAGCAGTCTGTCAGTTTTGGAATGGAATACATATTCTTTTAGACTATTTTGCTATGATTCTGACAGAACAGGCTAGACTACTGAACTCTGCTAATAATGATAAATAACATACATTGAGCTTTTACTGCAAGCCATAAACTGGGCTGAATGCTTTTTATATTATTTTATATAATCTTTAAAAAACTCTTTAAAACAGATACTAATCCTTATTTTCAATGGGAAACTGACACTTAGATTAAGTCAAGTCCCCAAGGGAACACAGATAAAATGTCGTGGAGCTGGAATTTGAAATTAATACACAGTATTAACAAAATTAACTAGATTTAATAAAAAGGAATGAACATTTACTGAGTGCTAAGCACTAGGTAAAAGAAAGGAAAAAATATAGTATACCTCTCTGAAGTTTCATAGCTAGCCTTGGAGAATCTTTCATCCCATATAGACAATAAGAATGGGGTGGGCAATGAACAAGAGATACGAGGTCATTTTTTTTTTTTGAGGCAGGGTCTCACTCTGTTGCCCAGGTTGCAGTGCAGTGGTACAATCTCTGCCTCCCAGGCTCAGCAATCCTCACAGTAGCTGGGAGCTACAGGCCTGCGCCACCAGGCCAGCTACAGAGACAGGGTTTCGCCATATTGGGCAGGCTGGTCTCCAACTCCTGGGGTCAAGTGATCTGCCCACCTCGGCCTCCCACAGTGCTGGGATTACCAGAATGAGCCACTGCACTTGGCCGAGGTCAAGGTCATTTTTTAACTAGGCCAGATCACTTACCTTTACAATACGTATAAAGGTCCAACACACAACAGGTCCCCACTACAGCCTCCAAGGGAATGATCTCATAGAGTGGCACCCGAAACAGTTCATTATGATAGAACCGACGGGATGGAGAGTGGTGTGTTTCATGGGGACGGAAATAATGGTGACCAAAGGCAAACCGTTCCTCTCTGAAAAAAGGAAAAGTGAGAAGGGAGAGGTTTAGTTGATTAGCAAGATCCTGGTGAATATTCAGCTCTGCTGGTTCAGTACGGCTGGAAGAAAAAGACAGGACCTCAGCACATACTTTTCATTCTTCCAAAGCTTCTCAATGCGAAAGATGTCAAGCTTATCTCGGTTAATGTGAGATAATAGTCGATAGGACTGACGGACTGGGTGGCCATCAGGGGTACGCCGACTGTCCCTCATCAGATACACACAGTCACCTAGGAAGATACAGAACATAGAATAAAGATAAGATGATTCCTGTATAGATTCTGTTAGCCATCTGTTTATCTGACCCAGGGTCTACACAGAGTTCATAATCTGAAACAGTATAAATATAGAGAGCTAAAAGCAGCAGTATACGTGACAATAATCAATTCTAGACTATGATAACAACAAAAGGGAGGTCCTCTATTTCTTGAGCTTCCTACGTGTTTTTCCCAGTCTTAAAATTAACTTTATAACATGTCTATCATTTCAAATTAATATTATTTAGTGGAGAAGTGATACATGTAAGCACAAGGACTAGAGGGTATAAAAATTTATATTCTATTGCTATTAAAGGCTGTGTGGAGACAATGACTATTATGGAGACAGCAGAGACTTCCTACTATTCAGAAGGTCAGCTCTGACAAGTAGGGTTAGCTCCTGTGTACGTACCCTGACGAAGCAGCAAGTCATCTCGGAGTAAACAGATGAAGTAGACACAGCCAGGTTGGGCATAGTGGGGCCGAGGGATCATGGGAACCTCCTGATAGAAGCAGAAAGCCAATTTGTAAGGGATGGAATCACTACATTTAGCCTACTTATTTCTCTTCAGGAGAGAAAAGGAACTAATCCCTAGAATTCTCAATCTATCAAGATTTACTGTTTTGTCATTTCAATATACCAGAGATATACAAAAAAGATGAAAGCAACTAGAGTTGTTAAACCTGGAAAAGTGAAGGTAGAGGACAAAACCGACAGGCTAAGTATCTCAATCTACGTTTTATGAAGCACTAATTGTGCAGTTCCTCTATGTATTCTTGGGGCCATATGAAAATGTATGAAGGGAGACTTTAATTATTACAATGATTGGGGTATGCTACTGGTACTTAGTGCCCAGGATCCAAGAAAGCCAAAACATTCTGAAATGCATCCCTCACAACAAGAACTACTCACCTAAACATGACAAGAGCAACAACGTTAAGAAATACTGCCTAAATCTCTTCTTTTTAGAAGTGACTTGCCCCAAATCACACATATAAACATAGTAGAGCCAAACCAAAAACCACTTAATGAATCAGGCAAGTCACTCACCCTTTCTCCTGCCAAGTGAGTCTAACATTAACCTTTGCTGATTCTGAGTCCAGTGCTCTTTTCACTTAAACCATTGTCCACATAATGTTAAACCACATAAATAACATTAAGGGTACCAAGTTCTGGATTTTGTAAGCTATTCCTTTCATGGACATCTGATAGTGTTTATTAAAACCTTAGTTTTGGGGGCCGGGCGCAGTGGCTCATGCCTGTAATCCCAGCACTTGGGGAGGCTTGAGGTGGGTAGATCACGAGGTCAGGAGATAGAGACCATCCTGGCCAACATGGTGAAATCCCAACTCTACAAAAAATACAAAAATTAGCTGGGTGTTGTGGCGTGCGCCTGTAGTCCCAGCTACTCGGGAGGCTGAGGCAGGAGAATCGCTTGAACCTAGGTGGTGGACGTTGAAGTGAGCTGGGATCACACCACTGCACTCCAGCCTGGAGACAGAGTGAGATTCTGTCTCAAAAACAAAAACAAAAACAAAACCCTTAGTTTTGGCTGGGTGTGTTGGCTCATGCTTGTAATCCCAGCATTTTGGGAGGCCAAGGTGGGTGGATCACCCGAGGCCAGGAGTTTGAGACCAGCCTGGCCAACGTGGCAAAACCCCGTCTCTACTAAAAATACAAAAATCTTTTTGATTTGGGTAGGTAAAAAAAAAAAAAAAAAAAAATTAGCCAGGCGTGGTGGCCGGTGCCTGTAATCCCAGCTACTCGGGAGGCTGAAGAAGGAGAATCACGTGAACTGCCTGAACCCGGTGTGGGGGAGATTGCAGTGATTCGAGATCGCACCACTTCACTCCAGCCTGTGCAAAAGAGCAAAACTCTGCCTCAAAAACAAACAAACAAATAACACCCCCATCCCACAAAAAAAAAAAAAAAAAAAACCCAAAAAAACCTTAGTTATTTTTGTTGTTGTTCGAGTCTCGTTCTGTCACCCAGGCTGGAGTGCAGTGGCTCAATCTCGGCTCACTACAACCTCTACCTCCTGGGTTCAAGCAATCCTCCTGTCTCAGTCTCCCAAGTAGCTGGGACTACAGGTGCGCGCCACCAGCTAATTTTTGTATTTTTAGTAGAGATGGGGTTTCACCATGTTGGCCAAGATGGTCTCAATCTCTTGACTTCATGATCTGCCTGCCTTGGCCTCCAAAACTGCTGGGATTACACTCGTGAGTCACCGTGCCTGGCTTTTGTTTTTCTTTTTTTAGAGACGCAGTCTTGCTCCGTTGCCCAGGCTGGAGTGCAGGGGCACAATCACAGCTCACTGAAACCTCCACCTCTCAGGTTCTAGGAATTCTCCTGCCTCAGTCTCCCAAGCAGCTAGGATTACAGGCGCATACCACCATGCCCGGCTACCGTTTTTTTGTATTTTAGTAGAGATGGGGTTTCACCGTGTTGCCCAGGCTGGTCTCGAACGCCTGAGCTCACGGATCCCCCTGCCTCGGCTCTCCAAAGTACTAGGATTGTAGGCGTGAGCCACCGCGCCCGGCCAAAACCCCAGTTTTATATAGTGCCATTCCTTCCACAGATTTCTAAGTATTTTATTTTCCCTTTGATCATACTCCTGAAATAGGGAAGAACAGAAATAGGACCCTTAATGTAAAGTTTAAGAAACCAAGGCCGTAACTTATTAAAGGAAATTCTGCAAAGCAAGAGCAAGACAAGTAAGACACCATGTGCTACTTCTACTACTCATAGATCAGAGTTTTATCAGAAGGCAGCTTACCCTGTCCACGGGCCTTGGGTCACACTGCTCACAAAGGTAGTGCTCCACATCTGAGTTCACTCCCATACAATCACAGTGCTGCCACACCTGTAGAAAAATACACAGTTTGGGGAGATATGGAGGTTATGACTTATTGAGAGTGTCCTGTAAAAAAATAAAAACAAGAAAAAAAGAAAAAAAGGGCCGGGCGCGGTGGCTCACGCCTGTAATCCAAGCACTTTGGAGGCCAAGGCGGGCGGATCACCTGATGTCGGGAGTTCAAGACCAGCCTGACCAACATGGTAAAACCCCGTCTTTATTTTTAAAAAAAAAAGAGAGAGAGAGAGTGTGTCGTGGGAGCCCAGAATAAAAAATTAATAATGGGTCAGGGTAAAGTAAAAGAGGAACTAAGGGATAACTGGGTAAATGAGAAATTAGAGATATATGGTAAAATAGGAGGAAAACAGAATAATGACTTTTCTGAACAAAAGTATACAGATTGATTCATAATCTATAGATCTGGGCAAATAAAATGGGGAGGCAGAGACAGAATAGGAAGACAAATGAATATACTACCAAACGATTACTAAGTAGTTCAAGTCAATGATATGGCTATTCTGAAAGGCTTTACAGCTACAAAATGTTTTTACGTACCCGTCTAACTTTATCCTCCCAACAATCCTATGTGTTACAGCCACTTTACACATAAAGTCATGCATTCACCTATATTAGTGGGGACACTAGGGTTCAAATCCAGGCCTTGAGTCCTTCATCAGGAGCCCTACATATATTAACATATTTCACTGTATTAGAGGAATCACGCTAATAGAGTATACTATTGCTAATGTTTTAAAAGGTAAAGCACTATATGAAATACTGTCATTCCGCTGGGCGTGGTGGCTCATGCCTATAAACCCAGCACTTTGGGAGGCTGAGGCGGGTGGATCATGAGGTCAAGAGATCCAGACCATCCTGGCCAACATGGTGAAACCCAGTCTCTAAAACAAAATAAATAAATAGGCTGAGTGCAGTGGCTCACGCTTTGGGAGGCCGAGGCAGGCAGATCACCTGAGGTCGTGAGTTCGAGAGCAGCCTGACCAATATGGAGAAACCCCGTTTCTACTACTAAAAATACAAAATTAGCCGGGTGTGGTGGCACAAAATAATCCCAGCTACTTGGGAGGCTGAGGCAGAAGAATCACTTGAATCCGGAAGGCGGAGGTTGTGGTGAGCCGAGACTACGCCACTGCACTCCAGCCTGGGCAACAAGAGTGAAACTCCGTCTCAGAAAGAAAATAAAAATAAAAAGAAATACTGTCATTCTCCTTGATACAGATTATGTGAGAAGTGTACACTGGAAAGTGGGCAGAAAGAAGCAAAGAGCCAGGTGTGGTAGCTCACACCTGTAATCCCAACACTGGGAGGCTGAGGTGGGTGAATCACTTAAGCTTAGGAGTTCGAGACCAGCCTGGGAAGATGATGAAACCCCATCTTTACAAAAAGTACAAAAAATTAGCCAGGCATGGTGGTGCATGCACGACTTTGATCCTAGCTACTCGAGAGGCTGAGGTGGGAGGCAGAGGTTGCAGTGAGCTGAGATTGTGCCACTGCACTCCAGCCTAGGCAACAAAGCAAGACTTTATCTTATAAACAAAACAATAAAACAAGAAGGGAGGAGAGAAAAAGAAGGGAAGGATTAAGTGAAAGAAAGAGAGAGAAAAGGAGAAAGACAATATGGCAAACAGAGAGACCTAACATAAACCATGGCTAAGTAATACTTCATAAAAAGCCTTTCAAGCCAATCCAAAAGAGCCATGGGCTTCTTCTTTGAATATGGTCACCATGTTCATTAGGACCAAGTTTCTGCTTCATTTCCTGACCCTCACCATGCACTTGTCACACTGGATCATGAGACCTTCATCCTTGTAGAGGCCACAGATACAGCGAATAACATCGTCGTCCTTCTCATGCCCATTCTCCTTTTCAGAGACTGAGGTCTCACTGCTGTCTGCCTCACTTGCTGTCTCTCCCACAATCTCATCAATTTGGGCTGATGCCTCATGCCGGGCATTGTAATAGGCCTTTCGTAGACGGCAAACATCTCTCCCAATTGGGGATTTACGCCCATAGTACTTCTGAAAAAAGCAAAGAAAGAAATCATGTTTAATCCTCTCATTTTTACCTGAAGAGGTAGCATCATTTTTTTTTTACCTTCCAATTTTGGTTAACAGAGTTTCAACAGTGTGAAATATAAGGCCAGACAGTTGGGAACAACTTAAACTGAACTAAAATGAATTCAAGTTAGAATCTGCATGTTATTTTTCCATTTGCTCAACTGATCTGTCATTCAACTCCTGTCACGGGCCTTACTGTCCACAAGATCAAATACACAGAGATCATAAAATATGAATTAATATCACAAGCATAATGTAGTGGAGAGGTTCAATATATAACTTTGTCTTGTGGATATCTGTGACAGATCTACAGGTGTCAAATCTATGTGGAAGCTGGGGTTTCAGTAGAAAGAATGTTACAATGCAAAATTGCTCTAATCCTTCTCCCGCTTGTCTATTTTTCTTTCTCATTTTGTCTTTCAACTTCTATTATTCCTTTATCTAAGTAGGCTCTTTTGTCTTCCAAACACCTCTCTAAGGTATGTCAAAATTACTGAATAATTTCTTCTCTTCTATGCACCATACAATAGTCCATCCTGCCTTTTAATTCAGTTCAAGGTCACCTTTTCTCCAGTCAGCTTCACCTATTCCGTAACTTATCACTGTGATATTCCTCAATTCCATCCACAAGATATATTACTGTCTAGGCACCATGGCTCATGACTGTAATTCCAGCACTTTGGGAGGCCGAGGTGGGCAGATCACAAGGTCAGGAGTTCGAGACCAGCCTGGCCAATATGGTGAAACCCCATCTCTACTAAAAATACAAAAATTAGCTGGGCGTGATAGTAAGTGCCTGTAATCCCAGCTACTTGGGAGGCTGAGGGAGGAGAATCACGTGAACCCAGGAGGTGCGGGTTGCAGTGAGCTGAGATCACAACACTGCACTTCAGCCTGGGTGACAGAGTGAGACTCGGTCTCAAAAAAAAAAAAAAGGCCGGGAGTGACGGCTCACGCCTGTAATCCTAGCACTTTGGGAGGCCGAGGTAGGTGGATCACTTGAGGTCAGGAGTTCAAGACCAGCCTGGCCATCAAGGTGAAACCCCATCTTTGAAAAAAAAAAAAAAAAGACATATTTCTAACATTTACCTATACATATTTCTGCATATTGCACATGTACTTATTTTCTTAAGAAACTAGAGATACTACTTAAATGTATTAAAATATCTATATAATGCCATCATAAAGGTTTGATACTAAATTAGTTTTTTACAATCAGTCATATGTCTTCATATATAGCCTTCAATAATATTTAGTATACAGTAACACATACCCCAAGCGTACTAATAAAAATGACTGCCTTTTTCAACCAGAAATATGGCTGATAGAAGAGGGAAAAAAATCTTAAACTTCTAGAGTAATTCTCTTCAGAACAAACTTGTGAAATCTGTTTGAAGTCAGTGAATAATACCTCAGCATTCCGAAAGACTTTGAGCATGTCAGCATCAAAAGCTTCCACTGTCTTATAGTAACCAGTGAGGATCTGCTTCTCTATGGTGATAAGATCTAGGGGATCAGAGATCTTCTCATAATAATCAGCATTCCTGGAACACAAAACCAGGGTGTCAATCGGGCACACTTAGCACTTTTTAAAAACTCAGATGATTCCCACAAATGTGAACCTACTTTTTCTTTGGGGGAAGGTTCAAAAGTGGAGCTGCCAGTGCTTGCCGGGAAGTATCTGCAAAAGAATGTGAGGTTTAGTAGAAAGACTCCACCATACAAGGGAGGCAAGCATCTCCTAACTGAAGAGTAGAATCCCTCAAATTAAAAGTGAGAAAAAAATCCAAGTCTTTTTTTTTTGAGACGGAGTCTCACTGTTCGCCCAGGCTAGAGTGCAATGGCAAGATCTTGGCTCACTGCAACCTCTGCCTCCCAGGTTCAAGCAATTCTCCTGCCTCAGCCTCCCAAGGAGCTGGGATTATAGGCGTGAACCACCATGCCCAGCTAATTTTTGTGTTTTTAATAGAGACACGGTTTCACCATGTTGGCCGGGCTGGTCTCGAACTCCTGACCTCAGGTGATCCACCTGCCTTGGCCTCCCAAAGTGCTGGGATTACAGGCATGAGCCACTGCGCCCGGCCAAATATCCAAGTCTTTTTAAGGCCTGTGAAAAATCCACTTTTTCAGAAATGTAGGTAAAGGCAGGGATCAAATGATAGTTCTAAGGTTGCCTAGGATATGAAAGATATAGTTATATTTGCTTGAAATGTAGCACAATGTTAGTTGGGTAATGAGAAGAACTTCCTATGAAGAATGAGAGATGAGAACTTATTGAGGGTAATCTATTTAGGGCAAATTACTACTCAACCTCAACAAATCTTTTTTTTTTTTTGAGACGGATTCTCGCTCTGTTGCCAGGCTGGAGTGAAGTGGTGTGATCTCGCCTCACTACAAACCCCGCTTCCTGGGTTCAAGAGATTCTCCTGCCTCAGCCTCCTGAGCAGCTGGGACTACAGGTGCGCACCACCACGCCCAGGTAATTTTTGTATTTTTAGTAGCGATGGGTCTTTACTATGTTGGCCAGTATGGTCTTGATCTCTTGACCTTGTGATCTACCCGCCTCGACCTCCCAAAGGGCTGACATTACAGGCAAGAGCCACCAAGCCTGGCCAAATCTTATAATAGCAAAAAGAACACTTTATCCAAAAAGTGTTTTCTAGTTTTCATTAAGTGCCCTTAATTAATATTAATTTGCTTGGCCAGGACGGGGCCCGGTCGCTCATGCCTATAATACCAGCACTTTGGGAGGCTGAGGCAGGCACATCACGAGGTCAGAAGATCAAGACGATCCCGCCTAACATGGAGAAACCCTGTCTCTACTAAAAATACAAAAAATTTGCCAGGTGTGGTGGCACACACCTGTAATCCCAGCTACCCAGGAGGCTGAGGCAGGAGAGTCCCTTGAACCTGGGAGGCGGAGGTTGCAGTGAGCCGAGACTGCACTACTGCACTCTAGTCTGGGTGACACAGCAAGACTCTGTCTCAAAAAAAAAAAAAACAAACAAAAAACTGTTTGGCTGGGCGTGGTGGCTCACACCTGTAATCTCAGCACTTTGAGAGGTTGAGGCGGGCAGATAACTTGAGGTCAGAAGTTCAAGAACGACCTGGCTAACATGGTAAAACCCCGTCTACCAAAAAATACAAAAATTAGCCTGCCATGGTGGCACATGCCTGTAGTCCCAGCTACTCAGGAGGCTGAGGTGGGAGAATTGCTTGAAATCAGGAGGCAGAGGTTGCAGTGAGCCAAGATTGTGCCACTGAACTCCAGCCTGGGGACAGACTGAGACACTGCCTAAAAAAATTAAAAAAAAAAAAAAAAATTAATATTACTCTGTTGGGTATGGATCCAACTGAACTCCAGATATTGAATAATTTAGTACTGTACTGTGAATATTTTCTAGAATTGATTTTCCTTTAACAGTTACTCTGTATCATGAAAATGGAATTCATGTTGAGGGGCCACTTCTCATTTGCTACCATACTTAATTTCTGGCAATTTCACTAGAGAGTGAAAGAGCCTGTGTTTCATGCTCATAATGCAGTGACATGGTAGATGTACTTACTGCAGTTTCATGTTAGGTCAAATGAGCCTACTTGAGAATGCAGGATGGACATGGTGGCTCATGCTTATAATCCCAGAACTTTGGGAGGTTGAGGCAGGAGGATCGATTGAGGCCAGGAGTCCAAGACCAGCCTGGGCAACATAGCGAGACCCCCCATATCTCAAAAAAAAAAAAAAAAAAAAAAGAGAATGCAGAGAGTGTGATTTTTTTTGGGAATGTATATGGAATAGGTGCCTCAAAATTCAAAACTTTACATCTTACATCTTAGGGCAGTTTGGTCCCCGTTTTCCTCTTTATATCCTTAGGTTAACAAAACTGCAAAAAGCCACTATAATATCAAAGATAATCAAGAGACAGAGAAAGAAATGAAAAAGAAAAAAAATGGCCATGAGCAGTGGTTCACACCTGTAATCCCAGCACTTTGGGAGGCCTAGACAGAAGGATCACTTGAGCCTAGGCATCTGAAAAGCTAGCTTGGGCAATATAGCAAGATTCCATCTCTACTTATTAAAAGAAATTAAAAAAAGAACGAATTTGAAAGTGGTTATAGTCACCTTTATAAGAGATGATACCATCACAGATTTCTTTGAAGATCTGGGCTAGGCGGGCTGCCCGAGCCACTTCAATATTTTCCTCTGCAGCTGCCAACCGTCTTGTTCGAACGGATCGAGCTGTCTGCAGGGCAGAGAACTGGGTCATGAAGACATCTGGAAAAACAAAGTGAAAATTAAGTTTCAGGAAACAAGGAGCTCTACATGGCTTTATCTTTCCCAATGGATTCCTGCCATTTGCTCTATTTTCCCCTGAAGTGATTAAGTAGATTAGTGTTCTATCTTCTGTAAAGAAAAATCAGGATACACTGGAATTTATTGGAGATGAAATGCTGCAAGAAGGACCTTAGCTTAGTGCTCAAATACAGTACAGTATAGTAGCTGTAAGTTCGGGCTCCAAAGTCAATCTATCGGTATCTGAATTCTGGCTTCCCTACTTATTAGCTGTGTGATCTTGGGCAAGTTATTTAACCCGTGTCTCAGCTTCTCAAACGTCAAATGGGAATAATGGTAGTACTTCCCTCATGCGGAAATAATGCAGGTTAAATAAAATAGTGCCTTTAATGTGTTTAGCTCAGTGCCTGACATGTAAGTAATGATACCTGTTATTATCAAAAGTAGTAAACTAGTTAGGATATAAGTTCCAAGAATTTATGCCAATCAAATCATTGAAAGGATATAAGATTCTGCACCAATTTTTTAATCTATCTAGTTAGCATTCAGCATATCCCTCACACATCACACAGAATACTTCTACCTTTTGAGGGGAAGAAGGAAAGGATAAAAAAAGAACATGATCTTTTGAACACTCTGTTTTCAATTAGAAAGGATGCTTGGACATGCTAGTTTCTCTGCTTTAGTCTCTTCTGGATAATATCTGAACTCAGGAGTGCTGTTGTATTATTCATGTATGAAGGTCAGAAAAAGGAATTCTGATGGTTTTTGAGTATGGTACTAATCTGAATGTGAGAAAAAAGGTCTTTAAATTGATATTGACACTATCCGCCTCCCACCCCAATTTCCCCAGTGCATTTGGTATCACTATTTGCTCTGTCTGCAAGTTATTTTCAAGGTAGTAAGTAACAAAGAGGGCCCACTATCTATCTGATGCCTAATGACTATTTCAGACTATAGGTCATGTTTGAAAGGCTGTAGAAGGAGGTTTCTTTGTATTCCCTAAAGAGAGGATAGCTGAAGAACTGGGATGGATAGGTTATTACTAATTAATGCACATATATTTGGATCCTAACTTTTCTGGGCAATACTAAAAAGAGTTGTTAAATAGATTATCTGCTGGAAAGCAACTAAAATAAATTAATAGAAATGTTTTGGCCAGGCATGGTGGCTCAGGCCTGTAATCCCAGCACTTTGGGAGGCTGAGGTGGGTGAATCACCTGAGGTCAGGAGTTTGAGATCAGCCTGGCCAACATGGTGAAACCCAGTCTCTAGTAAAAACACAAAAATTAGGCTGGGCGCAGTGGCTCATATCTCTAATCCCAGCATGTTGGGAGGCTGAAGTGAGCGAATCATGAGGTCAGGAGTTTAAGACCACCCTGGCCAACATGGTGAAACCCCTCTCTAACAAAAAATTAGCTGGGCATGGTGGCAGGCGCTTGTAATCCCAGTTACTTGGGAAGCTATGGCAAGAGAATCTCTTGAATTCAAGAGGTGGAGGTTGCAGTGAGCCGAGATTACGCCACTGTTCCAGGCTGGGCAACAGTGCAACACTCTGTCTCAAAAAAAAAAAAAAACCCCAAAATACAAAAATTAGTTAGGCATGGTGGCGGGCGTCTGTAATCCCAACAGCTACTCGGGAGGCTGAGGCAGGAGAATTGCTTGAACCCGGGAGGCAGAGGTTGGTTGCAGTCAGCCAAGATCGCATGATTGCACTCCAGCCTGGGCAACAAGAGCAAAATTCCATCTCAAACAAACAAACCAAGAAATGTTTCAAATGCCTTACCAGACTTGATATTCCCATCATCTCGGCAGATCCCATTCCAACGGGAATATAATGATGCTGAGTGAATATTATCACTGGTGTGCTTTACTTCCTCCTGTTTTTGACGAATCTTCTCCCAGTTTCGGACCAAGAATACATGATGCTTTAATACAAAGTTCCTGTAAGGAAGGAAAAAAACTTCCTTTATTCATTAATTCAATGAGCATTTACTACATGTCTACTCTATGTAAGCCATTGTGAGATGACATATGTGAAGTGAGTTGTTGTAAAGAGAATCATATGGGCAAAACATTATTTAATTTTGAATCTTGAATTTTTTCACATTACACAAAACATGTACTATTTACATATAGCTGACAAATAACAATCAAAGGCTGCAAAAATGCTGGCAAGTGAAATAGCCTGACCAGAGGGGAGAGATTTATATGTATAAATTGTAAATACAGTTGCCAAGATAAAGTAGGGTCTTAGGATCAGCTATAACAAGGAGAACTGGACTGGCAAATAAAGGCAAAGATATGTAAGATGAATAGGCACTGGGCAAACTATGTTAGGTGCAGTGCTGTCACATGGTTCCCTAAACTTATTATTATTTTTGAGATGGAGTCTTGCCATCTCAGCTCACTGCAACCTCTGCCTCCCGGGTTCAAGGGATTCTCCTGCCTCAGCCTCCCGAGTAGCTGGGATTACAGGCACCTGCCACCACGCTCAGCTAATTCTTGTACTTTTAGTAGAGACAGGGTTTCCCCCCCATGTTGGCGAGGCTGGTGACCTCAGGTGATCCTCCCGTCTCGGGCTCCCAAAGTGCTGGGATTACGGCGCCTGGCCCTCTTCCCTAAATTTAAATGAGTTATGTGTATCTTGACTGATCCTATACAATTTTGATGATTCCATTATTCAATTTTCACGACAGCATATATGTAAATACATGTGATCTTGGGTAAGTCTCAAGCTATGTGTCTCGATTCTCACTAAAATTGAGATTAGACTAATTTTCTAGTTCCTGCACATTGGACGCCCCTAGTAGACATTATAAACTACTGACACCTGGGTTCCACCTCTGAAAATTCTGATTTAAGTGGTCTAGGGTGTGGCATGGGCCTTGGGAGTTTTTCAAAGCTCCCAATGCTAATGGGCAGCCAAAGTAGAGAACAACTGGAGTGGTTTTTCTGAAATTGACAATTTCTATGACTCAAAGGGAAATAGAATGAAAGGGGCTAAAATTATATAATGGTTATAAACAAAAAGAAACTTTCAACAAATAGAACATACTTACTTTGTTTACTTCTGAAAGGGATAATTCTTATCTGAATACAGGGAACAGCAGAAATTAGCACTAAAGAGCCTTTCTATTGCTCTGTTAAAATGTCAAGAAAGCGGGCATACTTTTTTTTTTTTTTGAGATGGGAGTTTTGCTCTTGTTGCCCAGGCTGAAGTGCAATGGTGCGATCTCTGTTCACCGCAACCTCCACTTCCTGGGTTCAAGCAGTTCTCCTGCCTCAGACTCCTGAGTAGCTGGGATTACAGGCATGCTCGACCACACTTGGCTAATTTTGTATTTTTGGTAGAGACAAGGTTTCTCCATGTTAGTTGGGCTGGTTTCAAATTCCCAACCTCAGGTGATCCACCTGCACTGGCCTCTCAAAATGCTGGGATTACAGGCATGAGCTACTGCACTAGGCCAAAGTAGGTATTCTTAATCTTTTCCCTGCCATGGATTCCTTTCACATTCTGGTGAAGTCTATGGAACCATTCTCTGAACAATTATTTTAAAATTACTTCAAAAAATTTAAATTAAAAATTTGGGATTGGGCACAGTAGCTGAACCTGTAATCCTAGTACTTTGGGAGGGCGAGGTGGGCGAATCACTTGAAGTCAGGAGTTTGAGACCAGCCTGGCCAATATGATGAAACCCCATCTTTACTAAAAATACAAAAATTAGCTGGGCGTGGTGGTGCATGCCTGTAATCTCAGCTACTTGGGAGGTTGAGGCAAGAGAATAGCTTCAACTGGGAGGTGGATGTTGCAATGAGCCAATATCGTGCCACTGCAGCCTGGGGGACAACAGTGAAACTCCATCTCAAAAAAATAAATATATAAAAATAAATAAAAATTTTGAATGATGTTTAACATGCAGGATTAAAAGAAAACAAAATATACTGAATTCAAGCCCACACCAAAACACTAACTTTGAGATTTTAGTAACATAAAATGTTTTATTTTCCTTTTCCTTTTTTATGAGAGGGAGTCTTGCTCTGTCACCAGGCTGGAGTGCAGTGGCGATCAAGGCTCACTGCAACCTCTGCTTCCTGGGTTCAAGCGATTCCCCTACCTCAGCCTCCTGAGTAGCTGGGACTACAGGTGCCTGCCACCACACCTGGCTAATTTTTGTATTTTTAGTAGAGACAGGGTTTCACCATATTGGTCAGGCTGGTCTCGAACTCCTGACTTTGTGATCCGCCTGCCTCGGCCTCCCAAAGTGCTGGGATTACAGGTGTGAGCCACCGTGCCTAGCCCATACAATAATTTTTAATGCACACTAAGACCTAGTGGTAGGTCTAACAACCATAGTAACTGTGAGGTAGAGATGAACATAAATCATATTTCCATATATATATATATATATATATATATATGAATGAGATGTGATTTCACTCCATTTCCCAGGCTGGAGTGCAATGGCACAATCACAGCTCGCTGCAACCTCCATTTCTTCAGCTCCCATCTCAGCCACCTGAGCAGTTGGGACCACAGGCGTGTACCACCATACCCAACTCTCTTTTTTTTTTTTTTTGACACAGAGTCTCGCTTTGTCGCTCAGGCTGGAGGGCAGTGGCATGATCTCAGCTGACTGCAACCTCTGTCTCTTAGGTTCAAGAGATTCTCACACCTCGGACTCCCAAGTAGCTGGGACTACAGACGCGTGTCACCATGCCTGGCTAATTTTTTTGTACTTTTAGTAGAGATGGAGTTTCCCCATGCTGGCCAGGCTGGTCTGGAACTCCTGACCTTAGGTGATCTACCCGCCTAAGCCTCGAAAGTGCTGGAATTACAGGCATGAGCCACTGCACCCGGCCCCAATTCATTAAAAAAAATTTTTTGTAGACGTAGGATCTCAACTATCTTGCTCAGGCTAAGATATTTATAATGCCCATAATATGATATGAAATATTTGTGAATATTGGTGACAAAGTCATTTAACTGCTAACCCCCTCATTCTCTCTAAATACACACACACACACACACACACACACACACACACACACCCCCCCACACATACACACACACACTGCCTACTGTTATATGTGAAGGAAATGCTAATTTTTTTTTTTTAAGAAGCAAGTAACTTCTTAAAAAGGTGGCTCATGCCTGTAATACCAGCTACTCGGGAGGCAGGCGCAGAAGAATCGCTTAAACCTGGGAGGCAGAGGGTGCAGTGAGCCGAGACTGTACCACTGCACTCCAGCCTGGGCGACAAAGTGAGACTCTGCCTCGCGGAAAAAAAAAAAAAAAAAAAAGCAAGGTCTTTCCATGTTGCCCAGGCTGGTCTTGAACTCCTGGGCTCTAGTAATCCTCCTGCCTCAGCCTCCTGAATAGATGGGTCTATTCAGGAGGGATCTGTGAAAATGTTATTGCATTTAGAAATTAGGCAACATAAGTTGGTCTGGTGTGTTGGCTCACATCTGTAATCCTAGTGCTCTGGGAGGTCGGGGTAGGAGGACACCTTGAGCCCAAGAGTTTGGGACCAATCTGGGCAACAAGGTGAGACCCTGTCTCTAAAAAAAATTAAAAAAAAAAAATTAGCCAGGTGTGGTGGCATGTGGCTGCAGCCCCAGTTACTTGGGAGGATGAGGCAGGCGGATCACTTAAGCCCAGGAGTTGGAGGCTACAGTGAGCCATGACTGCAATAAGCCAGGCCTCTGCATTCCAGCCCGGGTGACAGAATGAGATCCCAGGTCTCAAAAAAAAAAAAAAAAAAAAAAAAATTAGGTAAGATTTAAGAAAAAAAAAAGAAATTAGGTAGGATAAGAATTTATTTCCTCCATCCAAGTTCACAGATCCCCTGAACCCTCTGACTTAAGACAAAAGAAAGTGGATCAACAATATTAGAAGTTTCATAATATTTTACACAGATAAGCAATCATATAATTTAAAAGGTGAAAGATTTATACAATTTGAAGAGAAACCAGAGTATACAATCATATAATTTAAAAAGAACTTGGATAAGAATATTTCCTTTTTACCTTTCTCGATTGGACATTGGCTTCATCTGTAATTGGGGGGGTCAATCTAGTTGGGGTGTTGATATTTTCATTAGGTTCCTCAGAGAGATGGCCTTTCTGAAAAAGAGAAGGATCAGATTAGAGATTAAAAAATATCAGTCAGAAATAATCTCCAAGAATATTAAAACCACTCTTAAGATGCCACCCTCTGGTAATTCCCTTATGCTAGCAATTGCCTCTAAGCATCTCATGAACAGCTTTGGGGAAAATCATTAGATAATTATATACCCTTTTCTTCAGCTTGTGCTTAGACTTTCTTTTCTCTTTGACCGTCCTGATTTTTGTGTGTGGCCACAGACTGGCTGTTTTTGCTGCTGGTGAGTCCATTCACACGCTGACTCTTGCCTCCGATGATTCCTCGACATTTCTCAAAGCCACACTTACAAAGTTGCTTTGAAGGGGAAAGAGAATAATTTTTTTATTTTTATTTTTTTGAGACAGGGTCTTCCCTGTCACTCAGGCTGAAGTACAGTAGTATGATCAGGGGTCACTGCAGTCTCAACCTCCTGGGCTCAATTGATCCTCTTATCTCAGCCTCCCCAGTAGCTGACACTACATATGCATGTCACTATGCCAGGCCAATTTTTGTATTTTGTGTAGAGACAGGGTTTTGCCATCTTGCCCAGGCTAATCTTGAACTCCAGGGCTCAGGCAACTCTACCATATTGGCCTTCTAAAGTGCTGGGATTACAGGTGTGAGCCACTGTCCCTAGCTGAGAATAATTTCTTATAGCTTGCATTCTCATATACTAGCTTAAAAAGGATTCCTGAGCATTTGAACACACATTAAGTATAAATCAAGAAAATCTGTATACAGGAGAAAACAACCGATTGACAGTATAAACAGAAATGGGTTTCCTCTGGAAAAGAAAGGATGAATTAAATTTTAGGAAAACTTCTTCCCCAGAAAAGTTAACAACTGAGCAGAGACCAAAAACATGATAAGGTAATCTCTTTCTTCAGAGTAATTAGGCCCTATTTATCCCAGACAGGTGGAATACAGAGTAAAAAATTGTTCTTACATACCTCTTTAATTATTATTATTTTTTTAAAAACCAAACATGAAATGCTTCAGTAATCTATTTGTCAGCCTTGCACAGGCGTCATGCTAATCTTCTCTGTGTCATTCCAATTTTAGTATATATGGTGTCAAAGCAAGCACTTAATTAAAAAATTTGGCTGGGTGTGGTGGCTCAGGTCTATAATCCCAGCACTGTGGGAGGCTGAGGCGGAAGGATGGCTTGAGTCCAGGAGTTCACGACCAGTCTGGGCAAAGAGGGAGACTCCATCTCTAAAAAAAATTTTTTAAAAAAATTGTCGAGGCATAGTGGTGCATACCTGTGGTCCCAGCTACTCAGAAGGATATCGTGGGGAAGATCACTTGAGCCCAGGAGATTAAGGCTGCAGTGAACCATGATCACATCACTGCATTCTAGTGTGGGCCACAGAACGAGATCCTGTCTTAACAACAAAACATTTTAAACATTTTAGAGAAGAGATCCTGTTCTGTGGCCCAGGTTGGCCTTGAACTCCTGGGCTCCAGTGATCCTTCTGTCTCAGCCTCTCGAGTATCTGGGACTATAGGTAGGTATGTACTACTGTGCCCAGGCTCCCATGTAACTTCTTTTTTTTTTTTTTTTGAGATGGAATATTGCTATGTTGCCCAGGCTGGAGTACACTGGTGCGATCTTGGCTCACTGCAACCTCCACCTCCTAGGTTCAAGCAATTCTCCTGCCTCAGCCTTCTGAGTAACTGGGACTACAGGTGCGTGCCACCACATCCAGCTATATTTTTTTATTTTTTGTAGAGACGGGGTTTCACCATATTGGTCAGGCTGGTCTCGAACTCCTGACCTCATAATCCGCCTACCTCGGCCTCCCAAAGCGCTGGGATTACAGGCGTGAACCACCACATCCAGCTTCTTTTTTCTGTGTTTGAGACAGGGTCTTGCTCTGTTGTCCAGGCTATAGTGCATTGGCTCCGTCTTGGCTCACTGCAACCTCCGCCTCCCGGGCTCAAGTGATCTCCCACCTCAGCCTCCCAAGTAGCTGGGACCATACGCATGTGCCACCACACCCAGATAGTTTTTGTATTTTTTTGGTAGAAACAGAGTCTCACCACGTTACCCAGGCTGGCCTTGAACTCCTGGACTACAAGCAATCCACTTGCCTTGGCCTTGCAAAGTGCTGGGATTATAAGAGTGAGCCACTGCACCTGACCTCACATATACTTTTTTTTTTTTAGAGAGAGTCTCACTCTGTTGCCCAGGCTGCAGTGCAGTGGTGTGATCTCGGCTCACTGCAATGCAACCTCCACATCCAGGGTTGAAGCAATTCTCCTGCCTTAGCCTCTGAGAAGCTAGGACTACCGGTGTATGCCACCACATCCAGCTAATTTTTTGTATTTTTGGTAAAGATGGGGTTTTGTCATGTTGGCCAGACTGGTCTTGAAATCCTAAGCTTAAGTGATATGACCACCTTACCTCACAAAGTGCTGGGATTAAAGGTGACAGCCACTGTGCCCAGCCTCCCACATACTTCTTATTGGCTCCAAGTTACTAAAGGCTCATGTTATTATAGCGTTGTAAGGGATAAAGTTCAATCTCCCTCTAAGATTTATTATTCTTACCTGTTTTTCCACATTGAAGGAATGAAAATTATAATCATAAGTGAGTTCAGTCCCAGCTGGCATATCTTTAAGAGCATAAAGTCCAATCCGGTATACTCCATTAACAGACCTGTAAAGAGCGAAAACAGAATTATAAAGGCTGAAAAAAGGCTGAAATTCTTTTTTTTTTTTGTAGACAGAGTCTCACTCTGTTGCCCAGGCTGGAGTGCAGTGGCGTGATCTCAGCTCACTGTAACCTCCATCTCTTGGGTTCAAGTGATTCTCCTGCCTCACCCTCCCAAGTAGCTAAGACTACAGGCGCATGCCACCACGCCCAGCTAATTTTTGTATTTTTAGTAGAAATGGGGGTTTCACCATGTTGGCCAGGATGGTCTTGAACTCCTGACCTCAGTTGATACACCTGCCTTGCCCTCCCAAAGTGCTATGATTACAGGCATAAGCCACCGCACCTGGCCATAAGGCTGGAATTCCTAATACCATGCCTGAAATTTATAAAAACTGGTACAATCACTGATTTCAAAATTGCCTTTTCTTATGTATCCAATTACTCAAGTCCTAATAATTTGTTTCCAAGAAATATTTTTCTGCATTGGTTATTTTTCTTTTATTCTGATTAAAATAATTCTACCTCTGGATTTTTGTGTTGGTATTACTGTAAGAATTTTCTGGCCAATCATTCCTTTTTTTTTTCTTTTGAGACAGAGTCTATTTCACACAGGCTGGAGTGCAGTGGCGTAATCTCGGCTCCCTGCAACCACTGCCTCTGGTTTTCAAAAGATTCTCATGCCTCAGTGTCCCGATTAGCTGGGATTACAGGCATGTGCCACCACGCCTAGCTAATTTTTTCCATTTTTATTAGAGACGGGGTTTCACTGTGTTGGCCAGGCTGGTCTTGAACTCCTGGCCTTAAGTGATCTGCCTGCCTCGGTGTCCCAAAGGCTTGGGATTACAAGCGTGAGCCACTATGCCCAGCCTCACTTTTAATCTCTTTTCTATTCTACCCAGCCTGTATAATACTGCCAGAGTA
The DNA here is from genome assembly GCA_036589455.1 of Ateles fusciceps. NCBI lineage: Eukaryota > Metazoa > Chordata > Mammalia > Primates > Atelidae > Ateles > Ateles fusciceps. The sequence continues at coordinate 4,715,050 of JAZHEH010002047.1, forward strand.
AGAGTCCTAAATAATTTTTCTTGAAAACATGGTTTATAATGTCAATTAGGTCTTAATTTCTCCTGCCTGGTATTCAAAGTCCTTCTAAAATATGGCTTGCCTGTAATCCCAGCATTTTGGGAGGTCAAGGTGGGAGGATCACCTGAGGTCAAGAGTTCGAGACCAGGCCAGGCATGGTAGGTAGCTCAAGCCTGTAATTCCAGTGCTTTGGGGGGCCGAGGCAGGTGAATTACCTGAGGTCAGGAGTTTGAGACCAGTGTGGCCAACACGGTGAAACCCCATTTCTACTAAAAATATACAAATTAGCCAGGCATGGTGGTGTGCGCCTGTAATCCCAGCTACTTGGGAGGCTGAGGCAGGAGAATTGCTTGAACCCCTGAGGAAGAGGTCGCAGTGAGCTGAGATCATACCACTGCATTCCAGTCTCGGGAACACAGCGAGACTCAGTCTCGGAAAAAAAAAAAGGTTAGTCTACCTATTAAATAAATTAAGATTACTTTTTATGGCTTACCTATACAAATCTTCCAGTTCTACTAATCTCCATCTTTTATCACATGAGTGCCTCTCTTGTTCTATTATATGTAAGGTAATGATCATTTAGTGTTTTTTTTCTTTTTTTTTTTTTTTTTGAGATGGGAGTCTCCGTCTGTAGCCCAGGCTGGAGTGCAGTGGTACGATCTCGGTTCACTAACCTCCACCACTCGGGTCCCGGTTTAAGCAATTCTCCTACCTCAGCCTCCCAAGTAGCTGAGATTACAGGCATGAGCCACCATGCCCAGCTAATTTTTGTATTTTTTAGTAGAGATGGGGTTTTACCATGTTGGCCAGTCTGGTCTTGAACTCCTGACCTCGTGATTCGCCTGCCCTGGCCTCCCGAAGTGCTGGGATTATAGGCGTGAGCCACCACGCCTGGCCTCATTTAGTGTTTTAGGTGTCTCTTTTTTTTTTTTTTTTTTTTTTGAGAGAGTCTCGCTCTGTCGCCAGGCTGGAGTGCAGTGGCATGATCCTGGTTCACTGTAACCTCTGACTCCCTGGTTCAAGTGATTCTCCTGCCTCAGCCTCCCAAGTAGCTGGGATTACAGGCACACACCACCATATCCAGCTAATTTTTTGTATTTTTAGTAGAGACAGGGTTTCACCATGTTGGCCAGTCTGGTCTTGAACTCCTGATCTCGTGATTCGCCTGCACTGGCCTCCCGAAGTGCTGGGATTATAGGCGTGAGCCACCACATCTGGCTATGTTTAAATGTTTTATAGAATATTGTTATTATCGGCTGGGTGCTGATAATTACAGATGGCTCACACCTGTGATCTCAGCACTTTGAGAGACTGAGGTGGGAGGACTGCTTAACCTTAGGAGTTCATGACTCACCTGGGCAACACAGTGAGACCTTATCTCAACATATTTGTAAAAAGAGAATATAGTCATCATCATTACAGCTAACATTTATTGAGTGCTTTTTATAATATTTTATATTAACTTATTTCATCCTCCCAATTATATAAAAATATATACTATTAGGTATTATTATAATCCTCATACTATAAATGAGGAAACTGAGGCAGAGAGAGAAAGAAAAACTTGCCCAAAGTTACACAGCTAATAACTTGTGGAATCAAGTTTCAAATTAAGACATTCTGGCTTCAAAATCTTAACTACCATGCCATAATGAAAAGAGGTTATATCATTAATTCTCAAAACAATCCTATAGAAAAAAAAAACAATCCTACAAGATAGGCATTATGATCGCCATTTTATATATGAAGTATATATGCCTCAGAGTTTGTTTATGGTTATATAGCAATTAATTGGCATTCAAACCCAGGGGGTTAAAACCCAGGCTGCTTGACTCCATAGCTTTTTTCTTCTTATCTCCTTACCAATGTGGAACACATTAAGGGTTAGCTTAGATACTGCCCTATTACATGTACCCTTGTATAAAATTTTTAGTTTATCTTATGAATTCAGAAAGCTGTGCTTTTTTTTCTGTCTTTTTTTATTTTCTAGATGCTCTGACTCAGCAAGAAAGATGTTTTTTAAAAAAATTTTTATTTTTAAATAGGATCTCACTCTCATACAGGCTGGAGTGCAGTGGTACTATCTCAGCTCAACCTCTGCCTCCCGGGCTCATTCGAACCTCCCACCTCAGCCTCCTGAGTAGCTGGTAGAACTACAGGCATGTACCACCACACCCAAATTTTTCTATTTTTAGTAAAGACAGGGTTCATGTTGCCCAGGCTGGTCTCAAAGTCCTGAACTCAGGTGATCCGCCTGCTTCAGCCTCCCAAAGTGCTGGAATTATAGGCATGACGCACCGAGCCTGGCTGCAGAAAGAATTTTAAATCTTTTTTTTTTTTTTTTTTTTTTTTGAGATGTAGTTTCACTCTGTAGCCACTACAGGTGCACACCACCACACCTGGTTAATTTTTTTTGTATTTTAGTAGAGATGGGGTTTTACCGTGTTGGCCGGCATGGTCTTGATCTCCTGACCTCGTGATCTGCCTGCCTTGGCCTCCCAAAATGCTGGGATTACAGGCATGAGTCACCATGCCCGGCAAGCATTTTAAATCTATACCACAAGTTGGCAAACTCTGGTCCACAGGCAACTGTTCCTCATCTTTACAAATAAAGTTTTATAGGTACAAAGCCAAAAATTTTTGGCTGACTCCTGATATATACTGTAACTTTTTTTTGAGACAGAGTCTCAATCTGTCACCCACCCTCATACCTGTAATCCTAGCACTTTGGGAGGTCTAGGCGGTCAGATCACTTGAGGTCAGGAGTATAAGACCAGCCTGGACAACGTGGTAAAACCCCATCTCTACTAAAAATATAAAAATTAGGCCAGGCGCAGTGGCTCATGCCTGTAATCCTACCACTTTGGGATGCTGAGGCGGAGGCGGGTGGATCACGAGGTCCGGAGCTCAACACCAGCCTGGCCAATATGGTGAAACCCCACATCTACTAAAAATACAAAAATTAGCCAGGCATGGTGGTGTGTACCTGTAGTCCCAGCTACTCAGGAGGCTAAGGCAGACAAATTGCTTGAACCTGGGAGATGGAGGTTGTAGTGATCTGAGTTTGCGCCACTGCACTCCAGCCTGGGTGACAGATTGAGCCACCGTGCCTGGTCTTTTATCATTATTTTTTGTTTCTTGTATCTTCTTAATATGTCGCCCAGACTGGCCTCAAACTCCTGGGCTCAAATGATCCTCTCAGCCTCTCAAATAGCTGGAACTGCAAGTGTATATACCATCTCCCTGGCTATCATTATCATCACTATTATATTTTTCTAGGACATAGATCCTGAAACTATTTGCATGCAAAACAAAACAAAAATAAACACACACACAAATAGAAACAAAAATATCTGTCTTTGAGTGAGAAGTTAGGATGAAATGAAGCAGCTTACTCTGTTCATGGGATCTGGGATAATGGGGAATGCCTGAGCTGCTTTGTGTAAGCTGACTGAAACTGTGGAAAGATCAATCCCTTGCTGTCCTCAATGCCTATTTTGCTGGATTCTTGGCTTCACCTTCCCCTGCTTCCTTACCATTTTTGCATTTCACAATTTGGGTCACAACTGTGGTTGATGAATCGGGCCTCATTTCCCATGCGGTAACTGTCAATCACCATCCCACTATCCAGGTTCAGACAGTAGTGGTCACTGTGATTATGATACTGCTCAATCATCCTGTTCCTGAAGAGAAGAAATGATCAAAAGCCAATTAACGAGTAGCTGAAAGTAAATTTCAAAGCTTCCATTCTCCATTCTAATCTTACACCTTTGTATTTTATTACAGTACCATCATTTACCACTGTACCTGAACTCCTGTTCGCTGACAACCTCCCCTAGATATTCAATGATGAACTGCCCAGCTTTTAGGGGCTCTTTGGTTCTGATTCCCCAACCTTTTTCCTCAGCTCGAAATCGTTCTAGACATTGCACCCATTCATGCCTCTGTATCCTCTGGTTACAGCACTGCTCGCCACATGGGCAAGTGTTGGGGGAACACTGAGCAAAGATCATTCTAGAAAGAAAAGGAATAACCACATCAATTTGCATGATACATGATGCATCCATTTTTAAATTTTACAAACATTGAAAAATGAATACATAAATCAATTTTTATTTTAATAAAAGTACCCAAATCACTGAGATTAAAATAATAAATGTCAAAAATTAATGATATTCCTAATTTCCAAGTCAGGTTGCAAACCCTGAATGTTTCTTATAAATGATTAAGCTAACTGTCCACTCAGAATCCTAGGTAAACATTATCATATTTATCTCTCCAAGAATAAGGCTGGGTGAGTGGCTCATGCATGTAATCCCAGCACTTTGGGAGGCTGAGGTGGGTGGATTACCTGAGGTCAGGAGTTCCAGACTAGCCTGGCCAACATGGTGAAACCCTGTCTCTACTAAAAATACAAAAATCAGCTGGATGTGGTGGTATGTACCTGTAATCCCAGCTACTCAGGAGGGTGAGACAGGAGAGTCTTTTGAAGTTGGGAGGCAGAGGTCACAGTGAGCAGAGATTGTGCCACTGCACTTCAGCCTGGGTGACAGAGTAAGACTCCGTCTTAAAAAAAAAAAAAATTGATCCAAAGAAGAATCATTAATTCGATTATGATTTCACTGCACCCTTTTCTTTCTCTCTTCTTTTTTTTTTTGAGATGGAGTCTGGCTCTGTTGCCCAGGCTACAGCATAATAGAGCGATCCTGGCTCACTGCAACCTCCGCCTCCCAGGTTCAGGAGTCTGGCTCTGTTGCCCAGGCTGCAGCATAATAGAGCGATCCTGGCTCACTACAACCTCCGCCTCCCAGGTTCAAGCAATTCTCCTGCTTCAGCCTCCCGAGCAGCAGGGATTATAGATGTGTGCCACCACGCCCGGCCAATTTTTGTATTTTTAGTAGAGAAGGGGTTTTACCACATTGGCCAGGCTGGTCTTAAACTCCTGACTTCAGGTGATCCACCTGCCTTGGCCTCCCAAAGTGCTGGGATTACAGGTATGAACCACTGCATCTGGCCTCTAATTTACTCTTAATTTTTTTTTTTTTTTTTGAGACAGAGTCTCACTCCATTTCCCAGGCTGGAGTGCAGTGGTGTGATCTTGGCTCTCTGCAACCTCAGTCTCCTGGGTTCAAGCAATTCTTCTGCCTTAGACTCCTGAGTATCTGGGATTATAGGCACATACTACCACGCCGGTAAATTTTTGTATTTTTAGTGGAGACGAGATTTCATCATGTTGGCTGGCTGGTCTTGAACTTCTGACCTCAAATGATCCACCCACCTCAGCCTCCCAAAGTGCTGGGATTACTGGCATGAGCCACTGCGCCTGGCCAGTTTTTAATTTTTTTTAAATTATTTTTATTTTTTATTTTTTTGAGGCAAAGTCTTGCTGTCACCCAGGATGGAGTGCAGTGGTGCAATCTCAGCTCACTGCAACCTCCACCTCCCAGGTTCAAGTGATTCTCCTGCCTTAGCCTTCTGCGTAGCTGGGATTATAGGCATGCACCACCATGCCCAGATAATTTTTGTATTTTTAGTAGAGACTGGGTTTCCCCATGTTGGCCAGGCTGGTCTTGAACTCTTGACTTCAGGTGATCCACCTGCCTCAGCCTCCCAAAGGTTCTGGGATTACTGGCGCAAGCCACCGTGCCCGGCCTTTTTTTTTTTTTTTTTTAAATTAAAGAGAGGAAGTCTCCCTCTGTCACCCAGACTGTGGTGCAGTGGCCTGATCACAGCCTACTATAGCTCTGAACTCCTTGGCTCAAGGGATCCAACCTGCCTTGGCCTCCTGAGAAGGTGGGATTGCAGGCATGAACCACCATGCCTGACCTTAGCCATTTTTAAGAGTACAGTTCAGTAATATTAAGTATATTTGCCTCTGCTGTATTACAGGAATTTTATATTTCATTAGTGGAAATGACATTTCCAGGCTATATGACTAGCTGAACCCATAATAGTTAGTGAATTAACAAGTTAAAAATTCTAATCCCAACTACTGGGGAGGCTGAGGCAGGAAAATTGCCTGAACTTGGGAGGCAGAGGTTGTGGTGAGCTAAGATCACGCCACTGCATTCTAGCATGGGCAACAAGAGCGAAACTCTGTCTCAAAAAAAAAAAAAAAAAAAAAGAAAGAAACGAGAGAGTTGCACTCCCTACCAGCTACTAAACATAGGTCTAGGACATCCTTCATATAGTGAGATTTAAGAGTCCAGGAGTTCAGGATTGGCCTGGGCTATCTGTAGAGACCCCGTCTCTATGTTAAAAATAAATGATAGGCTGGGAGCGGTGGCTCATGCCTGTAATCCTAGCACTTTGGGAGGCCAAGGTGGGTGGATCACCTGAGGTCAGGAGTTCAAGACCAGCCTGGCCATCATGGTGAAACCCCATCTTAAAAATAAATAAATAAATGAATAAAAAATAAATTAGCCAGGTGTGGTAACGTGCACCTCTAGTCTCAGCTACTCAGGAGGCTAACATGGGAGGACTGTTTGAGTCTGGGAGGTCGAGGTTATAGAGAGCTGTGATGGCGACACCGTACTCCAGCCTGGGTGACAGTGTGATACCCTATGTCATAAATAAATACATAAAAATGCTGAGCTTGTGGACCACACTGTTTAATAAAAGTGTGCATTAAAAATATTTGTGAGTGAAGAAAATCAGTGCACAAAACACTATGTGAAACTGCAGGTACATACGATGATAAGGTGTGAATTTACAGTAATGCAGGTTAAGACAGATTTTCCCAACTGGCATGCTGAAGCAGGAAGAACTAAAACACTGATTCCCTTCAGCCCACAGGACAGTTGACTAGAGACTAAAGAAGCAGCTATCTTGGCCATAAGAACTATCTAGAATAGAAAATACTGATGTAAAATTCACTGGTTTTTTATTTTGATGCAAATGTGCACTGTTACTAAAACAACAAATTCTATATCCACTCCTTTGTCCTATGTTTTGAAATTTCAATGCCATTTAAAATTATATAGTCTCTTGGCCAGGTGCAGTGGCTCACGCCTGTAATCCCAGCACTCTGGGAGGTTGAGGAGGGTGATCACCTGAGGTCAAGAGTTTGAGCCTGGTGCACATAGTGAAACCTTGTCTCTACTAAAATATAAAAATTGGCCAGGCGTGGTGGCTCACACCTGTAATCCCAGCACTTTGGAAGACTGAGGTGGGCATATCACGAAGTCAAGAGATCAAGATCATCCTGGCCAACATGGTGAAACCCCGTCTCTACTAAAAGCACAAAAATTAGCTGGGCATGGTGTCATGCGCCTATAGTCCCAGCTACTCGGGAGGCTGAGGCAGGAGAATTGCTTGAACCCAGGAGGCAGAGGTTACAGTGAGCTGAGATTGTGCCACTGCATGCCGGCCTGGCGACAGAATGAGACTCCGTCTCAAAAAAAAAAAAAAAAAGGTAGCCTGGTGTGGTGGTGGGCGCCTGTAATCCCAGCTACTTAGGAGGCTGAGGCAGGAGAATTGCTTGAACCCAGGAGGCGGAGGTTAGAGTGAGCAGAGATGGCACCACTGCACTCCAGCCTGGGCAACAGAACCAGACTTCTTGTAGGAAAAAAAAAAAAAATTACATAGTCTCAAATCAAAGTCATAATTCTTTTATTTTTTTTTTTTGAGATGGAGTTTCACTCTTGTTGCCCAGCTGGATTGCAATGTTGCAATCTCAGCTCACCGCAACCTCCACCTCCCAGGTTCAAGCGATTCTCCTGTCTCAGACTCCTGAGTAGCTGGGATTACAGGCATGTACCACCATGCCTAATTTTGAATTTTTAGTAGAGACAGCATTTCTCCATGTTGGTCAGGCTGGTCTTGAACTCCCCACCTCAGGTGATCCACCCACCTAGGCCTCCCAAAGTGTTGGGATTACAGGCATGAGCCACTGCACCAGCCAAAGTCATAATTCTTATCTTCAGTTCAGTCAGATTCCACACTTTCTCTCTATCGTCAAATACTGGAGATAAGAAGTATGCCCTATATGTCAATGGTTAATCAACATACTTTTCCTCTAAAATATATCATGACTTTCCTCTTCACTCTCACTGCCACTGTCCTATTCTGCTTCCTCATTATGGCAAACATATATTGAGAGCTTGGAAGGTACCTAGGACTGTGTTTAATGGTTTATGAGCTGGGCACGGTATCATATGTATATAGTTCCAGCTACTCAGGAGGCGGAGGTAGAAGGACTACTGGAGCTCAAGAGTTTGAATCCAGCCTGGGCATCACAGTAAGACCCCATTTCTTAAAAAAAATACCCCCTTGTACAAATGTTCAATGTGATGAACAAAAGAAAAGAATAAAAAAAAGAAAAAAGAAAAAAAAAAAATACCCCCAAGGCCGGGCGTGGTGGCTCACGCCTGTAATTCAAGCACTTTGGAGGCCAAGGCAGGCGGATCACCTGAGGTCGGGAGTTCAAGACCAGCCTGACCAACATGGTGAAACCCTGTCTTAAAAAAATAAAAAATAAAAAAATAAAAATAAAAAAAATAAAAAAATACCCCCAAACAAAAAAAGCCAAAACTTCACATTGTTTATGAACACTGTCTCATATAATCCCCACAAACCCTCTATAGAGAAAGTAAGTTATTACTTTTATTAGATGCATTAAATAATGTTCCTCAGGTCTCATGAATAGTAAAAGGATATAAACCAACCAAGGCACACAAGACTCTAAATTTAACTCATTTTCTGTTACTCTATTCCACCCATCCATTAGGGTTTATACATCTTTTTATGCAACTTCTTCAAGAAAAACAGAAGGGCCTATTTAACTGTACCCTACAAAGAAGTGATGTATATATACTTTAAAGCCTATGCTTTAGAAAAACCAAAGCATGACAGTACCTATTAAGGCAGTCATCGACGCAGCCCTTCCTGGTGTCATCATCTGGCTTCTTACAGTTACAAGTGGTAGCTTCATAACCAGAAAGGGGTTTGACATCAACGTAGACATCTTGAGAAGACAGCAAAGAATAGTTTGTGAACATACAGGATAATTTTTCAAGTGCTAGGCTAAGAAGAACATTGAGGTATAGAGGCAGAAAAATAGCTCCCAAGTTACTCACTTGAACGAATTTTCTTATATAGTGGGACATCTGGCTTTTTGTATAGCTAGAAGAAAATAAGAAAAATCTTGATTTAGCATTTAACATAAAATGCCAGACAGCAGCATCAATCACTAAAAATACAGGAAATTATCTATGCGCTCTGCTCATCTGGAAATATTTACAAGACATTTTGGGTTGAATACATTTGAGGGAAACTCCTGGTGTGATCTCTTTTCACACTGAAATAAAAGGTGAAAGAATAAGATTCAACAGAAGAAGCACTAAATAGTTTATAGAAGTGGAATTACATGTTTCTTCAGCATGTTGTTTGATAGACTTAAATGAAAATCACACTGGAGACAAAAGCTATTCATTTGGACAAATTAAGATTCTATATGCTTCTATCAAAAGAAAGGAAAACAACATGCATAGGGCTTATTTAGATGTCTGGGTGGGTACATGAAGTTAAAAAGATGAGTACCCTGGCTTTTCAGGTTGAAAATTGTAGGACAACATTTCAAATTTTAATTAAGGCAATTAATTTAGGGAATACAGGAGAGAGGGCAGCCAGGCAAAATGGAGTTCTCATTATAATCAAGAAGACATTAGAAAGAAAAAAAAAGAATACATTAGAAGAGAGGCAATTTTCCAGCATTTTGCCATAAGGGACTGTACAAAACAAACAGCAACTTGCACTAAGCTAGACTGTTTATTAATCTATTGGAATAATCCCACCATGATTTTTCAGTCAGTATGTTCAAAGCATTCTCTCCTTCATTGTTAAAAACTCTGAGATAAATGCCTAACATATCAATACTCTCAGAATTCAAGAGAGGCCATTGGAGAAGAGAATACAGAGGGGGAGGGGAATGTCAATTTTGGCTTTCCAAAGTTAGCCTTTGATGGAATTCAGGAAATCTATTCATCTCAACTGCATGACCATTTTTATTTCCCAATGGTTGTTCTCAATATGGGACCTGGGGGCTATAACCTAATACAAAAATCACTGGGGGAACCTAACAGCGTCTTCCTATTTTCAGTTACCAAAATATTTAAAGATCTTTTAAAAGTACAAGAGTGTTAAACATTTCCCGGCTTCCTTTGGTAAAAGAATCTCTTTTGCATGTGAAAAATAAATTTCAAACTGATGAGAAGGAGCCAACAAAAATAAAGTCTAAAATTTCTTAGTGCTGCTGGCAGTACATCTAAATTCTCCTGAGGCCTGCATCAAATAGAATTCTTACAGAACATAATCTTTGCTACCAAAATAAAAGTCCAGAATAACAACAGCAGGTTGCCTAGGAAAGCAGGAACTTACTACTATTTTGCAGTAAGAGTAAAGGCAAATAGGTCATATTAAATATGGATGCAAATTCATTTTTCTCAGTTCTAACCTTCACAGGAACACTTCTGAATACCTCCTAAGATGAAAACATGACAAGGAGGAAGAAAAACACTTGCATTTCCACCCCTCTCCCTTTACTACTTAAGAATAAAATCTGGTAAAACAGTCTGTCTGTACCTGATTGTGTTTCCACTGCCAAAGGATATCATAAGGAAGCTGGAAGTCAATTCTCTTTTGTCTTAGATACTTTCCTGAAACAAAAAAACACTATCAATTTCAATACCTATTCTGATATTTGTTTATACAAAGGGGTCACACAGCTACAAGAACTAATATGTACTGACTACAAAAATAAAGATTTAATTCTTTAAGGATTTTTCCACTACAAATTTTTAATTTTAGCTATTCTTTCCCACCATACTCCATGTTACATATGCTAAAGATATATTTTAAGTATAATAGTAGTCTATATAAAACAACAAATACAGCAAAACTACAACCAAAAACACACAAGTCATTATGAAGTTTATTAAATATTTTTTGATTATTAAAGTGATTCTTCTGCCGCAGCCTCCCAAGTAGCTGGGATTACAGGCACCTGCCACCACACCAGGTTAATTTTCTGTTTTTTTTTTTAAGTAGGGACGAGGTTTCTCCATGTTGGTCAGGCTGGTCTCAAACTCCCGACCTCAGGTGATCCGACTGCCTTGGCCTCCTAAAGTGCTGGGATTACAGGCGTGAGCCACTGCACCCGGCCAAAAGAATTAAATTCTTTTTTTTTTTTTTTTTTTTGAGGTAGAGTCTTGCTCTGTGGCCCAGGCCGGAGTGCAGTGGCGCTATCTGGGCTCACCGCAACGTCCGCCTCCCAGATTCAAGCAATTCTCCTGCCTCAGCCTCCCGAGTAGCTGGATTATAGGCATGCGCCACCATGCCTGGCTAATTTTGTATTTTTAGTAGAGATGGGGTTGCTGTATGTTGGTCAGGCTGGTAAGAAGGAAATTCTTTTTTTTTTTTTTTTATTTTTTCTCCCGACTGTTTGCTTTTAAAGAAGGAAATTCTTATACATATAGTCATGTGCAGATGTTTTAGTCAACAATGGACTGCATATATGATGGTTGTCCCAGAAGGTAATAAGAAAGCTGAAAAATTTCTCCTAGCTGTTTTAACTTTGCAGTGCAGAGTGTTACTCATGTGTTTGTGGTGATGCTGCTGTAAATAAACTTTATAGTGCAAAGTGTTACTCATGTGTTTGCGGTGATACTGCTTGCATACTATCACGCTGCCAGTCGTATGCAAGCATAACAGACACAATTACGTATAATACATAATACTTGATAAAATGGCTATGTTATTGGTTTATATAATTACTATACTATACTTTTCATTATTATTTTAGAGTGTACTCCTGCTTATTAAAAAACAGCCTTGGATGGGCACAGTGGCTCACGCCTGTAATCCCAACACTTTGGGACACCAAAGCAGGTGGATCATTTGAGGTCAGGAGTTCAACACCAGCCTGGCCAACATAGTGAAACCCCGTCTCTACTAAAAATACAAAAATTAGCTGGGTGTGGTGGCACATGCCTGTAATCCCAGCTACTCAGGAGGCTGAAAGTAGGAGAATGGTTTGAACCTAGGAGGGGGCGGGGAAGGGAACGTTGCAGTGTACCAGGATCACGCACTGCACTCCAGCCTAGGCAACAGCGAGAGACACTGTCTCAAAAAAGAAGGAGAAAAAAATAAAAACAAAACAAAACAAAACAGCCTTGCTAGGAGTGGTGGCTCACACCTGTAATCCCAGCACTTTGGGAGGCCCAGGTGGGTGGATCACTTGAGGTCAGGAGTTCCAGAACAGCCTGGCCAAAATGGTGATACAAAAATTAGCTAGACGTGTTGGCGCGCACCTGTAGTCCCAGCTACTCAAGAGGCTAAGGCAGGAGAATCACTTGAACCAGGAGGCAGAGGTTGCAGTGCCATTACACTCCAGCGGGCAACAGCGCAGACTCTGTCTCAAAAAAATCAAAACAAA